>VCHN02000014.1:69503231-69738637 GCA_007115665.2 Sequoiadendron giganteum | reverse complement strand
TGGGAGAGAGTGAGAGAGAGGGAGTGGGAGAGAGAGGGAGTGTGTGTGTGTGAGAGAGAGAGAGGTAGGATGTAGATACCTAAGAGAGAGTGAGAGAGAGGGGGATAGATAGAGTGAGTGAGAGATGGAATGGGAGAGAGATAGAGGGCGAGTGATAGACCTAAGAGAGGGAGAGGGGGTACGATGGGAGAGACTTGAGAGAGAGACAAAGAGAGAAAGTTAACAACCTAAGATAGGGAGATGGAGTGAGAGACAAAAATACCAAAGAGGGAGAGAGAGAGAGAGAGAGAGAGGGAGAGGGGGCAGGAGAGAGAGACAAAGAGAGAAAGATAAAAACCTAAGAGAGGGAGATGGAGTGAGAGACAAAAATACCAAATAAGGAGAGAGAGAGAGAGAGGGAGAGTGAGAAAGGGGGTTGGAGTGAGATAGATTTATTTAGGTAACTATGTGGGAGGGAAAGAGACCTAAGAGAGGGGATTGGACTGAGAGAGTAGTCTAGGTCATGTGGGAGGGAGTGAGACCTGAGAGATAGAGAATTCAGAGGGATAGAGAGTTATCCAATTATGGTAATGAGTTAGAGAAGGTATGAAAGGTAAAACCTCAACTATCCATCTACGATCATAAACTGTGCACTCTAAGTATTACCAAAGTTGTTGACCAAAGAGGGGAAATTTTGGTTTTGTGCAAAGCAGGTAATTTGGCGAGCACCAAATTTGGCGCTCGCCAAATGACTCATCACATTTGGTGCTTGCCAAATGGCCTACTTTGGACATGTGAACTGATAGGATTTGCCAAATTTCCTCATATTTTTGTTAGTGCTCCCCATCTCATTTGCACGTATTTCAATGAAAGTTTATAAAAAAACCATGATAGTGTTAACCTCTCTCTTAGCTATCTAAATATATAAAAAAAAATCATTTTGATTTAGTTAAAGTTTTGATCCATGGCTTCTATTATAAATGCCTCTGTTTTTGGTCAAAAACCAACATGTGCTAGTTTTAGGATAGATTTGTAGCCATTCATCGAAACGTGAAACAAATTACATTTTTTGAAACTAGACTCCATTCCACACATGATGAAAAAAAAAAGAATCAATTTTTGATTAATTTGCAAAACATTTAGGGGGGAGCACGCTCAAATTTTAGCTTTTCAGGATGTATCCACTTTGAAAATTCATAAAATATTATATATTCATTAAATAATATATCTGAAAGAACGAGGATAAACTACATGGTGTTAGCTAATTTCTCACTATTGGGATTTTTGAAATTCTAAAAAAATGTTGATCAAAAAGGGGGGAGCCCTCAGGCTCTATGCTATTTTTTTTGATAAAAAAACGACCTATTTTGGGCCCCACCCTTGTTGAGACCCTTAATCTTCATTAATTTAAAATAAAAATAGTAGCTTAGAAACTAGACTCGGAGAACTTCAACTTTTTTTTTTCCGCATCTTGAAATTTTGAGCATAAATATCTTCATTTTCTCATGCAAATCAGATTTTTCTGATTTCAGAAAAGAAAAAAAAAAGTGGCATCTTAAGAGCCAAAATTGTGTCACGGATTGGTGCACTTACCCCATAACGTAGTACATCTCAACTTTTACAACAATAAATGATTACCTTACCTTTCATTCACACACCCAATCCTACTAATCCTTTACCTCCAAACTTTAACTCCAATTCTTATTGCCATTTTCATAGAAAAAATGGACATGACATAAAACAGTGCAAGCATCTTAAGCATCTTGTTCAAGACCTCATTGATTTTAGTTTTCTATCTGTTGCAGGTGGTAATGATCAAGGAAATAATTCTATTGCCCCTATGAATCAAAACTTGCAAATTTTCACTAATCCAATGCCCAAACATAATATTTCATTTTTTAAAGCTAGTGAAACTACAAAGAATGATGTGATGAACGTTGCTAAAGAAGATACACATTCTAATCCTATACAACATGTGACCCATGTTAATCCTATGGATGAAATAGTAGGTGTGATAGATGTTATCCCTCATAAGGGCCAACCTAAGACATCTCTTGATATTACTTTCTCCTCTCAAGACATACTTAAAAATTTCCCTGATGGTCCTCTTTACATAGCCAGTCATATCTATGACAAGCCCACTAATGGGATACTAATAGATCCTGCCTATGGAGAGAACATGATCATGGAAGAATTTTTGGTATTGCATGATCTTTATCAAGATGACTATCATAAACCTAAAGCATGGGTCAAAACACATAATGGTTTTCCTTGCCTATGATAGGATGGATCGTCCTTCCATTACAAATAGGACCTAAAACATTGGATGTTACATTCTCCATCATCCTGTGGTCAGACCAATTTCATTTAATGCTATGCCATCCATGGCTTTGCTCAATGAATTTTTTCCACTCGGTTATTCACAAATGCTTAAAGTTTCCATTTGAAAATGACATATTCACTTTCCACTATAGCGTCTTTAACCCCCTGTCTTCCAAAGGAAACTTTTCCTTAGAAGCCTTTTGGCTCAGGCCCATGGAACCCATCATGCCTCAAAATTATTTTTTTTTCATTGCTTACCAAAAATTTAAAGCAAAGAAAATAGCCGAATTGTCTCTCCACAACATGTCTCCATCCACATTCAACACTCCCATATTAGATCACTAAATGCTCCAACCTGAACAAGAACCACCCAACCCAGCTCAACCAACATTTGACACTTCCCCAACATTGTCCAAGCGACCATGAGACTATGAAAGTAACTTCATCATGCCTCCTCACATAAACAAGTTTACAAAGAAAAGGAGAAAGTGGATGAACAACCTTCCATGGTTCATTTTGGTCCTCCCCTTAAGGAAAAAAAACAACCTATGGTTGATCAACCCGCTCCTTCACAAACACAACTTTACAATAGAATCAAAAGAAATAGAGATGCTAGGGAGCATAGGCATAGACGTAGATGTCGTGCCCTTGCTCGTAAGTTACATGAAGAAGAAAATAAAGAAAATCATAATCCACACTTGAAAAAATAAATGCATGATGATCCTCCTCCCCAACCACAACAACATGATCCTATATAGCAATCACAACTAGAGTTACATGCTTCAACAAACATCATCATTCGTCTTCCTATTGTAATTAATCTAGATGATGATGATGCGACTGCTAAAATTAACGAAGAGGTGTATAAAAATTTGAACACATTGTTTTCCTCTTCCATGAGATTTCATATAATTCCCCTTGGATGAGTATTGACTTTGATACTAGTCCTGCAATTGTTGATGTCCATCTAGCCAATTGCCTGCCCTCACTTTACACTGAACAAGATTGGGAGGCGGATGACTTGCTCAAAGGTTGACTTGCATTTGCCTTACTAGTCTTTTTCATTTTATTTTATGTTTTTTCATGTGTGTAACGTGTTATCACGTCATGTTCTATTTGATTTTCTCTCTCTTTGTGACATTCTTCTATTTGTACCTTCATTCTTCTATATGTCATTCCTTTTCTTTCATCTTTTCTCTTTTTGTTTTGGCTTTTGCCTTCCTTTTGGGGATGATGCAAGGCATTGACACCACAATGTCTCCTTCATGTTGACCCAAAAGGCTCTTTTTCTTTTGTTTTTCCTTCCTTTTGGGGATGATGTAAGGCATTGAGACCAAAATGTCCCTTTCATGTTGACCCAAAAGGCCTTTTTTTTTCTTTTTTTTTCCTTTTGGGGATGATGCAAGGCATTAAGACATTCCATGTATCCTTCCTGTTGGCCCAAAATATTTTCATTTTTATTTTTCCTTTTCTTTTTTTTAGCATTTGTTTTCCTTTTGGGGATGATGCAAAGCATTGAGACACCCTATGTCTCTTCCATGTTGACCCAAAAAGAATCTTTCTTTTTCTTTGTTTTCACTCTCTTTGTGTCATTCTTCTAGTTTGATGTATTTGGGGGGATGATGACAGTTCTGAGCTCTCTAAACAAACATTGCATAAATGAACATATTGACCCCAAATCCATAGATCCCTTATGTTTTTGGTGTTTTCATTTTGGGGGAAACTCCTTCCCTTCCATTTCTTTTCTTTTCCTTTGCATGATGCAACCTTACTCAGAAATGTATGACTTGACATAGGGGTTTTCCAAGTTGGCTCTCGTGTCTTTTCTTTCTTTTGCATTTTTCATTTTTCTACTTTAAATTAATTTCTCATAGTACGGTGTTTAGCAATTCCTTTAAAGTGGGAGCATACATTGGCATTATTTATTTGCATTTTTTCCTTTTCCTTGGTTCTTAGTATAGCCTTATTATTTCATACGATGCATTTGTCACTTTGTGAATGACATTGGGTGTAATTTCCTTCATGAATTTGATCTATTTTAGCATATTACATTCCTCTTAGTGGCCTGATGCAACACACTGCATCCCCTAAGTTGCAAAATTTATATTCTTTGATTGGTACTCTCTTGGAGACACTAGACACAATGTTCCCCAAGTTAAAGACCTCACATGAACTAAACAAGACTCCTTTGAACATTCTTTGCATGTTGCATTTTGCATTTTTTATATGGCCACCTTGCATAACACAGCTTACATGCCTATGGTGCCATCTTGTTTGTTCATGAGCTCCAAGCATACAAAGTTTGGTGGAGGTATAATTTTGGTAGCCGTATTATTTCATACGATGCATTTGTCACTTTGTGAATAAAATTGGGTGTAATGTCCTTCATGAATTTGATCTATCTTAGTATACTACATTCCTCTTAGTAGCCTAATGTGACACATTGCATCCCCTAAGTTGCAAATTTTCTATTCTTTGATTGGTCCTCTCTTGGAGACATTAGACATAATTTTCCCTAAGTTAAAGACCTTGCATGAACTCAACAAGACTCCTTTGAAAATTCTTTCAATGTTGTATTTTGCATTTGTTATATGGACACCTTGCATAACATAGTTTGCATGCATGTGGTACCATCTTGTTTATTCATGAGCTCCAAGCATACGAAGTTATCAAGAGGTATAACTTTGGTATGGTTAAGCGGGAAGCCCAACTAGCGGCATGACTTTCCCCATAGCCACCTGCATGTGTGTGAGGGCATACCAACCATGAGTGTATATTTCTCACCTAGCAGATAGTCATGAGTTTCGTCACCTCAGAGTGAGTATCCATCTTTCTAGACAAATAGCCTATATCTGATCCACAACTAGCTGGAAAAACGGTCGAAGCTTGATCTGACTATCTTTTTCCTTTCCTTTCATTCTTTTACATCACTTTATTGTGTGTTCATTTGAACTAATATTTGGTTTTTCATGGGATCTTGATCCTAGGGGATTGATCATCCCTCTTGATTATTGTTGTCTCATCTTTCCATCATGGATGCATTTAGATCCCTCTTGATATCCATGTTGGGCTACTTTAGTGTGAGTTTGAAGCAAGTTCATCCTCTCACTAAAGTGGGGGCTAAATGTAATGTAGAAAAATGTATCCTTGGACATTTTCACGCTCATTTGGGCCTTTCTTATGGATTTTGGCCTGATTTTTCTTAGATTTAATGTTGTAATGTGGCCAACATATTCACATTAGGTCTTGAATGCTTGTAAATCAATAAAAACCTAATGATGTCTTACAAAGGTGTTGTGAAGTGTTGTAACCCAATTTCACACTTTTCTAAGACCTTTCTAATATAATTCAACTAAACAACCTCTTTTTATCTCTTACCAAGCCTTATTTCAAAGTTTTCTAAGGAGTTGTAACAAACTCTCACAATTTTCTAGGCTTGTCATCAATAATTTGACCCTTACTTATGTTTAAATGGCCCCTTAATGAAATTGCAAGCCCTACTTAAGTGTGTTTCAGAGAACACTCACGTTAAACATCATTAAATGCACTTCAATTCATGACACCTAGCAAAATTTCACTGGTGGGACTAAGTCGCCACCTTGGGCAACTTAGTCCCATCAAGCATAAAAATAAAAATTATTTTAATATTTTGGTGAGATATTATTCTCTAGACCTTAAGGTCAACTTGTGATGAGGTATTTTCGGGAATTAGGGAAAATCATGTATAAATAAAAGGTTTCCCCCCCATTTTCATCCTCCTTCCCTATCAAGCAAGCTATCTATCTTCCTCAACAATCCAACCATTAAATAAATCACTTTAGGCATCATCAAGAATTCATCCATTGGAGTTTTTACTTACATATCTTAAGATTTATACATTAATGGTTTCATGAGTTGTAGCACTTGCATGTTGTTCAATCATCATTATCTTTCCATTTCATTATATTTTCAAGGGTTTGATTACCAAAATGGGGTTTTCAGACTAAGACAAACCCTTATTCTCTAACCCTTAACCCCTTTTTCCCTCTTTGCATGTGTGTTTCATAGGTCTTGTATGCAGATTTGTCAAAGAGCAAGGTGTTAAAAGGTGTCAACATCATTCAAAGTCAATAAAACCCTAAAAGAAGCTTGGAGATCACATATAGGTCAAAGTTTGCAGATTCGGATACGGATTCTTGTCAGAGGCTGAAGTATAGATCAAAAAATATAGATTGCATCTTTGAGATTCCCAAACGTTGAAGGTGGACTAAGTCACCATCATTCGCGAATTAGTCCCACTACTGGGCTTGAAAAGTGTTTTCTGCAGTTCTGGATACCCATTTTCTTGAAACTTGTTCTGATAGAATCTCCCTGAAATAGGACTAAGTCGCCTAGCTTGGTGTAAGTTTCCTAGTTGGCTTCAACAGCAAATTCTGAAGGATTCCAAAGCCTCTCAGCATCACATTTTAGTTTCCAGGTGCACCTCTCCAGTCTCCTTCATTTCTATTATAGTTTTCTTGCATTCTTAGGTCATTTTACATTGTGTTTCAAGTATCTTGCATTTCATTAGTTTCACATTATTAGTTCATTTTTATTTTCAATTTATTGCATTTAGGGCACTATATTTCAATCACGTTTGCATTATTCTTGAATGAAACCTTAGATTCCTTTATTGAATACGTTTCTCCTTTTAGGTGCAAAACCCTAGAAGTGTAAGGAAGCCCTTTCCCCAAAAATCTATGGTTCAAGTGTCATCTTTGTTGGCAACACAAGGGCACACAAATGAGAGGGGGGGTGAATTAGTTGTCACAGAATTTCAAAATTATTAAATCTATTTTAACTCGTATTCTCAGATCTGATTAATAACCATGAAAGCATAAATCAACAACACATCAGAAACACACATAACACCAATATTTTTGCATGGAACCCTTGTTAGGGGAAAAACCATGGTGGAGGTTAATCCACAAGTTTATACTTTCTTAAAAGTATGGAAAATGGGAAATGCACATGCATTCAGGCACAATATCTAGAGCCCACTACTTAATTACAAAAGGCTTACTGCCCAAGGGAAGACTCATTGTCTTAAAATAATATTCATATTATATCCATCTAAAAGATCTTGAACTAAGAAAATATCATTTGCTAATGCCTGATTACAGTTCCGGTTAAGCATATAAACACTTCTACACTCTTCTTCACACTTTTCTCTACCTTTGAAAGATTTAGGACATTATTCGTGCACACACACTTTCTCACTACAATTCAAATGAATAGATAATCTCTTATATATATCCGCAACAAGGAATTATATTGCTTCATGTCAGCTTCAACAAAATAATAAAATAAATACAAACTGTCAGTCCAAAACAATAAACATTATTAATGTGAATCAACCAAGGTCAGCCACAAAATATTAGGGACCTAAAACAATATCCTCGAACACAAAACACCTTCAAAAATTATTCCTCAAAGATCCACAACATGCTACAATCACCTTGTCAGCCATGAACATGAAAAACATGAACACACAAGAGAAAATCATCGATCATGAGCCCAACGATCAATGCAGACATGCAAAACAGATAGAGCATGATCTAGAAACATCCACAAAAACCACAGGATCATTTACAACAACTCAGATTACCATAATCACATAAATCTTCTTCCAGGAACACCAGCTACAATAATAGAATAACTATCGAAACACATAAACTCATAACTTGCTCAAATCTTCATGCGAACCTCTGAAAATTTTGGTGGATAGACTAGATACACCTGAAAACAAACCCTTTAATCTAAAACTTCTCATCATCAACATACTAACCTTTACATCATACTGATCTTCACTACTTCACAGAAAACATGAAACATATTTTATTACAATTTTCTCAATATCCTCAACATATACAGTCTTGAAGACATTAATGCTAATAGTGTTGACATAAATGACAACCACATATAAGCAAAACAACCACAACATCCAATAATCTCTCCCTTCGGCATTGGTGGCAACACATGATGTGAAAAACACCATTAACGCAACTAACTTTAGCACTTACTCCCCCTTAGGTTTTGACTCTTTTCTCGTGACTGCTTCTCCTCAAATAGTTCCCAGTTTTCACATTTCTCTTCTCCCCCTTTGAAATCAATGACAAAGGTACACACAAGCTCTGAACCACATATCTAAATCATCTGACTACTCCCCCTGAGTAAGAGCCACCACAACATCAATCCAAATCAAGAAATTAGTGTGAAATGCACGGACTGACGCAAGACAATGCATCTTAGTTCTGATTAGGAGGGGTAATCACTCCTAACTTCCCTCTGAGATAATCAAATCTATCCTTAGGAAGTGGCTTTGTGAACATGTCTGTAATCTATTCCTTAGTAGTCACATACTCCAATTTGACTTCCTTTTCACTCACCTTCTCTCTCAAAAAGTGAAACTCGATAGATATATGCTTGGTCTTTGAATGCAACACCGGATTCTTAGATATGTTAATTGCACTTGACTTATCATAGAATATAGCAATAGGATCATCATACATAACTTTGATATCTTTCAACATATGCTTCATCCACAATAATTGAGTACAATTGTTAGCAGCAACAATGTATTTTGCCTCTGCAATAGACAAAGAAATTGCATTCTTCTTTTTACTTAACCTTGAAATCAACTTATTTCCCAAGAAAAATGTGCCACCACTAGTAATTTTCCTTTCATTCACATCTCCTACTCAATCAACATCAGTAAAGGCACTCAAAGTAAGATCATCATCTTTAGGATACCACAGGTCAAAATCAATTGTTCCCTTCAAGTATCTAAAAATTCTCTTCATAGAAATCACATGAGATTCCTTAGGATCTACTTGAAATCTTGCAGCAATACATACAACATTCATTATATCACATCTAGTTTGAGTCAAATAAAGCAATCCGCCAATAATTGATATGTATCTAGTATGATTTGCCTTTGAAGAATCATCATTTGTTGTCAACTTACATCCAATCACCATGGGTGTACTGACTAGATTTGAATCTTCCATACCAAACTTTTTTAGTAACTATTTCACATACTTAGACTGAGATATAAAGATCCCTTTATCTAACTCAGTAATTTTCAATCCCAAAAAGAATTTCATCTCTCCAATCATTGACATCTCAAATTCATTATGGGTCTCATCAACAAACTTCATGCACAAACCATCATCTCCTCCAAATATGATATCATCAACAAAGACTTCCACAATCAAATCTTTATCATCATCAAGATCTTGAAATACAGATTACTATCACCAGTACCTTTGTTAAATCCTATCTTCAGCAAATACTTGTCCTATTGGAAAAACAAGGATAGACAACTGAGGGGGGGTGAATCAATTGTTATAGAATTTAAACTTTATCTTACTTTATCAACCTTTAATCTTAGATATAATAATGAATAGTGAAAGAAAGAATCAACAACACATCAGAAATGCACAACACCAATATTTTTGCATGGAAACCCTATTAGGGGAAAATCCACAGTGGAGGTTAATCCATAATTTATACCCTGTTAAAAGTATAAATAAAAATGAATAAGGAATGCACATGCATTCAGGCACACTGCCTAGAGCTCACTACTCAGAAGAGAAGGCTCACTACATTACATAAAACAATAAATTAAATCCATCTAATGAGGTTGAACTGAGAAATTAGCTTCTACAAAAGCCTGATGATAGTTCTGATTAGGCACATAAAATCTTCTTCACACTTCGCTCAATCTTCTTCACACTTTGCTCTGAAATCGAATGATCTAATCTTTATTCACACATTTCGCATACACAGTTCATGCTCATATATCACAAATGAAGAAAAAAATCTCTCTTATATATCCGCTACATGAATTTACATCAACAAATCTACTGACCACAAATAAATAATAGATGAACACAAAATGTCGGCCCAATTCATGAACAAATCTCAATGCATATCAACCTAAGTCGGTCACAACATAATGAAGACCTAAATAAATATCCTCGAACATGCCAAGCATTCAAAAATTAATCCATAAGGATCTGCAACATGCTACCATAATCATGTCGGCCAAGAACATGAAAACACGAATACACAAAGGAAAAATCTTTGATCACGAGCACACTAATCAACAGAGATGTACAATAATGATAGAGCATGATCTAGAAACATCACTGAACATCACAATAGAATACAGAGCAACTTAATTTACTATAATTGTATTCTCTTCTTCTAGAAACACCTGCTACATTAACAAAATAACTATAGGAACTCAAAAACTCATAACTCGCTCCAATCTTGATGTGCACCTCTGAAACTTCTGAAGAAAATACTAGATAGGCTTAGGAACAAACCCTTTAATGTAAGACTTTTGAATATCAATGTACACAACTTTCCACCATTCTGGTCTTCACAGCCTCACAAATTGCATGCAACATATTTATTCTAATTTTCTCAATATCATCAACATATACAGCCTTCAGAATCATCAATGTTAATAGTGTTGACATCAATGACAACCACAACATCCAACATGTCCAATCTAGCATACCAAGCTCTAGGGGCTTACTTGAGTCCATACAATGCTTTCTTCAACTGACAAACCATATCTCCCTAATCAGTCAATGGAAATCCATCGGGTTGCTCAACATACACCTCTTCTTCAAATTCACCATTTAGAAATGTTGACTTGACATCCATCTAATAAACCTTGTAGTTTTTGTAAGCAGCATAAGCGAGAAATAGTCTCACAGCTTCAATCCTAGCAACAGGGGCAAAAGTCTCTTCAAAGTCAATTCCTTCCATCTGAGAATATCCATTACAGACCAGTCTTTCTTTGTTTTTGATAAATTCACCTTTCTCATTCAATTTATTCTAAAAGACCCATTTAGTTCCAATTATATTTTTGTCCTTAGGTCTAGGAACAAGAATCCATGTATTATTCTTCTCAATTTGTTGTAGTTCTTCTTTCGTTGCTTTCATCCAATTTTCATCGTTGCATGCTTCATTAACACTACTTGGCTCAGTCTTTGATACAAAATAGTATTATTTTGAAATTCTTCTCCTATTCTGGACACCTTTGTTCTTATCACCTATAATCTGATTTTCTCAATGATTTAATCTTACATAACTTGGAATCTTAAGATGTTCTTGAACTTTAGGCTCTTGTGATCTCTCTTTTGCACTTTCACTAGTCTCTCCTTCCTCTTGATCTTCTTGATTCACCAAAATGATCTAAACTTTATTTAAAGTCTTCCCTTTGTTTGTATTGTCATTTTGATCATCAGAATCATATCCACAGGTTCTAGATGGTCTAGCAATGTCTTCATCAACCTTAACATTTGCACTTTCAACCATTTTCCTCAATCTCTTATTGTATCACCGGTAGGCCTTACTCTTAGTAGAATAACCAAGAAAGATTCCTTCATTACTCCTAGCATCAAATATTCCCATATCTTCATCTCTTCTGATATAGCATTTACTCCCAAAGATTTTGAGATATCTAACAGTAGGCTTATGACTAGACCATAGCTCAAAATGGGTCTTACCAGTATCACCTTTGATTTGTACCCAGTTGAGGATATAAATAGCAGTACTCAAAACTTCTCTCCAATAGATATGAGGAACATTTCCTTCCAGCATCATATTCCTAGCAGCATCTTGAACTATCCTCTTCTTTCTTTCCACAACTCCATTTTACTGTGGGTTCCATGGTGCAGATGATTGTCTCTTTATCCCATGCACTTCACAAAAAGAATTAAACTCATGGGAAGTAAATTCACCACCTCTATGTGATCTCAAACACTTAATCTTTAGACCTGTCTCTATCTCAACCATAGCCTTAAAGATCTTGAACTTCTCTAGAGCTTCAAATTTCTCCCTTAAGAAAGTAACCCACATCATCTTAGAATAATCATCAATAAGCAACATGAAATACCTGTAACCTTCTAAAATTCTGACTCTAGAACCTAACCACACAAGTCAGTATTCACAAGCTCCAACAATTCATTTGAACAATGTTGTTTGCTCTGAAATGAAATTTTAGTTTGCTTTCCTAACTGGTATTCCTTGCATATGGCATTAGAAGGTTTTACCAACTTAGGAAGATCTCTCATTTCCTGAGTAGAACTTATCTTGATAATATTGTCAAATTTTACATGACACATTCTCCTATGCCACAACCAACTTTCATCAACTTGAGCAATCAAAAAACTTTTACTAGCAACATTTAGGTGAAAGATGTTACCTTTTGTTTTTATACCTGAAGGTCTCACATTTCTGGAACTTCCCAATATTCTACACTTTCCATCCTTGAATTGAAGATTGTATCCCTTATCAACCATCTGTCTAACATCATCAGTATTATGCTTACCATCAAGAGAAATACATCCTCTACCATGGATTATACCACCATTGTTATCACCAAATCTTACAACAACACCATCATACTATTTCAGGCTTACAAGTTTTATTTTATCACCTGTCATGTGATGAGAACATCCACTATCAATTACCCATTCATCCTTCTCTTCAACTCAAGTAGCTAGGGCTTTCTCCACATTTGCATAACTAGCAGATTCAGTAGACACGAGATTATTTTCCTTAATAGCAATAAAAACAAACTCATCTTCACTTACATTCCCTTTATCAGATTTATCATCTTTCACACCTTCATCAATGGCATAATAACACTTCCTTTGAAATTTAGGCTTGTTAGGTCTTGACTTAGGAACTCTTTTTGGACACCTTGATGCAAAATGACCTATCTTATTGCAAGAAAAAAATTTAATAGGAAACTTTCCTTCATACTTACCTTGTCCTTTGGCTTCTCTTTTGACAATAAGTGCTTCAAGCTCATCCAGTTCTATCTCTTCTTCTTCAATCTGTCTCATTTCTTCCTCATATTTGAAAACCTTTCTAGAAGAATTTCCACCCGAATCATCTCTTCTTATCTCTTCTAGAGGTAGTAGCTTTGAATGCAAATTCTATCTTAGGAAGGGCATCACTGAATTCACTCAACTCAAAAGTAGTAAGTTTACCAATCAACATATCTCTAGTTACATTTGTCACAGTTTGGATCTCATCAATAGTTGTAGCTTTGACTTTGTATGCATCAAGCAAGGATCTAAGCACTTTAGCAACAATCTTTGATTCATCCAACTATCCACCAACACATTTGATACCACACATAAGTTCATTCACTCTTTTCATGAAAGTAGTAAAATTCTCATCATCACCCATTCTCAATAGTTCATATTTCCCTTTCAAACTTTGTAGCTTAGCAATCTTCACATTAGCATCACCTTCATGCAAAGTTTCCGACTTTTTCCAAATCTCATAACTAGTCTTCAAATCCATAACATTCGTCATCTTAGAATTAGTCAAAGAACTCAACAATGCTTCCTTAGCCCTAATATTGTATTCATCATCCCTAATCTCAATAGTAGTAGGACCATTTTGAGGAATAACATACCTATTACTTGTAATGCTCCAGTAGGATTCACCAATGCATCTCAGATGACACTCCATTCGAGTCTTCCACAGAGAATAATTTGTTCCATAAAATCTCAGACTATCCTTCTTATATGTCACCATCCCAGATCACCTTAAGCTATTAAACTTCTTCCAAGGAACCTGCTCTGATACCAATTGTTGGCAACACAAGGGTAGACAACTGAGAGGGGGGGTGAATCAGTTGTCATAGAATTTAAAACTTATTAAATTTATTAACCCCTATTCTCAGATCAAATTAATAACCATGCAAGCATAAATCAACAACACATCAAAAACACACATAACACCATATTTTTGTGTCGAAACCCTATTAGGGGAAAAACCATTGTGGAGGTTAATCCACAAGTTTATACTCTATTAAAAGTATGGAAAAATGGGGAATCCATATACATTCAGGAACACTCCCTATAGCTCACTGCTCAATTACAAAAGGCTTACTTCCCAAGGGAAGACTCACTATCTTACAGTAATATTCAAATTAAATTCATCTGCAAGATCTTGAACTGAGAAGATAGCATCTACTAATGCCTGATTATAGTTTCGGTTAAGTACATGAACACTTCTAAACTCTTCTACAATCTTCTTCACACTCTAATCTACCTTTGAAATATTTAGGACATTATTCATACACACACACTTGCTCACTCCCATTAAAATGAAGAAACAATCGCTTATATATATCCTCAACAAGGAATTATATCGCTTCATGTCGGCTTCAACAAAATAATAAAATAAATACAAAGTAGCAGCCCAAAACAATAAATATTATTAATGTGAATCAACCAAGGTCAGCCACAACATAGTAGGAACCTAAAAAAATATCCTCGAACATAAAACACATTCAAAAATTATTCCTTGAACATCCACAACACACTACAATCACCCTATCGGCCATGAACATGAAAAACATGAACACGCAAGAGAAAATCACCGATCATGAGCACAACGATCAATGTGGACATGCAACATAGATAGAGTACAATCTAGAAACATCCACAAACACCATAGGAGAATTCACAACAACTGAGATTACTAGAATCACATTATCTTCTTCCGAGAATACCAGCTATAGTAACAAAATAACTGTCGGAACACAAAAACTCATAACTTGCTCAAATATTCATGCAAACCTCTGAAACTTTTAGTGGATAGACTAGATACACCTGAAAACAAACCCTTTAATTCAAAACTTCTCATCAACATACTGAAGTTTCCATCATACTGATCTTCACTGCTTCACAGACAACCTGCAACATATTTTATTACAATTTTCTCAATATCATCGACATATACAGTCTTAAATACATTAATGCTAATAGTTTTGACATCAATGACAACCACATATCAGCAACACAACTACAAAATCTAAAAATCTTCTCTTCTCGGCCTTCAGTGCTAGTAGGAGGAAAGGTGATATTTCTCTTGTTATTTCATTTGCATCGTTGTGTCTTATAGATTAGCATTCAGGTTGTCTTTGCACTCTATTTGATAGAGTCTTTCCTTCTCTTCTTTATCGATTTCTCTATCTCATTGCATAACTGGTTTTCCATGGAAGTGGGAACACCAAAACAAGGGTCTGACTAAGGAAAACCTCAAAATGTAGCCCAACATTTCTCCCGATTTCATGTGTGTAGGTGATTGTTTATCTTTTTAAAGGTGAACTTGAAGAATCGAAGCATGGGTGGAGTATTTTCCAGTAATCTTCTTGTTGTACTTTCTATTTCTTACAATTTCTTTGTCAAATTGTAAAACTCTAGCAATCGGTCGTAAGTAGGACCTTTGTGTTTTCTATCTATTTGTCGGACCCTTGTCCCTATAGGATGGTAGTGCATCCTTGAGATTCTAGTGCACTAAGCTGGAATCTAGTTCCCATGCTATTGTCCTTAGATAGTGAGTTGTCTGGTCTGTAGCCTAAAACCTCTATACCTAGCTCACCTGATTTCCAAAATACCCATAAAAAAACATGAGGTAGTTTAGGGTGGTTTATTCCTTGGGGCTCTCCTATAACCTGGAGCCCCAAGGGTGATGAATCCCCCTACCCTACATTTTTGGTGAACCTAATGTGAAATTCTTGTTTTCATTTCTTACTATCAAATATATTTCTCTCGTACCCTATGTGCATTATGCGTTTGTGAGTTGTGAGGATTTATGAGCTTTATGAATCAATCAATGACATTTGGGCACATTGTCAGAAGGAGCATATGACATATAGAGATGAATTCTAAGAAGGTCACTATCAGTCCTACCTTTTATGAAATGATCTCAAGAAGAAATACAAGTTTCTCTAGCCCTTTTAGGATATCCCCTAGTATTCCTAGCCTTCCTGCTTCTCCTTTCGCTTTTTCTATGGAGGAAGATGATTCTCTCAAGGTTCTTGTAGAGAAACTTTTATCCCTAGATAGAATATTAGAATATTAATTTCTCCCTAAATGGGTCTTCTAGTAATGTCTACTAGCTACGCATGTTTTGGACATTTCTTGCACCTAACCCACAAGTAACAGGTGAAAAAATTAAATGCACATGTTTGAATTATTCCAGAACTTTCTTACTCTTCTATAATTTGGTAACTTCTAACTCTTCTATAAAAAGAGGATCAATGTAATATGTTTGATATGCAATAGAAACTTGCAGCAATGCATGTTAAGTAAATTTGTGTGTCTGATTCAATGTTTCCATTTCTCTTTCAGTGTTTTTTCTTCACAGGTATCAGAGCCTATGGCTGAACACCCTTGAGAATAGCTATACGAATCCCTACATTATGTTGCCACCAATTAGAGAAAAGTTTGAAAGAAATGTTAGCTACAATCAAAAGACGAGACTTTTCTCAACTAAAGATATAAGCAGTTTCCTGCAAGGAGATAATTCAGGTGTTGATTATATGAGAAAGAATTCATAGATAGGGAAGCTAATGAGATCTCAAAAGTCTTCAAAGAAGGAAAAATCCATAGAGGGTTGATGTTGAAGACTGTAGTAGCCATTCAATCTAGATCAGAGGTAAATAGATGAAAATCTTTGAAGAAAATAATTGTATCTTAAAAGTATGTTATAATTGTAGAAATACAAGTCGCATAAGGGTGCATAATTTTCTCTGAGGATTTAAGAGGCTATAGTAACCATTAAACATCAATCTGAAGCGGGTCATAGGTTTGAAGTTGAAAGATATTCGCATGCATTTTATCTAGTTTGATTGATAAAACAATTTAACAACATTTAAAGAATTTTTTTGTCTCATCACTAGGGAAGATTATACTAGTTTTTACAGTTATATGTGCTCAATATTCATAGTAAATTCTAGTCTTGCATGTGTGGGTAATATTACTATTAAAATTTTATATATTCAAGGAAAGTAGAATTAATATTTCCAAGCCAAAAAGGAGATTGAGTAAAAGAATGTGGAGTTTCTATTTATCGGATTGTTGATAATACGATAAAGTGTCGGTGTTTAAAAGTTGCTACAGATATCTAATGTGTGAAAGAGGTTTGCAGCCATAAAAAAGGTGATCATTGTTTTATTTCAACTAAATGTTGTTTTCAGATAATTCATCTAATGTGTCGTTGAAAGGCTAGAAAAGTTGAACATTTGTTGAAGATTTGAGTTTGTCAAATTGAATGAAAGAAATCCTTGTTTTCAAGGAAAAAAGGGATCTACTCAAGAGGGAGATTATGGAAATTAAAGGTGTTTGTTGTTTGTTGATAAAAAAAAATAAAAAAAAAAAATTGTTCTGTCATGATAGAAATTAAAGTTGTGAAGTTAAAAATGTAAAGAGGTGAAGGCAATTGTTTGTTTTCTTTTTGAGAAGTTGAAATCAAATTTTACAAAATATAAATATTGTTGATGCCAAAAGGAAGATTGTATCATAAAAAAAAAATTGTAATTCAAATCACAAACAAATCTGAATCCAAAGATTGGTGTTGAAGTATTGTTAGAAGCTAAGTAATTGTTATTTTGTGGTTTTAAATTGTAACCGAAGGAAGGAGATTGTGGATTGTGGAGAAAGATCGTTGTCATTGCAAAAGAGCAGAAATTGAAGAAAAGAGTAAGCACACAAAGTTGTCAAACAAAAAATATCAGTGTAATCAAGGTGAAAGTGTATAAGGTGAGTTCTAATAATTTGTTTCAATGGGTAAAGTCGGTAAAAGAGTGTTAAAAGAAAATGAAAATTTAATTTGTGAGAATGATTTTTTAAAGATAAAAATAGTGAAATTTTGAAAGATTTGTGCCAAGTTGAGGAGAAGAATCAAGTGCTAGAAGAAAAGCTAAAGTTGGTTGATGAACTTTTTAAAGATTTTTGGTAAGTTGAGAAGAAGAATAAAGAGCTAGAAGAAAAGCTACAGTTGTTTGATGAGATTAAGAAAAGGAATGAAGAATTATAACAAAGAGTAAAATTTTTTAATGACTTAGAACACAAACTAAAGAGATTGGAAGAAGAAAATAATTTTCAAATGAAGGAAATCACAAAATTAGAAGAAGAGAATGGTTTATAAAAACAGGAAATTTCAAAAATAAATAAAGAAAATGAAAGTTTGAAGTCAAAGAGATTGGTATGTGATGTTTCTTGTAGTACAAAATATTTGAGTTCATCATTTGATAAGTTTGTTTTTGTTGAAGTTGTTTGTGATGGAGATAAACATGTTAATGTGACTGAGAATCTTGTAAGTTGTGATGATAATGCATTAAATGTTGCTAGTGAAAATAATGTTGGCTTAAAACTCATGAAAAGAATGGATTATAAAGGTCAAGGATTAGGAAAACATGAACAAGGAATGAAAAATCCTATTGAGCCAACAATGAGGCCAAAGTATGAAGGTCTCGAGTATGTCACAAGTAAGGGGAATGATGCTACAACTTCAAGTAAATTTATTCAAGAAATAAAGAGTGCTGAGTGTACACATTGCCATAGTAGGGGTCATACAAAAGATAAATGTTGGGATTTATATCCATGTAAAATTTGTGGTTTGAAAAACCATTTTGAAAAAATGTGTTGGAACACAAATTGGAAAAATGAATATATGAAAGACTGCATGAAAATGTATTGTGGTTGGAGTTTTGGATCGAAATGGAAAAAATTGACAGGTATATTCAAAAGGTTGTTCAAGTACAAGTGTTCCTATGTCAAAGATGATAGAAATAAAGTGATTTGAAGATTAGTTGAAGGTGAAGGTGCATGAAGCCACCAAGATCAAAGATCATGATCGAGAACATGATGAAACTAGAACTTTCGCAACAAAGTACAGTAGCTTACTTCCAAAAAGGAAGAAATTGGATTGCAGATCAAAAGATCAGTGAGCAAGCAAGGACTTTGAAATTTTATTTTTTTTCAAAAACATAATTTGAATGATTGATGGCCATCATCGAAAAAGTGATTATAAATGGGTACCTAACAAGGCTTTAGGTCGGGACCCATCCTTTTAGATTATGCAAGAGAACTATTTAGTGAGTCTGCAGACTTGAAAGACTGAAAATTTAAAATGATTCAAGTATGTGTGGTCAAAATTAAGGTGGGGTGTTATAATATTAATTTCTCCCTAAATAAATCTTCTAGTAATTTCTACCAGTTATGCATGTTTTGGAGATTTCTTGCACCTAACCCACAAGTAACATGTGAAAACATCAAATGCACATGTCAGCATTGTTCTAGAACTTTCTTACTCTTCTATAATCTAGTAACTTCTAAATCCTCTATAAAAAGAGGATCAATGTAACATGTTTGATATACAATATAAACTTGCAGCAGCACATGTTAAGTAAATCTGTGTGTCTAATTCAATGTTTTCATTTCTCTTTCATTGTTTTTTTCTTCATAGAAGACTTCTCAAGTTTGGGAAGTATTTAGAGAAAGAAATAATTATGGTTATGGTTGTTAAGGTTGTTAATGACTTGAGAACTATGTTGGACAAGGAATGAGTAGTCTAGAATTTCACTGGGGACTTGCAAACATAGTAGATACTCATGTCTTGTCATACAATCCTAGGTCAGGCATTGCCTGAGACCTTGGGTCTGAGACTGTTGAAAGAAAAATAGAAGTATCAATGCTTGGGGTATCAATATGCATTATTGGGACTAGCCCCTTTATTAACACTACCTCTAGTTCTTAGTTGAACCCCATCATTAAATTAAAAAAGGTACCCTTGGGTTTCAACTCTGCCAACTTTAATGTTCCTGGTGGCAATCCTAGAGCCCATGCTAGACCTGGTGGTGGGTTCTCTACTAGTATGGGGGTTGGTGGCTCTAGTGGTTCTGGTGGAGGTTCCACTAGTTTTATTTCATCCTCTGAACCTGTCTTAAAAACCTTGTTGTAGAACATGGGTTGGATGCAGAACCAAATAGAAATGTATCTAGTACTACTTCTCGACCTATCTTTCAACCATTCTTCTGACACAATCCTTTATCTATTTCTATTTTAAACACTCACATCCCTCAAGGGATAGAGATTTCAAAATTTGAGAAGTATGGTGGTTGTGGAAACCCTCAAACGCATGTTTTGGCATTTAATGTTATGTGCATTGATTTCTTCCGAAACAATTCTCTAATGGCTAAGATCTTTTGCCGATCCCTTAAGGACACTGCCCTTGAGTGGTACTATTCCTTATCAAATAATTTTATATTCTCATTTGATCAAATAGTAAATTAGTTCCTCCAATAGTTAATCGGTCTATAGTGTCGATTTATGGTAAAAACAAAGCTATTGCAAACATGGTCTCTACATCTAAGGATAAGGGCCTATGGTGCAATAGGAATTTCATAAAATTATCTAAGTATTATACTATTATTTTGAAGAAGTTATTAAAAGAAAAAGTTTTGGAATTACCAAAACCTTAACCTCTAACTGAGCCATATCTTGATTGGTACAACGAGCATCAATTCTGTCAATTCCATAGAGTGCATGAGCATGATACCAAGAAATGTGTGCCCCTATAGCATAAGATTCAGGACCGCACCAATGATGGGAATATCCATCTCAATGGAAATAAATAGAATTCTAATAAATCTATTCCCAAGGCTAATAGCGAATTACAAATGTATACTAATATATTTCCCTCATTCTACAAATTTTGTAACACAATCTTCTACTTCATCTAAGTTAGTTCCATCTGAGTATGTGAACATGGTGTTGTTCACATGTATCCCTCCTCCTAAAAACGTGAGTGTTACACCTGACATAGCATTCACCTTGCATGATGATCCTCTTAATAAGGATCTCTCCTCTTTATACATCCCTACCTAGATCAATGCAAATGGCGTAACTGGTGTATTAGTTGATCTAACAAGCTGGGTTAATGTGATAATGGTGGAGACTCTATTTATATAAATAGGTTACACAAGGAGAGGTACAAAGAGTTGGAGACCACCCTTCATAGCATGATGGATTCTCTATTGCCCCTTTGGGCTCTATTTCTATGTGAATCTTGATGGGACCCAAGGTTGTTGATGCTTCATTCATTATCATTCTAGAGTCTAGCATGTTCTAGGTTAGATTGGGTATAATTCCCTAGCTAGCCTTTGTGAATGGTGTCACCTCTGTGGTTCATAAATGTTTAAAATTCCCTCATCAAGGTTTTATGCATGGATTTCATGACACTGGCTATAAGTCGTTGGCATTGCATGGGGGTTTCTCATTATATCACTTCTAGCCTAGCCCGATCAAACCTCTCCCTCCTAAGGGAGATTTGTTATTGTGAACCCCTAAACCTGCAATTGCACAAAGATGACAAACATGGTTAGATGTTAGATCAAAATTCATGCAAATATGAAGGATTCCCTATAAAATCCACCTATTTAAACTAATATTAGGAAATGAAGAACAAACTCAAATAACATGAAAGTAATTCCTAATCTAGCCAATAGATTGATGATCCCATGGGGGAATTGGTGCCAATGGAGTGTTGCAATTGGCCCTTTCCCAATTCCTATGTTTCAATGTAGATTGATGAAGAAATGGTCAAATCTCCAAAGAGATTTGAGCATAACCTTGGTGCAAATGTGACAAAGTGATGAATGCTTGGATATGATGAGAAAAATTAGTTCTCAATTGGAGAGAGTAACTTTGCATATGAATTGTAGATGAAGATTGAGGAGAAGAGTCTCCAATTTATAGACTTCAATTTGGAAGAAGTGAGCAAGATTAAGCAATGTGGGACAAAAGATAATCCAATGGCATTGTGCCACTTGTCCACATGTGATTGGATGAGGAATGAGCACATTTTGGCCAATGTGCATGATAAATGCATAAATTTGAATTTGAAATGGTGAGTTGACTTGTTGAAGGGGGGAGAAAAGTGAAGTTAATGTCACTTGGCTCAAGGTCAAGGACATGTAAGAGGTATTGAATGCCTTGTTGGAAGGACCAAGTCCACTTGGCCTTTTTGAATTCAAAAGAGGGAATATTCCCTTTTGATGCTTTGTGAGGGAAAATAGGTAAATTAATAAATCAAAGTAATTGATTTATTGTGCAACTTGCATTCTCTAGAGGATTTTAAGGAGAGAGATTAACTTAATCAATGTTTTGATTAACTTAATGAAGAATTAGATGATGTGACAATTTGGACTTAGATTTATGAATTGATTTAAGTCAAGAATTGAGAGGAAATGATTTATTAAATAATTGATTTACTTTATTTAATCAAGAAGGAATATGTTAGATTAAATAAAATAAGGTTTAATTTATTTAATTTGATAGGTGGACTTTAGAGATTAAATAAAATGATTTATTTAATTAAACAAGGATGCAATGGTTAATTAAATTAATTGATTAATTTAATCATTGAAAGAGAAAGACTTAATCCAATAAATACTGACTTATTAAATTAAGAGATAGAATGTGATAAAATGCTGAGAATATGATTTAAGAGGAAACATTGTTAGTAATTGGGATCAGGTGTGCCAAAACGAACTTGTACATTTTCCATGTCTACATTTTGTCCCTCTTTGAAGCAATGTACTTGTTGCATTGATTCAAAGAATAAATTGCTATGATCAAAAGGTCCGAGATTTTTTTTTGAATTTTTTCAGATGCCCCACTGCTGCCCCAGTGGAAGGATATTGCTAGATATTTCTCCCTCGAGAGATCGGACAAAAAATTTATATTTTTGGATGATCTCGCGAAAAAGATGACAAGGTGCCCGACAGGCCAGAAATGCCCCAAAATGCCAGAAAGATGCATTAAAATGCCAAAAGGGATGAAGAATGACTCTTGGTTGGATGAAAACAGGTTTGGGGGACCAAAACCCCCTCCGGAATGTCAAATTAGGTCAAAAAACCCTAATTTTTAAGCTTAAATAGACCTCGAGGGGTCATTTTCAATTCATTTGCAATCTTAACCTTTGGAAAATTTCACATTTGAGCTTTGAGTCTTGGTTGAATGGTGCAACGATAGCTTCCTAGGCACGTGTCAAAGAGGGTTTGGACACACTATCAGCCAGTCGATGCAAGGACCCATGGTATGTACCCCTATCCAACTTTCAAATTTAATGTTTTATGTGCATTAAATAGGGTCAAAGTCCATCACAAATGGCGTGGCGCTATATGGCACCACGGAAAGTGTTTTATCACAATCGTGCGGTCCCCTATTGCACTGCATATGTGAAGTGTGCCGCGCGGGCCACTTTGAAATTTACCGTTTAGTTAACCAAAAGTCCACCGCATGCCCTCACTTCACTGCACGACATAGTTAGGAATTTAGGGTTTGCCTTAAGCAGGACCGCATATGAAAAGTGCACCGCGCGGGGCACTTTGGAACTTTTGAAATGGAAAACTCCACCACGGTGGTGCAGTTTGTAACTTTCCAAACTACGTCACACCCACAAACAGTGCCGCACTTGCCAGTTTAGGGTGAATTTTAATGTGAGATGCAAACTTTTTCTGACGCGATGGCCTTCCCTGTGCAGGAGGAGCCTAGTGTACTTTACTTGTGGGAGCACCGATGGCCAATGCTTAGCAGGCTAGGGGATATGCATGAGTTGGTCCAAGATCACCTTGGTGCCAGTGGTCTCTGGTATGTTGCGTACTTCCCTCCCGTTCGGGCTCACTTAGGTATGCTTACAGCTCTAGCAGAGCGATGGCATAGCGAGACTTCCTCCTTCCATCTTCCTACCGACGAGGCCACTATCACTCTTGAGGATGTATGGCGCATCCTCCGATTGCCTATTCATGGGACCTGAGTCATCTATGATCTGGACGCTAGCAGAGAGGCTTGTTATAGGGTTATGGAGTTGGGTGAGATTGAGTTTTGTGATGGTCAGATCGACTTAGAGCTATACCGCGGCCACGTGCATACATACAGATTGATTATTGCTGCTATCATCTCAGGCCTTGTAGTACCTGATCGATGCGGCCGATACTTCAGTCTAGGATGGGGACTAGCGTGGGATCAGATGGTTCACCTCAGGGAGTGCTTCACTTGGGAACCGGTATTACTGGTGTCCGTCTATAGGGATCTTCATGAGTTTGCTTATTTGGACAGCAGGTCCATCGGGGTTGGAGGTACCTTACTGCACATCTAGGCATGGGAGAGGATCCCAATGCTTCGCCCAGATATCACACCAGTTCTCTTGGAGACAAATGATCCCCTTGTTTGGCGGTACGGTGGGGCAGTGATGCACTTTTCTTTCACTGGCACAGGTGGTATTCTGCACTAGCGGCAAGTTCTTGATGAGATGAGAGAGTTCGTCTAGAGACAGTGGATGGGTGTTGGTCCATGGCGAGATGATGTCCAATAGCTCTTTTTTGCCCACTAGGATAGGTTGATGCAGGGGCAAGAGCATACCATGATTGAGAGGTATCTTCCAGACAGGGTTGCTCATCAGTTCGGGGAGGTACATGACAAACCCGATGACCAGTATGTGGCCATCTTTGCACGCACGACCAGAGAGATAGCATGGGGCCATTCCATCCCGGCAGCTGAGGCGATGTCCTCATTTAGGCATTTAGTGGCTCGACCGTGGCCATATGATCAGGGGCCGGTAGATGTGGGGGTCACTCTAGCTTACAGGGCATGGTTCAGACCTCCACTCAGATTGACAGTTCCAAGCGCAGCTGTCCCACGATGCAACCGTAGGGGTCGGGTAGCTTGCAAAGGGTGGGGTAGAGGATGAGGTGGGCCACCTCCTCATCAGACACCTCCCAGGGATAGGGCACAATAGTCACCTGTCTAAGTAGGGGAACAGGATGGTTAGCTGAGGGTAGATCCTCAACAGCAGCCAGCAGGGCAGCCAGTAGGATAGCCCGATCATAGAGATGTGCTAATTCAACAGCTACAGGGGTAGGTACAAGCTTTGACTGTGGAGAGTGACCAGGCACGATCTGAGAGGGATCAAGAGATAGGTCGATGGAGGCAGTTAGAGAGTGTAGCATCCTCATCCTGGGGCTGATCAGTCGATATTCATGATTACAAAGAGACCATCAGAGAGGCCGAGTACTATCGGTACCATTACCGACAGGTAGTACCATCAGACCGTAGAGTGCCATACTTTTCCCAACAGATAGGGAGGTGACCGATAGAGGCCCATGGTGAGAGATAGGATGGGGTGGGCAGCAGCCAGTAGGGCCCGCCCCCCTTTTGATCATAGGACAGTTTGTTTCATTTTTTGATATACGGGATGCAGTATTTTGGCCTTATTGTACTATGTATTCGATGGACACCTGATCCGATTTGTATCATAACAGTATTTTTTGATGATATATATAAGATGATTCGCCCTTTTATGATATGTATGGCGCACATGTATGATATGTGGATATATAATATGCAAATGTATGATGCTATGAGATGTTTTTATTCTTATGCTTATATGATGTGATCTTTTGATGGATGCATTTCTTTTTGTATATTTTTCATGATTTTAATGATGTAATGCATATTAGTGATGGTAATGGATGCAAATGGTAATGGACGTAAATGATTATGTATGATGTAATGTTGTCTTAAGATGCTTAGAATAACAAATTTATATTATTTCTCAGAACTTAAGATAATGATATGATGCAATGTGCTTTAATGTTGATGATCATGTGGATGCAGGGTGTATGCATGAGCGATGCTTTGATTACTATTATGATACCATGTTAGTGTGGAAAGAAGGTAGAAGAAATGCAAAATTAATGAATTAGTTAGGATGGAGATGGTGATTTGTATTGCTAGGAATTGGGATTTTCAAAGGGTCAATTGCATTATGTTTGATAACACACATAGGTACGATGCATCAAGGTATAAAGGACCAGGATGGCATTGTACCTAGTGTGATTGACTTTAGATCGAAAATTAGATAGGAGTATTCTTGTTCACACTTAACATACATACTTCATTCAAGATGCAGTTTGGACATTCTAAACATCTCGAACCAAAACACAGAAAAACAAGCTTTCCTATGTGGTCAACAAGATATCGAAAACGTCATCTCCACAAACCAAACAAAACATATATGAATAAGTTATTTTACAAGGATATCCAACAAACACAGCAGATAAAAAGATAATGATCGTTTCCCCCATTTCTTTCTCTCTAGACTTGTTTTGTTTAGGCATCATCGAGAGGTCCTTGAAATGAGTGCAACATAAGTCAAAAAAGACCAAGATAAAGTAAATAGACAAGCTAATGTTCTTCGTACCGCTAGCCAAGACTAACTACTGTGGGGTACCTGATGCTTATGTCCATCGCAAGAAAGCTTCATCCTAGGACATGTTGTGCTTAGGGTTTTGGTGAGACTGGTTGGATGATAAGCTATTGATACTCTGAGTTGACCAACTTGCTTGCTTACTAACTTAGACTTTCAAGACTCTGACGATTAGAGAGTTCACTTTTAAACCTGCTAGACTTGCTTCTGACTGACTCACCAAAGGGTGAAGGTGACGATTGACTTTATTATGAGTGAGAAAAACATGGGTGAAAGTGAGATGAAATGGATGCACCATTTTGTATTTTCAGATATGTTGAGGTTGTTTTTGGTATTTTCACATTTTTCAATGTTTTTGGTATTTTCAAGATTTATGACGAACAGACTAACTTAAAGAACTATCCTAGGGGTCTCGGGAGCTGATCCATAGATTAGCCTTGCCTACGTTATACATGCAGAGACCACGTAGTTCGACTGACAACAAACTTGACTTAATGATAAGATGGACAAACGGATTGCCATTTTATTGCCTAAAGGACTAACTTAAGATGCAGACTAGATGGGAAAATGGATTGCCAATGAGATGGACGCCTAAGGACTGACCCTAATTGTCTTGGGGGATGATCAAAGATCAACCTTGCCTACATTTGAGCTCAGAGATGATGTAGTTTGACAAGGTGAAAGACTGAAAAGACTAAATGATGAATTTTTTTGAAGATTTTTTGATATTTAGACATGTTTTTGGATTTTTGAATGATTTGGATGTTTTTGATTTTTTTGATGAATTTGAAGAAGATCATTAGAATATACATGAATCTGATCTGATGCTGATACAGGAACATGCCCCTAGCATGGTGCGATAGACTACTTCAATAAAGGTAGGACAAACTGACCTTAGGAATATGCCAAGTAGTACTATGGTGGAATATGATATGGACACCAGCTCAGGCTATGGTATGGATGTGAGCAGATGGGTGGATGATTTATTGAGATGCTATGGAATGAGTGAGTCGTACAAATCCTAGTAGATGGGGGATGCTTTATTTACACTTGGTGCCTGTTTCCCAGGTTTTCACCAAGGTACTTGTCCAAAGCACCACTGAAGTGGTTTTCACTAGAGGACGAATTTTTTCTCTTTACTATTTTCAATCCTTTTTTTGATTTTTTTTGGATTTTGCATTTTTTGATTTTGTTTGTTGCCACCAAGATGCCTGTTTGCCAGGTTTTCATCAAGGTAACTATTTTTTCAGGAGTTTTTTTGATTGTTTTTGTATTTTTCTGGTTCTATACCTTGCAAGATTTAGGCATAAAACTTTTTGAGGTGCGAACTATTCATGGGCCCCTACAGAGGCTCGCCTTCTGGTGTTGATAGCTGATATGCCCCTGACTTGTAGCTTGCGGTGATGATGAAGGGTCCCAGCCAATTGGGCTCAAACTTCCCTTTTGTATCCAAGTTTGGTACGTTCTTTTGGTTCTCTTTCAGCACAAGGTCACCAACTTGGAAAGTGTGTTGCATGATCTTCTTGTTGTAGCTCCATTTCAAGCGATTTTGGTACACTTGTAGATGATTTAGGGCATCCATTCATCATTCATCTATTAACTCGAACTCATTCAGTCTTGTAACCCTGTATTCCTCATCCGTAATTAGGTTTTTTAGTGATATCCTCAGTGACGGAAGCTCGATCTCGATGGGGAGGATGGCTTATGATCCGTAGACCAGGGAGAATGGGGTGGCGCTTGTTGGTATGTGGATGCTAGTGCGGTAGACCCATAAGGCAGGATTTAGTTGTAGATGCCAGTCACAACTAGAGTCATTGACTGTTTTCTTGAGGATTTTCAAAATGGTTTTATTCGTAGCTTCTGCCTGGCCATTGCCTTGTGGATAGTATGGGGTGGAAAAATGGTGTTGGATTTTGCATTTTTCACACAAATCATGAACATCCTAATTTTTGAAGGGTGTCCCATTATCAGAGATAATGGATTGAGGAACACCATATCGGCAAATGAGGTAGTTCAGGATGAACTTGGATATCTATTTTCCCGTGATGTAGGTCATGGGAATTGCTTCGACCCATTTTGTGAAATATTCAGTGGCAGTGATAATGAACTTGTGGCCATTGGATGAGGTGGGAAAGATTTTACCAATGAGATCGAGCCCCCACTGTGAAAAGGGCGAAGGTCTAACAATGAGATGCAGTTCTTGAGCTACTGCATGAATAAGGTCTCCATGCTGTTGGCATTGCAGGCACTTTCTGAAAAAGTCATGTGCCTCTCTCTCCATTGTCGGCCAATAGTACCTGGTTCTCAGCAACTTCTTAGCCAAGGTCATACCACTCAAGTGTGAACCGTACGTGCCATTGTGTACCTCAGTTAGAGCAGTCAAGGCTTCCTCAAGCTTTAAGCAACGTAACAGGGTTCCATCGATACTTCTACAGAAGAGGGTCTCTCCTAGGATGACGAATCGTGAAGACCTTTTGACAAAGGTTCACTTTAGGTTTGGGGTGATGTCAGTTGGGAGGATTCCTAACCTTAGGTAGGTGTATATGTCATGATACCAAAGATCACTGGGACCAACGAGTTCACACACGTATTCTGACTCTGGTACCTCGAAAGTGGGTACGAGAAGTTATTCTACAAGGAATTCATGTTTTGAGATGTTGCAAGGAATGTCCAACAAGGATCCAATGGTTGCCATTGCATTGGCTGCTTTGTTGTTTGTCCTTGGTATTTGCTCAAAGGTGATGTCAATGAATGATTCCTTGAGGCTTTCTACCACCTTTTTGTATGGTGCGAACTTTTCATCCTTAGTTTGGTATTCACCATTGACTTGGTTGATGATAAGTTGTAAATCCCCATAGACCTTTAATGCCATGATTCACCACTGTGCTGCAATTTTGAGGCCTATGGTTAAAGCCTCGTACTCTGCAATATTGTTGGTACAAGGGAATGCCAGCTTATATGATCTGGGTATACAGTTTCCTTGTGGGTGATGAAGAACACACCGGCTCCTGATCCATGCTGTGTGTGGGAGCCATCGAAGTACAATTTCCAGTGGTCGGTTGCACTGAGGTTGAAAAGGGACTCATCTAGGAATTCTGATATAAGCGGGTTATTTGTGTAGAGAGGGGCCTCTGCTAGCTAGTCTGCAATAACTTGTCCTTTGATTGCCTTTCTCTCGACATATTCAATGTCATGTTCGGAGAGTATCATAACCCATTTAGCCATTCTGCTTCTGAGCATTGCTTTTGACAATAGATATTTCAGGGGGTCTATCTTGGCAATTAGCTTGATTTGATGAGCTAGCATGTAGTGTCTGAATTTTTGGGCTGCAAATACTAGTGCTAGGCAAGCCTTTTCTATTGATGTGTAATTGAGCTCGTGCCCCACCATTGTTCTGCTGATAATGTAAATCGCCCGCTCGGTTCCTTTTTCATCATGTTGGGCTAAAAGGGAACCAAGGGTGGTTGTTGTTGTTGAGATGTATAGGATTAATGGCTTCCCGACAATTGGTGGCATCGACACAGGTGGTGTAAGTAGATATTATTTTATTTTACTAAATGCTTGTTCACATTTGTCATACCACCTAAATGCTACTCCCTTGTGGAGAAAATGTGAATAGGCTATTTGTTTATCTGCTAGTTGTGCTATGAATCTCCAGATGGACTGGAGTCTACCTTGTAATCCTCTGAGTTGCTTTAATATTCTTGGTGCTTCCATTTCAAGGATTGCTTTTACCTTTGCAGGGTCCACCTCTATCCCTCTCATTGAAACTATGTACCCCAATAGTTTTCTCGATTGTACCCGAAAGACACACTTCTTCGGGTTGAGTCTGATCTTGTATTGTTCTAGTCTATCAAAGATTGCACTTAGAGTTACTATATGATCCTGTCTCTTCTTTGATTTGGCCAATATGTCATCCACATAATCTTCAACTGTTTTATGGATCATGTCATAGAAGATTAGTGTCATGGCTCTTTGATATGTAGCTCCTACATTTTTCAACCCAAACAGCATCACATTCCAGTAGTAGGTGCCCCAAGGACATGTAAAGGCTGTTTTATGTTGGTCTTCCTTTTCTATCATTATCTGATTGTACCTCGAGAAGCCATCTATTAGGGATAGCATCTCATGTTCGGCCGTCATATCCACTATCATGTCAATATTGGGTAGTGGAAAATCATCCTTAGGACATGCTTTGTTTAGGTCTCTAAAATCTATGCAGATGTGGATGCCCCCTTTCGATTTTGAGATAGGTACAAGATTTGATACCCATTCTGGATATTCGATCGGGCGTATGAAGCCAACATCCAGAAGTTTTTGTAGCTCAATTTTGACGAGCAAGGCTATTTGTGGGTGCATCTTCCTTAGCTTTTGTCTGACTGGTTTTGCTTTGGGGTAAACAACCAAATGATGAACCACTACTTCAGGATCCAGACTTGGCATGTCAGCATAGGTCCATGCAAAATTTACCTTTCTTTCTTTTAGGAATGCTACCAATAGTTCATGTTCTTCTACTAGGAGAGACTCTACGTAGAAGGTGATTTGTGGTTCTGATTCTATTCTTAAGTTGACTGGGTTGCATTGTTCTGCCAATATTGTAGATTTCTCCTAATGTAGAGTAGTAGGGGGGAGATTGAATCCTTCATCCTTTGGCACCTCAGAGAGGTTTTCACTATTGGATGCATCCTTTATTTTTACTATTTTATGGTTAGAGATTGCCAGAGTGTGGTTTTCACTCAATAACTCTTAGCTTATTCTCGATATTTTTCTTTTGTGACTGAAGGACTTAATCATCTCCCCATAGTATGCTTGAGTTTCCAACGTGATGTTGAATCCTACCTTGTGATCCCCACATGGGATTGTATCCCTTAGTCCCATAAATTTTGAGAGTGCCTCATCATTTTCGAATAAGTCTAGAATCTGTGGTCCCTGTTGGTCGTGATTGGTGAGTTGGGGATATACTAAGGTGATTCGGTAGGTTGGTTGGTTTGAATCGGCTATGGAGGCACTTATCATTAACAAGGTGGAATCTTCGAAAAGCCTAGGAAGACCTGCTATGGTATCATCATCGTCACTACTAGGACAGACATCAGTGATGTCAAAGGTGTAATTATCGAGTGGGATACCTAAGCAAACAGGTGGTCTAGGAGTGGTTGTTGTTACCTGAGGAGAGGACCTGACTGCCCTTCTGGGACCACCTCTGCCATGTATAGTTATACTCGAAGGAGTATAATTGAGGCCAATGTTCTACATTCTTCTTTCTATAATGATGGGCTCCAACCGTCCATCACTATTTCTTCCCAGGCTCTCATTCCTATTATAGCCCATACCAAACATCATTTGTCACCCTCTATTAGTTTCCTCCATGGGTAGGGTGGGAGTCGATCTTTCATCTTGGTATAGTGTGTTTGTGATGTCCTCTTTGTCCACATTCTCCCAAATAAGATCTCCCCAACGATGGAATCCAAAGGGTTCTGCTCTAATAGTTTGGATAGGTGTTTGAACTGGCTAGGGTTGTCCATGTGACCTAGTAGATTGTGGTAACTCTCCTACAACAAATGCATTTCTCTTCATTCTGTAATCACCGCATTCGTTGTCCTGGATCATGTTCTTAATCTCGGATATGTCAGGGATGGCAGGTAACTCTGTCGCAAAAGTGGAAGCAAGGTTGGCTGGGTCAACATATGACGTGGATGGGCCTTCATCATTTTTTGGTACTTGGGGAATCTTATAAAACTTGGCTTCCTTTTTTTTGCAGTAGGCAAAAGGTTTGGGATCCCCATATATAGTGACCTCCTCGTTTTGATGTGAGAACTTAATGCACTGGTGATAGGTCGAGGCCACTGCCTTCATTCCATGGATCCACAGGCATCCCAAGAGGATGTTGTATGGTAGGTTGAGGTCAAGGACCTAGCAGGTGGTTTCCATGGTTGTCGGCCCCACTTGAATGGGGATTTTGATAGTACCCTGATATACTCTTTCTTGGTCGTCATACGCCCTTATTGTGATGCTTTTGTTCTTATTGATGGAATCCTTGGCGAATCCCAATTTCTTTATGAGTTTTAGAGAACAAATATTAAGGCCTGCACCTCCATCTACCAGGAATTGTTTGACTTTATTTTTGTGGATTAGTACTTGGAGGTGGAGTGCGCGGTTATGAGATGGCTATGGAGGGAAATCTTGATCCGAAAATGTACTGAGGTTTGGGGTAATGATGTTACCCACCATACCCTGGAATTGCTCTGTGTCAAGGGTGGCGGAGATGGTGGATGCAGCTAATGCTTCATCAAGGATCTTTATATGGGAGGCAGATATTTTCAATAGTTCCATGATGGAGATTTGGGTGGGTGTTCTTTTCAGCTGGTCAATGACATTGTAATCATAGGGGATGGAATTTGTATTGGAAATGGGGGTAAGCAGGTGCCCCGGCGATGGTAACCTTTCTGCCTCATGTGGTGACTCCACAGTCATTGTTGGCTCCCTTGATATTTATGACGGTGACTATTTTGTCAATGCATCCAACTATCTCCTCGTATACTAGATTAGCACTAGCATACTTTTGCTTGCCCTTATTATTCCCTTGATTATTTCCTTGATTGTTCCCTTGGTTATGGTTTGGCATTAGATTCGTGTATATTTTTAGGTCTTGGTTTCCGGCTGGCTGCTTGATGTTGATGACCTTATCCTCAATGAGGTCTTGGATGATGTTTTTGAGTCTCATGCAATTGGCTGTGGTGTGTCCTTTGACTTTTTGAAAGTCACAAAGTAGGTTCTTGTCATACCACGATGGCTTGGTCATGGGTTCCATGTACTGCTCGAAGTTAGAGACTTTGATTAGATTCTCCTTGACCAGGTTTTTCATTATGGACTCAATCGATTCACCAAGAGCTGTGAATTTCCACTTGGGAGGATACTTGTTGCGGGGAGGTGGTCCTCCTTGATTTCCCACATTATTGATTTGATTGGTGGAAGATGGTTGTGGCTATGCTACTACCGCATTAGTCTACACATTGTTGTGATTATGATTTTGTGGTTGATGATGGTTTTGGGTATTCTACTTAGGGGCACTGATGACCACTTTAGCATCAACCATGCCATCATTCGTGATATTTTTATTCCTCGACCATGTCTGAGGTTTATCATTGTAGTTGTTACACGGGCGGTTATCTTGGGGTGGATTGAATGTTGGTGTGCCTCCTCATGCAGTAATGGCTCTTTCAATGTTGAGCGCCTTTGGAATCAGTTGATTGTACGATGTGATGCATTGTATTTTTAAGTAGAATGGCAAGTTTTCATCTAGATTGGCTATGATGGTGCAAACTTGTTGTTCCTCTGGCATGGTCCACTTGCTCTTATTGGCCTTGGAATGCCATCTTTGCAAGAATGATGCGAATATCTCTCCTTTTCATTGTTTAAGCACTGATAGTTCTTCCAAACTAACATCCGCACCCATGTTGAAAGCGTAATTTTTAAGGAAAGCCTCCACTATTTCCTTGAATGTTTTAATGCCCGTGGGTAGGCGAGAAAACCATTCCATAGTTGGACTAGTCAGGCTTTAGGGGAAGATTCGCATTAGATACGTGTCATCATATGCGACCTCCATCCAATGCACCTGAAATTCTCTGACGTGGTTTTTAGGGTTGCCCGTTCCATTGTATTTGTCAAATTTGGGGATCTCGAATCCCTTTGGGAATGGTACCATGGTGAGACTTCTATCGAACGGATAAGGGCATAAGTTCCCCAGTGTCCTTGTGGTTTTTTCGACTTGTAAGTCCAACACTTGCTGCGAGAGCAGTTTGATTTGTGTTGCGACATCCTTGCTTGAATTGGGAGGTGGGATGAATGAGTTGTGAAGTGTTCAAGGTGTTTGATGGGTGGGAAGAGTACTGGTGGGAATTTGCTACAAGCTAGGTTGTGCATTCAAAGCCTGATGGTATGCCTACATTTGCATCAACAATGCTTGTTGTTGATCTTGTTGTTGGTCCATCTGCTGCTATTCCCATGAAGCTTGTTGTTGATCAATCTATTGTTGAGCTACTAAAGCCTGTTGTTGGTGTAGCTGATGTTGCACCAACAAAGCTTGTTGTTGGTCGAGCTGTTGTTGTGCCGACAAAGCTTGTTGTTTAGCTTGTTGTTGTGCCTAAAAGTCTTGCAGGGCTTTTTGGTAGGCTTGCAGGTGGATTGCTTGCAATTGTGCTTGGTACTATGCTTGTGCTTGTTGTTGGGCTTGAGTTTCTGCTTGGGCTTGGGCTTGGGCTTGGGCTTGTGCTTGGGCTTGTGCTTGATCTTGTGCTTGTGCTTGTGCTTGTGCTTGGGCTTGTGCTTGGCTTGCGCTTGGGCTTGTGCTTGGGCTTGCGCTTGGGCTTGGGCTTGTGCTTGAGCTTGTTGCTATTGCTTGAGTACTCTTTATTGGTTGGCCTTTTGGAGAGTTTGGATTAAGGTAATGAATGAATTTGCTGAGTTGGCTTTTGGTGGGATTGGTGGTGGAACAGGAATCATGCCAACCATTGTGATAGGTGGAGGGATTGTGGTAGTGATTGGGATTTGGGTTGTTGGAGGGGTGGTGGAGATGTTTGGTCCTTGAGAAGGCATGCTTTGGGATACTTGAGGACTAACGAATGTGTTTGTCATAGTGGCTTGGATGGTCGCCACTTGTTGCTATGACATTGTGGGAAAAGAGATGGAATTTGAGGTGATGTGCACATTTCCCTATTCCGAGAAGCTATCGGTATTTAGGGGAGGAAACCCTACTCCGAGTGGTGATGTGGTCACAAATGGAAATGGGGGTAGTGGTGGTAGGCTATCCTGGAAAGAAAAAGGATTAGCAACTTTAGTTGTTCTAAATAAATCACCTTCTTCTTGTGGTAAAGAAGTGGGTATGTTTAACTGATAGGCTGGCGAGGCATGAAATGAAGATGAACCAGTGAGATTATGAAATGCGAGTGGGACGTATGGGTGCAATGAATTTTCTAGAAAAAAATTATCCAGTGTGGTGGTGACAGCTACCTCTTTATTGGTCACTAGGCGATGCTGTTGTAACTCTTGAAACATAGCACTTCCTTTGTTTCCAATTGGCGAGGTCGGAGTGATGGTTGTCGTGATGTGTGGTATTTCTTGATTGCTGTTTGATGTTGGGGATGCATTTGTAAGAGGCATGTCCATACTAGTGCTTACATCAAGGTCAAAATGGAACGAGACCCCTCCTTTCATTAATGTGTTTAAGTACTTGAACATGGCACAAACAATTTTATGGTTCTCGGGGTTTTGAACCATTTTTATCATTTCAGATTGTGTCATCCCCACGTCTTCATTCGTGATGTCCTCCTCATGGCTCTCCTCTTGAGGATTTTGTGATGATAAAGGAGAGTTAGTTGGGGGATTGTTTGATCCCGCAAGGTTTATTTCAGAGGTTAAATGACTCGTGTCCACAAAATTTGATATGTCATTGATATTCTCCATGTTCTTCTTGTATTGAGATCTAGTTTGAACCATAAAAATAGGGATCGTTTGATCCTAACCTTTCGGGTTCAAAAGAGAAGAAACTAGGAAAGCCAAAGATCAAAGAGGGCGATGATGATAATGGGATAAATGGATGAAGTGAATGAATGAAACCTTTTGGAGAACTTTTGAAGGTATATGCTAAACTTGTAAGGGCTTTTAGATTGGTTGTGATAATTTGACTAGATGTGTTAAGTCAAATAGGATTGTAGTGAAGTTATATTCCCTAGGAAGTTGCTTTATCATAGGGGAACTTGCACAAGTGGACGAATTAGCTAAGTGTGTTAAGCCAATGTGTTTTTATGAACTAGTAAACCTTTAGGAAGTTCTGTTATCCTAAAGGTAAATTCATCCAAGAGTGTTGACTATCTTGGCTAGGTGCGTTAAGCCAAGATAGGGTGATATTGGTTTAGCCCTCTAAATTTAGCATGAGTGATTTTTCTAGAGTTCTCAAAAGGTTTGATGATGGGATGGGATTTGATTTTGATGAAAAGATGGATGGGGATGAGGCTTTGATCCTAGACTTGAACCTAGACACAACTCTTTCTTACAAGATCTCGGTGTTGAAGAACACGCTATACTTCCTATGGGAGAAAAGAAAACCTTTCAAAAAGTTTGGGATTTTGTTGATAGTAAAATGCATACAATGCGGGATTATTCCTTGAGGCTTTTTTGTAAAAGTTGTATACAAGTCTTTCTCTTGCTTCAAGGATCATCTCAAGGCGTTGCTCATGGTTTTTTAGACTAACTTTCTTGAACTTTGGTTTTGGGATTTTGATCTTGCGGGAAATCATTGGAAAAAACACACATGAAGTTCAATTTGTCTCTTTATCTTGGTTTAATGAATTTCCTTTTATCAAAGACACTTGCTTGCTTAAGTTCCAAACTATATATCTAGTGTCCCACTTTCTTTCTTATCCCACAAGGTCCATTGTGTGGAAATCGAGGAAAATAGGGCAAAAGTTCCTTATGTTTAACCTTGTTGAAAACAAATGACAGTAGAATTTGGGCACTTAGAAACCTCTAGGAATATGATTCCTAGGGAAAGCAAGAGTGTCCAAATTCATCAAGAGATATTTGTTTCTCACAAGGTGTTTGAAATTTGAAGGTCTTGTGTATGTTTGTTTTCAAAAGTTTTCAAGATCAAGCAATGTATTTCTTCCAAGCACTTTTACACTCCTAGGATGATGAGGTAATATCTTGTTGGGTTCCCACTTGGATAAATCCAGCTACGCATATCTTGTGCGAATGGCTAAATGCTTGACCACACTGGCTCCCCTCCACGGCACCCACTTATTCAGGTCAGCCAAGCATTAGTACCCATGAATCTCCCATGGCATACTTTCCATTTCCACAACAAGACCGCATGTATAACGTGGGGCGGCTTCAAAGGACATGACCTTTTGCACCAACAAGATAGACAAGGTTTTGGCCTTTTTCTAAACAAGGGGTTCTAATTCAGGCATTCTATTCATGGGGGATTATCCAACATCGGCAAGAGTCCATTGTTGTCCATCTCGTTGGAATAATCTTCGTGATTCTTGAACTTTCCTCAAGAATCCACACTTATATACCAGTTGGAAGTCGCTTGGCTTTAGTGTGTTCCCGGTTGGGTCATTCCCTTGGGTGATTACTTTTTCCCACAAGGCAGGCCCTCTAAGATAAACAAAAGCAAGCTAACATATCTTGTCATTCACACAACCTTTGTTGAAAAACAAAGGGGAAAACCTCTGCAATATGTTGTGCTCACACTCGCATGTTTTGTTCAATTTTAAGTGCCCAAATTGAAATGTGGAGGCAATCTTTTTAACAAGCTAATATCACTAAAACCTTTTTGATTCTCAAGATCGCAATGAAGCACGAAAGAAACGCATACACATTTTGAATGATATTAACTTGTAAAAAAGATTGCAAAACATGGAAAAAATTTGTTCATTTTAAACCTCAAAGCAATTATGACTTCTTTTTACATACCAAATTAAGTGTGAGTTTGCCTTGTTCAATTGTTACCTTTTAAACAAAATCTAGTGTGTTTGCCTAAAGTTCTTTTTAGCGCCTTGGAAACTTTTGAAAGGAAATTTGATTTGTAAATTTTAGAACCCAATGGAAAATTAGTGTCCTAAGATCAATGAACTTATCAAATCCTTTATAGAGTGTTAAAAAACACTTTAGTGTTTAAAAACACTTTGTAGAAAATAAGCATGGTGTCATAGAAAGAAGAAAGATTGCTTGTTCTTTTTAGTCCCAAAGTAAATTTAATTTTCCTAAGGCCAAAGATATTTAACAAATTCTCTTAAGGAGTGTTAAAGAACACTTTTAGTGTTTAGGAACACTTTGGGTTTGTGAGCATGATATCATGATGAAATTATTTCTTGGTTTTCCCTCTTCTCCAACCTACAAAATGACAAAAAACCAGAGAGCAATAATATAGCAAACAAAGTTAATGCTCAAAAAATTAAAAAACGTGTTCAAATTTTAAAACAGACTATTTCCCGCGGCGGAGTTTAGCAGGTGCGGTGCTGTTTAGTGGGTGCGGTGTTGTTTAGAAAATAGGTGGTGCCATACAGTGCTATGCGGTCGACTGTATGTGGTGCTTTGTAGAAACAGAGACTACGAGTGTAGTGAACTTTGGCACGCGGTGGAGTTTGGAAGCGGCGAAAGTTGGCAAATTTTCAAATTTCAAATGCAGGAAGCAATTGTGGTGCTATATGGTGCCACGATCTTAAATGGGTGTAGTGCAATACAACATCACATCTGAGTCAGCGGTGCAATACAGGTTTGCATGAACTACCCGTGGTGCAGTTTCCTGTATGTGAGCAAAAAACGTGAAAAAAACTATAGAATTTTGAAGAAAAATGTGATAAATTTTGAGATAGCCCTCCTTCTAGTGCCAAAATGTGAGCCCCTAAACCTGCAATTGCACAAATATGACAAACATGCTTAGATGTTAGATCAAAATTCATGCAAATATGAAGGATTCCCCATAAAGTCCACCTATTTAAACTAATATTAGGAAATGAAGAACAAACTCAACTAACATGAAAGTAATTCCTAATCTAGCCAATAGATTGATGATCCCATGGGGGAATTGGTGCTAATAGAGTGTTTCAATTTTCCCTTTCCCAATTCCTATGTTGCAATGTAGATTGATGAAGAAATGGTGAAATCTCCAAAGAGATTTGAGCATAAACTTGGTGCAAATGTGACAAAGTGATGAATGCTTGGATATGATGAGCAAAATTAGTTCTCAATTGGAGAGAGTAAATTTGCATATGAATTTCGGATGAAGATTGAGGAGAAGAGTCTCCAATTTATAGACTTCAATTTGGAAGAAGTGAGCAAGATTAAGCAATGTGGGACAAAAGATAATCCAATGACATTGTGCCACTTGTCCACATGTGATTGGATGAGGAATGAGCACATTTTGGCCAATGTGCATGATAAATGCATAAATTTGAATTTGAAATGGTGAGTTGACTTGTTGAAGGGGGAAGAAAAGTGAAGTTAATTTCACTTCGCTCAAGGACATGTAAGAGGTATTGAATGCCTTGTTGGAAGGACCAAGTCCACTTGGCCTTTTTGAATTCAAAAGAGGGAATATTCCCTTTTGATGCTTTGTGAGGGAAAATAGGTAAATTAATAAATCAAAGTAATTGATTTATTGTGCAACTTGCATTCTCTAGAGAATTTTAAGGAGAGAGATTAACTTAATCAATGTTTTGATTAACTTAATGAAGAATTAGATGATGTGACAATTTAGACTTAGATTTATGAATTGATTTAAGTCAAGAATTGAGAGGAAATGATTTACTTTATTTAATCAAGAAGCAATATGTTAGATTAAATCAAATAAGGATTAATTTATTTAATTTAATAGGTGGACTTTAGAGATTAAATAAAATGATTTATTTAATTAAACAGGGATGCAATGGTTAATTAAATTAATTGATTAATTTAATCATTGAAAGAGAAAGATTTAATCCAATAAATACTGACTTATTGAATTAAGAGATAGAATGTGATGAAATGCTGAGAATATGACTTAAGAGGAAACGTTTTTAGTAATCGGGATCAGGTGTGCCAAAACGAACTTGTACATTTTCCATGTCTACAGTTATATAAGGATTATATTAAATATAAGACTAGCGGATCAACATTGAAGGCTAGTTATCCAATGTCCCCTTATGCAATCTCTATGAAGGCTTCCATGATTTCTCAGTAGCAAGCTACTTCTTCTACCTAGCAAAAGGGGAAGGGGAAGCTTTCACATTCTCAAGGGCCTTCTCCTTTCATGTCATATTCTTTTGCTTCTTCTTCTCACCCTATTGCGGCACCTTTAGCTCTCACTCCCATGCCTTGCATGGGAAGTGCGATGGTTCCCACATGGAGAAAATAAAAGCATCAATTCTTAGAGCTTCCTATTTTTTCTCATGGTTCTTGGCCCATTGCTTATGGCAAGGGGAAAGTTCCTCATGGGGTTGCTCCTATGTCTCAACCTCTGTGGCCTCCTACTATTCTTCTACCTACCCCTAAGGTGGATAACAAGAAGATGCCCATCACCAAGGCACCTATTTATGTTTCTCTTCCTATGTTGCTTATGCCCTTGTGCTTCCTCCTCCTGCTCCCACCTAGGAGACTACCCTTCCACCAAAAGTGGTTGTGATGGATATTCTTGTGGCTAATTAGTAGCCTAAGGTCTCTTCTCAAGCCACATCTTCCAGCACCTATAGCCAACACAACTAGCTTGCATGTGAGCACAAGCATAGGTGAAAGGCTCTAGCTATCAAACATGTTGCAAAGGGGGATCCAGTGGCCCCTATTTTTGTATCCTCTTATGTTGTTCTATCTTCTTTTGTTGTGCCTGCCTCGGTTCCAATCACCTTTGTTCTACTTTCACCTCCCCCAACAAGCTTTGATGATACTCACCCCAAAAAGGTACAATTTTTTATCACTCCCTCCATGGAAGCCCCTCTTTTGATGTCCCTCCTAGATATCCCTCCCTTTTCTTAACCCATAGACATGTCGAACACCATGACGATGTCCTGTTGTGGCTTTGACCTCTTCCTCCTTGACTTCCCCTTCTTTTGTGGGGATTCTTCATCGTTCGCTGAAGTGTAAGCTAGAGGACGACCTTGGTTGAAGTGGAGGTCAAAAGAAAGGGTCACCTTCTTTCAAAATTGGTTATATATTGGCCTACACCATCCTTGTGATGGAGGTGGCCCCTACTTCCCTTGAGTTTATCACTTCCCCTCTCAATGAGGTTGGAAGTGGCTCTCGGGCACTTCCTTCTTCTCCCACTTGATTGACACATGGTACTCTAGTGAAGTGCATGTTTAATTTGATGGATGACATCTCGACTCTATCCTTGATCTTTTCAAGTTTGATGACATTTTCCCCACAAGATCTCAATGAAGAAGACATTAAGGGTCCTTCTTCCCTGGCCCTTGTTACAAGCAAGTCAGAGGGTACCACTCTTGCTATCTTTCCCTTGCAAGCTCATCTGCCCTCCCCCCTACAATGGTCTAGATTGGGGTTAAGATGACCTATTGGTCAATGAGGACTAGGGTGGTGATGAGAGCCAATTATTTTCTATTTTATGCCATATTTTGGCTTATTTCATGCACCTTCATACTCATCCCCACATTCCATTTTCATTCCATATCATACCATTTTACCATTTTATTTTGCATATGATTTAATATATATAAGTAATATTTAATTTAGTTTTAGATAAAATATGTGAATAAATAATATCATATTGTATTTGCTAATATATCTTTCACTATTATTATTGGACACATTGACTCTTGATTCTACCAATCTACAAATGGACTCTATTCACTTTATTTTCATTGTACTGGTTTGAGCTGCCAAATCTTTAGTTGTTGCATATCTCTGTATGACTACTTTTGATGCTTTCCTCTCTTTTCCAACTCAATTGAATCATGGAGGGGAGCTTTATCATGTGATGGAGAAACCTGCCAATCTACCTATTTCCTATTTTTGTCTATAGTTATAAAAATGTTGTTTTAACCCATGGTTGTATTCAAGGCTTCACATGAACCTCTAAATTATAGCTCATTGGCCATGGGCCAAAGCAAACTTATTCAATTTCACATCACTTTGTTATTATTTGTTATAAGTATGACCTCTATATATATGGTTTGCTAAAATGTAGTGAGAGAGGAAGAAGATTAGTTTGGAATTGATCATCAGAATTGTACTTCTAGTGGGAATAAAATGGTATTCTATTCTCTCATGGGTATGTGCAGGATCATCATGGAAAAAATAGGCCCTTAAGTGGCAATAAAAAGACAAAAAATCAGAGTTAGACAACTTGACGTAAATCTGAATAAGTTATCTATATTATTTCAAAAAAATGTAAAATTAGAAACTGTAGAAAATTGAATGTATTTTCTAAACTACTAGACCTTTATTTTTTTTTAAAAAATCTATTTGGTTAAAATTTGAAATTTTTCAATGCAATAGTATTTAAATTTCAGGGTAAAAATAAGAAGTAGGTGTCTGTCTGACCACCCTAACCACAATAAAATGATAATATTTTTTTATAAGATTTTAGATATAAGTAGAGGACTCATGTCCCGATGTGATGCCTATTTTTTTATAATTTTTTTCCAAGTACATAATTAATTATGAATTTTTTATTACAAATTTTAAAAAATATAAAAGCTCGTCTGTCTAACCACCTTAACTTGGTCAAAAATTCATGAAATTCATTTTTTTTTTTTAATCCTATATTATGCGAAGCAGAGAATGTGACACATGTTTCAGATTCAATAAATGTGATACCATTTGAAAGTTATAGATTTTTTTCACTCAGCCTATCAATCAAGACTTTATTTGTAATTATAATAGAAAATAAATAATAATTATTTATTAAATTCAAAGTAAAGCATAATTTATATTGGTGGAACGCTGATAATGTCCTCTAAAAACCCTTTTCGTTTCATCAATTTTGGGTAAAAAAAAGGTCGTCAGCCACATGGGCCATCATATGGCTTACATATCGCCACTTTTTGGCCCATCATGATCCTGCACATACCCTTATATTTCTTCTTGTCTTTGATTTGATCTCATTATAGAAGAATGAAATTTCTTATATAAGAATTCATTATTATAGTAATCTATGTTGTAGTATTCATGTTATATTCCATTATTGTAGTAACCTTTGTTGTGTTCACCATATTTGTATTCCATTGTTACAGTAACTTTATTGTGGTAGTCATGTTCATATTCCATTACCTTAATTATCATAGTAATCTTGATTTTTTTATGCTTATGTTAAACAAAGAATCCTAGGATCTAGGCTAAATAGGTTTTGATGCTTTCTAGAGTTAGACATTGTCACCTCCAAAGTAAGTTGTGACAAGACTAAAATGGAGATTCAATTTTCCTTGCTTTCCTTTACACTACTTTTTAGGTTTAGTAATCATTTCTAAATTAAGTTGTGATAGGACAAAAATGGAGATGATTTTCCATCCTTTCCTTTACATTTCTTTCAAGGTCTAAATATTTCATTCTTGAGTTTTAGCTTGTTTTACCCTCCTTTTCATAGGTGTACTAAGAGGTATTTCTGAAGCCATCCTATGAAAAATCATTCTCATTTTCCATAGGCATAATAAGAATTATTTTTGAATATGTCATGTGATATATAGATATAATCCAACCATTGGTCTATATAGAACTTCCATTAGGGGAACTTTACATAAAAAATGGGCCTCCTAAGGAACTCTAAAAAAGCAAAAATTGTCTCATATAATAAAAATTATTTAAATATAAAAAATATAAATTACTTAACTACATGAGTTAAGTGGGGACACACGTTTCTATTATAATTCCTTAAAAACCTGAAGTCAATGTTTTTTTAAAAGTGGTAACATATATTTATATTATAATTTATTTAAAAACTCAAGTTCACTTTCTTCATTATTTATTTTTTATTCAAAAAGTTTGGTAACTTATATTTTTATTATAATTTATTAAAAAAATCAAGTTCACTTTCTTTTCTTGATTTTTTTTTTTTAAATTATTTGTTTTTATTTAAAAAGTGGCAAAGTAAAAATAACTTTAGATATTTTATTTTTTACTTAGTATTTTATTATATATATATATGATTTTATAGATTTAGATTTATTAAAGAATTAAAAAGAAAAATTGAAAATATAAAAATTTCTATAATAGAACTTAAGAATATAAATCTAAAAAATAAAAAGAATATTTCATATTTAGAAAGATGAATGAGATAGAATAAAAATATTTTTTTTTAAATATAAAAATTAGCTTTCTTTTTAAAGAATAATTTTATTTTATTTTAAATATAAAAATTAGTTTTTTTTTAAAGAATATCATTAGCTTTTTTCTTAAAGAATAAAAATATTTATTTGAAAATATAAAAAAAATTATAATAGAACTTAAGAATATAAATCTAAAAAACAAAAAGAATATTAAAAATTTAATAAAATGAATGAGATAGAATAAAAATAGTTTTTTTAAAATATAAAAATTAGCTTTTTTCTAAGAATATCATTAGCTTTTTTCTTAAAGAATAATTATTTTTTTGAAAATATAAAAATTTCTATAATAGAACTTAATAGAAATTAAGAATATAAATCTAAAAACCAAAAAGAATATTTTATATTTAGAAAGATGAATGAGATAGAATAAGATATGTAGAGTTAAATTAACCATCATTAGTTAAATCATAAGATTTTAGAAAGTTTTATTTTATAAAATAAATAATTTTATTTTTATTTTGGATGATGTCATCGTTCAGGTTGATGTCATCGTTCAGTCGATTTTTGATAACTTAAAAAGCTAATGATGTCATCCTTAGGAGGCCCATTTTTTATGTAAATTTCCCCTAATGATCCTTTAAATCAAACCTTGGTTGCCCATGGATTGACATTGATGCATGAAAAATCTACTCATCAAGTGGTAGCACTTCTTCTCTATAGATTAGATTTGTGTGTGTGTGTTTTTGTCCCCCCGTGCTTGTCTTTTTGTGTTTGTGATCCTACCTAGAGTGCCCTTTCTACCCTTGTAGGTGCTTGAATATAGGCACAAAATCTTTTTCGTGCACTTCTATGTGTATCATCATTCTTCTATATGTTATGAAGTAGTTTTTTTATTGGGGATGATACAAAGCATTGGGGGCATTTAAGTCTTATTTCATGTTGACCCAATTTTTATTTTATTTTGTCTTCATGTGCTCTTCTTCATGATCTGATTAATTTAGAGATTGATGACCATTCATTGATACCATGTATTATATCTATTTGTATCTATGAACACATCTAAGCCCAAACTCTTAGATCCCCTTGTCTCTTTGAATTTATTCATCTTTGTTTACTTCTTGATGGTGTGGTTCTTATCTCGTGTTCCTCATGTGTGTGTGACAACATACCATGAAATACATTTTGTCATTTGTTGTGTGCCACAAAATCTCTACCTTTCCTTTCTCTCCTTAAGATGTGACGTGCTTCTTTGCATAGCACACACCATCCTAAGGGGGGCTACCATGATGTTCTAATTTTTAATTTTGGTGAATTCTTTTGAAAAGGACTCCTTGGTGTCAAATTTTCTTTACAATGAATTCCTTGATGAAAGAATCCCTTATTGAAAATTCTCATTTTCCAAAACATTATATTCTCTCAAGACTCCTAGATAGAATTTTCTTTCGAAAAGGACCTTTTGTGTGAAAGAGTCTGAAAACTTACATTTGAAAAACGAGCGATTTTTCTAAAATGAAAAAGTTTGAAAACTTTCCTTTGAGAAGCAACATTCTTTCTAATGGATTCCTTGATGAACAGATCTTTCAAAAGGATTCCTTGATGAAAGAATAACTTGTGAAAAATATGGTTTCTTTTAATTGGAGTGTTCCTTTGAATGGACCCCTCAGTGTCTTGAAGGGTTTCCTGCCGAAAGAAACCCTTTGAAAACTTCTCCTTTAATTGAATTCTCTAGTGCTTTGCAAAAAGTGAGTGTCTTTTCTTTGATATTTAATGTCATTATTTCTTGGTTTCAAACATTGTATATCCTTATGTCTAGCTTGGGGGTAGCCTAACTAGACCTATCTTTTCTATGACTATCCTACAATGTAGTTTGTAGCAACTGTGGGCTTATCTGGTCACTGTACCTGATCAGACTATGTCTTATCATACTGGCTTGTGTGTCTTATGTTTGTGTGTCTTATAATTTTTCACCTAACATTTTTTTGGTGAGATTACAGCTTTCTTTGAGGGATCAAGAACCTATGGAGCCTCCTCTCTTTCATAGCTTTATAGGATTAGGAACCCGTGGAGCCTTTTCTCCTTTCTACATGTTCAAGTGTGCCAGATCAAAGATCTGCTTCCTTAATGCTATTGGTATATTCTCTTCAATCTATTTCTACTTTACCTTGCATTCACACTAACACATATGCTCATTGAATTGGGGGCCAAATGTATTGGCATGATTTTGCACCCTAGCCGAATTCCCCATTTATTTTACCTTTACTTTAGAAACTATAAGTTTGATGATGCAAACCTATCTTTGTCAGCTTATTGCTTCCATGTGGCCTTGTCTTTTTGCATCGGTGGAGGAATTTATGTTGGGTATTTGTGTACGTTGTACAGATGTCCATGTGTCACGCTTACATCCCCAACATAAATTCTTGCTCCTAGAATCTGCAAACACTATTACTTCTTCAATTGGTTGTGAAGGTAATGTCTTCTATCGACCCTTGACCAAAAAAAATGACCTTTTACCTCCATTTTAGCAATTCAAAATCACTTCTTCACTCCTTCATTCAATTCTCTCATTCCTTCATGTCAATTCTTGCAACTTCGTAATCATTCTTTCACTCTCTCAAGCACACTCTTTCTCTTTTCTTGGTGATTCTTGCATTTCTCTCCTCTCTACTTGGCTTCTACAATGTATTCTTGTTATAACTCCACAATATTTGTAGGTTCATGAAGCTCCACTCTCTCAGTGTGGTGTCATCTTCTCCTCTACCTTTAGTGCTAGTAGGATGAAAGATACTGCATCATTGTGCCTTATAGAGTAGCATTCAGTCTATATGTTCACTCTATTTGATAGTGTCTTTCCTTGTCTTATTTATCAATTTATCTATCTTATTGCATATCTTATTGAACTTGTGGAGATGGGAACACCAAAATATGGGTCTAATTGAGGTAGACCTCGAAACATAGCCCAAATTTTTTTCCCATTTTTGTGTGTGTAGGTGTTGGTTCATCCATTCAAAGTTAAAGTTGAAGAATCGAAGTGTGGCTAGAATGGTATATTTTCCTTATCTTTCTTTGTCATTTTTGCATTAGAGTAGTTTCCAGTATTCTTCTTCTTGTATTTTTTGTTTCCTACAATTTCTCTATCAAAATGTAAAACTCTGTCAGTCGGGTTGTAAGTAGGCCCTTTACCTTTTCTATTTGTTTGCAAGACCCCTATCTGTATAAGACACCAAAATTTTCCTAAGATTCCAACATGTTGCAATGGATTAGGCTCCCGCATTGTCGTCCTCAAATAATGAGTTGTCTAATTTGCAGTCTAAAACTTTTGTGGTCAGCTCACTTGATTTTTGAAATACTCGTCAAACAACTTGAGGTAGTTTAGGGTAGTTCATTCCTTGAGGCTCTTTCGTGACCTAAAGGCCTAGGGGTGATGAATCCCCCTACTCTATAATTTTAAATTTGATTTCATGCAAGTCAAGATTGTGTGTGACAACTAGTGTCTTCTATTTAGAAAAGAACTTATTTTACCATAATTATATGAAGCATATGGATGTTTAATATCACTTCATCAATGTGATGATTGAGAGTAGTTAGGTTATGATACAAAAGGTTGATGCCTTGTTAATGTTGTAGATTCTCTCACTAATCCAATAAGCATTGATAAATTTGGTTTATGTAGAGAGGTCACGGGCCTTGCCTCCTCTACTAGTTGATTTATCTTTTATCTTCTCTTTATGTCATTCAATGTAAATGTCAAGTGGTGGAATTTTAGGATAAGGATCTTCCCTTTACCTTGCAATACTAAGTCTTGATTAATTGTATTTAATTACTTTGATAATAAATCATGTTTGATCTCCAAACATGTTGGAATGGGAAAAATAGATGCCCATGTATGGGTAGGGAAAGAAAATTGATGATGGTTTAGATTGGAAAACTTCTCAATGGTGTCCAAGCACTAGTTGTTAGATATATATAGGATCCCAACACCTCTTAATAAGATTTTAGTTTCACAATAAGCTAATTTTTCCTATATTGCTAAAGGAAGTTAGAGGGAATATGCAAAAATAGTTATAAAACTGTTAATAAGGAAAATAATAATTTTGAAAAATAAAAACACTAAGGCTTGGCTATTTCATGATGGAGAGTGCTTAGTCATGGTTGCATGTTAAACATGACCAAAAAATGCAACAATTCCCATCAAGGAGTTTTCTAGACTTGTGGTTCTTAACAAGGCATACTCATATGTCAACCTTGGTTATCTTTTAAGGTTGGCTATCATAGTTTGGAGTTACAATGGAGTTTTGATTCATGCAAGCCAATGGTAGCTCATGTACAATGAAAAATAATTATGTAATATTTCATTTGATGAGGATTATTTATTACAAAAGTGAGGGGCTATTGTTATTTTGATTGACAATTTCTCTTGTTGGGTGGTCCCCTAGGCATGCTTTTGGTTATGAGCACAAAATTCCATCAAAGGTTCATAATTGCTTCAATTTCTAGCAGCAACAAATTAAAAAAGAGAAAGGAAAAAGTATACAAAACAAAGATAGAGAAGGTGTTGAACAAACTTGTTGAAGTAGGTTAATGTTGTAAAACTCTTTAAAGATTTACATAATATTTCTTCAAACTTGAGAGATGGCGAAAAAAGTAGACAACAAACGATGTGTTAGCATGCATAAGGATTTGCCTAATTTTATTCACAACAAAATATTTTCATCATTAGACAAATTGCTATTTTTAAAATTATTATAATAAATTTTTATATACAACATCAAATTCAAATCCATTCAATTTTAAAATTATTTTTCAATTATCAACTTAAATATATTTATCTATTGTGAAATTTTTAGTTGCCCTATATTTAAAACCCCTTTATTAAACAGCTATCAAGAGGAATGAAATTCTATATTTTAATATATATATTTTTTTTTATTAATGACTAAACTAGAAAGCTTGAACGATCTCCGTGGATAAGAATAAGAAATATAAATGTATTGCTCATGCGGCCTAAAGATTGGATAGAAATTTTACTTCATATATGATCAATTAAAAAACAGCTTATGCACGTTTGGAGAGGAAGCATTTTTTTATGAATGGAATGACAAAACCTGACCTGTGATCTGCAAATTGCAGGGGATTCCAATTACAAATTTGATTGAACTTAAAGTTTCTAACCTAAATTGGCTGGCCACGTGATGTTTAGCTGTGATGCTTCCAGGGGTTGAAACCATGGGACAAGCATACCATTAGATTAGAAGGTATGGCACATGGAAAGCGTGGGACACCAAGGCAAGCAAGCAGTGGCCGAGGCCAAGAGATATTCATATTGTACTTATTTTGAGAAATTAGATGCTTCTGGCCGGGATTCTCTCTCTGTGTCTACCTGCGGGACTCTCTCTCTCTGTCTACATGCGGGATTCTCTCTCTGTGTCTACCTGCAGTGCCCAGTCATGGTGAGTTGTATAAATCATGTTAAAAGACAGGCATTAAGGCCAAGCCAGGAACAACATCCTTATCAGCATCACCATCATCAGAGGAAGCAATGCACAATAGAATGAGCATGAGCATTGCAATACCTTCTCTCTCTCGTCTCTCCTCTCTTGGGATGGCCATGGCCCTGCACTCTCCTCGCAAGCATCACTATCAACATAAGCGCTCAAAGAGCATGCCCTCCAGGCTGCAGGAGCACCCAATTCTCACAGACGAGTTGGAAAGATTGGAGCAATCATGTTCTTCTTCCTCGTGTTTTGGAACAGATTGGCTTGGCCAAGCATTGGAGGTGTTGGTGAAATGTTATTCCAATTTGTCAAACATAAAGATAGACACGGAAGGCATGGGGAGCAAATGGATGAACGCACATCTGGATGACATACTCCATCTGCTTGAGGTGTGCAATTTGTTGAGGGACAGCATTGCAGAAATCAGAAAGCAGCACACGTGTGTGCAGGTAGCCATTCGCGGCCTTGGCCTTGCTCTCACTCCCTCTACCCACGCCCTTGAAAGGGCACGCGCCGCCCTCGCCACTTGGCTAAGGAAGAAGGACACACAGTCCCAGCTGGATAAATGCATGTCCATTTTGAGGCGAATGGCAGAGAAGCTCAACGTTGAGGATAAAGCAGGAGTAGCACAAGCAGCCATCAACATCAACCATGCCAAGGCCATCACCATCATGGTCTGCTCTACCCTTGTCACTGCTCTTTCCTTCAAGACATCCCACGTGAGGATGCCATCTCTTCCTCTTCCTACCCATTTCACTTGTCTGCAAGTCAAGATAAAGGAGGCATTTGAGATGAGAAAGAGGTTGTCGTCATCATCAAGGTTCTTGCACGAATTAGAAGCTGCAGATATTTCACTGGGAAATCTTAATAATCTTCTTAACTCCAAGTCCAAATTGCAGCTCCCGCTTCATGTCACTCCCTCCACCTTGGCACTCCATGACTTGGAGACTGCTCTTCCCCTCCTTGAACACCAAATCAACCAGCTATTCAAGTTTCTCATCTCTGCCAGAGTTGCACTCTTGAACACACTTTCTTCTCAGTGACCAGCCACTTCCCCCAAGGAATTTTTAATGAGGCTGCCAAATCGGCCTTTTAAACGGTTTGGGGTCTCCAAAATATATGTAACATATATGTGTAATAATACTGTTACCAGGATCAAGGTTGAATTGGTCTTCTTCAATACAGAAAAATAGAACATTCGTCACAATTTTCCTGTGATTGTGTTTGATAATCATTACGGGTTTCTTTACAGCTACACAAATTTACTGTTCTATTTTATTTTTTAATGCATACAAGTATTTGTTTATGGGTGTATATACTGTGTTCCTGCTTAATAAATAATGCTAAGTGAAGCACATATCTGCGCAAATTCTAGAAGTAATGCCGCTTAAAACAATGCGGATGTATATGTGTGAAAATCTTCTGAATGCTCTGGTCTAGTTTATTATTTTACTGTGCTTTTGCGTATGTCTTAAGGTTCCTTCAACTCCCCCTTGGTTCTCCCTTAGTATCGCCCTCTGGCAGCCTCAAAGATTTGTCTTCTATGATCATTGTTGCATTTGGCAGTCGGGATGGTGTTTAGAGGTTTGTTATGAAGGTTTGTGATGAAGTTTGACTTTGGAACATGATTGTTTTGTGCGTTGATGATGTAAAATCTATGTACAATTGGTATGAAAATTTTGTTATGGCTCATATTCCTTCATAATAGTCTAGGATTGAGTATTTACATTTTGTTTTTATTGTATATTTTTTTTTTATTCATTTTACTGTAAGTGATGTTAGAGCATGATCTGAATATTGAGAAGACATGAAACAAGATATTTTTTTAAAATTTAGGAGATTGTATTGTAAAATACTTTTTTTTTTTTTTTTAATTTTAAATTTTTACAGGATTGATCAAGATCATACTAAAACATTTGCGTTTTAAATTTGAGGTCATATGAAGGACTTATTGAGAAATTGGAGTATTTATCAAATTCAGTAACAAAATTATAAAACATCAAGTTTTTGGTTGATTTTTTTGAAATGTGAGGTCTAGGCTTAAGCAAATCAAAGCAAAAAAAATAGTTTAATTTAAATTATTATAAAAAATAATATGCCAACATTATTCTAAGAAAAAAGAAAGAAGATATTGATAAAATATTCAAACAAACAGCTTCTATTAAGACATATGTGGGATTCCTAAGGGTATATACACATGATATGATCTAGAAAGCTAATATGATTCAAGGAGAAGGAGGAGATGAAGGAGAAAAAGGAGAAGATGAAATAAAAGAAGGTAGTAGACAAAGAAGAAAAGGAAAAGGAGAAGGAGGAAGAGAAAGAGAAGGAAAAATGAAGGACAAGGAGAAGCAGGAAAAGAATAAGAAGTGGTACCAAAACTAACAATATCTTGTCACACACTATCACTATTTGGAGAGATGTCAAAGAGTCTACCACAGAAAATAAAATAGGATCATCACATTTAACTAATCTTTAAGGAGAAACTACTTAATATTGGGTCATATAATTACCCATATTTGCAAATGAATGAGAGTGGGAAATTGGTATCTAGGAAATGTTGGATGTAGGATAGATATTGTTGCACAATGTTGATGAAGAGGAGAGAATCTTGGATCCTAAAACTAATTCTCTATACATGTATATAAAGAATCTAAGCACTAGTCCAATATAATATTAGTCTAATATTTAATAGCATTGGGGACTTGTGGACATAGTTTTTAGTGGAATGTTTCCAAATCAAATCCTTAGTATATGTTCTCCAATTTGTAAGTCATGAAGATAGAGTTTTTGAACATCTCGATTATGTTATGTTTTTTGCGCATCACATGTTCCATGTCACCACCAAAATATGGTAGAATTATTAAATTGCATCTAGAGATCATTCATAATTGTAACCAACTAATATTCATCTACCTATCAATAATAAGTAATAATGGGTCAATTTAAATTAAATAGACTATTTTGAGGATATGTTTAATGTAACATTTGGAAGTACCATAAGAATACTAATTTGATTCTATGATCTCTAAATTTCCTTACATTTCTCAAGTAGTGGGATTACTTAGTAGGTTTATGTTTAACCTTGGTAGAGAGCATTGGAATTAAATGTAACCAAAATTATATATTTGTGAGGAACTTCATATTATTGTATTTCATATTCTAGGACTAATGATGCAATAAGTTTTCTTGATGTATAATCCTTTATTGATTCAGATTGACTTAGTGATTTGGATTTTAAGATTTTCATAAGTGGTTGTGTGTGTAATTTACTTTGAGGAGCTATTAGTTTTATGAATACATGACAAAATATAGTTGTATTGTCCACTATAGAAGCATAGTACATGGTTATGGAATATTACTATAAGGAGTTAGTGTGGTTATAGAGATTGTGTTTGAGTTTTGACTTTGAGTTCATTCAAGTCAAGATTGGATGTGACAACTAGTGTCTTCTTTTTAGAAAAGAACTTATTTTACCTTGATTATATGAAGCATATGGATGTTTGATATCACTTCATGCATGTGATGATTGAGAGTGGTTAGTTCATGATACAAAAGGCTTACACCTTAGTTAACATTGTACGTTCTCTCACTAATTCAATGAGCATGGGAAAATTTAGTTTTTGTAAAGAGGTCATGGGCCTTGCCTCCTCTACCAATTGATTTATCTTTTATCTTTTCTTTATGTCATTCAATTATGTAAATGTCAAGTGGGGGAATTTTAAGATAAGGATCTTCCCTTTTCCTTGTAATACTAAGTCTTGATTAATTGTATTTAATTATTTTGATAATAAATCATGTTTTATCTCAAAACATGTTGGAATGGGAAAAATAGATGACCCTATATGGGTAGGGAAGAAAATTGATAATGGTTTGGATTGGCAAACTTTTCAATGGTTTCCAAGAACTATTTGTTCGATATATATAGGAGCCTAACACTTCTTAATAAGGGTTTGGTTTCATAATAAGATGGTATTGCTTGTATTGCTAAAAGAAGTTAGAGGGAATATGTAAAAATATTTATAATATTGTTAATAAGAAAAATAATAACTTTAAAAAGTAAAAAATAAATAAGGGTTGTCTTTTTCATGATGGAGAGTGTTTAAAATCATGGTTGCATGTTAAACATGACCACAAAATGCAAAAATTTCCATCAAGGGGTTTGGTAGACCTGTGATTCTTAACAAGACATAGCTATATGCCAACCATGGTTATCTTTTAAGGTTGGCTATCATAGTTTGGAGTTGCAATGGAATTTTGATTCATGCAAGCCCATGGTAGTGCATGTACGATAAAAAATAATTATATAATGTTCCTTTGATGAGGATTAATAGTAGAAAAGCAAGGGTCTATTGTTATTTTGTTTGACAATCTCTCTTGTTGGGTGGTCCTCTAGGCATGCTTTTGGTTTTGAGCACAAAATTCCATCAAAGTTTCATAATGGCTTAAACTTCTAGCAACAACAAAGGAAAAAGTATACAAAACAAGATAGAGAAGGTGATGAACAAGCTTATTGAAGGTGATAGGTTGATATTGTAAAACTCTTTAATGATTTACATAATATTTCTTCAAACTTGGAGGATGGCAAAGGAAGTAGACAACAAACCATATGTCAGCATGCATAAAGATTTGCCTAATTTATTGCTTGTTCTTGAAAAATATATTAAATAGAAAAATATCTTTAATGTGACTAATATTCACAACAAAATATTTCGATCTTTAAACAAATTACTAATTGTTTAAATATTATTATAAATTTTTATATACATCAAATTCAAATCCATTCAATTTTAAAATTACTTTTCAATTATCAACTTAAATATGTTTATTTACAAATATTTAGTGACCCTTTATTAAAGGGCTATCAAGAGGAGTAAAATTTTATATTTTAATATATATTTTTATTTATTTTAACGACTAAGCAAAAAAGCTTCAAGGATCTCCGTGGATAAGAAATATAAATACATTGCTCATGCGGCCTAAAGATTGGATAAAAAATTTACTTCCTATATCAACAATAAAAAAAACAGCTTATGCACGTCTCGAGAGGAAGCATTTTTTTTATAAATGGAATGGCAAAACCTGGCATGTGATCTGCAAATTGCAGGGGATTTCAATTACAAGTTTTGATTAAACTTAAAGTTTCTAGCCTAAATTGGCTGGCCACATGATGTTTAGCTGTGATGCTTTTAGGGGTTGAAACCATGGGACAAGCATACCATTAGATTAGAAGGTATTGCACATGGAAAGCGTGCGACACCAAGGCAAGCAAGCAGTGACCGAGGCCAACAGATATATCATACTCATTTTGAGAAATTACATGCTTCTGGCCGGGATTCTCTCTATGTGTCTACCTGCTGTGACGGGTCATGGTGAGTTGTATAAATCATGTTAATAGACAGGCATTAAGGCCAATTCAGCAACAACATCCCAATCAGCATCAGCATAATCAGGGGAAGCAATACACAATAGAATGAACATGAGCATTGCAATACCTTCTCTCTCTCGTCTCTCCTCTCTTGGAGTGGCCATGGCCCTGCAGTCTCCGCGCAAGCATCGCCATAATCGCTCAAATAGCATGCCCTCCACGCTGCAGTTGCGCCCAATTCTCACAGACGAGGTGGAAAGATTGGAGGAGTCTTGTTCTTCTTCATCGTGTTTTGGAACAGATTGGCTTGGCCAAGCATTGGAGATGTTGGTCAAATGCTATTCCAATTTGTCAAACATAAAGGTAGACAAGGAATGCATGGGGAGCAAATGGATGAATGCACATCTGGATGACATACTCCATCTGCTTGAGGTGTGCAATTTGTTGAGGGACAGCATTGCAGAAATCAGAAAGCAGCACACGTGTGTGCAGGTAGCCATTCGCGGCCTTGGTCTTGCTCTCACTCCCTCCAGCCACGCCCTTGAAAGGGCACGCACCGCCCTCGCCACTTGGGTGAGGAAGAAGAAGGACACAGATTCCCAGCTGGATAAATGCATGTCCATTTTGAGGCGAATGGCAGAGAAGCTCAACGTTGAGGATAAAGCAGGAGTAGCACAAGCTGCCATCAACATCAACCATGCCAAGGCCATCACCGTCATGGTCTGCTCTACCCTTGTCACAGCTCTTTCCTTCAAGGCATCCCACATGAGGATGCCATTTGTTCCTCTTCCTACCCATTTGACTTGTCTGCAACACAAGCTAAAGGAGGCATTTGAGCTGAGAAAGAGGTCGTCCTCATCATCAAGGTTCTTACACGAGTTAGAAGCTGCAGATATTGCACTGGGAGATCTCAACAATCTTCTTAACTCCAAGTCCAAATTGCAGCTCCCGCTTCATCTCTCTCCCTCCACCTTAGCACTCCATGACTTGGAGACTGCTCTTCCCCTCATTGAACACAAAATCAACCAGCTATTCAAATTTCTCATCTCTGCCAGAGTTGCATTCTTGAACACACTTTCTTCTCACTGATCAGCTACTTACTCCCATGCAATTATTAACGAGGCTGCCAAATTGGCCTTTTAAACAGTTTGGGGTTTCCAAAATATATGTAACATATCAAGGTTGAATCGATATCCTTCGATACAGAAAAATAAAAAATTCATTACAATATCGTGTGATTGTCTTTGATAATCATTACCTTTTTCTTTACAGCTGTTGATAAAATTGCAGAAGCAAAATGAAAGAAGAAATTGCAGAAAATAAGAACAAAATTTAAAAGATCTAAATAACACAAAATAAGAACACAAGATTTATAGTGGTTCGCCCAATAATGGCTACGTCCACTTTCAATAAGGATTATCTCTTTTTATTAATTCTCAATACAATTTGCATTCAAGCAGCAGTAGCTTTTATAATTCACTCTCATTTCCAAAATGGAAAAATCTACCAAAACGGTCAATTTCTAAATTAGCAAAATACATGCCAAAAAGAAGTCAGTTACAAAAAAGGCATTTGTTTCGAGTGTGAGAGAAACTGACATTATAATTAGAATATTTGGACTTCACCAAACCCAACAATCTCCCACTTGAAGACCGAATATTACTTGAGAGAGTTGCTCAGAGATATCCTTGCATTTCCAATCCTATCATTACTTTGAAAACTCCATAGGCCTATCTCTAGGCCTGCCTTTCTTAGTAGCACCAGCGGATCTTCGATCAGTTTTAAGCACCTTATCAAACTACTCATTTTCCCCTTCATACATTCTGGTATCAACATCTTGTAATTCAACCTTTCAATGTTTTGCTTCCAATTTTGCAATCATGTACCCTATGTCAGCAACAATGACTAATCTCTGAATATCAGAGCTCTTTGTTGCTAAAAGGTAAATAAAAATTTAAAAATAGAAAATGAAGAACACAACAATTTGAACAATTCCACCAAATTCACTACCAAATTTGACAACAATCTTCTTAGATTTAGCTGCTTTATCTTCCATAATGGTCGACATATTTCCAGATGTACAAGTTTCGCTACCAACACCATTACAAATTGATTCCAAACTTTCACTTTGATCACCATTACAAATGGTATCATCTTTGATCACCTTCAAATTGTGACTGTCACCACCATTAATTTCATATGCCCCAGGTTTTATGGCATCAACGTGCTCACCATCTTATTGATCCCCAAAACTATCACTGTCAAACATACTAAGAAAATTATTAATAATAGAATCAGTTTCACCATCTAATTGATCCAAAGACCTTTGATTGGCAGTCAACAATGATGAAAATGAAGTAGAATGAACAACTCCCACTTCAGCATGACTCTCTATAACATATAGGGTGCCTAATTTGCTACCCCTTGCAATTACCAAGGTCCCCTTTTTAACCTTGCATCTATTTGATTCAAAACTAATTTCACAACCTTGAGAACTCAATTGTCTAGTCGAGATTACATTTTGTTTGAGCTGGGGAACATATCTAACATCACGTAACAACCAACTATATCTATTTTTCAATTTTAATGAAATATCCCCTTTTCCAACAACATCACAAGATTCATTGTTACCAAGAAAAACCTTACTAAAGTCACCAATTTGTAGATTTTTGAAATACTCTTTGCACGAAGTGACATGAAATGATGAACCTGAATTAAGCACCCAAACATTAGTTGAAATTTATTCTTTGGTTAAAATAAGAACACCTACATCTTCTTGGTATGTTGTGTTGGCTTCATTGTTGATCACCTTTTTTTGCACCTTTTTATAGTTCCAACAGTTATTTTTTATGTGACCCGGTTTGCCACAAAACCAACAATCATCATTTATGCCCTTGGACTTCGATCTTTCTTTGTTGATATTTTTGCTTTTATCTTGATCCCTTCCTCTATTGTCAATACTTACAATAGTCAAGGCATCACCAGATGAGGGCTCTTAATTTTTCCTCCTCATGTCTTCATTAAGAAGTGTGGCTGCAATATTTTCAAATTTTAATTTACTTTCAGAAGCCACCAAATTGCTAACTACCATCACCACTCCTTCTCAGCTATTTGGTAAGGAACACAATAATAAAATTGTCTTGATTTCATCATCTAAATTAATACCATCTAAATCAATACCAGCAGAAATTAATTGGGTGACTAAGGTATTGAATTCATTTAAATGATTCGACATAATCCCACCTTGCATTTTCAAATTATATAACTTTTTCATAATGAATACCTTGTTCGAAGTCGATGTCATCTCATACATTGAAGAGAGTTTATCCCATAACTCTTGTGTTGTCTTCTCAACTAAAACATTAAATAAAACATTGCTGGATAGCGTAAGAAAAATAGTTGCTCTTTCTCTCTTATCTAGTTTCTCCCAATCTTAGTCTAATAAAGAACCTTTCCCTTTGGCTTTTCCATCCAATGCATTTGAGAGATCTTGCTTGATGAGCAATGACTCCATTTGCACCTTCCACAGACCAAAGTTCTAACCTACAAATTTTTCAATCTTCCATTTGTCTGCATCATCCATGGCTGCGAAAATTCTTCACCGATTTCCAATACCGAGCTTCTCTACCAAGCTCTGATACCAATTTTTGAAAAAATTGCAGAAGCAAAATGAAAGAAGAAATTGCAAAAAATAAGAACAAAATTTAAAAGATCTAAATAACACAAAATAAGAATACAAGATTTATAGTGGTTCAGCCAATAATGGCTACGTCCACTTTCAACAGGGATTATCTCTTTTTATTAATTCTCAATACAATCTGCATTCAAGCAACAACAACTTTTATAATTCACTCTCATCTCCAAAATGGAAAAATCTACCAAAATGGTCAACTTCTAAATTAGCAAAACACATGTCAAAAAGACGTCAGTTACAAAAAAGGCATCCATTTCAAGTGTGAGAGAAACTGTCGTTATAATTAGAATACTTGGGCTTCACCAAACCCAACAACAATTGAATCAATTTGTTGTTCCATTACTTTTCTTTTAATATTTACAAATATTTTTTATGGTAGTATATATTGTGTTCCTGCTTAATAATGAATGTCAAGTGAGACCCATGACTATATAATTTATAAAAAGTAATACCGCATAAAACTGTGTATTTGTGAAAATATTTTGAATTCTCTGGTCTAGTTCATTATTTTATGATGTGCTTTTGTGTATGGCTAAAGGTTTCCTCAACTCCCCCATAGTTAACACCATAGTTCTTCCATAGTCTCATCGTTTGAGCAACCTCAGGCTTTTTCAAAGGCCAAAGATGTGTTCCATAATCAATGTTGCATTTGGCAGAAGGATGGTTCAAAAGTATGTTTAGAGGTTTGTTCTGAAGGTTTGTGATGATGTTTGACTTTTTAACTTGATTTTTTTTGGTGGCGTAAAATTTGTGTGCAATTGAAGTTATATTCCTTCGTAATAGTACTACTCTTTCTTCTTTTGGGGGGAAGAATCCATGGGACCTTCAGAATATTAATTTGTTCAGGGTTAAGAATCTATTTAAGAGTTTTTTTTCTAAATTTTTTTCATGTGATGCAATGATTTTAATGTATAATATGTGTTATGATATGTATAGTTAATGTATGATTAGTTTAGCTTTCCATTAAGTTATATGATCCTTTATATAGTCGTATATAGATAGTTATGTAGATCATATTTATTGCATGAGTATTTGAAAATATACTCTAAATTTTGATATACCTTTATAAATGTGCGACATATTTAGTGACCCTATATTTCAACCCCTTCATTAAATAGGTAGTAAAATTCTATATTTTAATATTTTTTAATTTATTTTAATGGCCAAACAAGAAAGTTTGAAGGATCTCTATGAATAAGAAATATAAATGTATTGCTCATGCGGCCTAAAGATTGGATAGAAATTTTACTTCCTATATGATCAATTAGAAAAACAGCTTATGCACGTTTGGAGAGGAAGTGTTTTTTTATGAATGGAATGACAAAACCTGGCATGTGATCTGCAAATTGCAAGGGATTCCAATTACAAATTTTGATTAAAGTTTCTAACCTAAATTGGTTGGCCACATAATGTTTAGTTGTGATTCTTCCAGGGGTTGAAACCATGGGACAAGCATACCATTAGATTAGAAGGTATGGCACATGGAAAGCATGGGACACCAAGGCAAGCAAGCAGTGGCCGAGGCCAAGAGATATTCATATTGTACTCATTTTGAGAAATTAGATGCTTTTGGCTGGGGTTCTCTCTCTGTGTCGACCTGCGAGACTCTCTCTCTCTGTGTCTACCTGTGGGATTCTCTTTGTGTCTACTTGTTGTGCCCAGTCATGGTGGGCGTGGCTTAACCAGCACACTCTAAGCTGGTTTGACCGCTTAGGTGGGAGATCTGGCCCCTTCCTATTGTCAGGATCCGTTCCTCTTTCCAACGTCTGTTTCTGTTCAAACAGTGGTCACCGTTAATTTTGAATTCAATTTTGGATTCCTTAATTATTTTGTACAAATGGTTGTTGCAGCGGTAATACTTTAAGCTTCGAAATAGGTTATGGGCATCCATCAAATCAGAAGGGGGATTATTGTCACATATTACAGTTGGAAATGCTCGAGTAGACATTTATGCAAAATGTGGAAGCATAGACAAGGCACATGAACTGTTTGATCGAATGCCTCAAATAAATGTGGACACATAGAATGCTTTGATTGTAGGATATGCACAAAATATGTTTGTCAAAAATGATTTAGAATCTTTCATCCAAATGCGAGTGGTAGGTGTAAAGCCAGACTCTATAACCTTTTCCAGCATCCTCCCAGCTTTTGCGAAAATGGGAGCTTTGGAATAGCGTATGGACATCCATCACAGATAAAGGAATTTTGTCAGGTGTGGTAGCTGCAACTGCCCTGCTAGACGTGTATGCAGAGAGTGTAAGCAAAGACAAGGCACACAAATTTTTTGACAGAATGCCATTATTGCAGAAAAAATATGGAACTAGGCACGTGAACTATTTGGCATAATGCTTCAAAGAAACATGTTCTCATGGAATGCCCTAATTGTAGGATATTAAAAAAATGGATTTGTTGAAAAGGCTTTAGATAATTTGCAACCAAATGCAATTGGCAGGTGTAAAGCTAGACTCTACAACCCTTCTCTACCTATGCCAAATGGGAGCTTTGGAACAGGGTATGGACATCCATCAAAGCATAAAGGATAGAGGGGTTTTCTTAGAGGTAGTTGCAATTTATCTAAGTTTAAGGGAGTTGAGGAAGGTTTAGATAAGGTATATGTTTAGGTTGAAATTAGTGAAATAATTATTTTTTACATGTGTATTATCTGTATGATTTGTGATGTTATTAAATTGTGATGATCTATGTCCAAGTTAGAGTTCTAAATTTAAAGTTGAATAGTGTTTACTCACATCCATATAAGTACTACCACTATTCCTTCTACCATTTCTCCTTGTCATCCTATGGAAACTGCAGCTCTAACTCTATTACATATAATCCTCCACATTGCACACCTTTTGCATTTGAAGCTGTTACACACCCATTGCTCATTGGCTTTATTGCAGCTCTATTTGAGTTATATTATGAAAAAGGTGATCACAATGTTTTCCTATGAGCTTGCAATGGTACATGTCTAGATATTGCATATGAATATAAAGTCTTACATAAATTATTTCCATGAACCCTATGGACTATGCCCTTGAATACTTTTAATCCTTAGCTCCTATTTCTATCCATTATTTTGACATATGTCAATATGGGCTTAGAATCAACTAACAAATTTTACTAAATGTTCCCAAAGAGTCTACTAATGACAATGGAATTAGCTTTCAACATTTATGTGGTAAAATTTGTGTGTTCATATAAAAAATCTTGAACTTTAACTATTTGAATCTAATGGTTGGAATTATGGGGCCTCCCTCACTTCCTCCAACCCTTCAAGATGTCAAAAGAACAATACATTTCAAAAAGGAAGTGACAAGAAAGAATCAAAATCTGGTTCCAATCAAATATCTACCACATCTAATTTTGTATCATTCAAACATTAAGGAACTAGAAAATTTACAAATCTTAGCAAACCATTGGATAATGTTCTTCAAACTTTCATAATATTTTGGTCAGCCTTAATTCCATAAATCTATTGGATTCCTCTAGATGATTAACTAAGAGTTAAATAATGAATAATTATTCTAGAATTTTCATAGAGTTAATGAACACCATACATATACTTGTATGGCATTCAAGCATAAAATCATAGAACTCATTGATAGTAATGTGATTTGTGTAAATGGTGTGAATGATGGGGGAAGTTGTTTCGTTCCTCCACTAAAACAAAGTTTGAAATTTATACTAATATTTTTTCATTGCATACACATTCTAACAATGTTGAGCACTTATAGGTATTCAATCATCCTACTAATTCTATGATGTACACACATATGAATAAAGACCCTATGGATAGAAAGCATGTTTGTTCCTCTTCCCACACTTCTACAAAAACATTTATAGCTATTACTCATAAAATTTCACCTCAAGCTATGTACCTTCAATTATTTTGTTTTACGAGGATATCCAAAACCACAATTATTGCGGTCCACTTTATGGTCATGGTTTTCTTCATGGTCAATAATGTGAAGGTATTCACATTTATCTAGGCAATTAGTATAACATATGCATAAAAGGATTTCATATAATTAAAAATTTAGCATAAGATAATTATACACATTTATGTGTTGCTATAAACATAACCAAAGACATTATTGTGGACACTTTGGGGAGTATTATCTTTTCTCTTAACATGGGGCTTAATTGCATCAATGCCTAAAATATGTTTGCCAAGAGAAAATTGTGAAAGTAATGAGGGATGCATATGTACCTATTTTCAAATCAACTACTTCAAACTTGAAAATTATGTTGTCACTCTCAAGAACATTTGTTATGATTGCAAAGGTAAGGAACATCAAATAGAAGCTCCTCACGAAACCAAAGATAGAATTCATTTATTATAACAAACGCATGTCAACAAAAGAATCAAGAAAAATTTAACAAGGAAAATAAGGATAAAATGAAGCCCTCTTGATTGCCTCCTAATACTCCTCTAGCACAAAAAACCAACTTATAAATCATGCTCTCCACCAATAAAGAAATAATAACATTATATCATTTGTTCATATGTACCAAAGTAAGGATGATTTCCTCCTTATGCTCCAAAGAAGAATAAGAAAGAAACTTTCAACAATCTCATAGTCACCTCTTTTAAAGGTGTTACATATGAGTTCCAAAGAAAAAATAGAATATAAAAAAAAGAACAAGTGAATCTGACTCCACAAGTACAATAACAATATTACAAGGGTCTTTCTATTTTACATAAATCAAGCACATTCAATGACACCATATAATGCTAAAATTAAAAACATTAAAGGTGGTTGCAAACCACATAAATAAGATGAGAACAATCTATTAGATGAGAATCCATCTAATATTATTGGTTGAGATTTATAACTTTGTTCTCTACATACATGTCTATATACTTCACATTATTTTGATGGTGTCCCCTATTTGGGAGGTGTATCTTTTGGCATTTTCCACTACCCTACTATATTGATAAAAAAAAATTCTCTAATTTTCTATATGATTCCAATTATAGTGATTACATTTAGAATGTTGTATCACATGTTATTAACATAATAATTCTTAAGATGATTGTAGTATTTCCCACTCCACAATAGATTAGGAAAGGTCTATTTGCTATTCTACATACATCAAGCACATTCAATGACATTATATCATGATGAAATTGAAAATATATAAGTGGTCACAAACCATTGAAAATGTATGGGTAGAAGCCTTGAGATAATGAAACAATTTAAGATCACGAGGAGATATTAGATGAAATTTAGATCATTTGATGAACCTCAAAACTTGGTAAATAAGATCTAAGGAATAAATGATTGAGAAACCATATAAGTATTCATATAGGCTGGTCACCAAAGGCCACTAATTTAATAACATTTGTGTGTAAGAAAGGTTTTCTTCACTCAAAATATTTAAGTATGAAAGAAAGATAATGAAGCATTTAGTGAAGCCTTTATTGAGATATGTACTTGGGTAGAATCCCATAATCAATAAGCTATATGGTGAAATCCAATAGTTGTAATTATTAATATCTTATAGTTTTAAATCTAACTTAGGTCAATTCCCACGTGCTTTGTACTTTGAGTGTTTTGCTAAAGTATATTAGATAATTAAAGGATATATTTGTGATTACTACCCTAGGTCTTGCATGGTAGGAAGAAGAACTAAGAAATAATTAATTTGATAAGGCCTCATTATGTTGTATAACCACTCATTAAGGGAGACTAGACATACATGGTCACTATTGTGGTCAATGTTGATAATCTTAGTAGATTTATAGATGTCAATGATAGTCATTATATGAGTGTAGAATTATGGTAATGCTAGTTATAGCTAGGTGGTGTTGGCTTGTTTAGGTGTTTCAACTATTAACTTGTGCTTCGCCCCATTGGACTTCTTGTTGTTCTTTATATATGTACAAATTTAAGTCTAGTTAATTCAATATATAAGATCTTGTGTAAGGAATTCAACTAGCTCAAGTCTAGTGGATCCTATGTGTGATAGCCAACTCTCTATAATGTATGAAATGAATAAGGCATATAACTAATTCAATACTTGATAAGAATTTGATGTAGAGAATAATAGATGACCAGTTCTATATACCTAGTCGTCACTCCATCAAATGATATGCTTTGTTGTGATGGTGTCCAAGTGAAATAATAGACTATATGATTATATTATCCCTAGAATTTTAGAAACCTTGATCTTATGGTGGCTAAAATTAAGTGAAATCTAATCCATTATATAAATGATTGAATTAAAGGTTGGTCACAACTTATACACTATATGCATTATTCATAGTAAAATCCTAGATTGAACCTTTTCAATTTTCATAGGCACATGGGATACTAAGCATTGGAACTAGCACTAATAGGTCCTAGAGATTGTCACATGGTCATTTGATGGAAAATTTAAAAATTGGTGATCTTTATATTCTTGTATAAAATTTGGTACTATTGTCTTGCAAGTTAACAATATTAAGTTTAGTACCTAGAGAATATGGACCTTAAGTTGAGTTTGGATCCTTAGTGCTTGCGTGTAGTTAAGTTGTGTTTTACCTTCAAATAAATTCCAAGTATTTTAACATTGATTTATGAATGGATAATAAGCATCCCACTCCATCTACAATACTTGAAATTTCATTAGAGTCGCATCATCCCTTGGAGGATTAATAACCTTTTTAAAATTATTTTATTAGGATTTTATAATGCTAGTTGTATATTGAAGGTAATTCTCATCATTAGTGTCCAAAGACTCCAATGTAATGTCATTGTGTTCGTTTGTGTGTAGTGAGTAATGCCACATAGTCAAAGAATTGACAGAGATCCTTCATATTCTTTTCTAATTTAAGACTGAGATTGAAGATATTCTTTTCTAATTCTACATATGATGAAAGTGATTATGAGAAACCACCTTCCTTGAAAAAAATAGAAAAACTTTATGGAAGAGGGTACCCACTCTTGAAATAATTTTTCTATAATTGAAAAGGATGTCGTATCAAAAAACAAGGTATCCACATCCCTATAGCTCCTAACACACAAGAAACAAAAAAAGATTTTGGTTATTTTCCTTTGAAAGAAATGAAATCATGAAAGAAACCTTTGGATAATATCAATTCAATCACGCAATAAAAACCTAGGACAACATTAACTTTGGTGCATCCTTAAATCATAGACAATTCATGTGGAAATATGTCATTGGATATGTTTCAAAATGATGAATCCCTAGGGGAATTTTTGGGTATGAATGGTAAGTACTTCACCTAGTCATCATAATCAATAGCATTATTTTTTGCTCCTTGTCATGTAGTTGTAGTATCACACAATTCTCACTACAATTCATGAGGGTATGAACTTGGATTTATGCAATCATTTTTCATTTTACAAGGAGTATCATATTTTCATCTATTTTGGCTCATCTTTGTCCCTACACTTGGGGGGAAGGGGGTTAGGTAGCCTTATATTATGAGCATTCCTTCTAGCAAGGTATCCCTCTATTTCTCCTTAAAACATTAGTGTAGCAAGTACACTAACATTTTAATAGGGGGCATATAGTCCCCTACTCATTGTTTGCATAGTCCTAGTTTCTTAGTGAAGATAGCATACAACTCCTAGGAAGTCTGACTTTTTTTGTTAAACCGTGGCTTTCTTTATTTATGTTGGTTTCTCCTTTGTGGTGATATTAGGCTTGATGTCCCCTAAGAGTGAATTTTCTTGGCATGTGGCATTCCTCTTGGTGGTAATGTTATGTTTAGTATTCCCTACTTGATGTGAATCTTGTATTCCTTGGCTAGTCCTCCCTTGGTGGTGACATCAAGTGTGATGTTCCCCAAGGTGTGACCTTTCATGTATTAAGCAAAGGTACTTTGATTTTTTTTATTGTTACCTTTTTTGGTGTTGTTAAATTATAGCATCCCTTGAGGTTTTGGCACTGTCCTTTATGTTGCATTTCATGGAATCTAGCACAATATAGCTTGCTAGTCTTTTGGAGTTCCCTTTTATTTTTATGGAACCTAGCATAAAATAGTTTGATAGCCATATTTAACCATTTTATTTTCATGCAACTTGGCATAATATAGCTTGTTATCCATGTGGCGATACTTGGCATCACTTTATTCACAAGGGTCAAACTTGCTTATTTTGATCATTTTATAGCACTTTATCATGGTCATCAAGGATTATAACTCTTGGTATGGTTGTGGGCACATCTTGTAGACCTAGTGTGTGTTTCTCATTTTTCTACCTAGTTTTGGGGGCTCACCTAGTGAATATCGGACTTCACGAGCATGTGTGTCTTCCTGTTTATGATTCACCTAGCGAATATCAAACATTTCTATCATGTGAGTCATGAACACCTTTTAACATGGCCATGTAGCATAATACAACTTGCTTGATAGTGGATCTATGCATTCCATTAGTGACGTGTGTAGAAATGCAAAACTAACATCATGCATCCAATTCTTCTATTAATCAATTAAAGCAATTTATTGATTAATTTCCTAAGGTTCATTAAATAAATCAAATTATTTAATCCTTATGTTCTTCTGATTTGATTTGATAAATCAAACTTATTTAAATCAAATGTCAAATCCCTAAAATCCCCTAAGTTAATTAATCTAAATTAATTAACTTCTAATCATGATTATCATTCTCTAGCTTTTGACTCAACTAGAGTCAAATCTAAACTCTCAACTAACCCACCCACTTGCACCAATAAATCATTTATTTGATTTATTATTTCCTCTAATTACATTCAAAATGGAATCAAAATGGAATATTCTTCCAATTTGAATCTTCCCCCCAAAAGGACTTGTCCATTCCAACAAGGTTTTAAATGCTATTTGCACAAGTCAAACATGGCATTTATTGCACCTTTCATCCCCCCTAAACATGTCATTTCATCCAAATTCAAATTTGAAATTGGCACATTGGCCAAGACTTGCACATTCCTCACCCTCTCACACTTTGACAAGTGGCATCTTGTCATTGGCCCATGAATGATCCCACATTCATCAATTTGGCCTCTCCTCTCTTCAAGTTCAACTATAAGTTGAAGGCTTCTCTCCTTCAAACAAGGACACTTTTTCATGCAAGGTTACTCTCTTCATTTGAGAATCAATCTTGCTCTTCATCATCTACAATCTACACACATTTTGAAAGCATCTACACTATAGGCAACTTGAGTTCAAGCATCTCATTGTCTATCATATCACTAAGCTTATCAAGGATTGGGAAAGGGCTCTTTCACATACTCAAAAAGCACCAATCCACTATGGGATAGGAATGATTCATGTTTTTGCATTGTTTAACATGATTCTATATTTCATAGGGATGTTTAAGTTTGCTGATTTAAACTAACTTTTGTGCTAACAACATGAAATGGTTTAAGTCACACTTGTAGATTTTGATGTCCACAAAATGGTGCTAGAAGGAGGGCTTTATGTTCAAATGATTGTGTAGACATGGAAAACTAACATCGTGCATCGAATTCTCCTATTAATCAATTAAGACAATTTATTGATTAATTTCCTAAGGTTCATTAAATAAATAAAATTATTTAATCCTTATGTTCTTCTCATCTGATTTAATAAATCAAACTGATTTAATCAAATGTGATCTCCTAATATCATCGAAGTTAATTAATCTACATTAATTAACTTCTAATCATGATTATCATTCTCTAGGTTTTGACTCAACTAGAGTCAAACCCAAACTCTTAACTAACCCACCCACTTGCACCAATAAATCATTTATTTGATTTATTATTTCCTCTAATTACATTCAAAATGGCATCAAAATGGAATATTCTTCCAATTTGAATCTTTCCCCCAAAAAGGACTTGTCCCTTCCAACAAGGTTTTAAATGCTATTTGCACAAGTCAAACATGGCATTTATTGCACCTTTCATCCCCCCTAAACATGTCATTTCATCCAAAATTCAAATTTAAATGGGCACATTGGCCAAAACTTGCACAAGCTTTGACCAATCCCATTATGACAAGTGTCTCTATCCTATTGGATGGGATTTAGTCCCACATTGCCTGATTTGGGCCTCTCTTCTTTCAACTTTTCCTATAAATGCAAGCCATCTTCTCTCATTTCTACAACACACTTGGAAGGCATCTAAACTATAGGCAACTTGAGCTCATAGCCACTCATTGTCTATCTCATTTGGCTTAGAAAGGGATTGGGAAAGGGCTCTCTCACATCTTCATGGAGGGCACCAATCCACCATAGAATAGGTTGTATTTCCTTTTCTCCATGCATGTTTGATTTAGTTTTAGCATTTTGTTTGGAGAAATGAACTATTTTATTCTATGAGGATGGTTGAGTCTACACAATCAAAATGTACTAACATACTTCTTTTCGCCGGGGCATCTGAAAAATCAGAAATTTTTTAATTTCGATGTTGGTAGAATCATTCTTTGAACCAATGCAACGAGTACATTGTTTCAAAGAGGGGCAAAATGTAGACATGCAAAACTAACATCGTGCATTGAATTCTCCTATTAATCAATTAAGACAATTTATTGATTAATTTCCTAAGGTTCATTAAATAAATCAAATTATTTAATCCTTATGTTCTTCTCATTTGATTTAATAAATCAAACTGATTTAATCAAATGTCACCTCCTAATATCATCCAAGTTAATTAATCTACATTAATTAACTTCTAATTATGATTATCATTCTCTAGGTTTTGACTCAACTAGAGTCAAACCCAAACTCTTAACTAACCCACCCACTTGCACCATTAAATCATTTATTTGATTTATTATTTCCTCTAATTACATTCAAAATGGCATCAAAATGGAATATTCTTCCAATTTGAATCTTCCCCCCAAAAAGGACTTGTCCCTTCCAACAAGGTATTAAATGCTATTTGCACAAGTCAAACTTGGCATTTATTGCACCTTTCATCCCCCCTAAACATGTCATTTCATCCAAAATTCAAATTTAAATGGGCACATTGGCCAAAACTTGCACAAGCTTTGACCAATCCCATTATGACAAGTGTCTCTATCCTATTGGATGGGATTTAGTCCCACATTGCCTAATTTGGGCCTCTCTTCTATCAACTTTTCCTATAAATGCAAGCCATCTTCTCTCATTTCTACAACACACTTGGAAGGCATCTCAACTATAGGCAACTTGAGCTCATAGCAACTCATTGTCTATCTCATTTGGCTTAGAAAGGGATTGGGAAAGGGCTCTCTCACATCTTCATGGAGGGCACCAATCCACCATAGAATAGGTTGTATTTCCTTTTCTCCATGCATGTTTGATTTAGTTTTAGCATTTTGTTTGGAGAAATGAACTATTTTATTCTATGAGGATGGCTGAGTCTACACAATCAATGTGTAAGATCTCACCATTCTTCTCATTTGATTTAATAAATCAAACTGATTTAATCAAATGTCACCTCCTAATATCATCCAAGTTAATTAATCTACACTAATTAACTTCTAATCATGATTATCATTCTCTAGCTTTTGACTCAACTAGAGTCAAACCCAAACTCTTAACTAACCCACCCACTTGCACCAATAAATCATTTATTTGATTTATTATTTCCTCTAATTACATTCAAAATGGCATCAAAATGGAATATTCTTCCAATTTGAATCTTCCCCCCAAAAAGGACTTGTCCCTTCCAACAAGGTATTAAATGCTATTTGCACAAGTCAAACTTGGCATTTAATGCACCTTTCATGTCTTCTCATCCAAATTTGAATTTCAAATTGGCACATTGGCCAAGGCTTGCCCATTCCTCACCCTCTCAGACTTTGACAAGTGGCATCTTGTCATTGGCTCATGAATGATCCCACATTCATCCAAATCTATCACTCTTCCTAATCTTGAATCTATAAAATGCAAAGCATTTCAACACAAATCATCAACAACACACAACACATTCTCACTTGCAAGGTTACTCTCTTTATGAGAGAAATAATCTTGCTCATCACAACACCATTTGCTTAGCAACTACATCTTGAGGCAAGGTTGCTCTCTTCATTTGAGAGTCAATCTTGCTCTTCATCATCTATCATTTGGAATTTTGCTTATCATGGATTGGGAAAGGGCAGCTTTCTACAACACTAAGTTGCACCAATCCACCATAGGATAGATATACTTCATGTCTTATTTGCATGCTTAGATTAGTTTTGTCATTTAATTTGAAGAATGTTGTATTATCCTATGAGGATGTTAGAATCATGCTAACCATGATGCAGATTTTCACAACCACAAAATGGCGTTAGAAGGAGGGCATTTTGTTTATTAGCAAGTCATGACTAACGATTAATACGTGGCTTCTCATATTTTGTCTAGTAGGAGTGAGTGATCACTTCTAATTGGGAGTGTTACTATTGTATACTGTCATCATTTCTTCATGGTATTAAATTTATCATTTCAGTTATAGTGCTCAAATATCCATGCCAATAGACTGCAGAAGACTTATCCATAGTCTTCTTGTAGCAATAATGGTATGACCATTTCGCTAATCTGCATAAGTTGTGGCCGTTCACCTATTCTATTCATTGCTATTTGCATTATCATCAACATATTGGCACTATAGCAAGCTTCTCCCATTCATTACCATATCCAAAATAATTATGAACACTATATGTGTAGATCTGAATGGTATTTGTGTCTGTGCAAAAAAGATGTGTTATTTAGGTGTGGTTTAAAATTATTACAGCTGTATCACAGAAAATTAACACCTCCTCTTTTCTCCAGTATATCGGTCATTAACCGTGATTCTCAATCACAAAATTAGTACTGAACCATTCCAAGGCATGTAGGTTGAAGATATTACCATCGTGCTAGCTTTTGTAGATCTGTGCCCGCATCCCACATTGATCTTGTGTTCTTGTGCAGTACATTAGGTGTGGCTGTCTGCAATCTCCCATGCTCCCTTTACAATCAAAAATTTGGTTCACATTAGCATCTTTGAATGAATCTTGTAACGTGCCTTGGCATCAGGACCAATAGTTTAGTGCCTTACGATACACTGTAGGAGGACGTTGATAAATACCTGATTTAGAATCCTCACATACATTTTCTTGGGATTGAGCAAATATGTGTGCTCTTGTGTCGTCTCTTCTAGTTTAGCAAGCTCATGATATCGTTCCCTGCAGGCAGCCTTCTCCCACATTGAGATGTCAAATCATCAAGGGCCATTTGATTTTTAGTTCAAAAGCCCCGTAAACAGGTGAGGGTCCATTGATTTCTTTCTAGGAGATAACGTTCCCTGAAGGCATTCTGTCATTTACTTCACGTACCTGTGCCAAAGCACTCATTTTGTGCATACGCCTGGCAAAGGTTGACAAATTGGTATTTAGGCCTGACAAATGCAGCAAGCTTACAAGTTTCTAAACTTTTTTTACATTTGTCTGATTTGCAATCGCATCTGGTCAACAGAATGAATGAATCAAATCATATAACCACACTAAGCTCCGAACCCTTCTGAACCTGCTCATGGGCATGTGGGGAAACTGTCAGGAAAGCCGCAGGGACTTCTAGTCAAAGCAGTATTTTCTCCAAGAGAATGCATATAGGAAGTTTGCGGACATTGCATTCCATGCGACCACATTTTCTGGGAATCGTGGCATTTCATGCGACCACATTTCTTCAGGGCGTTATGACAAGAAAGTTCTCACGCCTGTTTAAAAGAAGAAAACCTTCTGCATTTTTCATCTTTGAGACATTCTGTCAAAAAGATTGCGTACCCTCTCTCTATGCTTTCATCTGAAATGTGTGTAGAAATAAAGTTAGAAACAACCATATGACTCTAACATCTAGCTCCTAGCATGCTTTCCTGAACATGCTATCGATTCAACAGTCAGAGTGTCATGGTACATACTCATAAAATATTGCATCGATACTTGTCATTACGTTTTTGAGCCGACTAGTCTGACTGTTAATTAATAGCAACTATCTAGATAGTCTATACAATAGCGATAACTTTCTAGCTTGCGCATAATTTACTATTACCTTTATTACTGTTTTGTTGTATAAGCTTGCTGGCACAATGATGAACTGCAATCTTATATCTTTTCAGTTGAGAGATAGCCGAACTCAAGTATTGCCCAACTAGAGAATTAATGAAATTTACTTCTGGCAATAACTATGAACATGCTGATGGTGCAATCAATAGAGTTGCAGAAGATGCAAAAAACACGAGTTGTTGATTTTGCTTACTGACATATTTATTGTTTGCAGGAAAAATACTCACAGGTGATCTTGGCGACGTTTTGATTTTTTTTTAAAAAGGTGGATCCCTCTCTTTTTTATGGTGAAAACAGTGGGTTTTGGCATGTGTTTCATTTATCTTTGAAATCTGTTATTGCTTAAGTACGCCTTTGTCTAAATGTGCTTCAATCAAATCATTTACTGATATTTATTGGTGTCCAAGATGTCAACACTGTGAGTTATGGATTACTGATGTTTATTAATGCCTGAAATGACATTGCTTGTGAGTTGTAGGTTTCTATTTTAAAATAGAGTATAATGGGATCCATCAATATTTGCTGACAGATTTGAAAAGGACTTGGTCATTATTGAAAGATAGAAATCTCAGATTTTGAAATTAAATTGATAGAAGGAGAGGCTTTTAGCTTTTACGAAAGAAATCTCTATTGTTGGCTAAGTTTGTTTTCGGAAATTAGGATCCTTGTTAATGCTTCATCTATCATTTCAAAATCATTAGTCCTTTTGGAATTGTTTTAGTTAAATGAATAACTCAATCTTCACATGAATTTTTTTCTTTTTTATCTTGAAGGAGGAGCGATTTCGTTGACACAAGGAATTTGCAAATATTGAAGCGAAGAAAATAATCTTTGGAAAGCCCTGAGTTGAAAGTGGACCTTGCAACGTTGAAGAATCCAAAACCATTTGTGAAGAAAATTTGAAGTGAAGAATTGAGCATTAAACTTAAACTTGACAAAAGCATTTTTTAATGCTTAGCGTTATAATTTGGGGCTCCAATTACTGCTTTAGTTTCCTATTTTGAACCAACTCATCCTTCTTTTGGGTTTAAAATTAATCAATGACTTGATCTTTTCAAAGTTGGTTAAAATTGAACCTTAGACACTTACTAGAATTTCAATTTGGTCTAAAATTGAACAAGGCAACCTTCACACTTGGATTTTGGTGCTTAAAATGAACTCATCATTGCTTTGAGGAATTTAAAATTGAACATGTGTACTTTGTGCTTTGTAAACTTTTTTGCAAAGTAGTGTCATTTAAAAGGGTGTATGCGCTTCTCTTGCGCTTCACGGCGATCTTGAGAATCAAAAGTCCTTTGATGACCCTAAGTTGCATAAAAGATTGCCTCCACACTTCAATTTGGGATCTAAAATTGAACAAATCATGCGAGTGTGAGCACGATATATTGTGGAGGTTCTCCCCTTTGTTTTTCAACAAAGGTTGTGTGAACGACGGGATATGTTAGCTCGCTTTTGTTTATCTTAGAGGGCCTGCCTTGTGGGAAAAAGTACTCACCCAAGGAAATGACCCAACCGGTAACACGCTAAAGCCAAGCGACTTCCACCTGGGATATAAGTGTGGATATTGGAACAAAGGCCAATATCACGAGGATTATTCCGACGAGATGGACAACAATGGACTCTCGCCGACGTTGGATAATCCCCCACGAACGGAATGCCCGAATTAGAACCCTTGTTTAGAAATTGGCCAAAACCTTATCTATCTTGTTGGTGCAAGAGGTCATGTCCTCTGAAGCCGCCCCACGTAACATGCGGTCTTGTTGTGGAAATGGAAAGTATGCCATGGGAGATTCATGGGTACTAATGCTTGGCTGACCCGAATAAGTGAGTGTCGTGGAGGGGAGCCAGTGTGGTCAAGAATTTAGCCATTCGCACAAGATATGCGCAGCTGGATTTATCCAAGTGGGAACCCAACAAGATATTGCCTCATCATCCTAGGGTTGTAAAAGTGTTTGGAATCAAAAACACTTTGCTTGAATTCAAAACATTGAAAAACAAACATTCACATGAGCCTCAAATTTCAAACACCTTGGAGGAAACAAATATCTTTTGACGAATTTAAGCACTCTTGCTTTCCCTAGGGATCATATCCTTAGAGGTTTCTAAGTGCTCGAATTCTATCGTCATTTGTTTTCAGTAAGGATAAACCTAGGAAACTTTTGCCCTAATTTCTTTGATTTCCACATAATGGACATTGTGGAATGAAAATGAAAGCAGGACATTAGACATTCAGTTTGAAAACATAACCAAGCAAGTGCTTTTGGTAAAAAGAATTCACTAAGACAAGATAAAAGACAAATTTGATTACACATGTGTTTTCTAACATGATCAAAATCCCAAAACCGAAGTTCAAAAAGCTTAGTGTGAAAGCTAGTAAGGAGCATCTTGAGAGACTTTTCGAGTTCAGAATATAGCGTGTTCTTCAACACCGAGGTCTTGTAAGAAGAAGTGTTATTCTAGCTCAAGTCTAGGATCAAATTCAATCACTTTCATCCATCTCTCAACCATCAAAATCAGTCAAAAATCACCTCACCAATAGCTCTTGGAAACTTTGTAAACATCTTTTATGCTAAAATTTTAGGCAAAATCAAATCACTTTGTTTGACTTAACACAACTAGTCAAACCATCATTCTATACATGAGTTCTCTCTTGGATAATACAACTTCCTAGGGTTTACGAGTTCATCTTGTTTGGCTTAACACACCTAGCCAAATTATCAAATCATCACCTCATTTGACTTGACACACTTAGTCAAACTACCATCTTGTAGGAGTTCACTCTTGGATAACACAACTTCCTAGAGTTTTATGATTACATTCATCACATTTTGTTTGACTTAACGCATCTAGTCAAACCATCAATCCAATCACGAATCAATCAAATCAAAGTCCTAAAAGTTTAGCATTCCCTTCAAAGTTTCTTTAAGAGTTCCATTCATCCATATCACTCATTTTTCATTATCTCATCCTCGTCATCACTTTGATCCTTCAATTATCCTAGTTCTTCGCTTCTTTGAACCTAAGGTTTAGACTGATCTAAAGGATTAGAGGTTCATCTCTTACATTCTTGAAAATTGATCTTCATTTTAATGGTTCAAACTCGATCTCAACACAAGAGGGACATGGAATATAAATTTGATCCATCCATCATGAGCAATTCAAGTCAAACAAACTATCCAAGCCTTGCAATACCATTTGATTATCAAAGCTTGTACAATGCATACATGGGAGAATTATCTCATACAAACATCAATGGTACAACGAATGTGAGTATGCCCGATCCAAAGTTTGGAACACCTTTCCCAATGATAGATTTAAATCCAAGTCCAAATCTGCAAATCTATCAACCAAATGCTCAATGCATGAGTTTTTCAAACAACATTATCCCATAGAATCCATACATACCAAGTGCAACTTTACCAAACATGGCCATTTCAAATCCACACTTGGTAAACTTTGGGGTCGACATGTTTGCAAATCCCCCTAATGTTGTTCAAAATCCTAGTAATATATTGGCAACTCCATATGTTGATCCAAGTCAAGGTAACACCATGCAAAATCAAAGTTACCTAAAACCAAGCAATATGATTCCCAACCACAACAATGTTCAATTTCAATCTATCACACCAAATCAAAACATCATACCAAATCATCCCATTTTGCCATCGATATCCCAACAGCAGGTGGCAACCATCCAAGCAATCCCAACAATCAACACCATTCCCATTCCACCACCACCACCACCACTGCCAAAATACAACACGACCAATTCATTCTCCATCATGTTGCAAGCTACTTAAGAAGCTTCCCGCAAAAAGGCACTCCAAGCCCAACAAGCTACACAGCTAGTTGCTCAGCAAGCACAAGCGGCTCAAGTAGCCCAACAAGCGCAAGCGTAAGCAAAATTCTATGCACTATTGCAATCAATCCAAGAAGAAGTAGCACAACAAAGAGCCCAACAAAAAGCTTTGTTGGCACAAAATCAACATGATGAACAACAAGCGTTGTTGGCTTAGCAGCAAACGCAGGCCTTACCCACTCAACAAAGCTTGCAACAGATTCCCACCGCAATTGTTGAAAACAATGATCAAGATCTATCCATCAATGAACACATTGAAGATGTTCCCATCTCATTCAATGATCACATCATCACACACCAAGAGTCACTTTTCAATCATGATCAAAACTCACTGACGATACCCAACAATGATCCAATCCAAGAAACATTAACATCATTTGATCCTATGTTTGAGAACATTGACAATCCCTCCACCAAAATTGTTGAAAACAATGATCAAAATGAATCCATCAATGAGCACATTGAAGATATGTCTACCCCATGCAGTGATCAACTCAACATTCATCAAGAGCCACTTTTTAGCCATCTATTTCAAGATGTGTTACAATTATTTGATCCCATTGACATAATCTATGATCCATCGACCAATGATAATGTTGAAAATGTCTCTACATCACCTAATGAGTTAGAGGACATATCTCAAGAACATATTCCAAAGCATGATCAAAATCTTCCATCAAGGTCTAGCAATGGCCCTTCCAACAACATATTGACATCCTTTGACCTCATGAAATTTGAGAATATTCCTATGCCTAATGAAGATATCCAAGAAAGAAATCCATTCTTTGAAATTGACCCATGTCAAGAACTTGATCCAAAGCATGTTGAAAGCAATTCCGAAATCACTCAAGATCAAGAATTTGTATCTCCAAGCTACTACAACGATATAATGGACACTCTCCTATCTATACAAGATGTTGCAAATGATGACCATATCCGCATAGCACATACTCTTCCATCTACCCATGAGATGCTTTCTTTGGATGGACCTGTAGATGATCTTCATTCAAAACAAGAGTGTCATACTCTTGAAATCATTACTGGGAAACAAGAGTCTCATACTCTTAACATTTGTACACATGATCAAGATATAGAGAAATCCAGAGACATATCAGAAATGGGTCAGGAAGAAGGCTTGTACATAAGTCATGAATCAGAAACATCTTATGAAGTGAGTCATGAGGAAGAATTTTGTATGGACATTGAAGCATCAACACTTCTTGAAGAAGCACTACAATCTGATATGTCACAAGATCAAGCCAAAGAGATCAATCAGAAGTTTATCCCACATGTGGAGGATCCTATCACTTATAAAGTTGGATCACTCACCTTTCTTAGAGCAAGCTATCTCGTCAATAAAGAAGCTGACACTTTTGAAGATCCACGACAAAGCAAAGAAGGAGCAACACCTTGTTTCCAAGGTAAATCATATCCTATGGAAAATAAAAATTTTCAACAGATGAATTATCAAGGCAAAGGATTAGGCCTACATGAACAGGGTATCCTAGAACCTGTGCAGATTTTTGGAAATCCTATGCGTCAAGGCCTTGGTTATTCAACAATCAAGGGATCTCAACATATCAGTAATACTATCACCAAACTGGGGGCAGCTTTGTCTCAAGCAAATTTCAACATGGGGAGCACGAAGGATCCTTATGATGAAACCAATGCCAATACTACAACCCGCCATGTCATAAATCTTCATCCACCCATCACCCCATACGCAAATTGGGACCAACGTCAAAAGAAATATTTGAATCAAATGATGAAGCACGAAGGACAAATAAAATACAAGTGGATACCAAAGAATACAAAGAATGACTATCCCTATCAAACTCCATTAGTCAAAGAAACTATGGGGCAAAATAAAAAAGGGAATAGTATCCATCAAAGATTTCCACAAAAGAAAAAGCCTGCTTCTCAAGCAGTTGGTCCAAATTCCATGCACACTTCCATATCCACCCATTATTGCTCATCTTCCCAAGTTTGGAGAGTCAAAGGTTCCAAACCATCAACCAATCCATCTTTTATCCCTAAACACACTCCATCCACACCTCCACGAATAATATCCAATTCTCACATTGACCATGTATTGGTGGTGACCCTTCATCATAAGGATTCAAAAGGCACTCTATCGCAATGTGCGCACAAAGACACAGTTAACTCCGCTATCAGCAAAGCAGATCAGGGATCTCAAAAGTTGCATTCAAGTGCACGTATCTTGGCAAGACAACTTCTACAAGTAGGATATCGATGGCACATTATGACAGAAGCATCAATATCAGCACCACCAAGTGGTTCAGCATCTGCTTAAAATCCCTCAGAAAATACAAAAAAATCAGAAAAATGTCCTGAAAAAATGGTCACCTTGATGAAAACCTGGCAAACAGGTGTCTTGGTGACAACAAAAAAATACAAAAATACAAAAAATCCAAAAAAAATTAGAAAAAGGATTGAAAACAGTAAAGAAAAAAATCGTCCTCCAGTGAAAACCGCTTCGGTGGCGCTTTGGACAAGTACCATGATGAAAACCTGGCAAACAGGCATCATGTGTAGAATCGAGCATCTACATGCACCAGTTTAGGAGAAAGCATCTTATCACATCCATAATAAAGCCAACATTCCATCCATATCATTCGTTCATCCATGAACCATTTATCCAACACATTTTCCATCTGCATCCAAGGTCCAAGTTACCTTGATCTTGATAAAATTTTGGAGCACACTTTACGCTTGCTTATGGTAGACATCTTGACATGGGTCATTTTCATTGATCCTATCCTACCCAATGCTATCTAAGCCTTCAAGCATTATCCGAATGAGCATTCCTCTATTCGAACACCTTATCTTATCACAAGATAATCCATATCCATTCGTATCCAAGAATCTACCCATGGTCGTTCAAACATTGCTAGACATTGGGGGCAAATATTTACATCTCGCTTCGGGAATAAATATTGGTCTATATCTTCACACTTATGTGGTGATCCGAACATTGGCAAACATGAAATCAAATTGGTTAAATCATTTGTGAACATGAATCCAAGTCACTAGCCCATGGCATATTTTGACAGGAAGACATTCCTTATCATGCTCTATCTTTTATAGAACATCAATCCAATAATCAATATCAGTTGCATCTAATGTGCACATCTGTGTCACATCAAATCATCAAAATAATTTTGTTCCAAATCAAGCTTCATCAATCTTGATCAATCGAATCCAATCAATCATCACTCTATTTGGCTTAACACACTTAGCCAAATTATCAAATCCATAATCACCTTGTTTGGCTTAACACACCTAGCCAAATTATCCTTTTTGTACGAGTTTACTCTGGGATAACACAACTTCCTGGAATTTACAAATGCATTATCACTTTCGTTTGACTTAACACACTTAGTCAAACTATCCATCCATCAATCTGATTGATCAACATTAAGCTTGGTTTTCAACAAAATCTCAAAACAGAGCACTGATATCATCACATATCCGAATCGTCAAAATCATGCAAAAAAATAAAAAACATCTAGAAAATCCATCAAAAATTTCAAAAACATCTAGAAAAATCATCAAAAATCCAAAAACATGTCGAAATATCAAAAAATCTTCAAAAAATTCATCATTTAGTCTTGTCAGTCTTCCACCTTGTCGAACTACGTCATCTCTGAGCTTGAACGTAGGCAAGGTTGATCTTTGATCATCCCCCGAGACAATTAGATTCTATTCTTTATGCGTCCATCGCATTGGCATATGTTTTCCCATCCTTTAGGCATCCGTCGCAATGGCATTCGTTTGCTTATCTTTTTTACATTTAGGTCATTCTTTATGCGTCCGTCGCATTGGCACCCATTTGCCCATCCTTTAGGCGTCCGTCGCAATGGCATTCGTTTGCTTATCTTTTTTACATTTATGTCAGTCTTTCAGGCGTCCGTCGCATTGGCAATCCGTTTGCCCATCTATCTTTTCATTGAGTCAGGTTTGTCATCCGAACTACGCCATCTCTGAGCTTAAACGTAGGCAAGGCCATCCATGATCGGCCCCCGAGACACAAAATACCAAAAACATTTGTAAAACATCTCAAAATTCCAAAAACAGCCTCAAAACATTTGAAAAAACCAAAATGGTGCATCCATTTCATCTCGCTTTCACCCATGATTGTCATCACTCTTAATAAATTGTCATCGCTTTCACCCTTTGGTGAGTTAGTCAGAAGCAAGTTTAGCAGGTTCTAAAGTGAATGCCTAATCGTCAAAGTCTCGAAGGTCTAAGTCAGTAAGTTAGCAAGTTGGTCAACTCGGAGTATCAATAGCTTATCACGCAATCAGTCTCACCAAAACCCTGATCACTACATGTCCTAGGATGAAGCTTTCCTGTGATGGACATAAGCACTAGGTAACTCTCACAGTAGTTTAGTCTTGGCTAGCGATACAAAGAACATTAGCTTGTTTGTTTACTTTATTTTGGTCTTTTTAGACTTATCTTATTTTGCGCTCATTCCAAGGACCTCTCGATGATGCCTAAACAAAACAGGTTTAGAGAGAAAGGAATGGGGCAATGATCATTATCTTTTTATCTACTGTGCTTGTTGGATATTCTTGTAAAATAACTTCGTCATGCATACTTTGTTTTGTTTGTAGGAAGGATGTTTTAGGTATCTTGTTGACCACATAAGAAGGCTTGCCTTCTTATGTTTTGGCCCGAGATGTCTGGAATTTCTGAACTGCATTCTAAATAAGGTTTTGTTTGTCAAGTGTGAACAAGAGTGCTCCTATCTGATTGTCGAGTCAAATTCCATCACACTAGGCGCAACGCCATCCTATTTCTTAATGCCTTGATGCATCGCACCTATGTGTGTTATCAAACATAAAGAAAGTTACACTCTTTATCTCCCATTCCTGGATAAGCAATACATCATCATCAATCATCATCTCTAATAAAGTTGGCTTGTTGAACTTCTACATCTTCTTGGATTCAAGGGTTCATCCCTCTCATTCTTCTACCTTCTTTCACACTAACAATGCATCCATCCTGCATCCATGCTGCATTCATCCTCTCATCTTGCATAATCACGTCATAGGACAACATCATCCATCTCATCCATCTCACATGCATTGCATACTCATTTAACATGATTAAAATAATATAGATTTGTTATTTTAAGCATATTCCAAACATCTCATTTACATCACCATTATCATATAGTCTCGTCATCCATACATCCATTTTGAACCTCTTTGTCGTGAGATCAACCTCAAATCAAATCTTTCGCTCGATCTCTCGAGGGGGCAATGTACTAACATACTTCTTTTCGCCGGGGCATCTGAAAAATCAGAAATTTTTTAATTTCAATGTTGCTAGAATCATTCTTTGAACCAATGCAACGAGTACATTGTTTCAAAGAGGGGCAAAATGTAGACATGCAAAACTAAAATCGTGTATCGAATTCTCCTATTAATCAATTAAGACAATTTATTGATTAATTTCCTAAGGTTCATTAAATAAATCAAATTATTTAATCCTTATGTTCTTCTCATTTGATTTAATAAATCAAACTGATTTAATCAAATGTCACCTCCTAATATCATCCAAGTTAATTAATCTACATTAATTAACTTCTAATCATGATTATCATTCTCTAGGTTTTGACTCAACTAGAGTCAAATCCAAACTCTTAACTAACCCACCCACTTGCACCAATAAATCATTTATTTGATTTATTATTTCCTCTAATTACATTCAAAATGGCATCAAAATGGAATATTCTTCCAATTTGAATCTTCCCCCCAAAAAGACTTGTCCCTTCCAACAAGGTATTAAATGCTATTTGCACAAGTCAAACATGGCATTTATTGCACCTTTCATCCCCCCTAAACATGTCATTTCATCCAAAATTCAAATTTAAATGGGCACATTGGCCAAAACTTGCACAAGCTTTGACCAATCCCATTATGACAAGTGTCTCTATCCTATTGGATGGGATTTAGTCCCACATTGCCTGATTTGGGCCTCTCTTCTATCAACTTTTCCTATAAATGCAAGCCATCTTCTCTCATTTCTACAACACACTTGGAAGGCATCTAAACTATAGGCAACTTGAGCTCATAGCCACTCATTGTCTATCTCATTTGGCTTAGAAAGGGATTGGGAAAGGGCTCTCTCACATCTTCATGGAGGGCACCAATCCACCATAGAATAGGTTGTATTTCCTTTTCTCCATGCATGTTTGATTTAGTTTTAGCATTTTGTTTGGAGAAATGAACTATTTTATTCTATGAGGATGGCTGAGTCTACACAATCAATGTGTAAGATCTCACCATTCTTCTCATTTGATTTAATAAATCAAACTGATTTAATCAAATGTCACCTCCTAATATCATCCAAGTTAATTAATCTACATTAATTAACTTCTAATCATGATTATCATTCTCTAGCTTTTGACTCAACTAGAGTCAAACCAAACTCTTAACTAACCCACCCACTTGCACCAATAAATCATTTATTTGATTTATTATTTCCTCTAATTACATTCAAAATGGCATCAAAATGGAATATTCTTCCAATTTGAATCTTCCCCCCAAAAAGGACTTGTCCCTTCCAACAAGGTATTAAATGCTATTTGCACAAGTCAAACTTGGCATTTAATGTACCTTTCATGTCTTCTCATCCAAATTTGAATTTCAAATTGGCACATTGGCCAAGGCTTGCCCATTCCTCACCCTCTTACACTTTGACAAGTGGCGTCTTGTCATTGGCTCATGAATGATCCCACATTCATCCAAATCTATCACTCTTCCTAATCTTGAATCTATAAAATGCAAAGCATTTCAACACAAATCATCAACAACACACAACACATTCTCACTTGCAAGGTTACTCTCTTTATGAGAGAACTAATCTTGCTCATCACAACACTATTTGCTTAGCAACTACATCTTGAGGCAAGGTTGCTCTCTTCATTTGAGAGTCAATCTTGCTCTTCATCATCTATCATTTGGCATTTTGCTTATCATGGATTGGGAAAGGGCGGCTTTCTACAACACTAAGTTGCACCAATCCACCATAGGATAGATATACTTCATGTCTTATTTGCATGCTTAGATTATTTTTGTCATTTAATTTGAAGAATGTTGTATTATCCTATGAGGATGTTAGAATCATGCTAACCATGATGCAGATTTTCAAAACCATAGATTGATATTGTTTTTGGCAGTTTGATTCAGATGTTACCATGTTTGGATGAGAATTTCTTACACCATTTTTCATCTTGACTGTGTTTGTTCTACGTTTCATTAATCTGGGCTCAGCTTTACACTCCAAAGATGCAGTTTCGTTCTGAAATTTTTCTTTCTGTATCAATGTCTAGCTTGTAGGCCTACTTAACATTAAGAAAATTACATTCACTATTGTCTTCAAACTTATAGTCTTTATGTAGAAAAAGACCCTAAATCCAGAGTAAGCTGGGAAGGCGAACCATAGAGGACTAATTCCATACCTTCCTGAGTCCTAGATCTCGTTTCCTTACTCGAATGAATATTTAGAAAATCTTGGTAATGAATATTTTCCTGCACCATATTTCCTACATCTATGCATTTGCTTGTCTCTTCTTTATGAGTTGAAGCTGAAAATGCTTCAAGTGCTAAGGCTAATGCTTCATCAATGAACAAGAGGTTCTTTTTGGTTGTAATTGTATGCTCACAAACCGATGCTTTTTTTTTAATTCCCTACATCTGCGGTGATCACCTTAGATTCACATTTGCATGCCATGAAAATCTTTGCTCAAGAAATTCAGCAAATAAGCTTTCTTTCCATTTGGTAAACCCTGATGATTTAACTGTGCTGGTGTGATTGATTCAGGATAGCAACAGAAGTTTCAGTTTCAAATGAGTTTCTAACTAAAAGGATTGCAGGTGAAGAATGTGGCATGCAGTCCCCTGAAATAATTGGAGATGCAGACTTCTTGTTAAAATTCATGACAAGCTAAGGGACCAGAAGAACTAAAGGATGACTGACAAGGCACATCTAAAGATAATTCTTTCTTCTTTTGGCCCTTTTGTATTCCCAAAGTAGAAGGGGGTGGGAAACCACCAACTAAGGAGTTTATGCTTGCATTAGAGGTTATATGATCCATTCCTACTATATGCATCTGATCAAGCAGCACATATCGTGACTCTAAAAGCTGAATCCTCTTTTCCATTTTATCCATAGCCATGCAAAGATTAACCTCAATTCTTGCACACAAAGCTTCTAACCTGCCTACATGCTTTGCAAGATATTGCATTTCTCGTCCATGATCTGGATGTATAGAAGGAGCAGCTCAGCCCGTACTCATGCGTAGTGTCATGGTCTTCGATGATCCAATAGGTGCCATACCGATTTGACCTTGATCCTTCCCTGAGGCACCCGGTTCAATGAGCAGTTTAGAAAAGCGGGGATTCATCCTCTCAAAGCATTATGATGAGCGATCCTCACTCTCTCATCCTCATCATTGACAAGATGGTTTCGACTGTCCTCAATTCACACGAATTAGGTTCAAGACCTTTTCGCCTATAGTTAGCCACTTGCCTGGATCTGGCATATAACATTATCTTCCATTCCATAGAGTATACAGTCTCGAAAGAAGTTAATGAAATCAAGTTGCAGTCATTGTCATGACGTGTAAGGAGAGGTTCAAGTAAAGTCGCCATTCATACATTCCTGCTTTCATTTAAATGCTCATCAATTATGGCCTATCTTTTGTCATTTTCTATTACTAAATGTGGTCTGATAGGAACAGTGGAAGAGAATAGTTGTAGAGGCATAAATTGCAAATTGATTCTGCTAATTGGCCACCTCCAACATCCACAGCCAAGATGCTTTAAGGTTTAAATGTCAAACAAGTTAAATCTACAATATCTTATTTTGAAGATCCTGTTCTTATTCACTTTTTCCTTTGATTTGTCCTATTACATGGCAACTCTAAATCTCTTGAACAACTTCAACTGAGCAGCTTATTTTTCATTGTACATACCCAATATTGGCTGAATCTTTTAATCCCCAGTGCAAAATTTTATTTGCCTTTATCATGCTCAACTGTCTCTACATAGTCACTGTGATCATTGCTTTTGCAGAATTCAAAATGGCCTTGAGTATTTTGAGTAAATAGAATCTATATCCATGTAGCAGTAATTGATTCTAGGTGTGTTTGTTGAAGGTCAATTCAATAAATGTTGTCTTGATGTCCTAGATTTTGCAGATCTTCTATCCTAGCTTGTCAGGCACTTGATACTTGTCATTAATATTTTTCAACAGCCTTTGGAATTCGGTTCTACACCTATCAATTATATTTGCTTGAATTTTTCTAAAGGCTTTCAATGAATCCACTATTTTTTCTGCTCTACCACAAAGCTGCAGTCGTTATTTTCACTACCGTATCTAAATTTCCAGATTTGACAGTGAGTATCAAGGATTGTTTTAATGGACGACATCAACATGGCAGGTACAAAATGTAGAATACACTTCCAAAAATTTTCATGTTGAAATGGACACTGATTTGATTGGACTTGTCAGTCAGAACTCAGAGACTAAAATTCTTTTGAATTCTTTCTCAAGTGGAAGTACTGAAATAAGGAATTATTTAGATATTGAAAGAAAACTGCATTAATAAGCATCTTCTTAGCTGGCATCACTCATTTATTCTTGTGGGCTAAGTGAATGGGAATCGAGACATTACTTTTCTACAAAATCAAACCTTGTTTGATTGCAATCCTACTGGTCTGCATTAAATTATTGCAAGTCTAATCTTGTTTTCATTAAAACTATCTGATTTTGGTATTGCTAATAAGGATTATGTTGACCTTTGTTATATGACCAGATATTTTCGCTAAAGGCTTTGATATTGTGAAAATATTGTGGAAAGGAGGATTTTTATTAATGCTTCATTTATTATAATCATTCCAAAGCATTAGTCTTTTCATTTAAAACTATTCTATTGTTTGATGTTAATGTTTGAAACGAATTTAATATTTTTATCCTCACATGATTGTCTTTTTGTTTGACAAGAATAGGAGTGACTTCATTTGAACAAGGAATGAGCAACATTGAAGCATCAAAAACAATCTTTGGAGAAGACTTGAGTTGAAGAAAATCAAATATTGAAATAAAAATCTGGAAAGCATTTTTTAATGCTTGTGGTTATAATCCAGGGCTCCAATTCATGCTTTAGTTTTCTGTTTTGAACCAAGTAACTTGTCAATTTGGGCTTAAAATTAACCACTTGACTTGATCTTTTCAAAGTTGGTTAAAAAGAACCTTAGACATTTACTAGATTTCAATTTGGACTTAAAATTGAACAAGGCAAACTTCACATTTCAATTGGTGCTTTTTAAAATGAACTCATCACTGCTTTTGGGACTTAAAATGAACAAGTGTTTCCATGTTTTGCAATCTTTTTCACAAACTAACATCATTTAAAATGCGTATGTGCTTCTCTCATGCTTCACAACGATCTTGAGAATCAAAAGCATTTTGGTGATGTTAAGTTGTCAAAAATATTACCTCCACACTTCAATTTGGGATCTAAAATTGAACAAAATGTGCGAGTGTGAGCATGATATATTGCGGAGGTTCTCCCCTTTGTTTTTCAACAAAGGTTGTGTGAACGACGGGATATGTTAGCTCGCTATTGTTTATCTTAGAGGGCCTGCCTTGTGGGAAAAAGTAATCACCCAAGGGAATGACCCAACCAGGAACACGCTAAAGCCAAGCGACTTCCACCCAAGATATAAGTGTGGATATTGGAACAAAGGCCAATATCACGAGGATTATTTCGACGAGATGGATAGGAATGGACTCTCACTGATGTTGGGTAATCCCCCATGAATGGAATGCCCGAATTAGAACCCTTTGTTTAGAGAAAGACCAAAACCTTGTCTATCTTGTTGGTGAAAAAGGTTATGTCCTTTGAAGCCGCCCCACATAACATGTAGTCTTGTTGTGGAAATGGAAAGTATGCCATGGGAGATTCATGGGTACTAATGCTTGGGTGACCCGAATAAGTGAGTGATGTGGAGGGGAGCCAATGTGGTCAACCATTTAGCCATTCACACAAGATATGCACAGCTGGATTTATCCAAGTGGGAACCCAACAAGATATTGCCTCATCATCCTAGGGTTGTAAAAAGTTCTTGGAATCAAAAACACTTTGCTTGGATTCAAAACATTGAAAAACGAACATTCACATGAGCCTCAAATTTCAAACACCTTAGAGGAAACAAATATCCTTGACGAATTTGAGTATTCTTGCTTTCCCTAGGGATCATATCCTTAGAGGTTTCTAAGTGCTCAAATTCTATCGTCATTTTTTTTCACTAAGGATAAACCTAGGAAAATTTTGCCCTAATTTCCTTGATTTCCACATAATGGACCTTGTGGAATGAAAACGAAAGCAGGACATTAGACATTCAGTTTGAAAACATAATCAAGCAAGTGATTTTGGTAAAAAGGATTCACTAAGACAAGATAAAAGACAAATTTGATTACACATGTCTTTTCTAACAAGATCAAAATCCCAAAATCAAAGTTCAAGAAGCTTAGTCTAAAAGCTTGTGAGGAGCGTTTTGAGATCTCGAGTTGTATGAGTTTTACTATCAGCAGAATCCCAAACTTTTTTGAAAGGTTTGCTTTCCTCTCATAGGAAATATAGCGTGTTCTTCAACACCAAGGTTTTGTAAGAAGAAGTGTCATCTAGGTCAATTCTAGGATCAAATTCAATCACTTTCATCCATCTCTTCACCCATTTCAAACATCAATCAAATTTCCATCTCACCAACAACTCTTGGAAACTTTGTAAACATTTGTTATGCTAAACTGTTAGGCATAATCAAACCACTTTGTTTGACTAAACTCAACTAGTCAAACCATCATCCTATACATGAGTTCTCTCTTGGATAATACAACTTCCTAGGGTTTATGAGTTCATCTTGTTTGCCTTAGCACACCTAGCCAAATTATCAAATCATCACCCCATTTGACTTAACACACTTAGTCAAACCATCCTCTTATGTACAAGTCCACTCTCGGATAACACAACTTCCTAGGGTTTACAAGTGCATTTATCATATTATGTTTGACTTAACACATCTAGTCAAACTATCAATCCAATCATGATTAATCAAAGTCCTAAAAGGTTTAGCATTCCCTTCAAAGTTTCTTTAAGAGTTTCATTCATCCGTATCACCCATCTTCCGTTTATCTCATCCTCATCACCAATTTGATCCTTCAATTATCCTATTTCTTTGCTTCTTTGAACCTAAGGTTTAGACCGATCTAAAGAATTAGAGGTTCATCTCTTACATTCTTGAAAATTGATCTTCATTTTATGGTTCAAACTCTATCTCAACACAAGAGGGACATGGAATATAAATTTGATCCATCCATCATGAGTAACCCAAATCAACTAAACTATCCAAGCCTTGCAATACCATTTGATTTTCAAAGCTTGTACAATGCATACATGGGATCATTATCTCATACAAACATCAATGGTACAATGAATGTGAGTATGCCCGATCCAAAGTTTGGAACACCTTTCCCAATGGTAGATTTCAATCTAAGTCCAAATTCACAAATCTATCAACCAATCGCTCAATGCATGAGTTTTCCAAACAACATTATCCCACCAACTCCATACATTCCAAATACGAGTTTTTTGAACATGAACATTTCAAATCCCATCAATGTTGTTCAAAATCCAAGCAATATGCTGACAACTCTAGTATTGATCTAAGTCAGGGTAACCCCATGCAAAACCAAAGTTACCTAAATCAAGGCAATATGATTCCCAACCACAACAATATTCAATTTCAATCTATCATGCCGAATCAAAACATCATACCAAATCATCCCATTTTGCCATCGATATCTCAACAACAGGTGGCAACCATCCAAGCAATCCCAACAATCAACACTATTCCCATTCCACCACCACCACCACCACCACCACCACCACCACCACCACCGCCACCAAAACACAACATGACCAATTCATTCTCCATCATGTTGCAAGCTGCACAAGAAGCTTCCCGCAAAAAGGTACTCCAAGCCCAACAAGCCGCACAAGTTACGCAAGTGGCTCAAGCATCCTGACAAGCTCAAGCACAAGCACAAGCACAAGCACAAGCACAAGAGCAAGCATTCCAAGCACTATTGCAAGCAATCCATGAACAAGTAGCTCAACAACAAGCCAAACAAAAAGCATTGTTGGAACGACAACAACACAACCAACAACAAGTGTTGTTGGCTCACCAGCAAATGCAGGCCTTACTCACTCAACAAATCTTGCAACAAACTCCCAACACAATTGTTGAAAAAAATGATCAATACCTATCCATCAATGAACACCTTGATAATGTTTCCACCTCATCCAATGATCAAATCAACATACATCAAGAACCACTTTTCAATCATGATCAAAATCCACCAACGATGTGCAACAATGATCTATTCAAAAGAGGGTTAACATTATTTGATCCTATAAATTGTGATCCTTCAACTAATGACAATGTTGAAAATGTCTCTACATCACCTAATGAGTTAGAAGACATATCTCAAGAATTTGTTTCAAAGCATGATCAACATCTTTCACCAAGGTCTAGCAATGATCCTCTCCAAAACATATGGCCATCCTTTGACCTCATGACATTTGAGAATCTTCCTATGCCTAATGAATATATCCAAGAAAGAAATCCATTCTTTTCAATTGACCCATGTCAAAAACAATTCTGAAATCATTCAAGATCAAGAATTTGCATCTCCAAGCTACTACAATGATGACCACATCCACATAGGACATACTCCTCCATCTACCCATAAGATGCTTTCTTTGGATGGACACGTAGATGATCGTCATGCGAAACAGGAGTCTCATACTCCTAACAACATTACCAAGGAACAAGAGTCTCCTACTCTTAACATTTATACACATGATCAAGACATAGACAAATGCAGAGACATATCAGAAATGGGTCATGAAGAAGGCTTCTACAGAAGTTGTGAATCAAAAACATCATGTGAAAGCATATCAAAAATAAATCATGAGGAGGACTTTTGCAAGGACATTGAATCATCAATACCTCTTGAAGAAGCACTACAATCTGATATCTCACAAAATCAAGCTACAGATATCAATCAGGCATTCTTCCCACATATGGAGGATCTCATCACTTATAAAGTTGGATCACTCACCTTTGTAAGGGAAAATCATCTTATCAATGAAAGATCTATGACCTTTGAAGATCCGCCACAAAGCAGAGAAGGATTAGAACCTTGTTTCCAAGGTAAATCATATCCTATTGCAGAGAAATTTTTTCAGTAGATGAATTATCAAGGCAGAGGATTAGGCCTAAATGAACAAGGTATCCTAAAACCAATGCAGATTTTTGGCAATCTTAAGCATCAAGGCCTTGGTTATTCGACAATCAAGGGATCTCAACATATCAGTAATACTTCCACAAAACTGGGGGCAACTTCATCTCAAGCAAGCATCAACATAGGGAGCATGAAAGATCCTTATGATGAAACCAATGCCAATACTACAACCCACCACGTCATGAATCTTCATCCACACATTACCCCATCCATAAATTGGGACCAACGTCAAAAGAAAGATTCAAATCAAATGATGAAGCATGAAGGACAAATAAAACACAAGTGGATACCAAAGAATACAAGGAATGACTATCCCTATCAAACTCCATTAGTCAAAGAAACTATGGGGCAAAATAAAAAAGGGAACAGTATCCATCCAAGACGTCCACAAAAGAAAAATAAAGCTTCTCAAGCAACATACAAAGTGTATCAAGCAGTTGGTCCTAATTCCACATACACTTTTGTATCCACCCATTATTGCTCATCTTCCCAAGTTTGGAGAGTCAAAGGTTCCAAACTGTCAACCAATCCATCTTTTATACCTAAACACACTCCATTCACGCCTCCGCACATGATATCCAATTCTCACATTGACCATGTGTTGGCAATGACCCTTCATCATAACGATTCAGAAGGCGCTCCTTCGTGATGTGTGCATAAAGACAAAGTTAACTCCGGTATTGGAAAAGCAGAACAAATTTCTCAATAGTTGCTTTCAAGTGTAGGTATCTTGGCAAAGCAACTTCTTCAAGTAAGATACCGATGGCATGTTATGACAGAAGCATCAACATCAACACCACCAGGTGGTTCAGCATCAGCTTAAAATCTCTCAGAAAATACAAAAAATTAGAAAAATGTCCTGAAAAAATGGTCACCTTGATGAAAACCTGGCAAACAAGCATCTTGGCAACAACAAAAAAATCAAAATATACAAAAAAATCCAAAAAATCAGAAAAAGGATTGAAAACAGTAAAGAAAAAAATCGTCCTCCAGCGAAAACCATTTCGGTGGTCCTTTGGACAAGTACCATGATGAAAACCTGGCAAACAGGTGTCATGTGTAGAATCGAGCATCTACGTGCACCAATTCAAGAGAAAGCATCTTATTGCATCCATAATAAAGCTGACATTCCATCCATATCATCCGTTTATCCAGGAACCACTTATCCAATCCATTTTCATATATTTGCATCCATCTTCCACCTTATCTAGATCTTGATAAAGGTTTGGTAAATAGTTTACACTCGCTTATGGTAGTCATCTTGACATGGGTCATTTTCATTGATCCTATCCTACCCAATGGTATATGAGCCTTGAAGCATTATCCGAATGAGCATTCCTCTGTTCGAACACCTTATCTTGTCACAAGATAATCCTTGGCATCCTTTGCATGCTTACCATACCCATCCATCTATCCAAGAATCCACCCATGGCATTCCATACATTGCTAGACACTAGGGGTAGATAATTACATCTTGCTTCGTGAATAAATCTTGATCTATATCCTCCAACTTATGTGGAGATCCGAGCATTGGCAAACGTGAAATCAACTTGGTCAAATCATTTGTGAGCCAAAATCCAAATCACTAGCCCATGGCATATTTTGACAACAAGACGACATTCCTAATCAAGCTTTATCTTTCATGGAATATCCATCTGAGCAATCAATATCAGTCGCATCTATTGTGCACATTCAACATCACATCAAAATCATCAAAATAATTTTTTTCCAAATCAAGCTTCATCAATCTTGATCAATCGAATCCAATCAATTATCACCTTGTTTGACTTAACACATTTAGTCAAACTATCATCTTGTGCACGAGTTTACTCTAGGATAACACAACTTCCTTGGGTTTACAAGTTCATTATCATCACTCTGTTTGGCTTAACACACTTAGTGAAATTATCAAATCCATAATCACCTTGTTTGGCTTAACACACCTAGCCAAATTATGCTTTTTGTACAAGTTTACTCTAGGATAACACAACTTCTTGGAACTTACGAGTGCATTATCACTTTTGTTTGACTTAACACACTTAGTCAAACTATCAATCCATCAAGCCGATTGATCAAAATATAGCTTGGTTCTCAACAAAATCCCAAAACAAAGCACTGATATCATCACATATCCATATCCAAATCGTCAAAATCATGTGAAAGTTCAAAAACATTCAAAAATTCAGCAAAAAAACTCAAAAACATCAGAAAAATCAAAAAATCAAAAACATTCAAAATCTCAATAGAAAATCCAAAAACATTCAAAATCTCATCAGAAAAAATCATCAAAAACATATCAAAATATCGGAAAATCTTCAAAAAATTTCATCATCAAGTCTTGTCATTTTTTCACCTTGCCGAACTACATTGTCTCTGAGCTTGAATGTAGGCAAGGTTGATCTTTGATCATCCCTTGAGACATTTAGGTCATTCTTTATGCGTCCATCGCATTGGCATCCGTTTGCCCATCCTTTAGGCATTCGTCGCAATGGCATTCATTTGCTTATCTTTTTTACATTTAGGTCATTCTTTATGCGTTCGTCGCATTGGCATCCATTTTCCCATCCTTTAGGCGTCCGTCGCAATGGCATTCATTTGCTTATCTTTTTTACATATAAGTCATTCTTTATGCATCCATCGCATTGGCATCCATTTTCCCATCCTTTAGGCATCCGTCGCAATGGCATTCGTTTGCTTATCTTTGTTACATTTAGGCCAATCTTTCAGGCGTCCGTTGCATTGGCAATCCATTTTCCCATCTATCTTTTCATTGAGTCAGGTTTGTCGTCCGAACTACGTCGTCTCTGAGCTTAAACATAGGCAAGGCCATCCTTGATCGGCCCTCGAGACACAAAATACCAAAAACATTCATAAATCTCAAAAAATACAAAAAAAAAAACATTTGTAAAACATCTCAAAATTCCAAAAACAGCCTCAAAATATCTGAAAAACCCAAAATGGTGCACCCGTCTCATCTCGATTTCACCCATCATAATCGTCACTCATAATAAAACAATCGTCACCTTCACCCTTTGGTGAGTCAGTCAGAAGCAAGTCTAGCAGGTTCCAAAGTGAACACTTAATCGTCAAAGTCTCAAGTCTAAGTCAGTAAGTTAGCAAGTTGGTCAACTTAGAGTATCAATAGCTTATCACGCAATCAGTCTCACTAAAACCCTGATCACTACATGTCCTAGGATGAAGCTTTCTTGCAATGGACATAAGCATCAGGTACCCCACAGTAGTTTAGCCTTGGCTAGCGGTATGATGAACGTCAACTTGTTTGTTTACTTTATCTTGGTCTTTTTGACTTATCTTATTTTGCGCTCATTTCAAGGACCTCTCGATGATGCTTAAACAAAATAGGTTTAGAGAGAAAGGAATGGGTCAATGATCATTATCTTTTTATCTGTTGTGCTTGTTGGATGTTCTTGTAAAATAACTTGGCGAATACTTGCTTTGTTGGGTCCGTCCTAGCAAGGTTTCCATATGTCAAGTGTGAACAAGAGTACTCCTATCTATTTGATGAGTCAAAGTCCATCACACTAGGCGCCACGCCATCTTGGTTCTTTATACCTTGATGCATCACACCTATGTGTGTTATCAAACATAAAGAAAGGTATGCTCTTTTCCCATCCTTGGATAAGCAATACATCATCATCATTCATCATCATTTCTAATAAAGTTGTCTTTTTGGACTTTTCTATTCTTCTTGGATTCAAGGGTTGGTCCATCTCATTCTTCTATCCTCCTTCATGCTAACAATGCATCCATCTTGCATCTGCATTCTCATTCTACATAATCACGTCAAACCATCATAGGACAACATCATCCATCTCATTCGTTTCACATGCATTGCATAATCATTTAAGATGTTTAAGATAATATAATTTTTTTATTCTAAGCATCTTCCAAACATTTCATTTATATCATCATTATCATATAGATCATATAGTCTCACCATCCATACATTCATTTTGAACCTCTTTGTCGTGAGATCCACCTCAATATTTTCACTCGATCTCTCAAGGGGGCAATGTACTAACGTACTTATTTTCGCTGGGGCATCCAAAAAAAAAAGCGAAAATTTTTAATTTCGATGTCAGTGGCATCATTCTTTGAACCAACGCAACAAGTACATTGCTTCAAAGAGGGGCAAAATGTAGACATGCAAAACTAACATCATGCATCCAATTCTTCTATTAATCAATTAAAGCAATTTATTGATTAATTTCCTAAGGTTCATTAAATAAATCAAATTATTTAATCCTTATGTTCTTCTCATTTGATTTGATAAATCAAACTTATTTAAATCAAATGTCAAATCCCTAAAATCCCCTAAGTTAATTAATCTAAATTAATTAACTTCTAATCATGATTATCATTCTCTAGCTTTTGACTCAACTAGAGTCAAATCTAAACTCTCAACTAACCCACCCACTTGCACCAATAAATCATTTATTTGATTTATTATTTCCTCTAATTACATTCAAAATGGAATCAAAATCGAATATTCTTCCAATTTGAATCTTCCCCCCAAAAGGACATGTCCCTTCCAACAAGGTTTTAAATGATATTTGCACAAGTCAAACATGGCATTTATTGCACCTTTCATCCCCCCTAAACATGTCATTTCATCCAAATTCAAATTTGAAATTGGCACATTGGCCAAGACTTGCACATTCCTCACCCTCTCACAATTTGACAAGTGGCATCTTGTCATTGGCCCATGAATGATCCCACATTCATCAATTTTGCCTCTCCTCTCTTCAAGTTCAACTATAAGTTGAAGGCTTCTCTCCTTCAAACAAGGACACTTTTTCATGCAAGGTTACTCTCTTCATTTGAGAATCAATCTTGCTCTTCATCATCTACAATCTACACACATTTTTAAAGCATCTACACTATAGGCAACTTGAGTTCAAGCATCTCATTGTCTATCATATCACTAAGCTTATCAAGGATTGGGAAAGGTCTCTTTCACATACTCAAAGAGCACCAATCCACTATGGGATAGGAATGATTCATGTTTTTGCATTGTTCTTATTAGTTGCATTGTTTAACATGATTCTACATTTCATAGGGATGTTTGAGTTTGCTGATTTAAACTAACTTTTGTGCTAACAACATGAAATGGTTTAAGTCACACTTGCAGATTTTGATGTCCACAACATGTATGAATTTGGTCCTCATGGGAGATAACATTTATTCAATAGACAATGTTTGCTATTTGAGACAATTTAAGACTGAGGTCTCTTTGCCTTACCAACTCAAATTTTTAGTACTAACCTTATGATTTGTGTCTCTTGTTACATGTTTTTCATATGTCTTCTTCATGTTTGTTTTCATTTCATCCACATCTTTGTGTTCCATCATTCCATGTGTTTTCATCGTGTATACTTCATTTTTTTGACATGTATGTGTATTTTTTCTTATTGCCTACCATACATATGTATGTTTGTTCATTTTGCTTACATTGGTTTTCCATTATACCTTGGATCCTAGGGGCTTGATCACCTCCCTAGATCCTTAGTCATCCCATTTCTTCAGCATTTGGACAATCAAACCCCTCTTGACATATATTTATCTACATTAGTGTGAGTCTAAGCATAAGTTCATACTCTCACTAAAGTGGGGCCTAAATATAGTATTGTAAATTTTCACCCATAACAATTTCACACTATATTTTTCTCCCCTTTAATTTATTGCACCTAATTAAGGTACTAATTTCCTAAATTATTCATTTTGTGGCCCAATTCAAAATAGTTTATAATAATTTGCAAGCATAAAATAAATTCTCTCCATTAAAACTTTATCCCCGACACTTAAAACTTTGCAAAATAGGGTTGGGACACTAGCGCCTAGGGCACCTATGTCCCCATATTTTGGCTCCAAATTCAAACATGTCTTTTGTGGCACTATTATTTGAAATTTGAATATCTAAACTCAGCCATTGGGATCTAAGTTTTGTGAAATTATAATAATAGCATATAAATACCTAGTTATTGTATCACTTCAAATCATCTAGAGAACATTGAGAGCTTATGATCAATCAATTATCAAGAACATTATTCATCAAGTCAAGAGCATCTATTAAAAGATTTATTGTAGTAATTCAAGATCCAACATCATGTCAAAGTGTATGTGACTTTATGTGTGTTTATGTTATCATTTCTTTGTGAAGGATACCCTTTTTGTAGTTCTCCAAGCATCCAAGCATCCAAAAATTCAAGAAAATCAAGAAAAAAAGATTTAAGATCCTTGAAGTGATGTGTATGACTTCATTCCTTCAAGGAAGCCATTGAAGGGTAGTGAGTTGTAGTGTGTTTTAATTCATCATTTCCTTCCTTTTCGTTATCAATTTATCATTGACATTGCCATTGTGGAAGTGAAAACACTTAAATGGGGTTATACTAAGGAAAGACCCTATATGGCACAATGTTTTCCCCTCTTTATGAATGTGTAGGTTATAGGTTGAAGAGGATCAAAAGTTGGAAGATACTTTTTTCATTGTTGCATTTGAAAGCCTAGTTCTTGATATCCTATGAAAAGTCAATTTCAAAAATATCCATAACTGATCTGGATAATTTGCAGGAAGGAAATGGAAGTACAAATCTGACATCAGAGGACAATGAAAAAAGATCTAAAAAATCCCTAGTAGGAAATTGGCGCCCCCAAAGGAAATATCCTGACAAATTCTACTGAAATTTATACCACAAGTGTATAGTGTCCTCCCCTTCCTATTTGTGGTTTCTAATTTCCTCTGTGATATTTTAGATCTATTATTTCTGTAAAAAAGTGATTATTTACATCATTAGGATAATTATATTATTTCATTTCATAATTAGGTCATTTCTAGATTTGGTCAAGGGTGGGTTGACTCACCTTTTAGGCTGTAAGACAATCTCCTACCCTGTCCTAATCCATCAAACCACCACTACCACTCAAACCATATCAAATCTCAAATATTTAACGAAACATTTAGGAAAAGCACCCAAACCCTAGGATCAAATCTTTGGGCTTACCTTTTTCTATGTTTCAACATTTAATTCATAATTACTTATAATCTATGTACATTTATTTAAAAAATATTTATCACTATACTTAACATTTGAAATCACCATGAGCACCTTGAAATGAGCATATGATCGTTAAACTATCACAATTGCATTAAATGATCACTCTACATAATAAAACTCAACCACTAACTACCATGTCATGTGTTCATGGAACTATCCTAACTAAAATATCATGGATTAGTCGAAATGACCAATAGAAAATTATTAAATTCACCTTATGCTAATCATTTGCTTCCTTATTCTCTCTTACAACAATAAAATCATCAAAATTCATATCTACAAGAATAAAATATCGTCAATGTGTACCCTAGTAGCCAATTATGATGAGCACATTAAAATCATCCTCAATATACAAGTTATGTTGATAGAAATTGATCTAAGATTCTTGGGCATACTATGATAACAAAAATAAAATGATCTTATGGGGTATGATAGTCATCCATCCCAAATGAGATTACAAGTGAATGAAACCTCACACAAACATATAATAAAACCTTAATGAAGATTTCATCCTATCATTGAATCATCAAACTTCATTACAAGATCAAATAATTCTACCAAATAATGATGTGATTGTTATGGATACAAGATCATAGGCAACCCACAATATTTGATAGCATAATGATGAAAACTGGCTCAAAATGGGCCTAAAATTATTGATTATAACATATAATACCTTTTAGATTCATTTGATCAAAATAGATCCAATGGATGGTGTAATCCATAGAAAAAATAAACTAATTACTCATGATAGTCCGTAAGAACACAACATCACTACATGCCAATATAATATTTATAGATAAACCTCTTAGGTAAACCATATGTTTAAGATGGACCACAATTGAACAATGACACAATATAATCATGAATAATTAAACACTTGAATATAATTGGAGGTGCATGGACCATTTATCACATAGTTCATGTAACAAAATGCACAAATTAAGAATATAAAATCTAACATAGTTCATGCTTGTATGGCCAACATAAGATTCATCTATATTAGTCCAATATTTAACGAATCTACTATTAATTTAGTAGTAATGATAACATTATTAATATCAAATGGAGCACACATTAGAAAATATGAGAGGAGGACCCATTGATGATGACTTACCCTCTTTTTAATTAACAGTAGAATACAAGCCAAACATATTTGAATTGAACTCAAAATTGAGTCACAAAAACTATAGATCACATTTGAATTATTACTTAGCACAATATGGGAGAAGGGTATGTGCAAGATCATCATGGAAAAAACAAGCCCTTAAGTGGCAATAAAATTCAGAAAATCAGAGTTAGCCAACTTGACGTAAAAAAATAAATAAGTTATCTATATTATTTTAAAAATATGTAAGAATAGAATCTATAGAAAATTGAATTTAGTTTCTAAACTACTAGGTTTATTTTATTTATTTTTAAATCTATTTGGTGAAAATTTGAAACTTCAATGTAGTAGTACTTAAATTCCAGGGAAAAAATAAGAATTAGGTGTCTGTCTGACCACCCTAAACACAATAAAATGATAATATTATTTTATAATATTTTAGATATAAGTAGGGGACTCATGTCCTGATGTGATACATATTTGTTTGTAATTTTTTTCCAAGTAAATAATTAATTATGATTTTTTTATTAAAAATTTTTAAAAAAATAAAAACTTGTATGTCTAACCACCTTAACTTGGTCAAAACTTCATGAAATTCATTTTTTTTTATTTTAATCCTATAGTATGCAAAGCATAGAATGTGATGCATGTTTTGGATTCAAAAAATGTGATACCATTTCAAAGTTATAGATGTTTTTCTATCAACCTATGAATCAGGACTTTAGTTGTAATTCAAATAGAAAATGAATAATAATTATTTATTAAATTCAAAGTAAAGTAATTTATATTGCTGGAAAGCTGAGAATATTCTTTAAAAACCCTTTTTGTTTCATCAATTTTTGGTAAAAAAAAAGTCGTCAGCCACATGGACCATCATATCACTTAGATATCGCCACTTTTTGGCCCATCATGATCCTGCACATACCCAAAAGTGATTTTTTTTATGTCATATAGGGATACTTGAATTATATAACCATCTAACTTATCATCAATGTCAATGGAACAAAATTTCTCCATACATAAATATATGAAAAATAAAATACAAGTGTCTCACTATTTTAATAACCAACCAATTATAGAAAAATACAATGACATCTTCTACTAACATTTTTAGATATGTGTGGGAGGGCTGCATAGTACTACATTGACATGACAACTAGTTAAGTGAGAAATTTGAAGCAGACCATAAACTATGATAAGGCACATGCTGACTAATTATGCAACCATAAGAGCCTTTGAATCCTAATAACCTTTGAGAACTATAGGGTTTATCAAATTAAAATATGATCAGTGACCTTCAAACACCCTTCGATACTGGTAGTACATTTTTATATTTTTATGGTTCTAATTTTTGACCCCTAGGTATTAAGTTTCCAATGTTGTTTTTCTTTGTGAAGTTTCACTGAAATAATTCTTTTCATGTGAAAAACCATAGAAAAACCATAATAATTTCTTGAGATTAGTTGTAATTGATTGTTGACCTTCTCAACTAGGTCCAACACTTTCTAATTTCCTAATGAGATCTTTTCCATCATTATGTTACAGCCCCCTTTTACTGATTACTAGCCCCTTAGTACATTAGTGCATCTCTAAAATAACTTATTTGCACATGTTTTAATTAGCAAATTTAGTGTTAGGAATATGACACCCAAATGGGACACTTTTAACGCTCTAAATGTAGTGCAAATCTCCTTCACAGTACATTTTCATATCTTTGGCACATATGGAAAGTGTGTTGAGCAGTATACATAAGGATTAGGACATGTCTAATATTCCTATAATGACCCACATTTTCTTTCCAATGCATATTCATTTACCTAGTGCATGGCACGAATGTGTTAGGATTCCTCAACTAATATGAAGAAATGTGTCACATTCTAATTGATATGAAAGCTTCCTTCACATCACATTTTTAGTCACCCTGCACACTATCAAACCGCATTGGGAAGTGTTCAATAAGTAGCTAACACTTGTCAAGTCCTAAGAGTAGAAAAAATCTCCTTTAAAGCACAATTTCATAAACCAAGTGCATAAAGGGAATGTGTTGGGAATCTTTTAAAGGAAGAAGATATGTCTCTCTTTATCATTTTGTTGTGTTTCTTCTTTGTATTGCATTTCGATATCTTCGACACATAACCAAAATACATTGAGCCATGATGAATAAAATGAGGATCGGTGTTAGCCCTAGGTTTCAAAGAAAGTTTTCTTTAGAGTGAAATTTTGTGTTCTTCGTGCATAAGGAAAATGTGCTAAGCAATAGGTGATAAAATGGGGACACATGTTTGTTTTAGAATGCAGCGCTCAACTTCTTCACAACAATTTTTTATTTATCAACGTATATCTAAAAGGCATTGAGCAGCTGATGTCATTAAATAAACACTTGGTGGTTGTTCCTTTCGGTGCATAGTTCCTTCAAAGTATGATTTCTAATCCTCATTAGGAAAATGCACTCATTAAAAAAAATAAGGTGAAGACATGTGCCATGTCTTTATTGTAGAACATGTCTTATTTTCAATGCATTTTCATATGTTTGGTGCATAACCAAAATACACTAGGGTATGACTAAATAAGGATGAACACATATCAACTCTAGGATTTAGTGAAAGGTTTCTTCATGCCACATTTTATCAAAAGGAAATTCAAATGGATTATGAGGTGAAACTTGGGTTTGTGATAATTGTCGATCTTATTTCAAAGTTCTCATATGAACTACTAAAATTCAAATGAGAATAACTACTTGCTAAATTTCATTTTCATCTATGTGAACCATTATTCGAGCAATTAAGGCCCAACTACTGTTATTAGGAGATGAAAAAATAAATAATTGTTTCATTTATCATTGTAGTGTCGAAAAATGTATCCATTTACATTTCACACTTGTTTAGCTCCCCACTCTTGAAAATTGGCCCATTTTTGCCTTAATTGGTCCTATTTTTCATGATCCACAAGCCTAATTAAATGCATTTTTCTAAGGATAATCTCGACATATCATAAATGGAAAATTATAATTTAATTTTTTTGGTTATGTGTTCTAGATCTAGGGATCTGGGACTCATACACCCCTTTGATAATATGGGTCCCACCTAGGTCTCGAGGCCTAATTTCAAATGTTACATTAAATGCACAACACTTCTTGAAGTATGTGTCTTAGGTTTAAGCCTCTAGGACTCATACACCCAACCTAGCATATGAGTCTCACTTTAACCTAGGACCTATTTTAATTCAAATTCTTTGCAGGATTTTATTATCCTTATATTCAGTTTTTGAATTCAGCTTGTAGTGTTGTAATTTCAAGAAATTAGGCATAAACAAGTATAAATATAATGTTATTTCACATAATTTCTCTTAGCAAGTTTTCAAGTAATTTAAGAAATTTTATAAAGCATCCTAGCAAGAAATATAAGATAATTTAAGAGAAAATCATCAAGCATTTGGAACTAAATTCAATATTCAAGCATCATGTCAAAGTCTTCATGCATTTTGTGTGTTTGTGAGCTAACCATTTATGATGTGGTTTCATGATTCAAGCAAGCATTCAGGACAAAGTTTCAAGCATTTAATCAAGATTCAAGATCCACATCCATTGGAGACATTTCATACAATTTTGTAACCTTCCTTTCAAGGGTTTGGTGAGTTGCAACATTGCATTTATTCATTCATCTTCCTTCATGATTTTTTATTTAATTTCACCGTTTAATTACTAAAACATGGTTTGACCAAGGCAAACACCCATCACCTAACAAAAAAAAATCCCTCTTCATGTTTGATTACAGATCTAGGTGAATTGGAGCTTCAAGATCCTTTGAAGACAAAGTGGAAAAAGTTGTCAAAGTTGTCAAGAAGTTGTCATCTTCATGGAAACTCACCTACACACTAGAATTTAGACTTTCAAGCTTGAAGATCGGATAGGAAGGAAGCTATAGAAGATCACTAGAGGCTACAAAAATATCAATCAAACCCTAGTAACAAGACTAAATTGCCCAACTGGTCATATGAGTCCCAATATACCCTTGTTTCCTACTTTTTGTAGATCCAAATCAATCACCAGAAGATTCTAGATTCTGCCCAAAAACCTTGTAGTATGACTAAATTTCCTGACCTATTGCATCAATCCTATTGCACCTCAAAAATCATATTTTCAGAGATGCGGACCATGCTTTGACTCCATCATTCTTCCAGGTACTTGTTTATTTCATTCTAGTTTGTCCCCATCCAATTTCAATAGGCACCCTCTTGTCCATGCCTCAATTGAGTCACTTGGTTGGGATATAGGTTCCTAGTGAACTAAAGTGTGAAATAGGTCCAAGTTCCATCCCTAAAAGGTGGAACACCTCATTTCTCTTTTGTTCATTTTGGTGAACCTGACCTTTGGACTCTTGAATTTCTAATTTAGAGAACATTTTAGTCCTAGATCTGGATAAATCAAAGATAAAATAGGAGGGGTGATTACCTATTCTATCTAGTTTATTCAGTGATGTCCTAGGAGTCCTAATTGGATTGACTATCAACCACACAGGGTGAGTCAATTCTCAATGAGGAGGACCTAGGAGGGGGTTCTTTCAGCTTTAAGCAGTTCACCACCAAGCAAATGCTTGGAAAAGAAACTTTAACATTCAACTCACAAAATCTAGTTATACAAGACAAATAATGAATGCAAATGATGAAATTAAGCTACACCAAGTTAGGGTATGTGTACCTAGGAATTTTGGAGATGTAATGAGGATTCTAGAAATGCAAAAATGCTACCAAAAAGTGTTATGGAGGACTAAGATGCCCTCCGTGGTGTATTAGTCCCACTATTGTTTTTCGGGGTAAATACAAAATCTTCAGATGTCAGAACATAATCCTCAAGAATCTCTAAAAAATACCTCATGGAGGAATAAGATGCCCAAGGTGGTGTATTTGTCTCATTCTAAATTTTTGAAGATTCTGAATGTGGTCTTGAGCTCCAATGTCTGCACTTGCTTCTCCCTAGATTTGAGGCCTTGAAACTTTTGTATCTAGCCTGTAGGTGAGTTTCCATGAAGATGACAACTTTTGCAATACAACTTTTGCAAATTTTTAATCTTGCACTCCAAATAATCTTCAATTATTCAACCTAGATTTGCAAATACAATCACACGAGAGAGGAAAAACTTGTTGATTGTTGGTGAATGAGGACTTTCCTTGGTCAAACCCCTTGTAGGTAATTAAACCAAATGATGAAATGAAGCATGAAACATGAAATATGTAAATTATATCAGCTTGGATGAAGTCTTGTGAAGCAAATTTTTAATCTACCATGTAGTGGCCACGAATAATGTAGATCTTGGATCCTTGGATTTGATGTGAACAGTGGTTGTAAATAAATCTTCAATACGACATCCATAATCTTGGCTCAACAACATGAATGGATGCACTAAACCCTTGACATGATGCTTGAATCTTGATGATAGCTCCTAATTCTTGATGAATTGCTCTTGAATGCTCTTGTGGGCTCAATTTTGCTAGAATAGATGCTCTCACAACTTGATTAGATGAAAATGAGTGAGGTAACCTTGTACTTATACTTATTCATGCTTAATATCCTGAAATTGCACCATAAAAAGCTGACATATGAATTCATTGACTAAAGGAGGTTGAATCCCACCCGCATTTGAAATTAGACCCCAAAAATAATCCTAGGAGGACTAAGACGCCCTAGGTGGCGTCTTAGTCCCAAGGCTCAAATATTAGGGCACAAACTCCAAAAAGGGACTTAATTAAGAGGTTTCAAAATTAGGGTCTCAAGACCCATGGAGGACAAAGACACCCTAGGTGTCGTTTTAGTCCCCGTCCACAAATTAGGGACACACAGACAAAAACATTAAATGATCATTTATCTTTTGAGGTTTGTTGGGATTTTCCATAAAAATATATAGTTTATTAGGCTTGTGGATGCAAAATAGGACCAATTAAGCCATCAATAAGCATAAAAAAATAAATGTGGGCCCAAACAAGTGTGAAAATGTAAGGGTATGCATTTTAGTACACTACATTTAGCCCCCACTTTAGTGAGAGGATGAACTTGCTTCAAACTCACACTAAAGTAGCCAACCACACAATCAAGAGGGGTTCCAATGTACATATGTTAGTAAGATAGGATGACAATAATTAAGAGATATGATCAAGCCCCAAGATCAAGATCCTATGGAAAACCAACTTAAGAAAAAAGGAACATGCTTGCAGATGATATATTAAGCCATAACCAGATCACCAGCATACACCATCAAGGATAGAAAAAAAAAAATAATTAAGGAAAACAAGAAAGGAAAATGCCATGGATCAAGCTTTGGCTGGTTATCCAAAGTGTTGTGGACCGGGTCTAGGCTAAAAGAGGTTTACAAGTTGAACACGTTGTCCACTATTTAAACAAAATGCATGCTCACAAGGGCTAGTGGGAGCTAGTTGTCCAATAGGTGATCCCCAAGAAGTCCATATAAATGTCATATCCCCATGACTATGATAACGAAAAAAATAAAATGCATGCTCACAAGTGATAGTGAAGCTAGTTGTTCACTAGGTGAGCCCCATGGGGCCATATCAAAGCTATATCTCCATGACTTTAATAAGGAACAAGGCACAACACAACAATAAAGAGGGATGTTCAAAGGGATTTGGCTTAGTTCATGCAAAGTCTCTTCTTAGGGAACATTGTTCTTAATGTTTTGAAGAGAGGAAAAGTCAAAGAAATATCACACTCTAGGGTGAAATCAAACCCAATAATACCACCAAGAAAAGGACGCATCACAAGAAGAAATAAAATTGCACAATGAAACATGAGTGTCGATGTATGCCCCCACTTTAAAGTGGTTGCTAACACCATTGCTATGAGAAATTTCCGTAAAGTAGAAGACATGAGAGTATGTCACATGTGATCCAACTTAAGGCATGTCATCCACATCCCAAGCTTTCTCTTATATGTACATGAAAGGTGGTCAACTAGCCAAAAGAGACAACAACAAGTGGAAGATGAGGACAATTCTATCTAACCCCTTGTCCCCACTTAGTGCAAGACAAGGATGAGACAAAATGAAAAGAGTTATTAGGTGCTTCCACCCAAGAGAGAGCACCACAGTCCTTAAGATGTTGAATTTTGTTTTTGAAAGCCTTACATTCATTAGTAGAATGACCATGAACTCTATGATATGCACAAAATGAAGTCTTGTAATAAATTTAATTTCATGTTCTTGGGGGGAGAGAGATCAGGCGGTCTTTGAGGAGTCTGATCAAGATACTCTCTTGGTCAAAAGTAGAGGATTTTGCATTATTTTTTGAAAAAGATATCTCTTACTTAGTATAATATGTCATACCTACACAAGACTCTTTAGATTGTGAGATTTTGTTCTCTCCTTTACTGGAGGGTGTAAAATCTAACGAATTCAAATCATAAGTGTTTTGTGTGATGAAATTAATGTTAAGCAAGTACCTCTCTATTTGTTGCAAAGGATTAATACCACTAGTTTTTTCTTGTGTTTTTTTCTCTATGGGGAAACAGATACATTGTTCTCTACCACCACATCCTTTTCCACTATAACCAAGTTGTTCCATAAGTTCGTAACCTTTTCCATAAAGATTTTTCATTTCTTTTCGATTCGGTGGTTGCTCATGATTAAGTTCATCAAAGTTAGTTGTGTAATTTGTTGTCTTTTGTTCTAAAGTGGTTGAGGTGGATGATTTTAAATGGTCTTCCGAGTTTTTTGTTGACATTACTGCTTTTTATTTTCCCTTGTCTGAATCTTTGTTTATGATCTTGTATTCTCCTGTGAAAGTATGTTCGAAATCTAAGGAACCCAATCATCGTCTAATAACTTCATGACTTCTTCAATGTGTTTTTCTTTGTCTTTTTATTACATAGGTTCCACTTGTGTAGTTCGTGCTAATGTTCTCAAGGGGTTGTTTTTTCTTTCCTCGAGTTTTCAGACACTGTAAGGCTCATTATCAACGTCCAATGTGTATACTTTTTTTTTGTAGACATACTTCATTTTACGATGAAGTGTAGAAGGCACCGCATGCATCTCATGAATCCATGACCTTCCCAAAAGAAGATTATAGGAAATATCATGAGCCATAACATGAATAGGGTTTTGTAAGTTATCATTTCCAACTATAATAGGTAAATTCATCACTCCAAGTTATTTCTTTCCCTCATTATCAAATCCCTTAATAGATAAAGAGTCAGGTTGAATTTTTGATTTATCAACACCAAGCTTATCCAAAAGGGTAACAATAAAAAAATTTAAGGTTGAGCCATTGTCAACAAGGTTTTGATTTATCCCTACCATCTTTTATCAAGCTATGATAATGAAAGCATCATATTGTTTTTGCACTTCCAAAGCAGGAAGCTCACTTTGGTGGGAAACAATGTCAACATTCATTCCTTGAATCAGGGTTGCTATGTCATTTGGTTGTGTATTAGAAGGGATAGGAACTTGTTTTAAGGCACTTTGAATCATGTTCTGATAGTGGGGGTAGGCTTGGATAAGGTCCCATAAATATATCTTACCAAGAGTATTCTTAAGTTGTTCGACAAGATCATACTCCTTTCCACTATTCGAAGGCAAACGAAGGGCACTAGGCAAGATAGGATTAGGAAATGGGAGGGATGTTGAAGGTGTTTGTCTTAGTTGTGGATTTTTCCTATTATTGTATGTATGAGAAATAGTATTGTAACTCGGTTGCTACAAAACATTGTTCTTAGGTGGTTCAAGGATAATGACGGGTTTGTTTTGAACTTGTTGTTTTTGCGAGAGTGGATAAAGGATGATTTTAGGCTCGAGAGAGTACTCCAAGGGATATCTAATGTGCATAACCTCAGAATACTTATCCTTATTTTCATGATCACTTAGTGAAGAGGAGTCCAATGTGACTTCATCGTCTTCATCTAAGGAATTACTATTGTCAATGTTCTCATTTTCTTCCACTATTATGTCTTCCCTAGTAGGAGAATTTCTAGGATAACTACAAACCAAATGTTCTTGAAATTCAAGGATTGGTTCTTCTAAAATGAATATATCATGAGTAGGGGAATGATCAATGTTTGGATGTTCTTTTTTATCGATAGTGGGGATATTAGGAGAAGGCTCTATTTTATTTACATGATTGTTCATGACTTTATCCTTTTTTTGTAAGGTCTTGTTCTCTTGTGCTATAACTTCTACCTTAGTAGGAGAGCTATCAAGAGAGAGGCCAACAAAAGGGTCATCACTCTCCATTATTATTCCATGTAAAGTAACTTTGTCACTAATAGGGGAGGCATCAAGAGAATTATTTCTATGATTTTAATAATTTTTTTCAAATAGTTCTTTCCAGATGTTAGGGACATTAGGAAGGAGAGAGATAAGGTTATCACTTTCAATCCACATGTCCTCCTAACAAATGTGATATTCATGATCATTCACAATGGTATCCTCTTTTACTAAAGCCTTCTTACAATTAGGGGAGGTGATGAGAGATGGATTTGGGATAAGCCAAGTGGTGGAAATGATCTCATATTATTGTTTTCTAATGTCTTTCAAAGGGGGGTGAGGAGAGGGGCAATCAAGACCCTCAATGCTTGATCTTCTTTCACCAAGATACCTTCATCACTAATAGGAGAGGTATCAGGAGAAGAAAAAGTATGATTGTTGTGATTATCTACACTACCATCCTCACCAATGGGCAATGCAATATTAATGATCGTGTCAATGATTTGATTTGGTTTCTCTAAGATGTTCTCATAACTCTGAAAGATAGTAGAAGGATGACTAGCATGTTTCTTAATGACCTCATTGTTGTATTCTAAAATAAGCTTGTAAGAGGGGATGTTGTACTTATGCAAGCCATTTGTAACCATATCAAAGCCACATCTCTTGAAAGAAACAATGTTATCATGGAAAAGTAAAGAAAGTGTAATGACTTAAAGTAAACTAAAATTTTTAGATTTTGAAACAAGGTAATTTACTAATTACACTATGCAATGATCTGAAAATGGAATGTTGAAAATGTAAATTTGGAACTGAGCAATGCATGAAATAACCACTTTAAGTTATATTTAATAAAATGCATGAAATGGAAAGTCAACCCACTGAAACAAATAACCAATGGCAGCAAACAAAAGCACGAAAATTCATTGTTTAACCCTGAAAACTGCAACCTCAAACTCTAGAGAGAGAAAGACGCCAGTAAGGGAATCTTGGTCCTACTGAGGGAATTTGAGGGTTCCAAAAAGTAGAATAGAATGCAATCAATTCAGACAGGATTGTGAGGTAAGAACCTAGAGAGGGACTAAGATGCCAATAAGGTCGTTTTTGTCCCAGGGGAGGCTTTTTATAGAAAAAAAAAACAAATTCAAAGTTGATTGTAGTGTTCCCAAGTTGTCTAACTAGGGACCTAATGTTTGGAAACACAAAATTGTGCAAATGAATGCAAGAAAAGGTGACTAATAAAAAGCAATTGGATGCAAAAGTGAATGTAATTTTTTCAATTTTGAATGTAATAATAATGTTCCTAAATGCAATTAAGATGATTGGCAATGTAACTTTTTAGTTTTTGAATGAAATGTGATGATGCAAGAAAGTAAAAATGCAACCTATATGCACTTTCACTAATGGAAATATAAGAAACCCTAAATGCAATTTCTCTAATGAAAAATGCAAGAAACCCTAGATGCACTTTCACTAATGCAAGATACAATGAAAGAATGAATGAAATATAGATCTATGAAATTTAATGGACTCCAAAATTATAAATGGATGCTCAATAAGGCCAGGTTCACCAAAATGAATTGAAGATAAAATAGGAGGGGTGATTACCTATTCTATCTAGGTCATTCAATTATGTCTTAGGATTCCTAATTTGATTGACTAGCAGCCTCACAAGGTGAGTCAATTCTCAATGAGGAGGACCTAGGAGGGGGTTCTTTTATCTTTATGGGTTTCACCACCAAGAAAATGCTTGGAAAAGACACTTTAACATTCAACTCACAAAATCTAGTTATGCAAGTCAAATAATGCATGTAAATGGTGAAATTAAGCTACACCAAGTTAGGGTATGTGTACCTAGGAATTTTGGAGATTTAATGAGGATTCTAGAAATGAAAAAATGTTTCCAAAAAGTGTTATGGATGACTAAGATGCCCTGGGTGGTGTATTAGTCCCTCTTTTATATTTTCGGGAAAATATAGAATCTTCGGATGTCGTAACAAAATCTTGAAGAATCTCTAAAAAATACCATGTGGAGGAATAAGATGCACAAGGTGGCATATTAGTCTCGCTCTCAATTTCTAAAGACTCTGAATGCGGTCCTGAGCTCTAAGGCCTACACTTGCTTCTCCCCAGATCTGAGGTCCTAAAACTTTTAGATCTAGCTTGTAGGTGAGTTTCCATGAAGATGACAACTTTGGTAATGCAAATTTTGAATCTTTCACTCCAAATGATCTTCAAGTCTTCAACCTATATCTACAAATACAAACACATGAGAGAGGAAAAACTTGTTGATTGTTAGTGAATGGGGATTTTCCTTGGTCAAACCCCTTGTAGGTAATTAAACCAGATGATGAAATTAAGCATGAAACATGAAATATGTAAATGATATCACCTTGGATGAAGTCTTGTGAAGAAAATCTGCAATTTGACATGTAGTGGCCATGAAGAATGTAGATCTTGGATCCTTAGATTTTATGTGAACAATGGTTGTAATTAGATCTTCAATGCTACATCCATAATCTTGGCTCAACAACATGAATGGATGCACTAAATCCTTGACATGATGCTTGAATCTTGATTATGGCTCCAAATTCTTGATGAATTTCTCTTGAATTCTCTTGTGGACTCAATTTTTCTAGAATAGATGCTCTCACAACTTTCTTAGATGAAAATGAGTGAGGGAACCTTGTATTTATACTTATTCATGCTTAATATCCTAAAACTACACTGCAACAAGCTGACATATGAAATCGTGGAATAAAGGAGGCTAAATCCTGTCCGAATTTGAAATTAGACCCCAAAAATAAGCCTAGGGTGATTAAGATTCCATAAGTGGCATCTTAATCCCAAGGCTCAAATCTTGGGGCACAAACTCCAAAAAGGGACCTAATTGAGAGGTTTCAAAATCAGGTTCCCAAGACCCATGGAGGACAAAGATGCCCTAGGTGGCATTTTAGTCCTAGTCAACAAATTAGGGACACGAAAAATAGAAACGTTAAATGATCATTTATCTTTTGAGGTTTGTCGAGATTGGCCATAAAAATATATAGTTTATTAGGCTTATGGATGCAAAATAGGACCAATTGAGCCATAAAAAAGCATAAATAAAGCAAGTCGAGCCCAAACAAGTGTAAAAGTGCAAGGGTATGCATTTTACTATACTACACTAGATTGCATTAACTTTGCATTATATTTGGATTAGTTGAATTGCATCTAGGGCTCCTAAATATTGCATTAGTGGAAAAGTGTATATAGGTTACATTTTTGCATGTTACATCATTCAAATTCATTAAAAAGTTATAATTTTAAACAATCAATTGAGCATACAACCTAGACACATTAAAATCAACTCAATATTTGTTGATTCAGGCTTAAAAACCATAAATTGGGACTCATTCGTCCACCTGGGCGATTTAGTCCCTGTATAGGTCTTTCTTATAGATTTTTGGGTTTTTTTTCTCTTTGTTTTCACTATCTGAACCTGTCAAAAAGCCTAAGTAGGACTTATACATCCATCTGGGCGAATGTGTCCTTGGAGGCCAATAAAAACTAACTTTTCTGAGCTTTCTAGTGATTTTATGTACTTCCTAAGTTTGTTGGTAACCTGTAGCATCAGTCTGGAAAATTTCAGGAACCTCTATTTTATGCATCTAGGTTAGAAAAATCCATTTAGTGTAATCATTTTTGTATCATTCCAAAATCATTTCAGTAGCAAAAATCATCAAATCTGAAAATGTTTACATTTCTAATTTTTTTAAATTTTGGCATACATAATGTTTATACTCATAAAACTTTGCATAAGTTGGATAAAAGTACTTTTCACTTTGGATACATAATATTTACATTCATGAACCTTTTCACAAGTTCGATAAAAGTTCTTCTCATTTTTGGATACACATTGTTTGCATTCTTGAGGTTTTGAATAAATTGGATAAAATTAATTTTCATCTTTGGATATACATTGTTTACATCCTTCAAGTATTGTATAAGATGGTTAGAAGTACTTTTCATTTTTGGTCAAACAATGTTAGTATCGTATCTTTATAAGCATGTCAATAAAATGTTCATCTATCCCCCTTATTTAGTGAAAGAGAATACAATGGACAATCATGTAAATAAAATTTGGTTTGCTCCTAATATCTATCCTATTTATGAAGAAGATATTTTGTTGTTAGAAGACCAAATAAATGAGAGTTACGAGAGTCCTATTTGTCTCTCTTCCACTAGGAAAAACATTATTGAACAAGAGAATGCCATCATTGATAAACAAGAAAACCCAACCATTGATGATTCCCATACTTATGATAAAGTTATTTTAGAAGAACCAAACATTGAATGTCCTAAACATCTAGTTTTTAGCTCTCCTAAAAACTCTCCTACTAGGGAAGATATCATTGTGGAAGAAAATGAGATAATTGACACGTCTTTCAAATAATAGTGATGAGGTTTCCTTAGACGAAGATGATGAAGTGACATTAAACTCCCCTTCACTAAGAGACCATGAAAATAAGGACAAGCCTTTTTAGATTCTACACATTAGATATCCCTTGAAGTGGTCTCTTGAGCCACTTCTTACCATCTATCCACCCTCACAGCAACTACAAGTTCAAAATAAACATGTTTGTATCTTAGAACCACCTAAAAGGCAACTTGATAATGAATTTTTCCCAGCAACTAGGTTTCAATACCGTTGCTCATACATATAACACTAGAAACAATCCGCAACCAAGACAAATAGCTTCAACATTCCTACCATTGCCTCAACCCATATTGCCTAGTGCTCTTTGTTTTCCTTCACATAGTGGGAAGGAGTGTGATCTTGTTGAACAACTTAATAATACTCCCACAAAAATATCCCTATGGGATCTAATTCAATTTTCCCCTAGTTACCATACTATGCTTCAAACAACCTTGCAAAATGTTGTGGTTCCCTCTAGTGCAAATCCAAGTGATGTAACAGCTCTAATTCAAGGAATGAATGTGATTAACATTGATATTACCTTCATAAAAATGATTTACCTCCCTCGGAAGTGAGAAAGAAAAATGAAGCCTTCATGATAATATTTATCTTCAATAGGATAGGGATAAAGTGAACCCTTGTCGACAATGGCTCAGCTCTTAATGTGTACATAGTGTAACCCTTTTGAATAAACTTGGGGTGGATAAATCAAGAATTGAACCAGTTTCCTTATCTATTCGAGGATTTGGAAATGTAGGAAAGCAGCTGCTTGGTGTGATCATTTTCCTATTACAAATGGAAAGGCCACATTACAAAATCTTATTCATGTTATGCCTCATGATCTTTCATACAATATTATTTTAGGAAGAATGTGGATTCATGAGATGCATGTGGTGTCTTCAACTCTTCATCCTATCATGAAGTATGTCTACAACAACAAAGTGTATACAATCAAGGCTGAACCTAAACCATAAAGTTGTTTGAACATTGAGAAAAATAAGGAAATTTTTTTGAAAACATTGACACCAACACTACAAGTGGAACCCATGCAAGGGAAAGAAAAAGAAAAGAATAATGAAGAAGTTACAAAGTTATTGGAAGATGATTGGGGTTCCTTAGATTTCACACCTACAGTCATGGGTGAATACAAGAATAGAAAAAAAGAGTCTAAAAATAAAAATGAACCAACAATAATGTCAACACAAAATTAGATGCATGTGGTACCTTCAACTCTTCATCGTATCATGAAGTGTGTCTACAACAACAAAGTGTATACAATCAAGGCTAAACTTGAACCAGAAAGTTGTTTGAACATTGAGAAAAATAAGGAAAATATTTTGAAAAAATTGACACCAACACTACAAGTGGAACCCATGTAAGGGAAATAAAAAGAAAATAATAATGAAGAAGTTACAAAGTTATTGGAAGATGATTGGGGTTCCTTAGATTTCACACCTACAGTCATGGGTGAATACAAGAATAGAAAAAAAGAGTCTAAAAAAAAAAATGAACCAGCAGTAATGTCAATCAAAAGCATCCACCTCAACCACTTTAGAAGGAGAATCAAATTACACAACAAACTTTGATGAAGTTTATTATGAGAAACCATCAAATCTGAAAGAAATGAAAAATATTTATGGAAGAGATTATGAACTTTTGAAACAACAAGGTTAGAGTTGAAAAGGATGTGGTGTTAAAGAACAAGGTATCAGTATCCCTAAAGATCCTAACACACAAGAAACCACTAGTGTCCTTGGTTATTATCCTTTAAAAGAAATGAAATCCCCGCTTAATATCAATTTCATCACACAAAAGACCAATGATTGGAATTTGTTAGATTTTACAGCCTCCTATAAAAGAGAGAACAAAATCTCACAATGTAAAGAGTCTTGTGTAAGTATGACACCTTGTACTAAGTAGGAGGTATCTTTATCGCAAAATAAAGGAACATATTCTACTATCGATCAAGAGTGTATCTTGTTGAGACACCTCCAAGATCACTTGATATCTCTCCCTCCAAGAACATGAAATAAATTTTATATCACAACTCATTTTGTGTGTATCATAGAGTTCATGGTCATTGAATTCTACTAATGAATTTAAGGATTTGGTAAATGAAATTCAACATCTTAAGGATTGTTGTGCTCTTCCTTGTGTTGAAGCACCTAGTTTCTCTAATTGATACCAACTTTCATGTTTCTCATCAATCAGCTCAGCTCATCCTTGTCTTGCACTATGTAGGGGCAAGTGGTTAGGTAGCCTTGTCCTCATATGACACTTGTCATTGTCTCTTTGGGCTAGTTGACTTCCTTCCATGTATATATAGGAGCAAGCTTGGGATGTGGATGGCATGCCTTAAGTTGGATCGTATGTGACATACTTTTCTTTCTATGTTTAGCATTACATTTTAGGGGAAACCCTTTATTCATGATGTAGTTTCATTCAGAATAGGGATTTCTAAATAAGATCTCATGTCTTCTTGTACTTTAAAGAAATTTCTCACAGTATGGTGTTTAGTAATTTCTTTAAAGTGGGGGCATACATTGGAATTATTATTTTGCATTTCAATTACAACTCATGTTTCATTTTGTTGTATTCTTACTTCATGCGATGTGTCTTTCTCTTTATGGTGGCATTGAGCATGACGTCATTCAAAAGTGTGATCTCTCTTAGCATATTATATTCCTCTTAGTGGAAATTCCAAGCGAAGTGCATTCCCTAAGTTGTGAATATTCTATTCTTTGATTGGTCCTCTCTTGGAGACATCAGACATGATGTTTCCTAAGTTAAGACCTTACATGAACTAAGGAAAACCCCTTTGAATGTACCTTACACTATTTTTCATTTACAATAACTATTATATGTCCACCTTGCATAACACACTTTTCTTTCCTGTTGAGCCATCATGTTTGTTCATGGGTGTTAGCATACAAAGTTTTGCTTGCCTCATGGATAATGTTGTTCTTGTTGTGTGGCACCTTATAAAATTTATGAGGAGGTATAGCTTTGGTATGGTTAGTACATATGGGAGCTGACCATAGGCATGAATTTCCCATAGCCACTTGCTTGTTTGTGTGGGCATATACTAGTTGCATGCATATGTGTCTCACCTTTCTGGGGGATCACCTAGTGGATACTGGATTCCACTAGATCATGTGAGTGTGCATTTTGTTTGCATCGTGTACATCGTGTTCCAATTGTAAATTTTTTTGGACAAATAACTTAGACCTTTTCCACATCATGTTGGACAGACTATCGAGGTTTGATCCACCCCCCCTTTTTTCTTTTCCCTTTCTTCTTTATGTCTTTGACAGTGTATGCTAGTATCTTGTTGTTTCTTCATACATTATTCACATGCATGTTCTTTTGTTCCTATGTTGGTTTTCCATAGGATCTCGATCTTTGGGGCTTGTGCAACCCTCTTGATCATTGTCATCTTATCTCACTAGCATTGGTACACTTGAACCCCTCTTGATATGAATTTTTCTACTTTAGTGTGAGTTTGATGCAAGGTCATCCTCTCACTAAAGTGGGGGCTAAATCTAGCGTCGAAAAATGTATCCCTTTACATTTTCACACTTGTTTAGGTCCCCCTCTTAAAAATTGGCTTATTTATGCCTTAATTGGTCTTATTTTTCATCAACAAGCCTAATTAAATGCATTTTTCTAAGGATAATCCTGACATATCATAAATGGGAAATCATAATTTGATGTTTTTGGCTAGGTGTTCCAGATTTAGGGATATAGGACTCATACGTCCCTTTGGGTGTATGGGTCCCACCTAGGTCTTGGGGCCTAATTTAAAATGTTACATTAAACACAAGACTTCTTAAAGTATGTGTCCTAGGTCTAAGCCTCTAGGACTCATAGACCCAACCTAAGTATGAGTCCTTCTTTAACCTAGGACCTATTTTACTTAAAATTCTTGGTAGGAATTTATTATCCTTAGATTCAATTTCTAAATGTCAGCTCATAATGTTGTGATTTCAGGAGATTAGGCATTAAAAAGTATAAATACAAGGTTATTTCACATAATTTCTCTTAGCAAGTTTTCAAGTCATCTAAGTAGTTTTATGAAGCATCCTAGCAAGCAATCTAAGAGAATTCAAGAGCAAATCATCAAGCATTTGGAGCTACATTCAAGATTCAAGCATCATGTCAAAGTCTTCATCCATCATGTGTGTTTGTGAGCTAACATTTGTGATGTAGGTTTCATGATTCAAGCAAGCATTCAAGACAAAGTTTCAATCATTCAATCAAGATTCAAGATCCACATCCACTGGATCCATTTCATACAATTTTTCAACCTTCATTTCAAGGGTTTGGTGAGTTGCAACATTACATTTTAATATTTAATTACCAAAACAGGGTGTGACCAAGGAAAATCCCCATCCCCTAATAAAACAACATTTTTCTCTCTTGATGTGTGATTGTAGATCTAGGTGAATTGGTGCTTGAAGATCCTTTGAAGAAAAAGTGGAAAAAGATGTCAAAGTTTTGAAGAATTTTCATCTTCATGAAAACTCACCTATAGACTAGAGTTCAAACTTTCAGGCTTGAAGATCGAACAGGAAGGAAGCTACAAAAGATCACTAGAGGCTACAAAAATATCAGTCAAACCCTGTTAACGGGAATAAATCACCCAACTAGGAATATTAGTCCTAGTATACCCTTTTTCCAACTTCCTGTAGATCCAAATCAATCACCAAAAGATTCCAGATTCTACCCAGAAATCCTGTAGCAAGACTAAATTGCCTAGTCTAGCATATCAATCTCAGTTCACTTCAAAAATTAGATTTTCAAAGTTGGAGACCTTGCTTTGAGTCCATCATTCTTCCAGGTACTTTTTGTTTCATTCCAATTTTTCAATATGATTTCATGATCTCAAGTTTCTATGGTTTTGTGCATAGGTTTTTACATTTCTCCTTGGAAGATTAATTTAATGGTGAACCTCGATCCAATTTCAATAGGAATCCCCTAGTCTCTTCCTCAATTAAGCCACTTGGTTGAGGGATCTAGATTCCTAGTGAACAAAAGCGTGAAATACGTCCCAAATTTCCATCTCTTGAAAGTTGGACACCTATTTACCTTTTGTTCAATCATCATAATTAAAGGTTCATTGAGTAAATCTAAATATTTGAGCTCCCAAAGATAATTGCATGTGAAGAGAGCTAGGGTTTTCAAGAATTTTCATGAGTAAGTACTCTGGTCAATTGCATTCCTCAATTTATTTTTGAATTTTCAAAAGGATTATAAAGAAAAGGGTTTTCAAATTATTTTATCTAATTTTTAAAGGAAATTAAAACCCTAGGATATTCAGTGATTGTGTGAAAAGAAAGAAACCCTAGACAATTCAAAAAAAATTAAAAACATAAAAATGAGTGAACAAAGTGTTAATATTGAACGGCACTAAGAGGATCATGGAAGATGAGTTGATCAAGAAATTCCCTAGGTCAACAAAGAGAAAATCATGCTCAGGGGATAGGGGTTTTGAAAAATAAACTACTTGATTGAGCATCACAAATAAGGAATGTGATTATCCATTAGGAAGGGTGGACTTTGTTTGAATATGGGTATAAAAGGAGTAAATTGAATAGACCTATGCCCAGTTTGTGGACTTAAGATTTGGTGAAATTAGTTTTTCCCAATGCCTTGATTAATGTGCATTTGATCAAATCCCTAGTTCAGGGTTATGATGACAAGGATAGGGTAATCAAAAGTTAGAAGGGATCTCATCTGTTGGAGATTTCTAGGAAAGAAATTGTTAAAAGTTTTGATCTAAATGTCTCAGTGAGTGTGAGTATAGATTTTGTGTGATCTTAGGAGAGAATGGGATAATTGGAAACATATTTTTCATGGTTTTGTGGCTCCAACAACACAAAAGGAGTCTTAAGAGGAATTGGTCGAGTTTTCCAAAGTTGAAGTTGAGCTCTTCGATTTTGACATTTTTGAAGATTATTTTGTCAAGACACATTTTTTGTATGCCAAATATTTCAGGAGGATTATCAAATCAAAATTCCAATTTATATGATGATGCTAGTTGTAGACATTCAACATAGGGATGTCAACAAATTTTTTGATTACACTACCTTTATTGCAAAGTAAATTCACAAGTAGCTAATTGACCTAAAAGTAGCCAAAGGTTTGCCTATATTTCAAATGGTATTATTTTCTAATGCATATAATTCTTTATAGTGGGGTGAAGATATGGACTGGGCTCATAAATTCGAAGACACATGATGAAGAAGGAAATAGGTTTCTAGTCCAAATGTGGACTTATATTTAGGACTCATATTGCTCCTTTGCAAACTATTTGGTTTTTTATAGTGTTTCTATGTACGATGTATTGAATAACCTCAGCCTCCAATCTAAAGAAAATATTTCTAAAAAATTAATCAAGTTTCTCAAGCCCTTGCAATTTGATCCAACAAAGGGAATTGAACATAATTGGGGAGATTGGTACTTGTATTATAATTTCACAATCTTCAGAATATATGGTACCCTTGTCCAACCACATTGTCTTTCAAGGTTTGTGATAGATAGGATAGCTTTTATAAAGATAATGTGGCAACTTAACAAGTCTAATAAATTCCATTTTAGACTAATAAAAAAAGGGTCACTTATTCCAAGCGGGATGTAATTCTCCCACTTTATTGTCACTACTAAGGAGGGGCTAGATTTTTTCCTAAAATGTTACATAGTTATAGGATGAAGGTGGACCCTACATGGAATTATTTTCCTAAGGGTTGCATCAACAAAATGAGATTAGAAAGAGGAAGGCCTTAATTTAATCATCAATTCCATGCCTCAAATGATATCATTAGGAATCTCGAAATAAAGGAAGAAGTGATAGAGAGGAAGAAACAATGGAAATTCATGGTCCAATCTGAAGAAAAGAGAATAATCAACAATCCCTCCTACAAGAAACCTTTTGCTAACATCATAAATCCTATTGAAAGGATGGAAAATGTGTTTGACTATTTTAAAACTGGCTCATATTTCAAGACAAATCCTATTGAATAGAGACCTAGAGGAGTAGAAGTTGAACAATCTATTCATGAGGAGGCAATGTCAGCACAATCCTCAATGCATGCTATGACAAGCCATCCAATACTTGTTGGTGTTCTAATACTGGCTAATTATTCAGTAAATCCTAATGAAGGAGAGAGTAGGAAAGAAGAAGATAGTGCTAAGAATATTCTTGGAGATGAAGAGGTTGATTAGCAATTCCCTTCTCCTCAATTTGACTAGGGAAATGATTAAGTAGCTGGTGATAGGCTTGCAATAAAATTTGATGATGATGATTTAATTGAGTTGATGGTGTAAGGGTCTTGGATTTTACTCAGTTCTTAGATGATGATAATTTTGTAACTTCCAAGGAGTTCAAGGATTTCATGATCAAAGTCAAGTAGGATGAATTCAATGAAAAAATGAATAAGGTAAAGGAAGGAGTTGATCCCTCACAACATGAGGAGGTTACTAGGAAATTCCTCCAAGAGATGGACTATTATGCTTCAAGGATAACTTTTGAGGAAGGAATGAGGATTGTGAAAGAAAGTTGTATGCTCCTATTGCCAGAATGAGACCTTGCTTCAACTATTTCTTTGGATACTATTAGGCATTAGGATGAGGATGCATTTACATTAGATGGGAAAGTTGAAAAATCTTATTTAGGATCAGGTTTTAGTCTAAATTTGGAAACCTTCACTATATGGGGAATGACCCCTGCTAAAAATAAGCCAAGAATTATTGATTCTGATTAGGAGATCTTTAAGAATGTAATAATAAAAAGAACATCTGACACATCTACAAAAAAAATCAGTATAGGATAGAGAAACTTTGTCTCCAAGAATAAAGGACCGAAAGGAGTAGTTAAACCAATTTAAAGAAAATGAGAAGTTAACCAAAAAAGAGACAAAGAAGATAGAAACATATATAATTGATGATATTTTGGGTCACAGGCTATCTTGTGTGCTTCATAAAATTGAAGGTGCCTACTATGCACTTTTGATGGGCTACAAAAGGCATATACCAAGCATATGCAACTACAAAGCAGTTTCTAAGAGATTTTGAATAAGTGAATTTTAATGGTTTTTTTAATAAAAGAAATTATTAAATGATTTGATGGCAATGCTCCTAGGAATTTGGTACAAATAAGTGAGAAAATTGGTTTATTAGGAGAAGTCTCTACCTTCTAGGAAAACATGGATGTGAAATTCAAATCCAAGTTGAAGATGTTTGTAGGTATGGAGTAGGGATAATGCCAAAGATTATGGACAACTCAGGTGCCATTAAACTTTTGGAAAAATAGATGACCATGTATGGGTAGGGAAGGAAAATTGGTAATGGTTTAGATTGGAAAACTTCTCAATGGTGTCCAAAAACTGGTTGTTAGATATATATGGGAGCCTAACACTTCTTAATAAGGGTTTGGTTTCATAATAAGATGGCATTTCTTATATTTCTAAAATAAGTTAGAGGGAATATACAAAAATAGTTATAATATTGTTAAATAAGAAAAATGATAATATTAAAAAGTAAAAAAATAAAGGTTATCTTTTTCATGATGGAGAGTGTTTAGTCATGGTTGTAGGTTAAACATGGCCACAAAATGCAACATTCTCATCAAGGGGTTTGGTAGAACCTATGATTCTTAACAAGGCATAGCTATGTACACCAACCTTAGTTATATTTTAAGGTTGGCTATCATAGTTTGGAGTTGCAATGGAATTTTGATTCATCCAAGCCCATGGTAGCTCATGTACGATGAAAAATAATTATGTAATGTTCCTTTGATGGAAACTAATAGTAGAAAAGCAAGGGGCTATTGTTATTTTGTTTGAAATTCTCTCTTGTTGGGTAGTCCCCTAGGCATGCTTTTGGTTTTGAGCATAAAATTTCATTAAATGTTCATAATGGCTTCAACTACAAGCAACAACAAAGGAAAAAAGAGTAAGCAAAAAGTATGCAAAACAAAGATAGAGAAGGTGATGAACAAGCTTATAGAAGGTGATAGGTTGATGTTGTAAAACTCTTTAAAGATTTACATAATAATTCTTCAAACTTGAGGGATGGAAAAAGAACTACACAAAAAACTATATGTTAGCATGCATAAAGCTTTTCAATGTTTGTAATATTTATAACAAAATATTTTTTTCTTTAAACAAATTACTAATTTTTAATTATTATATTTAATTTCCATATACATCAATTTTTTTTACTTTTTTTACGTTTTTTATTTTTTTATTTTTTTATTTAAAAAGAGGGTAAAAGCTTTATTGATAATCAGAAAGGAACATTACAAAGAAAGCAAAGCCGCACAATCCCAAGAAACAACAAAATCACAAGGACCAAGCCCAACCAAAGTCAACCAAATCCTTAACCAGACTTATCCTCCGCAGGAATTCCCTCCAAATCATGGCGAAGCTCGAGAGGAACAAGCTCCCATTCGTTGACTCTCCAACCATCATCACGCTTAGAAGCACACTTTTCCAAGCAATCCGTAGCCCTATTCCACTCTCGTGGAATATGAACAAAAGTCACTATTTCCATCACCAAACTAATCTGCAGGATCTATTGCACAATCATAGCCAATTGCTAGCTGACACCCACCACTTTCTGCTCAATGAGAAAATTGATCAAGATTTGAGAATCGGATTCACAAATAAGATGACTCCACCCCAAAGCATGAGCCCTCTTGAAGGCACATAGGATTGCCAATCCTTCCACAATGTTGATAGTCTTCGTCCCCTCATGGATTGAAAAGAGGAAAATCACCGAACCTAAAGAATCCTTTCCAATCCCCCCAATACCAGCAGGCCCAGGATTACCCCTAGAAGAACTGTTAGTATTAATCTTGAGAACCCCATCAGGAGGAAGCTACCATCTGCCAACCCTATGAATTTTTTGCTTCATCTTTCATCCGCTCCTGACACACGCAGAAGTCACAGACAACCCCCGAATCCCCAATATTTGTACCACCTCAGTATCCCTTTTCTCTAGAGGAAATCTCACAGCACACTTAGCTTCCACCGTCTCCTGAATCATGCCCAAGATTCTCTGCCAGACTTGTTGTACCAACTTCTGCTCGCCCCAAAAAATATGACAATTTCATTCGAGCCAAATCTACCACAACATAAAGACAAGCCCCATGTACCACACTTCCTATAAAAAAGAAGCCATAGAGGGAGGCCTACCCATAGTATTCCAAAAATCTATCAAGGAGGAAGCATGCACACAAGGGCTCTGCCAAACTCCCCACCAGAAATGCCAAATCTGAATCGCATAGGGACAGTGGAAAAACAAGTGAGAAGACTCTTCCTCAGGAGCCCCACACAAAATGTAGACAGAAGGGCCCTAGAAACCCCTCTTCTGAATGTTGTCCCAACTTAAACACCTATTCCAAGTCAACATCCAAACAAAGAAATTACACTTTGGCCAAGAGAACTTGTTCGAGACCTTCTTCCACCACTGAACTTCCTCCCCCTCCACCTTGTGGGACAATAACACCTTATATCTAGAGGTAGTAGTATAGACACCCATAGGATTAGGGGACCAGGCGAGCACATCCTCCCCACGGAGTGAACTACACCGGCGACTGGAAAGGATACTATGCAATTCAGCACAATCATCTTGCAGACCAACATTCGGTTAGACATCAGGAGACTTCCATCTTGCAACCTCCAGTTGCCCGCAGAGAGAGGAGACTTTAAAGTCACTCACCCGAGACCAACCCACCTCGAGAAACCTCTGACAAAGATTCAATAAATTAGGATACTGAGAAATGAGAGGAGGGGAGCCATCCCAGGAATCAGACCAGAATTGAACTGCAGTCCCTTGCCTACAAATCCAAAATAAACCTTCCTTAATAAGAGCAGCCCTCTTCTTGAGAGTGCCCCAAATCACCGAACCCTTCCCAATAAGGGGATAGTGAGGGATATCAGCCTGAGGAATCCCCAAGAAGTACTTTTGAGATAGAACTCGGGCCCAAGTTTTATCCTGCTCAGTACACCACCGCCAATACACCTTCGCAGCCAGGGCCACCCTAGTCAAAGTGGAATGTCATAATCCAAGACCTCCAAACTGCTTTGGGCTACAAACAACCTCCCATCTAACCAGACTCCATTTGGAGGATCTCAAACAACCAGCCCATAAAAATTGTCTAGCAACAGAGTCAAAATCCTTAACAAAGCTTACCAGGGCAACTTGGAGCATGCATCTGTACATGGGCAAGGCCTGCACCACTGAGTTAATTAACTAAACACACCCAACAAAAGATAACCACCGATGAGTCCAATGATTAACTTTCACCCGAAATTTATCCAAAATATTCTGCCAAGACTCCCTAGGCAATCTCCCAGCTGGAATGGTTATTCCAAGATAGGTCAGAGGGAGAGTCCCAATCTAAATCTCAAAGTTTGAGCTATCCTTTGTTGGATGGGGCCCAGAGTATTTAAAAAGAAGATGGAAGATTTGTCCTCATTAATCAGTTGTCCCGATGCAATTAGGTAGGTGTCCAACACCCTGCGAATATTGGCAGCCTCTCTCAATGTAGCCAGACCCATCAAAGTAGTATCATCCATAAACTGTAGGTGAGACTATGGAGGCAAGTCACCACCCCACCGCCAACCCTGGATGAGACCACCCTCCACATTTCTTTTAATCAAGCACCCCAAACCTTCAACAAGGAGAAGAAACAAATAAGGGGAGAGGGGATCCCCTTTTCTTAGCCCCCTAGATGCACCAAAAAGCTTAGAGTGTTCCCCGTTAATAAGCATAGAGAAAGAGACTGGGGCAACACAACTCATTACCCATTGGATCCATTCTTCCTAGAAACCAAAAGCACTGAGGACCTTTCAAAGGAAGGACCACCTGACTCTGTCATAGGCCTTAGCCATATCCAACTTAATAAACATCGCCTTATCTTTGGAGTGGACCATAGAATGAATGGTCTCGGTTGTAATAAAAATTCCATCCAGAATTTGCCTACCCACCACAAAGCCACTCTGCTCTTCAGAGATCAGCTCTCTAAGCCCCTTCTTTAACCTATCGGCAATTAGCTTAGAGATGATTTTATAAATGACATTGCAAAGAGAAATGGGATGAAATTGACTTAACCTATCAACCCCATCACATTTGGGAATGAGGGCAAGAAAGGTAGAATTTAAAGCCCTTAGCATCTGCTTATTCCGCTGAGATTATTGAACCACAACCAAAAGATCCAACTTGATAATATCCCAGAATTCTTGGAAAAACTCCACCGAGAAGCCATCGAGACCAGGTGCTTTCCCTTTCTTCATCTGGAAGATAGCTTCCTCAAGTTCCACCAGCGTGATGTCACTCAATAGAAGTTCATTCAATTCCCTAGACACCAAAAAGGGAATGCAAGAGAGAACCTTGGCTTCTTCGGGGGTCCCCCCTTACAAATCCTCACTAAAAAGAGAGGAAAAATACTGCACTGCCGCACCTGAGATTTCAAGAAAGGAGGAAAGCTGCTCACCCTAATCATTCACTAGGACTGAGATAGAATTGCCATGCCTCCTGGCTTTTACCGAGTTGAAGAAAAAAGCTGTATTTTTATCCCCTTCCTAAAGCCACTCTATCCAAGCCTTTTGTTTCCAGAACACTTCCTCCTACAACTCACACTCCTCCAAAGCTCTCAAAGCCTGAGCCTCTTCCTGTAGACGATCTTTAGTCACCCCAACCTCCCTTATCAACCTCGTGATACCATTCAAAACATCTTAGGCTTCCGCTTTAGCATGAAAGACATTCCCAAAGCAGTGATGATTCCACCTCTTGAGCTGAAATTTCATAAACTGAAGTAATTTGGCAAAGGTATACATTGCCGTACCAAAAGCAGGTCTACCTCTTTTCCACCAATCAGCCACAAAATCATACAAGGATTGGTCCCGCAACCACATGAGCTGGAATCTAAAGGATGGAGAGTGAGGCACCCAACTAGACTCAATAGAAAACTTGATAGGCCAGTGGTCAGATCCCCTCCAATCCAAGATTTCAGAACTGGAAGACCACATACCACCAACCCAGTAATAGGAAACCAAGAATCGATCCAATCTCTCAACAATACAGTTATCCCCCACCCTGCGGTTGTTCCATGTAAACTGGCCATTATTAGGGTTAATATCAACTAAATTCAAAGCCACAATGTTATCACACAGGAGCAGCGCAGAAGGCTCCAACCTCGCAGAATCCCTGTGTTTTTCAGCTAGCTCAGTTATAGCATTAAAATCTCCAGCCATAATCCAGGGATGGAAAGGGGCCAAACTATAGACAAACCAAATATGGGACCACAAAGACTGCTTAACCTGGAGATCAGTAGGAGCATAGATATTAGATAGGAGTAAATTCTCCCATGTCTCAAAGCTAGAACCAATCATAGACATAGCATACTTAGAAGACAACCACCACAGAGGACGGATCTTCCGCGGGTTCCACAGACAAGCTAAACCCCCAGAAGACCCAGGAGCCCCAATGCATTGACACTCCCTGTTCCTCCATATCTTAGGAGCCAAACTAACCTTACATTCCATTACAGGACAATCATTTCAAGGGGCTCAAAAAATGAGAATCCAGAGTCTTTACCGACCCTGACTCCACCAAGGTCTCACCTATTAACTTGATCTTTTCCAGATCCTTCTTTCTACCCAGTTTGGCAGATTTCTCTACCCCACCTTTTTTGAGATCCTTTTGCAAAAGGCCCAACTGAGAGGAAATCCTGTTGCTCTTGGCCGCATCCGAACTTACAACCCGCCCAAGCTGAGAAGAATCCCCACTGCCTTTCGGTGCCTTAGGAGAATTAACTGGTGCCACGAAAACTACTAGCTATTGATCTGTATCCATGTGCAAAGTATCAGCACTCGGTGGAATCAACGAATCACCAGAGATATTGTCCTCCTGAGCTAAACCCACAATCTCCTGAGCCATACTCAACAAACCCAAGTTCACTTCCTACAGACTGAGATCATCCAAAGCCTCAAACCTATTAAAAGTATCCTCAGCTTGACTTTCCTTTAAGTTCCTCTTTTGACCCTGGTTCCTGTTACGAGCTTTGACCTGAACAAAACCCTTGGCACCAACCACCTCACCAGAGGCCAAGCCCTTCCCCTTATTAGCCACTGGGGGTTGCGAGGAGGTTGTGTAGCCTCAAACTCCACTGGCTTATATCTTGGACATCTATGCTACAAATGGCCATACTCATGTCATAGACGGCAACGAAAAGGAAGAGTTTTGTAATCCAACTACTGCACCCAAGAGAAAGATCCCACACACATATCCACAGCATCGGGTAAAGGCTTACTAAGATCAATTTCAACACAAATACAAGCATAAGTCAATACCTTTTTTCCTAGGGTTTGCAATGAAGATCCAATTGGATTTCCAAGTAGAGAAGCCAAAAGGAGCAAAGTATCCTCATGACAACATTCCATTGGAAATTGAGGCAAACACACCCACATCGGAACACGATTTGGCATCTCCTCTGAAGGGATGAAGCCAGCATGCCATGGTTTGATAAACAACCCTACTTGGTTATGAAAATAAGGGTCTCCCTCCTCAAAGACCCTATTGCGATCAGCCATGCAATTAAAGGTGACCATAAAGTAACTATTGGCCAACAACATAACCTCCATTTCTCTTTCTGGCACCCAAGTCCTCTGGGCCCAAGTTTCCAAGAACTGCAAAGAAACCCTCATCCCCAAAAATTTACAATATAAAGAGTGATTCGAGTAATATTCAACATCTCCGGCAATCATTTCAGGTGGGATGACCAGTTTAGGCCTCTCCAGGCAATGCTCGAGACAACCATTAATCTTCTTGAGCCTCAACCAACTAGAGGAATCCGCACCTCCACGCCCCGTATCTGGAGCAAATAAGTTATTATCAAAGGACTTCGTTCCATAGTTCGAAGGCTTCAAACCAAATGCTGCCCGAAAATCCATCTCGGGAGACACCCCCAATGCCTCACCTCTATGTAACGACATCAAGCTCGAGACGAGCATGCAAACACCCAACGCACCACCAACAATGGGTGGGGAACCCCAAACCTCCACACCCAAACACCTTCACACACACCCCCTACCAGCCAAACCCTACCACACCCGCTCCAAGCAAATACCAACAGCAGGAGAAACACCCACGAGCCACCGAACTCCACAAACTCACACTCGCGCCCACACCAGCCACCTCACACTCATGCCCATGCCCACGCAGACAAAGGGAACGTCAAGGCAAAGAAGACGCAAACAAAGAACACCCGACAATCACCCTGCATAGAAAATGGCCAAAAAGAGAATGCAGCCCCCCGAACATCGCCAACAAAGCCCAACCCCTCTGCGCACTGGAAAACAGAGACTGAACAGGAGCTAGGGCATGGGTGCCCTAGCTCGGCCCGAAAATTGTAGACGCCATCAATCTAATCCAATCTCTTCAATCTCCTCCATATACATCAAATTCAAATCTATTCAATTTTAAAATTATTTTTTAATTATCCACTTAAATATATTTATTTACCTTTATAAATGTTCGACATATTTAGTGACCCTATATTTAAAACCCCTTTATTAAACAGCTAGTAAACTTCTAAATTTTAATATATTTAAAAAAAAAAATTAATGACCAAACAAGAAAATTTGAATGATCTCCATGGATAAGAAATATAAATATACTGCTCATGCGGCCTAAAGGTTGGATAAATTTTTTACTTCTTATATCATCAATTAAAAAACAGCTTATGCACGTTTGGAGAGGAAGCATTTTCTTATGAATGGAACGACAAAATCTGGCGTGTGATCTGCAAATTATAGGGGATTCCAATTACAAATTTTGATTAGACTTAAAGTTTCTAACCTAATTTGGTTGGCCACATGATATTTAGTTGTGATGCTTCTAGGGGTTGAAACCATGGGACAAGCATACCATTAGATTAGAAGGTATGGCACATGGAAAGCATGGGACACCAAGGCAAGCAAGCGGTGACCGAGGCCAAGAGATATATCATACTCATTTTGAGAAATTAGATGCTTCTGGCTGGGATTCTCTCTCTGTGTCGACCTGTGGGACTCGCTCTCTCTGTCTACCTGCGGGACTCTCTCTCTCTCTGTACCTGTTGTACCCAGTCATGGTGAGCTACATAAATCATGTTAATAGACAGACATTAAGGCCAAGCCAGCAACAACATCCACATCAGCATCACCAGCATCAGAGGAAGCAATACACAATAGAATGAGCATGAGCATTGCAATACCTTCTCTCTCGTCTCTCCTCTCTTGGGGTGGCCATGGCCCTGCACTCTCCTCTCAAGCATCACTATCACCATAAGCGCTCAAAGAGCATGCCCTCCAGACTGCAGGAGCAACCAATTCTCACAGGCGAGTTGGAAAGATTGGAGGACTCTTGTTCTTCTTCCTCTTGTTTTGGAACAACTTGGCTTGGCCAAGCATTGGAGGTGTTGGTGAATTGCTATTCCAATTTGTCAAACATAAAGATAGACATAGAATGACTTGTATTTATTTTTTCAAGTGCTTCAACAATGCCTAGAGGTGGTGCCAACCTAACTCAACCAATGTAGTCTATGATGCTCAACTCACATTAGATGAGTTGTGGGATTTACTAATGAATATGGAGAATGTTGATGTGTCAAGATTGGATGGATTTTCATACATATTTTACAACGCCACCTAGAACTTCATGGGACTTGACCTACTTCAATCTTATAAGTAATCTCTTTATAAATATTTCCTTATGGATTTGATAAATCATGATAATGTTAAATTTATTATAAACTTTAGGAATTAGAGCTTATCACTAGTTAGAATCCTATCACTCTATTCAATGTTTCATATAAAATTCCTTTTATATCTCTTATTATGCATATTTCTCCCCACCTATGGAAAAAATAGGAAAAGAGGAAACCCTATGAAACAAAATCCTCTCCAAAATGATAACTAAATATAAAGGAAGGATATTTCAAGACCTCCAAGGATAAATTCCTTTACCCCAAATATATACATTAGAACTCAAGACAATGAGGTGATGCTAGTCTTAGTGAAGACATGAGCAACCTACTCCTATCTTGTATATAAATACTCTAAGGAGAAAACACTATCATGGATAAACTATCAAATGAAATACATGTGAATCTTGATGTGCTTTATCTATTTATGCTCCACTATGTTACATGAAATGTGAATGTAAATTTTATTATCACACCAAATAATAGTAGTATGATCAAGTGGTAGACGAAACTCTACCCTAAGCTATCAAAGCCATAGAAGCTCCTAGCTAGAAAAACTACACCTCAATACTTAACCCCAATAGATGATAGTGCAATATCCTTTTTCTTCTTGAAAGACCATATGACTCAATCAAAAACAATTAAAAAAAGCATAGAAGTAGAATTATATGAGTCAAAATCACCTACCCAATCATATTCAATGAAGGCCTACTATCTATGAATATCTTGGTCCATTATCTTGTAATACCATGCAATTCGCATATTTAGACTCTCAGCCTATATACATGTCATTATTTAATTATGTATTCATATTGTAATTCTAAGTCACATTTACATGTATAAGGATCAAACACATAAAATAAGTTTCATGGAACCTACCAATATTGTTTCATCTTGTTAGTGATATGTATCTCCTTGGATTCAACCAAAATTCAAACCTAAATTCATATAAAGGGTATATGGATTATTATAAGGGTTTGATGGTGAAAAAAAGCATGGGTGCAACACTTAGGAAAAAAAGAAAAAGAGTGAAGCCTATAGCCTTAGATAAAACTTCTAGTGACCAAACCAAAAAATTGATAGGTCAAACAAAATATATCAAAGTATGATTAAGCATAATAAGAGAATTTCTCAACCTTAAGACCAATATAAAAGTATGAACTAATTCAAATACACCAATTATTTATATTAATTATAACTGTATAACTTAACCATTATTTTAACACATTAATCAATTCAATCAACTAATTTAAAAAACCATCAACTCTATTTTTTATATAATAAAAATATTACCTAGAAAATATATAGGAGCCTAATGCTCAAGTCACTTAACAAGGGTTTTGTTTCATAATAATATGGTAACACTTGTATTGCTAAAACAAATTAGAGGGAAAATATATTAAAAAAAAAAAATTAAATAAGAAAAATAATCAATTAAAAAATTTAAACTTATAAGGGTTGACTATTTCATTACAAAGAGTGTTTATTCAAGATTACATGTTAGATAAAAGCACAAAATGTCACAATTCTCATCAAGAGGTTTGGTAGGTGTGATTATTGACAAGGCGTAGCCATTCATCATCCCTAGTTATTTTTAAGGTTGGCTATCACAATTTGTAGTTGCAATGGGATTGTAACTAATGCAAGTCTATGGAATCTCATGTATGATAACAAAGAATTATGGAATGTTTTTCTAATGAGGGTTTACAGTAGAAAATAAAGGGACTATTTTTATTTTTATTGATAATTTCTCTTGTTGGGTGGTCCTCTAGGCATGCTTTTGGTGGTGAGCACAAAATTCCATCAAAGGTTCGTAATGGATTCAATTTCTGACAACAACAAAGCAAAAAGGAAAAAGTATGCAAAGGTGAAGATAAAGAAGGTGATGAACAAGTTTATTGAAGGTGGTAAGTTGATGTAATAAAAGTCAAAAAAGATTTACAAAATATTTTTCAAGCAAGATTTCTTACATTTCCTTTAGAATAAGGGTGTTTCAAACTTAGGGTTGGCAAATGAACAAGACAACAAATTATGTGTCAACATCCATGAAGCTATGCCTGATCTATTGCTTGTCCTAGAACAATCTATTAAGTAGAAAAATATCTTTAATATGATTAATATTCACAACCAGCGATATGATGAATTTAAAAACCAGCTTATGCACATTTGAGAGAAAACATTTTTTCCTGAATGGAACGACAAAAACTGGTATCTGATCTGCAAATTGCAAGGGATTCCAATTACAAATTTTGATTAAACTTTCTAATCTAAATTGGTCGGCCCCATGATGTTTAGCTGTGATGTTTTAGGGGTTGAAACCATGGGACAAGCATACCATTAGATTAGAAGGTATGGCACATGGAAAGCGTGGGACACCAAGGCAAGCAAGCAATGACGGGGGGACAAGAGATATTTATATGATACTCATTTTGAGAAATTAGATGCTTCTGGCTGGGATTCTCTCTCTGTGTCTACCTAGTCATAGTGAGTTGTATAAATCATGTTAATAGACAGGCATTAAGGCCAATTCAGCAACAACATCCCAATCACCATCAGCATAATCAGGGGAAGCAATACACAATAGAATGAGCATGAGCACTGCAATACCTTCTCTTTCTCGTCTCTCCTCTCTTGGAGTGGCCATGGCCCTGCACTCTTCGCGCAAGCATCGCCATAATCGCTCAAAGAGCATGCCCTCCACGCTACAGGGGCGCCCAATTCTCACAGAAGAGGTGGAAAGATTGGAGGAGTCTTGTTCTTCTTCCTCGTGTTTTGGAACAGATTGGCTTGGCCAAGCATTGGAGATGTTGGTCAAATGCTATTCCAATTTTTCAAACATAAAGGTAGACAAGGAAGGTATGGGGAGCAAATGGATGAACGCACATCTGGATGACATACTCCATCTGCTTGAGGTGTGCAATTTGTTGAGGGACAACATTGTAGAAATCAGAAAGCAGCACACGTGTGTGCAGGTAGCCATTCACGGCCTTGGCCTTGCCCTCACTTGTTTGAAATAATTCCAACTTCTGGTTTTATCACGTTACCTCGGCGTTGACTTTTGGCCCCTTGTGGTTGGACGGTTTTACCACCGTACCGCATCCTGTTTGTTTGCTCCTCGTGGTATTCCAGTGCCCTCGTTCTTCGTCGTATTGACCAGACCTGGCGGTTACTGCGGCCACCGTGGTTTGGCTTGTCTCCCCTCGTGGTAGAGTGGTGTTTGTGTCTGGTAGTTTGTTGACCATTAGTGGACGGTTACCGCGGCCACTGTGGTCTGTTTGTCAACCGCGGCAGTAGCGTGGTAAGCACGTTCCCTCTTACTGTTGGTGGTTACCACTGCCACCGTGGTCTATTTGTTAACTACAACAGTAGCGCGGTAAACGCCTTTCCTCGAAGCACTCGCGGTCACCGCGGCCACCACGGTCTCCTCGTAAACCGCAGCGGTAGCGCGGTAGTCAACCCGAGTTGACTTTTTGACTTTTCTGTGCCGGCAGTTTGTGCTCTCCTCGTTGGCTTGTAAGGACGGTGTTTAAATGTGATTGGACATGGTTTTAATATATTTTTGGGCTCGTCATCTTGGCCTTTCTTAGTGGCCTTTAATACTTTTGTATATGTGGTTTTTTCGGACAGTTAGATATATTTTTATATATATACTTGTTTGGGTTGGGAATTAAAATGAGAGGACAAAGGGTAGAGTGTTGTGAAAGGGAAAAAGGTGACATGAAAAATGCTCTCAAGAGCAGAGGAAAAATAGATTGTATCAGAAGTTGAAAATTTGAGCCGAAGCTCTATAGTGGTGAAATATGTTTTTGAAAATCAATATAATATAAATTTCTGGTTTTGGTGCATATGTCTAAATTTGTAATAATTTCAGTATTTATAATTATGTGTTTGTTTTAGCATGCCTCCTGCTTGTTTCCCACAAAGTGGTATCAGAGCCTTGTTGGTCAGGTTGACTGGGAGTAGAAACTTGTGGTGAATTTGTGTGAAGTAATCACTGTCTAGATTGAGAAAGCCATATAATGTCTAGGACTTCTTTGTTTGCAAAATCTAAGAAGTTTGTTTGGGTTTAGAAATTTGTGAAGAGAGTTGATAAGAAAAATAATTTTTTTTTAAGAAAGAAAGAGTCTTTGCTTTAGGAAGCCTCAAGTGCTCTATCAATAGAAAATTGCTAGTGTCATATGTAGTTGTCAAGTAAGTGAGAATTCATTTCTAGAAAGGAAGACATCAGACAATGTTGAAGTTTGCTGAAGTTGATGTTAGGTTAGTTGATAGAAGAGATTCAAGGAGTGTTTGAAGCTTTGGAAGAACATTCTAAGTTTGTTGTAGAAAGAAGTAAACAGGAGGCTATGTACATCAGAGAACAAAAGAAGAATGCTTGAAAGTAAATTGCTGAGAAAAGCCAGAAGAGCTATATTTTGAAGATAAAGAAAAGAGATAACTATCACAAGAAAAGCTGAGAAAAAGCCCACAAGTAGAAGAAGTTGTTATAAGGAGGTTTATCAAATTTGTGAAGATAGTTGTTGTGATTTGATAAAAAGGAGCTGTGTTGAAGAAAAGGAACTGAACAGAACACCAGTTGTTTGAACAAACAAAGAGCTGCAGACCCAGTTGCAGAACAAAGAAAAAACAAAGGCTGAAAAAGATTAGAGTCACACGAAGCTGCTATATCCCTGGAACAAGTTCAAAAGAGGTAAGTTGAAATTTCCTTTACAAATGGGGAAAGTAGGGAAAAGGGTTAAGAAAGAGAATGAAAATTTGTCATCTGCAAAAGATGTTTTAGAAGAAGAAATAGTTTTGCTTAAAGATGAATTGGGTATTGTTAAAAAAGACAATGGGTGCTTTATTGAAAGAATAAAAGAGTTGTTGAAAGAAAAGTGTTTGTTGTCATGAAAATGATGATTTTGAGAAAGAATTAAGAAAAGTGAAAGCTAGAAATGAAGAGTTAGAAGATAGGTTGAAATCCTTTGAAAAAATTAAGCAAAGAAATGAAGAATTTGAGCTAAGAGCAAAAATGTTTGATGAGATGGAGAAAAAGAATGAAGATTTTGGAAAACTCTTCAAAAGGGTAGAAGAGAAAGATTGTTTATAGTTGAAGGAACTCATAGAATTGAAAGAAGAAAATGATAAATTAAGAGCTTGTAATAAAACTGTGGAAACAAAACTTTCAGTATGTGATGTCTCATGTGACACAACAGATTTGTGTTCTTCATTTGGAAAATTTGTTTCTGTTGAAAATGTTGATGTTAAGAGTTGTCAAGGTAAACATGATAAAGAATTTGCAAACATGGCTAGCTGTGTTAAAGTGTCAGAATCTTCAAAAGATGATGTTTGTTGTGAAGAGAATACCGGGCTGAAAATCATGAAAAGAATGGGTTATACTGGACAAGGTCTAGGAAAACATGAACAAGGAATAATAGAGCCAGTTGAGGTTGTAATGAGGCCGAAGAATGAAGGTCTCGGATATGATTCAGGAAAAGGAAATGTTGCTACAAGCGCAGGTAAGTTTGTTAGAGAAATGAAGAGTAATGAGTGTTCACACTGTCATAGAAGAGGTCACATCAAGGAGAAGTGTTGGGATCTACATCCTTGCACGGTTTGTGGTTCAAAGAATCACTGTGAGAAAAAGTGCTGGAGAAAGGTGTCAAAGAATGAATCTGGTTCAAAATGCATAAAGATGGACTGTGGATGGATTTGTGATTCAGGTTGGCAAAAGCTAACTGGTATGTTCAAAAGACTATACAAGTGTTCATATGTGAAGGTTAATAAAAACTCTGAGAGGTATGAAGGTTCACATGAAATGAAAAATGTTTGGAGAGAAAAGAAGTTGCATTCTAATGAGTCACTTGCAAATAGTGAAGATGAAAATCCCAGTTTAATGTTTTGAAGTATTGAAGACTAGAGTTGAAAGGGTAAAATGGTTGGTATCATTTTTGAGTGATAAAATTTTGATTGTTTTGAAAAATGAGAAAACATTGCTATAATTACTGAATAGAGGTGTGCAGAGGAAGTCACAAGAACTTCTAAGTTTGAGTGAAGAGTGATCATGTGTAAGGAGAAATAAAAATTCATAAAAGTAGTTGTAGCTACCACTGCAAAATTTTAAAAGTTGATACAACAGCAGCTGTCAAAGAATCAGTTAAAACAACATTCAAGGATGTCTTTGGAAAGAACTTATATGAAGCTGTCAAGAAAGAAAACTATCATAAAAGTTGTTTGTGCACTGGAGAGAAGACATAATATGAATGGATAAAACAGAGGTTACAGCAGCAGCTATTAATGGTCATCATCAAGAATTGAATCTGAAGACACAGTCAAAAGAATATGGACAGAGTCAGAGCTGTAACTCTCAATGTTACAACAAAAGTGTGTTTATGCATGAAGAAATTAAAATGTGATGGAAGAAGACAAGACTTAGAAATCTGAAAGAAGAAGGTTGAAGTTTTTTAAATAATTAGGAGTTTGGTCAAAGAGGGAGAAATAACACAATGAACTGCAGTAGCATTCTGTGAGCAAGAATGAAATCAAAACATAAAACTAATGATTGGATTCCCTAGCACCAGCAATGTGCCACTATGGGAAGTGATGAATAAAATTTCTACAGCTAGTTTGTGGTAATTTGAAACCACCTCATTAAAAAAATGAATTTGACAAAAGTTAAGGAAAGAGAAAAATATCACAATAATATGCAGAAACATTCAGTAATCAGGATAAAGAAAATAGATGGAACAAATGACAGGTCTCCCTAGCACCAGCAGGTGCCACTATGGGAAGAATTAAAAAAATCAATCAAGATTAAAGCTACAAAAAGGATTGAAATCATCCTTGTGAGTTTCTGGTAATCTGAAACCACCCTTATCAGAGAATGAAATAGTAGAACTCCCACGCACCTGCAGTGTGTTTTCATGGGAAGTGTTGAGAGAAATTAGGAATGAAGTCATGAAACAGATTAAAAAGAATTGGAGATAGAGAATGAGAAGAGATTCAAAACCTAACTGATGAACAACTAGTTTGTGGTAATCTGAAACCACCTCTATGATAGAAGAAAATAGTAGATTGAAAACTTGCAGGAAGATTGCAAAATGATGAAAAAAATGGATGAATGATTTCTTTTGAAGTTTTTAAAAGAAAAATGAGGCTGTAGTCCTCGAAGAAGAATAGAGATACAAATGGTCAAACAATGATAATAAGAATGAGAAAATTGGTGAGAAGATAGTTGCAATGGAGAGGACAGATGAAAAAGCTGAGAATAATGATCAGAAGGTTTCTGAAAAGGTAGATCGGATGGAAGGATAAAGAAGCCTTTCAGAACTCTAAAGATGAAGAGATCCAGTCGTAGCTAAAGGGAAAGATTTGAAGAAGATCTTGAAGAGATCATTGTTTTTTTTCGTGCAGAGAATCAGACAAAGTGAAGGCTCATCGAGCTATCAACAATCTATGAAAGAGGCAGTTATAGAAGTTGAAATTAAGAGGGAGTGTTGGAAATAATTCCAACTTCTAGTTTTACCACGTTACCTCGGCGTTGACTTTTGGCTCCTCGCGGTTGGGCGATTTTACTGCCATACCACAACCTTTTTATTTGCTCCTCGCAGTATCGCGGTGCCCTCGTTCTTTGCCATGTTGACCAGGTCCTGGCGGTTACTGCGGCCACCACGGTCTGGCTTGTCTCCCCCCGTGGTAGTGCGGTGTCCGTGTCTGGCAGTTTGTTGACCATCAATGGACGGTTACCGCGGCCACCGTGGTCTGTTTGCTAACTGTGGCGGTAGCATGGTAAGCTCATTCCCTCTGACTACTGGTGGTTAGTGCGGCCACTGCGGTCTGTTTGTTAACCACAGTGGTAGCGTGGTAAGCCCCTTTTCTCAAAGCGCTTGCGGTTACTACGGCCATCGCAGTCTCCACGTAAACTGCGGCGATAGAGCAGTAGTCAACCCAAGCTGACCTTTTTACTTTTCCATTCCGACAGTTTGTGTGCTCCTCGTTGGCTTCTAACGACGGTGTGTAAATGCGATTGGACATGGTTTTAATATATTTTTGGGATCGTCATCTTGGCCTTTCTTAATGGCCTTTAATATTTTTGTATATTTGGTTTTTTTGGATAGCTAGATATATTTATATATATATACTTGTTTGGGTTGGTAATTAAAATGAGACGACAGAGGGTAGAGTGTTGTGAAAGGGAAAAAGGTGACATGAAAAATGCTCTCAAGAGCAAAGGAAAAATAGATTGTATCAGAAGTTGAAAATTTGAGCCAAAGCTCTGTAGTGTTGAAATATGTTTTTGAAAATCAATATAATATAATTTTCTGGTTTTGGTGCCTATGTCTAAATTTTTAATAATTTCAGTATTTATAATTATGTGTTTATTTTAGCATGCCTCCTGCTTGTTTCCCACATCACTCACTCTACCCACGCCCTTGAAAGGGCATGCACCTCCCTCACCACTTGGCTGAGGAAGAAGAAGGACACAGATTCCCAGCTGGATAAATGCATGTCCATTTTGAGGCGAATGGCAGAGAAGCTCAAAGTTGAGGATAAAGCAGGAGTAGCACAAGCTACCATCAACATCAACCATGCAAGGCCATCACCATCATGGTCTGCTCTACCCTTGTCACTGCTCTTTCCTTCAAGACAGCCCACATGAGGATGCCATCTCTTCCTCTTCCTACCCATTTCACTTGTCTGCAACACAAGATAAAGGAGGCATTTGAGATGAGAAAGAGGTTGTCATCATCATCAAGGTTCTTGCATGAATTAGAAGTTGCAGATATTGCACTGGGAAATCTCAATAATCTTCTCAATAACAAGTCCAAATTGCAGCTCCCGCTTCATCTCTCTCCCTCCACCTTGGCACTCCATGACTTGGAGACTACTCTTCCCCTCCTTGAACACCAAATCAACCAGCTATTCAAGTTTTTCATCTCTGTCAGAGTTGCACTCTTGAACACACTTTCTTCTCAGTGACCAACCACTTCTCCCAAGGAATTATTAATGAGGCTGCCAAATCAGCCTTTTAAATGGTTTGGGGTCTCCAAAATACATGTAACATATATGTGTAATAATACTGTTACCAGGATCAAGGTTCAATTGATCTTCTTCAAAACAGAAAAATAGAACATTCGTCACAATTTTCTTATGATTGTGTTTGATCATCATTATTGGTTTCTTTGCAGCCACATCAATTTATTGTTCCATTTTATCTTTTAATACATACAAAAAAAAAAATTATGGTTGTACATACTGTGTTGTTGCGTGTTGTTGCTTATTAAATAATTTCGAGTGAAACATATATCTGCATAAATTTTTGAAGTAATTGTTGGAAATATTTATTGTCTAAGTCCTATCCTTTCTCACATCAACTCCCCAGCTACACCTACCTGTGAGGAGCTTTCAACAACAAGTCTCTTTTTAGGATCTTCATCCCTGTTATGCTCCTGACTACAAAATTTGTTGTGGTAGGTGAATTCAGATTTTGAGAATTCGTTGTGGTAGGTGAATTCAGATTTTAAGAGGAAATTTTTTGAATGAGGACAAATAGAAGGAATGTAATGGGTAGTTGTTTTGGGGAGATCTGCAGAAGATATGGTAGATGAATATTGCAAGTGATTTGCAAGAAGGTGTAATTGCAGCAACAATAGAGAATGTTTTGTGCAAGGAGCAACAGATAGCTCTAGATTGCTCAGTGTTTGCATAGAGCATCAGATAAACTCCAGATCGTTTAGTGTAGGAAGCAGAAAAGAGAGCTCTAAGAAGCTCCTGATTGTTGTGTGTGTGTGTGCAGCTCCCGATTGTTTCAAATCAAGTTTGTCATTAGTAGCTTGTAGTTTCAATTTTGAAGTCATTTTGTAAATGTTATTTTCTGGTTAATAGAAGAAGCAAGTTTTCATGCTCAGTTGTGTGTCTCCAATCTATTTTTTTTTGTTATTCCACATTTTTGTTTAGTATTCCCAATTGTTTGGGAAATAGAGCAACAACTTTGTGCATTTTATTTGTGTCTGAGCATTCAGACACTCTCACATGGTATTAGAGCATTTTAAGATATATATTTTTCACATGGTATCAAAGCATTTGAAGATATTTTTTTCACATAATGCCGCATAAAACCATGTGTATGTATATGTGTAAAAGTCTTTTGAATACTCTAGTCTAGTTCTTTATTTTACTATGTGCTTTTGCATATGGCTTAAGACTCCTTCAAATTCCTCTTAGTATCACCCTCCGATAGCCCCAAAGATGTGTCTTCTATGATCACTATTGCATTTGGCACTCGAGATGGTGTTTAGAGGTTTGTTATGAAGGTTTGTAATGAATTTTGACTTTGGAACATGATTGTTTTGTGCATTGATGATTAAAATCTATGTATAACTAGTATGAAAAATTTAGTATGGGTCCTTCATAATAGTCTAGGGTTGAGTATTTATATATATTTAGTATAATTAATTTCATTGCTAGTGATTTTAGAGTATGATCTTAACATTGAAAAGACAAGAAACAAAGCAATTTTTAATTTACGAGGTCATAAAATAGAGTATTTATCAAAGTCACTACCTGTTCTACCAAACATCAAGTTTTCGGTACATTTTTTTGAAATGTGAGGTCTATTCTAAAGTAAATCAAAGCAAAAGATTTAGTTTATTTTAAATTATTATAAAAAATAATGTTTCAACATTATTGTAAGGAAAAAGAAAGGAGATATTGGTAAAATATTTTTAAAAATAGCTTCTATTAAGATATATGTGGGATCCCTAAGGGTATATACAAATGATATGATCTAGAAAGCTAACATTACTAAAGGAGAAGGAGGAGGAGGAGAAGGAGGAGAAGAAGGAGAAGATGAAAAAAATGGGAGAGGACAAAGAAGAAGTAAAAGTAGAAGGATAAAGAGAAGGAAATGAAGGACATGGAGAAACGGGAGAAGAATAAGAATTGGTACCAAAATTAACAATATATTGTCATGCATTATCACTATTTGGTGAGATGTCAAAGAGTCTACCATATAAAATAAAATAGGATCATCACATTTAACTAGTCTTGAAGAAGAAACTACTTAATATTAAGTCATATAATTACCCCCATTTGCAAAGGAATGGGAGTGGTAAATTGGTCTAGAGGAAATTTTGGATGTAGGATAGATATTGATACACAAGCTTGATGAAGAGTAAAAAATCATCTTGGATCCTAAAACTAATTCTCTATACATATGCAAAGAATCTAGTCACTATTACAAGCATAGAGTACTAGAACAAGTGGAAGAATATGGAAACTAAAAATATGATATAGGTGGATGAAGTGTCCCTATAAAAGCATTATAGGATTGTGAAAATTGAACATAATGTTTTTTTAAAGAGATGGGCATGCTTTTCCCTTGTCTTATAGCATGAATTATGATAGTTGTAGCCAACTTGTGATTATCATATTCCTTAATTGAGTTATACCAGCATTTATATAGTCGTGTATAGGTAGTTAAGTCATCACAAGGTTGCATCTATGACATAAATTTGGTACATCTAAAGGAGGTAGTGGTAGTTTATTATCATAATATTATGAATATTTTCTTCTTGAATAATTTTTGATATTTTACCTCTCAAATTGGTTCATTTTTATCAATCATTTTCCTATTATTCCTATTGTATTATTCTCTCATCCATTAATTTAATTACGTGTGACCCCCAATAGACCAATATGTTGCTTCACTTTAGCTATTAATTCATGAGGAACACCTTTTTGGTAATTTATCGTTGGACATAAGGCTTAAAATTTTCTATGAAAGAATGAATCAAGGTTCCTATATGGGTTGAGCTCCGTGCTCTTCCCATCCCAATATGGATATTCTTGTAGAAATTTATCCAACCACTTAGCCTTTTTTTATTTGCCATGAGCTAGAGAAGGTTTTTATTGCTCAAACCCACAAGTGAGTATTCATGTAGGTGGATCTCATTTACAACCTCAAAAAATCTATTGATGTTTCATTGGTTGACTTGTAATTTCCATCAAAGGTCACTTAAATTAATGTACCCAACAAATGTTTCCAATTTCATATCTAACGCACAAGATAAAGGAATGTTCATCAATGCCTAAACCAATGACTAAGTTGGTGGCTAACTCTTCCTCCCCTCTAGTCCAAGATCTTCATCAGTTAACCATGGTTGGTAATAACCCTTTAGTCACCAAACAACCTAAATCCATTTATTCTCAAGCAAAACCCTAATATTTTCTTAAAATTGGCAATATGTTAGTAACCAAAATGAAGTATATCTTCTCTCTTCAAAGACACGTGACATTTTTCTTCACAAATTATGATTAAAATCCCTAGTCAAATGTACCAAGTGGATGATGGAATATCTCTTAAAAGTGTTAAACCCTATAGGAATTCACACAATCCATCTAGTTATGACAAATCATCTATGGGAGAAATAGATGGTAAATACTTTCACTCAAAGCCTATATTTTTCCAAACCAACAACTTGTTGGTTATTTTTTTTGAACCAAACTTGAGCTTACCACTTACCTATGAATTTCCCAAAATTCAATAATTAGCAAGGGCAAGGATTGGCCAACAAACAAGTATTTTGAAGCCCTTACTTCTAGACTTTAGGCTCTATGAAACCCAAGAGCGTAATCCTAGGAATGTTCACATAATAATATTCTTGTGTCATTTGTATCAATAACACTACAATATACACAAATAATTCTCATAAAGAGGCTCACCTGGTAAAGTATATCCAAGAATTTGGTTGCTTCTTAATAATAGTTCACTTTTAGAGCACGAGAATACTAAACCTTTTTTTATCTTTGTAACCCATTTTATATAATTTTGATTTAATGAATGGACAGTGGTTGAGTTAATCAACACAATGCAAAATAACTACCTCACCTAGACTATTTCCTTATCCCTGGAATGGAGTCAGTACCAATGGCCACATAATTTGATAGCAATTTTCACATATGACATTATATGAAGCTCTGAAATGTTGCATTACAGTATTTCAGCATTATATCTTGACCTTTGCTTCTTACTAACATCCTAGTACTCAATTTAATATATATTCATAGACATATTCAATCATTTTACATTAATCCTTTAAATTAATACGTAAGAATAAAACCACACATCCACCAGAAATTGATAGACACAAATAAAATAACCTTGATTATATTATTCATAATCTATAAAACCAATACATAGGAGAGAAAAATGGTGTCCAACTTGAGCTATTTTTGTTCTATATTTCCATTATTACTATCAAGATTACATGTGCATATTGACAGACTCGAACCTAAGACTTATCACTAAGTTATTCAGTATCCTATATAATTTCCTATGTGACTAATCCCAAAACAACCCACTATCCAACTTTGTGTTTCAAAACCCTATCAAAACTCATCACAGGAAGCTAAAATCAGACATACATGCTCACATATGTCGAATGAATACACTCACCAAGGGATTTGGTATGAAAAAAAATGGGCCCTGAATTATGACCCTCCAAAGTAGGTCAATGGGGTGGATTTTTCAAGTGCATTTCTGAGTGTGCAAAGAAAATTTTATCATGGGAACTTAAAATTTTACAAAATTTTATAGTCCCAATAGAACCTTTGCTGGGAAACTAATTTGAAGCATTATAAAATAATTATAATGACCAATTATAACATTTTAAATAGAGGATCCATCCACATTAATATCATCTCTTGGAATGTTGGAGACCTTATAGAAGCTTTTAACATAAGTTCTCTATAAAGGCTAGATGTTAATAGCTTTTTTCATTTTCCATCATTTATTTACAAGAAATTATCTTTTTGGTGTTTTTTCTTCAATAAATTTTAAAAAATATTTGGCCTCAATATTTCATCTCATCACCTCACATAAGGATGGATGTAGTAGTATGTGTATGTTAATTTCTCTTGTATTAATCTCTATTTTTATTTCCTTTGGGTAAGATCCCAACGAGTGTCTCATGTGGGTGACCAAGGATATTAATAGGATGATGATGGAGGTTTTATACATTGAAATTGTAAAGCATGGCCTTAAAATAATTATTTTATGTCATTGATTAGTTGATATTTTACCAATTTCTAACTAGCTAGTTTACAATGATTTTAATACAATAGACTCTCTCACGGTTAAAACTTGTATATTATTGATGAGATGGTACACTAGATAAATACAATCTTAGTCTAATATTTAAAACGATTAGGAACTAGTGGAAATGGGTTTTAGTGGAATGTTTCTATTTTAATCAAATCCTTAGTACATGTGCTCCAATTTGTAGGTGATGAAGATAAGTGTTTGAGAATCTCAATTATGTTATGTTTTTTGTGCACCACATGTTCAATATCACCATTCAAAATGATAAAATTATAATATTGCATCTAGAGATTATTCATAATTATAAACTAACTAATATTCATGTACATGCCAATAATGAGTAATCATTGGATCAATTTTCTAAGTTAATTGACTATTTTGAGGATGTATTCAATGTTCCATTTGGTAGTACCATAAGAATGCTACTCTATTTTATGATCCCTAAATTTCCCAACATTTCTTAAGTAGTGGGAGTCCTTAGTAGGTTTATGTCTAACATTGGTAGAGAGTATTGGAATTATATGGAGACAAAATTATATATTTGTGAGTCCATCTTCATATTATTATATTTCATATTCTAGGACTAATGATATAAGATTTTTTCTTGATACATAGGTCTTTGTTGATTTAGATTGGCTTATTGATTTGGATTTCAAGATATTTTCATAAGTATTTATGTGTGTATTTTATTTAAAAGAGCTATTAGTTGGATGAATACATGACAAACTATAGTTATATTATCCACTATAGAATCATAGTTACATGATTATGGCATATTACTATAAGAAGGTAGTGTGGTTATATAGATTATACTTGAGTTTTTGTTATGGCATGAATTTTCACCCTAGGAAAATTCCCCATTTATTTTACCTTTACTTTAGAAACCCTAAGTTTGATGTTGCAAATCCCCAACCGCCAACTTATTCCTTCTGTGTGGCCTTGTCTTTTTGCGTCGGTGGAGAAATTTTTGTCAGCGACATGTGCACACCACTTGGACATCCACATGTCGCACTTACATCTTAATAGGATTCCTACTCTTGGAATCTACAAAACCATTACATCTTCAGTTGGTTGTGAAGGTAATATCTTTTGTTGACACTTGACCGATGAAAAATGACCTTTTACCTCCATTTTAGCAATTCAAACTCACTTATTCACTCCTTCATGCAATTCTCTCATGCCTTCACGTTAATTCTTGCAAGTTTTTCATCATTCTTTGACTTTCTCACTCTCTCAAGCTCACTTTTGCTCTCTTATTGGTGATTATTTCTTTTCCCTCCTCTATACTTAGCTTCAATAGTGTATTCTTGTTACAACTCCATGATCTTTGATTGATGGAGCTTCATTCTCTCAGTTTGGTGTTGTAATGTAGAAAAATGTATCCTTGGACATTTTCATGCTCATTTGGGCCTTTCTTATGGATTTTGGCTTGATTTTTCCTAGATTTAATGTTGTAATGTGGCCAACACATTCAAATTAGGTCTTGAATGCTTGTAAATCAATAAAAATCTAATGATGTCTTACAAAGGTGTTGTGAAGTGTTGTAACCCACTTTCACACTTTTCTAGGACCTTTCTAATATAATTCACCTAAACAACCTCTTTTTATCACTTACCAAGCTTTATTTCAAAGTTTTGTAAGGAGTTGTAGGGTGATCCCACAAAGCTGGTTTACAATTTCTGAGAGGAATGAATTTTTGCTGAAATCACATATTTTTAGAAAATATAATGATTTAAGCCTTTATAATTTCCATTTTAAAGATTCCAATTGAAAAGAGTTTGATCAAACCACCTTAGATCAAACCCCCTTGGATAGAACCTCGCTAGTTTTAAACCATACCTATAAATGAGTCTCCTTTACACCTATCAAAATGTTGATAAAAAATCACTTTTGATTTACCTTTTGAGAGATGAAATGAATTCATTTAAAATTTATTTCAAATTATTATGGTAGTCCTCAAAATTAGTTATCCCATGAATATAATTTTAATATTTTTTGGTTTTATTATGTGTGTGTTTTTTTAGTTTTATTAAACATAGGTTTTTTACATAAAATCAAGCTCTTTGTTTTGCACATGTGGAAAAATATAAAATTATCAAAATAATGTTTTTTAAAATATGTGTGTTGGGTATTGATGTCCTTGACCCATTTAAAAAAATAAAATTGAATTTCGATACATACATAAAAATTTATGTTGTATATAGTCCGCCTATGTCTGAATTGCAATCCGTTTGAATTCAAAACTCTATTAAGGAAAAAATATTCAATAAAAAAATATGAGACCAAATTAAAGTGCTAGATATCATAGTTACAAATCTAAATTCGAAAAAATTAGAATTTTATCTTTCATACAAAAAAAGTTATGTTGTATACGGTGAGCGTCACTTTTTTAAAATGTTGTTTTCTGAAAAAAACTAGTTTTCGTGGGAGATGGAAAAAGAAGTGCAATCTTATTCCAAAAAGTTTGAAAAAAATATCTTTCGAATCTTCAAAAAAAAATTGATGAGATTGTAGTTTGCATCATCTTCAAATTCCTCACAGTTTAGCCGCTATAGGTGCCCGAATGTGAAGATTTAGTTAAAAATAATAATTTCAGTGTCCGGTTTGGCCAAAAATTGTAAACCACTATTGTGGGATCACCTTGTAACAAACTCTCACACTTTTCTAGGCTTGTCATCAATAATTTGACACTTTCTTATGTTTAAATGGACCCTTAATGCACTTATAGGCCCTACTTAAGTGTGTTTCAGAGAACAATCCTATTAGAAATCATTAAATGCACTTTAATTCATGACACCTAGCAAAATTTCCCTGGTGGGACCAAGTCACCAACTTGGGCGACTTAGTCCCATTTGGCATAAAAATCAGAATTATTTTAATATTCTGGTAGAATATTGTTCTCTAGACCTTGAGGTCAGCCTATGATGAGGTATTTTTGGGAATTAGGGAAAATCATGTATAAATAAATGGTTTTCCCCTCATTTTCATCCTCCTTCCCAATCAAGAAGCTATCTATCTTCCTCAAAAATTCAAGCATTCAAGCAATCACTTTAGGCATCATCAAGCATTCATCCATTGGAGTTGTTACTTGCATATCTTCATATTTCCACATCAAGGGTTTGGTGAGTTGTAGCACTTGCATGTTGTTCAATCATCATTCTCTTTCCATTTCATTACATTTTCAAGGGTTTGATTACAAAAATGGGGTTTGATTTCTTTGCATGTGTGTTTTACAGGTCTTGTATGCAGATTTATCAAAGAGAAAGGTGTTAAAAGGTGTCAACATCATTCAAAGTCAACAAAACCCTAAAAGAAGCTTGGAGATCACCTACAAGTCAAAGTCTGTAGATTCAGATCCAGATTCTTGTCAAAGGCTAAAGTATAGACCGAAAGCTACAAATTGCATCTTCGAGATTCTTGAAAGCTGAAGGTGGACTAGGTCACCATCATTAGTGAATTAGTCCCACTAATAGGCCTAAAAAGTATATTTTGCAGTATTGGATACCCATTTTCCCAAAACCTATTTCAGCATCTCCCTGAAACAGGACTAGGTCTCCCAGTTGGCTTCAACAGCAAATTCTGAAGGATTCCAGAGCCTCTTAGCATCACATTTCAGTTTTCAGGTGCACCTCTCCAGTCTCCTTCATTTCTGTTACAATTTCCCTACATTCTTAGATTATTTAACATTGTGTTTTCAATTATCTTGCATTTCATTAGTTTCACATTATTAGTTCATTTCTATTTTTAGTTTATTGTATTTACGGCACTACATTTCAATCACATTTGCATTAGTCTTGAATAAACCCTTAGATTCCTTTGTGGGATACCTTTCTCATTGTAGGTGCAAAACCCTAGAAGTGTAAGGAAGCCCTTTCCTCAAAAATCTATGGTTCATTTTGGTGAACCTTCCTTTAGAACATCTTTACTTCCGATTTCAAGTGCATTTGCATCCTAGGAATAGCTTGCATCAACATTGCATTAGGTTTTGCATTATTTTGCATCTAGGGTTTTTAAGATTGCATTAGTGAAAAGCTCATATGGCTTGCATTTTTACATTGTATTTCATAAAAAATTTAAAAAATTATGCATTTGTATATTGTATTTGCATTTGAAAACCTAAAAATCATAAAATTCCATTTAAAAATTCTGAAAATTGTTAAAAAAATCACTATTGGGGCTAATTCGCCACCCTGAGCTACTTAGTCCAGTTGCATATTTCTTACTGCATTTTTTGGAATTTACTTTGCAATTTTTGCATTTTTTTTTGTTGTTTCTGCATTTTTGTGTTTTTTTCTAGAATTGTAGTTATCAGCATTTTAGTTCTCTTTATTTCCATTGCATTTTCATTCACTCTACATTTTAAAAAATTTGCATGAGTGTTTGGTGTCCTATTGTTGATACCTTAGTGAGAATAAGTTTGAGACTCATGGCATCTTGCGATAACACACTCATTGTAGATCTTGGGTTATCTAGAGCTTCCACTCCTAATATTGATAATAGTACACTAGGCATGGAAAATACCCTTAGTAACTCTTTACATTCAGGTAACATGCCTATTGAACATAGAATTGCTAATATCCCACAAGGCAAGTTCATTCACATTCATGAGGACTTAGTACACTTGCAACATCAAGTGAGCCTTGACAACATTTTAGCCACCGTAATTCCAACTATAGAAAAAATGAATTGCATGCTTGATAGTGACCAAGGCCTAGACGTTGTGAAGCAAATAGTTGAGATATATCAAAAACATGTTCCTTCCACCTCTAGTGTCTCTCAACCAGAAAACACTATGGTTAGCCAAGGAGTACCTCACAGTCCTCCCTCAATGGTAGCCTCCATACCTACCTATATAACTCCTAATGTCACCACCACAATGCAACAAGTTATTAATGTGATTCCTTCCTCGACTATTCCTACTAGCATCCCCCATTCGTATGTGGCATTGCATGTTCTATCTTCTTCTATCATATCACCCATCAGCATTCCATTCACTTTCCATACTACTACCTACACTCCATCACCAATTTCTCTTCTACCTCATACCACTTACACTTACCCTCTCATAACACAACTTTTCCAAGCTATCTCATCCATGCAACAACAAATATCTATCATCAACCAAAATCAAAATGGCCCACCCACATATTATGTTCATAGTAGCCCATTTTCCTTGGAAATATTGTGAACCCTGATGCCATAAGGAATAGAGATGCCTATATTTTAGAAATATGGAGGGAAGGGAATTCCTTCTAACCATGTTAATTCCTACACCACTTTATGCAGTGACTTTTTCCTTGATGATAAATTGTTAGAAAAATTGTTTCCTAGGACTTTAAAAGTTATTGCCTTGGAATGGTTCTCTTCTTTACCAAACAATTCAATTCGTTCATTTAATGAAATTTTTAATGCATTTATCAATCATTTCCAAGTGCATATGAATCCAAAGAATACCTTGGCTAATTTGATGAAATGCAAGAAAAATAGTGATGAAAAGATAATTGATTTTATCTCACGCTATCAATCGCTTTATTCCCAAATTGATGTCAAGATCCCTGACCTACATCAAACCGTCAACAACCAAGTAGCAACTATTAAAACCACGGTGCCTTTTAGTTATGGAGATCCGAAAAGACACTTCACACCTTTACCAGACACCCTTCATAGGGTAAGTGCACCAATCTATGACACAATTTAGGTGCCAAATTGAAAAAATGTTCAATTTTTTTTGAAATAAGTCATTTGGTGCACGCCAAATGGCTCAATAGACATAAAAGCTAAAAATCAGGTTTCAAACCCTCATTTTTTCTTCAACCCACGGCTTGAGGAAGAGGATTTCAGGTCTGCAACTCATGCTCGCCAAATCTCTTCCATTGTTAGCATCCTTAGCTTTCCATTTTCCACGAGAATGCCACCAATACATCGGAGAGGTCGAAGATTGCAAAGAGGTATGCATTTTTATTCTATTTATTTTGAATTTGATTTAGAATGCAAATTTAAATAGGTTTTTATAATAAAACTTTGTTCTAATTCTCAGGGAATGAATCTCCACCTCGAAACATTGAGAATTCACAATCACCTCCTCACGAAGAGCCTCCTATACAAGAACAACCCGAAACCCCTCCATCAATTCATAGGCATCCTCAAGGAACACAAGAAAATATTCAAAATCAAATTGAAAATAATAAAAGAGACATTCAATAATAAATTGCAAGATTAACCGAGCATGCCAAAAACCACCCTTATAGGAGAGGGATTGTTGAATCATTGAAGTCAATTGTAACTCATGTAGGAGAAATGAGCAAGCAAATGATTTTTTTGTCAAATAAGAGTTATGAGATGAGACAATTTTATGCTAGTGGTTTGTCAAATGCAGATGTCAAAAAACTAAAAATTAGAAAAACCAACTTGTGTGCCCTATTTATAGACCCGAAAACCAATGAACCTTTGTCTCATGCATGTAGGAGGTTCCCCATCCATTGGTGCCACCATGATTTAATAAAAAAAGAAAATTGGGAGCGGTGGTGGATGGTATTTGACCAACCTCCATGCAATAACCATGAGGTGCCGCAATACTTTTTGAGGAAACTCTATTGCGAGTTTTTCCTCTATAAAATGACAAACTATTTAGACATCTTAGACTTTTAGGGTAGAGGTGGGGGCTCCACACATGATAGACCTGTTGCACGATGTAATCCACAGTTGGCTCCGAGAGCCTTGGGCAGACCCATGGTGGAGCATGTCATTGTTCCTTCCATTGTTAAGGACAATGTAGAGGTGGACATGATGAAGTCGATTGGCTCACTCACCCAAACCATTTTATAGTATGTGATTCCTCTAGTAGATCTTGTTGTGGAGGAGACGTGTAGGCCCCAAGCTCCACCCCACCATTGTGGCACTTGTGGTGTTGTTTGTATGTATGATTATCAGAGTTCTCACGATGCAGCTACATAGCCTGCATCAGTTGCAGAGGTGATGTCTTTCACAGATGATATTATGAATGATACATTCGACATTGACACTCAGGTAAAATTTAGCAAGTTATTTTAATGTTGTTTATTAAATTATATTTTGAAATTTAAGAATAACTAAATTAGTAGAATTTCGATATGATGAAATTTTAGGGTCGCACTATTCATGAGGCATGCTCTATTCCTATAGACCCTTATGCATTCTCGACGATCAGTCCACAGGTATGCAACTAGTATTAAAGATATTATTATTGCATTTGAACAATTGAATGTTATATTTGTATGTTTGTCTCATAACATGCTTTGGGTTTCAAATAGTTTCCTGGTGCACCTTCTTCCTCCACACCTCGCGATTCATATCATCAAACAATGTACACTCAGGTAGCCTTTATTCATTAATGGTGTTGTAAATCTATGTTAGCTAGTTTTCATAATTTTGCGTATATAAAAATCTAAAAATTGATGAGAAACAAAAAAAATTGCATTCAAGTATTCCTTGATTGTTTCACACTATGTTCTCCTAATTCAATTTTTATTCCTTTATTCCTTCCTAATCCCTCACCATTAACATTTAATAGTTCACCCTATTTTCCATGATCCCCTCCTAGCCCATCCCACTAATATCTTCTAGTCCATGATGCTATGTGTCATTATGTCCTTCTACTCCCATCTTATTGTACCCATTATTATTTCACCCTAGATGTTCCATGATCCCCTATGTTCCACCCTATGTTCCTTTATATCATCCTATGTTATAGCATATTTATCCACATTTCATCCTAGATAATTCTTCTCTATTATTGCTACACATAGGTCAAGTTCACACTTTGTGTACTATAGTCAAACCCTAGACACCTCCTAATTCACCCTATGTTGCATTATTCCCCAATAATCACATCCCATTAACCTCTAATTGTCCACCCTATATTTTTTATCCCATCCTCGCCCATCCCATCAATATATACTAGTCCATCCTATGTTCCATTAATCCCTTTGGTGCAGGGGCACCACTCTTTTCTATGTTTAGTCATTAAGTGTCTGATAGGAAAGGTGTGTTAGGATGTTTGAGTTGATTCCTTGAGTCTTAATAAGGTCCAATGTGACCATTCTATTGTAATTGATCAACTTTGAGGGGCTTTTTGTATTCATCTTGTAAGGTTTGCAAATCATGTGGAAGGAATTGTCAAAGTTGACAAGGGGTGTCAAGGTAGATAGGATTATGTTTTCTTGAGTAATTCATGATTTCTTAGTTGAATAAGGTCTCATTAGACTATTTTTAATAGTTTAGGGGTTTAAGAGGGTCTAGGAAAATATAAAGAGTCAAAACATGAAAGTGTCAAATTTGAGAGTTGCATAAATGCAACAAATTTATAGTTCAACTATCATGAGAGGTTTAAAAAGTATTTTTAAGGATGTTGGGCTTTGGTTTGATGAGGAGAATCCTTTAAAAAGGTATGACAACTCATTTTTTAACGTTGGCTTGAAGTTTGAAGCATTGGCAATAAGAATATCTATGTTTTTCATCAAATTTCTGAGTTTTCTTGTCATTTGCAAGCGTGTACGAGCTCGTATAGATTGATTGTGCCATGTAAATAATTTTACTTTGTGGTGGAAGGTGTTAAAAATCTTTTGGAACAATTTTGAGGGAGATCCATTGTGATTTGTGGTAAATATCCTTGTTTTCCTATGACAGGACGAGGATACACTGTTTGAGGGTTGTGTAACCAAAATCATGATTTAAGGTCCCTTACACTGATTATACCTACTGTAACTAGTGCAATGAGCCCTAGGGAGTTTGAGTAGGTTGTAAATTGAATGATTAGAGTTGTGGAGAAGGAACTAAGGAGATAAACCTATTGTCTTGATGAGTTTTGTGAAGAAAAACACATGAAGATGGATCCTTGGGTCTAAGGTTTGTGGAAATCAATGAGAGTGTGGAGTTTTTTCCAACTTTTGAGCATATTGGGGTCAGAATATACATGTCTGAGTTGGTGGGATGGTCTGGGAGGTTGTGCAAGTTGGACTTTCAATAAACCCTCTTGACTTGGCATGAAATTGAGGGTTTTGGAGTTTGCTATGTTGGAGGTGTCAAACCTAGGTGTTGATTGTGGTTTTAGAGGTTTGAGGGCATAGGAAATGCTTCTCCAAGGTTTCAAGGGTCTGTGTTAAGTTTAAAGGTATGTTGCTTTGTAAACCTGGCCTAATTCATGGCCTAGAACAACGTTGAGGGTCTAATTTCCAGGGATTGGTCCAAAAGACTTGTATCTGGTTAAGAGATATCTTGTATAGCTCTGAAATGGGTATCTGAATCCACCTTTTGATTGTCAAGTGTTTTGGAATGCATGGGAGTTGAAGGCCAAAAACTGAGTTTTCACTACTACTAGGTTACATGGGTGAAAGTGAGAAGTTAGACTCCCGATTGTTGTCAAGCTTTGAGGATTATTTGGGTTACTCTAATAGGCCATTTTAATCTTGTTAGATGCCTCTTGAATGCAAGTTTTCACTTTGAATGAGTTTGAGCCCCCTCTCTACATCACCCTTCTATTCCCATCCCATTACCCTCTCTTATTTCACCTTATGTTCCATTATCCCCCCTTGGTCTTTATATCAACATGATACTTGAAATATTTTTCATTTACAATTGTTGACAAGAGACAACCTTGGTGATGTTGCTAGCATGATGGACCATAGAGTTGCTATAGCAATAGCCAATTCCAATCCATTGAGAGAGGTATGGAATAGATTAGTCGATTTGACATTATCATTTCTCTTTTATGGTCTATTATAGAAAATTTTCACCATACTTTTATGTAGTTTAATTTCTATCTTCATGGTTGCTACAGGTGGTTGTCAGTCTAGATTGTGGACATGGTGATGCTATAAATATGCATGATGACTATATGTATGTGGTAAGTGATTATATGTTTTGTTATATGTCATTCCATAATTAAATTTCTATGTTTTAACATCTTTACTTTTTATTGTATTAGTTGAAGGTCCAGAGTGAAGAGAGGAGGACTGGCGAGTGTGTTCGAAAGACAAGAGAAGCAATAGTCACTCCATCCAGCTGAATTTTGAAGGTAGCACAAGATCTATTTCTTTCCCCTAGAGGGAAATAAGTATGTACTAGTGTTGTTTGTTGTATGCCTATGTGGCATTTTGGAAGATATTTTTTGTACTAGCGATATATACATGAAATTTTATGTCCATATGGCTCCTTTGTACTAAGCCTGTATGGGTTTTTTTTGATATATTGTATATACTTTTATCAATATATATCATTGTATAGCCTTTCAACTTTTTTATTCAAGAAAATCTTATTTTGCTAGTGCCATTCTTGAATGATGTTATCATGTGTATCATGTAAGTTGTATGCTTGAATGTTGTAGGCATGGATTTTTTTTTATATATAATTCTTAATTAATTATTGTTGAATGCTCAATAAGCCCCATCTAAAATGTATTGCGTAAATAAGCTCCATTCGCGGTGGTTTGTATCCTTTGGAATGCTTCAATTACTTTTTCCTCACTTATTCACATGTATGCTTAACTTATTCACATGTATACTTCACCTATATTGTGTGTATTCACATGTATGCTCCATGCTTCCAATGCATAGCAGCAAAAATATTTTGGGGAAAATTTTGACAAACCAAAAGTATAATAGTTTGTCAAAAAATCGGGAAAAATTGTAGAACAAGAGATAAAAACTTTTTTAAAAAAATTGAAAGGTATTTCCATAGCATATAGAGATATAGAGAGAAAATAAAATAAATATTTTAAATAATGAATTGTAAAAAATGATTTTTTGTAGTTTATACTCATATCGTTGATTACATTGCATTGCACATCTTTCAAAGTCAAAGCATTACTCAACTTTGCATAGCTAATAAGTAGATGTTGATAGATGAAAATATTTCAATTACAATATAGTTTGTACAAATTCAACCTAAGCAGTTATGCAATTTCTTCACATTGCATAACTAATAACTAGGAGCAGTTGCCAATTGCATTTTCTTATCATGGCATTCTATGAGACAAAATTTCCTTGAGGTATTTTTTCAAATAGTTCACTGCCTTGTCTATGTTACCACATTTTCCATACATGTCTATCAAAGCTTCTTGTCAAATAGTTCATTGCCTTGTTGCTATGGCTAAAAGCCTAAAACAAGTGATTTCAAACAAGCTATGGATGCTTCAAAAAAATATATCAAAAGCATAATAGTAAGAAATAGCATAGACAAGGTAGTGAACTATTTGAAAAAATGCATGAAATAAATTTGGTGATGGAATGCCATGACAAGCCATAGACAAGGCAGTGAACTAGTTCAAAAGATGCCTCAAATAAATGTGGTCTCATGGTGACAGAATGCCATGACAATCAAATTTCTTTTGATTGCCATGGCATTCCATCACCATGAGACCTCATTTTTTTGAGGCATTTTTTCAAAGATTTCACTACCTTTTCTATGCTAGCACATTTTTCATACATGTCTATCAAAGCATTATATCAAGCAGTTAATTACCTTGCTGCTATGGATAAAACCCTAAAACATTGATGCAATAGGGGAGGTCCTGCAATCTCACTAAACACTATTCCAATCATTAATCACAATCCTCAAGTCACAAATCCTCATAGCTATGGATTGTCATGACATTCCATCACCATGAGACCATGTTTCATTGAGGAATTTTTTCAAACAATTCACTACCTTATCTATGCTACCACATTTTTTGTACATGTTTACTAAAGCATTTTATCAAATAGTTCACTGCCTTGCTGCTATGACTAAAAGCCTAAAACATGTGGGTTTATTGAAAATCCTATTCCCACAACTCATAACACCTTTCCAATGCATCAAATATGCTTAAAATAACCTGCACATGCTTAAAAGTCCCTCACAAACTGCTGCCCCAAAGGATTTCAACCATTTCCACTCTTAAACCACTAAATTTCACCAAAACTCATCAAATTTCCAACTAGGGCATCACACCAAACCACTCAACTCACCTCCCCTACTCCAGAAACCATACACATAGGCTCCCTACCCCTAATTATTCCATTCCACTAAGTTATAGTAGGATATAATGGGTGGAATGGCTATAAAGCCATTTTTACACACTCAACTACTTGCATTTGACAATTTTTTCCCCAAGCGATAAATCACCACCATAGGAAAAGGCCTTCAGAATAGAAAAAAATGAGAGAGGTTATTGTATAGGGGCCCAACATGGTCCCATACGCTCAGACGAGAAGTTTCTAAGCATCATGGTGTCTAAATACGAGCATGCTGAAGTTCATAGCCATTTTGCATTTTAGACCCTTAAGGGATCGATCTGGTTGAATGTAGCTCAGAGTAATTTCACGTGTTTGGGTGCGAAAGAGGACCATGAATAGTGTAAATTTATCCACCCAAATGCATTGGAACAATCCATTTGGTCACATGAGCTACATAATGAAAGTTGCACCACTTTGCAACTTTCAGCTACTTGCATTTAACAACTTTTTCCCTGAGTGAAAATTCACCACCACAGGCAAATGTCTCCAAGATAGTGAAAAATGAGAGGTTATTTTAGAGGGGCCAATGTGATCTCATATTATTAGACAAGAAGTTTCTAAGCATCACGGTGTCGGAGTAATAACAAGTTGAATTTCACAGCCATTTTGCACTTTCGACCCTTAAGGGATCGATCCGGTTGAACGTAGCACGAAGCAATTCTACATGTTTGTGTGTGAAAGAGGACCATGCCTAGTGTAAACATACCTATTTAAATGTGTTGGAATAGTTCGTTTGGTCGCACGAGCTGTAGAATGAAAGTTGCACCACTTTGCAACTTTCAACTACTTGTATTTGATAACTTTTTCCCCAAGTGAAAATTCGCCACCATAGGAAAATGCCTCCGTGATAGAAAACACCAGGAGAATTTATTGTAGAGGGTCCCAACACAATCTTGTAGGATCAGACAATAAGTTTCTAAGCATCACGGTATCTGAGTAATCACATGTTGAAGTTTGCAACCATTTTGCACTTTGGACCCTTAAGGGATCGATCTTGTTGAACATAGCTCAAAGCGATTCCAGGTGTTTGGGTGTGAAAGTGGATTGTACCTAGCATAAAAATACCTATTTAGATGTGCTGGAATAGTTCATTTGGTCACACGAGGTGTAGAACGAAAGTTGCACCACTTTGCAACTTTCAACTACTTGCATTTGACAACTTTTTCCCCAAGTGAAAATTTTCCACCACAAGAAAATGCCTCTGAGATAGCAAAACCTGAGAGAGGTTATTGTAGAGGGGTCCAACATGATCTTGTAGGATTAGAGGAGAATTTTCTAATCATCACGGTATCCGAGTAATAGCATACTGAAGTTTATAACCATTTTGAACTTTGGACCCTTAAGGGATCGATGTGGTTAAATGTAGCTTGGAGCGATTCTGCATGTTTGGGTGCAAAAGAGGACCATTCCTAGCATAAACATACATATTCAAACATGTTGAAATAGTTTTTTTGGTCACACGAGCTGCAAAACAAAATTTGCACCACTTTGCAACTTTCAACTACTTGCATTTGATAACTTTTTCCCCAAGTGAAAATTCGCCACCACAGGAAAATGCCTCTAAGATAGCAAAAAATGAGAGAGGTTATTGTAGAGGGGTGCAACACAATCTTGTAAGATCATACAAGAATTTTCTAAGCATCACAGTATCCGAGTAATAGCATGCTGAAGTTTGCAGCCATTTTACACTTTGGACCCTTAACGGATCGATCTGATTGAATGTAGCTCGAAGCAATTTCGCATGTTTGGGTGCAAAAAAGGACTATTCCTAGTGTAAAAAATACCTCTTCGGATGCGTTGGAATAGTTCGTTTGGTCACACGAGCTGTAGAATGAAAGTTGCACCACTTTGCAACTTTCAACTACTTGTATTTGACAACTTTTTTGCCAAGTGAAAATTTTCCACCACAGGAAAATGCCTCTAAGATAGCAAAAATCGAGAGAGGTTATTGTAGAGGGGCCCAACATGATCTTGTAGGATCAAACAAAAATTTCCTAAGAATCATGGTATCTTAGTAATAGCATGTTGAAGTTTGCTACCATTTTACACTTTGGACCCTTAAGGGATCGATCTAGTTGAACGTAGCTCGAAGTGATTCCGCATGTTTTGGTGCAAAATAGGACCATTTCTAGTGCAAAAATACCTATTTGGATGCATTGGATCAGCTCATTTGATCACACAAGCTGCAGAATGAAAGTTGCACCACTTTGCAACTTTCAACTACTTGCATTTGACAACTTTTTCCCCAAGTGAAAATTCGCTACCACAGGAAAATTCCTCTAAGATAGAAATAACTGAGAGAGGTTATTGTAGAGGGGCCCAACTTGATCCCATAGGCTGAAACGAGAAGTTTCTAAGCATCATGGTGTCCAAATACGATCATGTTGAATTTTGCAGCCATTTTGCACTTTGGACCCTTAAGGGATCGATCTGGTTGAATGTAGGTTGGAGCGATTTCATGTGTTTGGGTAAGAAAGAGGACCATGCCTAGCATAAACGTACCCACTTGGATGTGTTGGAACAATTTATTTGGTCACATGAGCTTTAGAACAAAAGTTGCACCACTTTGCAACTTTCAACTACTTACATTTGACAACTTTTTCCCCAAGTAAAAATTGGTCACCATAGGAAAATGCCTCCAAGATAGAAAAAACTGAGAGAGCTTATTGTAGAGGGGCCCAACGTGATCTTGTAGGTTTAGACAAATATTTCGTAATCACCACGGTTTATGAGTAATACCATGTCAAAGATTGTTTCCCTTTTGTACTTTGGACCCTTAAGGGATCGAGTCACTTGAATGTATATCAAACTGATTGTGTGCTCTTTTCAATGGAATTAGGTGGGAAACATACTTAACTCCATTTTAGTTTTGGTTTGGTTGGATTTCAAGTGATTTTGTGCATTTTAGAAGCCAATTACTGAGGGTCGGTCTGTATACCCTGTTTTAAGGGTTTTGAGTGCATTAAAATTTCATATTATGCCTTCAACGCACTGTATGCTTCTGTAACTCAATGGAAAGGCCTCGTTATGGTTATAAAACATGTGTACAAAGTTTTGTGTTCAAGGGAGGTGAATGGAGGGTTTTTAGGTGATGTCGTATATGTCAAATGGTGCATTTTTTAGTGGAAAATGGTGGTTTACTGCTAGGGTTTGAAGAAATATTTTGGGGAAGCGATATCTCTTAAATTTTTAAGCTTGTGCAGACCTTTTTGAAGGTGTTTGAGGCTTTGGTTGGTTGTGGGAAGGTTTGGAGTATGGTTTTTCAATAAACCCTTGCCTACACCTCACCCTCAATATTTGATTATCTGATCGTGAATAGGTTGGTCAATAGGTTGTTGTGGGTATTTTGAGCATGTTTTGCCTTGAATAAGATCAATTAAAACCATTAGGTATGTTTTAGGGTGATTTTTGGGTCTAGTGATAAAAAATGTGAAAATTTCAATCTTGCACTAGAAGTTGTCTTTGCAGCCTTTGAAGGAAAATTTGTGTATTTGTATATGAGTGTGCAAGAATGGAGTTTTTTTTATGTAATAAGTCTATTTCCAATCCATTTGTGTGGGTTTAGAGGTCATTAATTTTAGTCATTAGGTTGGAGGAGTCTAAAGTTGCAAATTTGTAAGTTGCTTAAAGCAACAAATTTGAAATGCAAAGGTTACTTGTTTTAAAAGTTGGTATTTAGTTAGTTGAGGGTGTGGATCAATTAGAGAAGGGTGTAAATGAATATTTAAAGCCTTGAGAGGCTTGAATGGAGGTTTTTGTTGAACTTTTGGAGAAGATCTAATAAGAATTATTCACACTCTTCTCTATTTTTCTGATTTTCTATGTAAATTTTTTGATCCCATGCTTGGTGCGACATATAGCTTGTCTGTATAGCTGCAAGGCTAACATGGTTTGATATAGGAGTGATATAGCTTCCTTTTGGTGGTGGTTTGGTCCAATTCCATAAATAATAGAGGGAGTTATCATCATTCTTCTAGAACTTGTCAAAAACCCACAAAAACCAAGGTTTGATCACAAGAATGCACACAACTCGCCATTCCCTTTTGGTGAAGGCTTAATTCTTGGTGGAATGGAATATTTCATCATGTAATTTATGTTTGAAGAGGTTTTGGAGAATGGCAGGGAGTTTGGGGTGATTTCTTGGTTACCTTAGGCTTGGCATCCTAATGTGATAAGCCTAATTATGTGTAAGAAATTCTGAGTTTGATGAGTTGTGAGTGGAATCTATAAAGAGGGATCATTCAAGGGTGTTGAGATGTGTGTATTGATGTTGTAAGAACCATGTTCATGGCTTAGGGGAGTTGGGATGGTGCAAGGGAACCTTGGGGTCCAAGTGCCTCCATGAGGCTTCAATGAATCTTATTTTATTTTTCAGGTTGATTTCAATGTAATAAGGTCCTAAGGACCATCTTCAATGTTTTTAATAAGCTTTAAAGCTTAGTGTTGAGTTTTGATGTTTGTACTAGGTCTCCTTCTCACCATGTAGCCTATGTGCATCTAGGCCAACTAATGAATAATGGTGCCATGATGCAACCAAGAATTTGAGGGGAGTCACCTTGGTCATTTGTTGTGTTTTGAAGAGCCTTTAATACCTTTGGAGTGTTCTACCTAGTCGGGTTCTTGGTGTAGTGTTAATTGCCTTAACTAGGCAATTATAGGTCTAAATACGAGTACATTGGTTTCCAACATCCCTCCAATTCAAAATGTAGTTAAGGGACATTGGAGGGAGGTTGTTAGAGTTTAAATATGATTCTCTTGGTTGAAGCAAGGTTTTTGATGAAGAAAGAAAGAAGGTTCAATAAAAAATTTGCTTTGTTTTCTAATTTCCTATGCAAGAATTGTTGATCTCGTACTTGGTATGGTCTGTACATTTGTTGTTAGAATCCAAGGCTATAATGGTTTGAAAGGGCATGAAGTTGGCTCTCTTTTCACATTGGTGTAGATTAATTTCATTGAGGGACAAGGGAGATATTCATATTTCTCTCTCGGGTGGTCTAAAACCCTCCAAAATAAGGATTTTGACAGAATTTTGACGGTTATAATGTGTTTTGAAAAGTTGGTTTCTTGGTGGTTAGGGGCACTGATCAGTTAGAGGATGGTGATAAATGCTATGTAAAGCCTAGAGAGGCTCGAGTTGTGGTTATTTGGATTGGAGGGAAATGAATAAAGCTTGGAAATTACTTTGTTTTCTCATAGTTTTATTGATTTTTTTGAGTTCCCTACCTATGTGCAGGCCAAATAGGTCTTATATGTATTGAATTCCCTTGAGAAATAGTATATAAATGTTCTAACTTATGTTTGGTTCCTTGGCAGGGTTTGGTTTAATCTTTTAGTGCCTTAATTCATCAAATTGCTTTTACCGAGTTCATGAACAACCTTAAGGGTTTGGGGTTATTCTAATGGCATAACCATCATGTCACCTACTGTCATCAAATGTAACTTGGTGGGATGTTATAGTTGAGTGTAGGGAATGTTACTTTAGGAGTAGGAGGTGTGGAAGGATGATCCCTTGGCTTGAAGAATGAAAGGAAGGGCTGGAGGTGTGTGTTTTCCCTTGGAAATTGGTGGGTCAGACCTATGGAATGAATAAGTCATATTGTTAATGGTCAAGTGAGTGTTCCTTAAGCATGGGTAGACCTATTAAAAGATGTATGCATAGTTATATTTGGTAGGAATGGCTAGGAAGGTTAAGATTCAATGATGGTATCCTAAAACCCTAGTTATTTAGGCTACAAGGAGGATTTTTGCATTGGAGGCTTGTTTGAGAATTTGGGGTCAGGAGACTTGGAAAATCCTTGGTTTAAGAACTTGAGTCAAGAAATTTTTTGGGTTAGAAGGGTATTTGAATCCATGATTAGTTTCCTAAGTGTTTTGGAAAATTTTGGCCAATGGAAAAGTTTGGCCAAAATTCTAAAAAACCGGTTTCCAACTGCTAGAAGGGAAACATATGTCAATAGGTGAGTTTTGAGGAATTCAATGAATCTGTCGTGGGGATTGTGCCAAGTTGATTTCATTATCATTTCCTAGATTTTGATAACCTTTGAAGGGTCCTTGTTGAGTTTGATTTTATTTTACAAGTTTGAGTTAATTGAAAGTTGATGTCTTGCTTGGCATATTTGAGAGAAGTTGTGTCAATTTGTGTCTTGGGTTACCACCACCTCTGCATCAGTAGGGGCAATAAAATATGCCTTTCTACAATTATATTATACATTATTTCATTCTTACTCATAAATCCACATGTTTTTCCTTGAAGACAACTTTAAATGTAAACCATGAAGCATTACAACTAATTTTAAATGTAATATACACATTTAATTGAGGCATATGTTAAGGAACATACACATTTGCATGTATTGATTTGTCATCATTTTTGTATATCAAAAAATACACTAATTCAATGACAAATATTACAATAGTGATGGAAGAAAATCTTGAAAATCTTCCCATTTTTCAATACTTGTAGCAATACATGCAAGGAAATAATCCTCCCATTTGCAGCACAGATCATGAAATATATTGTACTTGAGAAGAAACAAAAGGAGTTGTTGCCAAGTTTCATTTCTCCATTCCACCTCAGCTGACCTAGTTATTTGCATTCCAAAATGGTTCAAAACATGTACATCCCCTACTCCCTATGAAATACATGGGTAGTAGCCTCTCTGTGGTTGTGTAGTATCATAGGAATTTTGTCCACAAGAACCCTGCAAAAGCCTATCAATCTTAGACATGGACTCACATAAAAAATCATTAAAAGAGCAATAACTAAATAATTTTAGTCATACAGCTAACGAGAAATACTATCATCTCCATGCATGCTAGATAAGGAGGTCGATTGAAGGTCCTACAATGGTTATGTGCCCATTCGCTACTTTATCATCTCTCGATGATCCTACGTATAAATTTCAAATATATCACTAACGTAAATAACATAAAACATGTAGCATATAAGAATCTGATAAATCTATGAGATGGAAAAGAAAGAGAAGATTGACAACCAAAAAATGCACCAGCAACCGATGTTTCTCATACCACTGAACACTTGCACCACCAACCGATGTTGTTCTTTTCTTATATACTTTGAAAAAATTTAGTGTTACCTACAGTCACAATCATAAAAGGATCAATGACAGTCGTAAATGCAAATGACATCAAACACTAATGGTGAAAAATCCTGATTGCAAGGTGTTGGTCCCAAAAAGTGATGAATAACATGACTTTACAAAGTTAATGTGCATACTTACAAATCAATCTCGGGAGCCATCAGAGTGTGATCTACTATTTATTGTGTCAAGTATTACCTCATGGTCAGACTCATGCACTTTCCACAAGTTCTTGTTTGTAGGTCTGCCCTTATATTTGATCAAATGAAAATTGGTGGCGATGACAAGGTTCGAGTAGTGAAGAATTTTCTGATGCATGTCGAAGTCCTCAAACAACCAAACTACAACATTCTTAATTGGACACCTTTGAATCCATGTTCTAGTAGCAACCACTAAACATATAGGATATTCTTTCTTTTCTTTGTCTATAACTGGGGCCTCTTATTTCTTTTTGGCCTCGATACAATGGCATAGGTAATAATCTGTACCCTCTTCATTGGCTTCATCTACAATCACCGCATAAATGTGTCCTACATTGATATGTTCATCTTGTTAGATGTATCTACTGAGAAAAATAATAAAACTTGTAAGTAAGATATATTACCTAGTTCTAGTAGGTCTGATACATGATCAAAGTCAATGGATGATTGCATCTCCGTGATTTGTAGAGCCGTCGAGAGCTGAAAGTGTCAAGTGGGGTTAGAGTTCTTATAGACCATTTGTCAACCCACTTTATTGACTCACAATCATTCCATGCTTGAAGTGTACATGCATAAAAAAATCATGTCATCTTCCTTGTATGGATAGTCCATGCACCTGCATTGGAGCTTCTAAAAGAGTGTATCTCTCTTGATCTTGTTAGTGTACAACAATCCTCATATTTTTTTATGTTAGTATCATCTACTAAATGAAAAAATCTATGTACTAAAGAATTACCATCACTACCTAGACCCATTGCACCATTGCACCATTGGACAATTGATCTTTCATTTGTCAACTTTCCACTGTTTGTGTGCTTTAACTCTTCTCTTGCTAGGGCTCTTTTGATACATGCACCTACTCCATCATGCTCCTCGTTTCCATGCCCAAACTCTAAGAAGTTCCACATATGTTGAACACCACTTATCCTATGCATCCTACTCAACCAATAAAACATTCTAGTATTCTTGAATTGCGATGTAAATTATCTAACCATATGATATGATATGCCCCTACTAGCCAGATCAACATAGAACATATGAAATCAACCTTGCACAAACTCTGTAGAATGTGTGTGATCATCACTGATGTAAAATTGATACTCCCTCAATAATTTCCTATTTTCCTTTGTACTATCATTTGCATGAATGAATTCTATATGCACAAATATAGCAACCTGTATGGAGTTGTAGTACTATGATTGCAACTCATTCTATGGATGTAGTGTGTAGTTCTCATCAAAATCGACAATTGAAATGATATTACAAAGTTGAAATGTGTCCTTGCATAACTTGAACTATGAGTCCAACCATTGTGCTCCATGTGTATGCCTTGCATACTCATAGACCACCTAATCACAAAAAATTCCCATAAAATAATACACTAGAATCTTATCACTGACCAATTCACACTTATTTGCTTCTTTACCATCTTTTAGATTGTATGCCACTATCTTATATTTGCCAAGTTCCACAATTTTGTCTTCAATTGTGTGTGTACTAGCCATGTGTTGGAAAATTGGCAAATGTTGCAGGCCACCACAATGATCACATGTTCCATCTAAACATGATTTTTTGTAAAAAAATTGACCATCCTCTCTTTCACATAAAATGGAAGACAAAAATTTCCTTGATGATCTAGGTGGAGGCATTATGTTACAATCCTGCAAAACATTGTTAGTATGCATATCTACACATATACGTCGATAAACATCATAATGGTTAGAAAACTTAATATGAACCCTACAACAAAAATTAGTGCGTGTGTGATTTATTTTGACATAAAAAGGATTTAGCATTTCAAAATACCTTTGACATATTTTAATTTCAAGAAAATTCTATACAAAATCAGAAAAAAAATAGGTTTGAGTGGTATCCAAATAATGCATTGGATGTGGCTCATAGTTTTTACTACCAATTCTCTTTCTTACAACATCTCTTTGATTAGGAGAGTTCCTTGTGTTATCCTTCCAATAATTCACAATTAAAGATCTCAAGCCTTGAGAAATTCTTGTGTCTTTCCATGGCACTCTACCCGAGAATGCCCATAACTCATTGCTATTTGGATCCTCCACTCTTTCATGCCTTCCTTTGGCTCTCATTAGAGATGATCTACTTAGTTTTAAAGACTTACTTGCCTTTGTAAGGTTCACCTTGTTCCTTGTTTGACTGCTTAATAGTGTTGTCATCACACGTCGTGTGGCACAACTATCCTTCGTGTGTGAGGTGGAACCCATGCTCTCGTATGCACTCATCGAGTTCTTTACAATGGAATTTTCACTTGATTCATTCGAAACTCTTAGCCCAAGAGCCTTCATGTTGGGCCTAAATTTGAGTTGCCTCATCATTTCAAAAAATAGTTGGCATCTTCCACCCTCACTTAGCTTCGCAAAAAACAAACTCCATATCCTCTGTGCATATTTTTGACATGTACGTTTTGGAATCTTATTAGGCATCCATTTCAAAAGATTGGAATCAATATCGATAAAAAATGTAGGTTTTCTATGCAAAACTCTAGGAGGAGTTCTCAAATGTAAATTTGTGTGAACATTGGGAAGGTCAACAGCATCGGGGATAGATCGTGTATCTTCAATCGGAGGTGCAATTGATGAAATACCTTGAGATTGACATGTAAACGATGTTGTACCTCCAACTTGAGATGTCATTATGGAGTGCCTTCAAATAGAGATGTGTTTGTTCATGTACTTTCAAAATGCAATGTTGTTGATGGTATGTCTTCAATTGGAGATGTGATTTCTGATGTACCTAGAAAACCACATGTTGTTGGTGATGTGTCTTCAACTGGAGATGTGCATTGAGCTTCACCTATGGTTGATGATGTGCCCCAAAATTTGGTATCCATTCCTGTCCTTCCACGAACTTTCCTCATTTGTGCCTTTTGTTTTGCCAATTTGACATCTCTCTTAGATTGCACGGGAATTTTTGGCTGTATGGGCTACAATTCCTTTGTTTCACGAGCTACATTTTTTTATTCTCTTCTCCTTGCATTTTTAACTGCATGTTCTTCCAGTGTTAGAGGCTTCGGTCGTTTCCTTGGCATGACCTTGAATGCTACATGTTCACAAAAACACATAGAACAAAAGTAAGTAATGCATTTTACGAAAATATTGATATCACTAATTACATTGCATTAAATATGAAATAGACCCAAGCATTTTATGAAAGAAGGCAGTGAGATGTTTGGAATTATCAAACATGTTTATGCTAGACAATATTTTTCATACATGATGGAGTTAGATGTCTGTAGGGTTAGATATTAGAGTAGGTATTTTGAGTGTGTTTGAAGAGTTGGCAAAGTAGCTAGAGGTTGATGCAGTACATGTAGGGATCCACAATGAACTTGTTCAAAGATTTAGAGGAAGGATCTTAATAGACTTACACACAACTTCATCACTTAACTTACAAAGAAACACCATTTTTCATGTAGAGAGGGGTGGAAACCATTCAATACACCAAATCAATGAGAATCAATCAGATTCCAAAGCAAAATTAGATGTTCAACTGAAAATCCCAACTTCTACCAAGCTTTCCCTTGTAGCATAGCTAACCCAATTCAAGGGCCTTTTCACAAAGATTTTCCAAAACACTTGACAAAATCAGGGATGATTAAGATACCCATTTTCAAGTTACAAAACATAGGTAAACCCCAGCATAAACTCCTTTGGACCAACATTGACTTCTAATAGACCCACCTTGGAAAAGGCTATTCAATTAGCCTAATTTACAAAGAGAGTACCTTTTAAACACTAGATCTTCACTCAAAATCCCCAAACAACATTATTTTATGTGTCAAAACCTCCAATTTCCTGATTTTTTTCCAGGTCCAAGACCTCTAAACCCCTAATACACCAAACCCTCAATTTCAAGAAAAATACTTGGGGTTTTAATGAAACTCCTATCTCCTGGACCTGCTAGACCCATACAAAGCACCAAACACACTTACCAGACCCTGAACAGGGTGAATAATACATTACATGGACAGTCCTTCCCACATTTTATCAAAACACCACTTGAAGCCCTCATTTTCACCATGAAAAGACCTTGCAACAATCCTAGAACATCATCCCAAACACCCAACCTTTACCCCACAACAATTTAAATAGGCTAGGAATGTATTTTAAAAGTTAGAGGACCCATTCCACAAGTTACAGTAGGCAGAAAAAGTGGAATGGATCGAATTACATCACGAAACACTTCAATCCAAGAACACTGTGAAAGTAGGTAGCAGCTGTAAAAACAAGATAACTTTCACTATACAAACAGTTAGAACCTCTAAATAGGTTTAAATGAAATATAATTCATTAATATACAACATCCAACTAGTTTCATATTGATCATCTTAGAGTCCCTACAATCCATACAACATCAAGAAAAGTGAGAGAAACTAATAAATTTCTAGAAAATAACATTCTTCTTGATCAAAAATGGGGTACAAATCAACCAAAAGCCTCTCCTTCAAGGAATTGAAGGTTATTATACATATTTTTATTTGATTCCAACTCCCTCCAATGCCCATAAATGATTTTTAATCATTAAGACCTAATCTTCATTAAGTTGCATTTTAGACCTTTTACACATGACAACATTACATGAATTTTGCAAATTTTTAAGTTTGACACCTAAGGATTCCTAAATCACTCAAACACCTTTAATTCACCCTATTACAACCTTTTATATCTCATTCTTTCACATTTACATCCAAATTCAAGGATTTGCCTTCAAAAGGCTATAAATTCAAATATTGACAATTTTGTAGCAAGAATGCATTTTTTTGCACATTTGACCACCAAGAATTAAAACTCAAACTAATCAAGAAACTTCAACCTAGTATATTATACCTTCCAATAATCCATTTTCTTTCAATACAAGGTGTAGGTTCCCCTGCACCAATTTTGTATCACTCACTCCTTAACCACTTACAAACTAGTAATCCTTCCTCATAGGACAGTCAATCATATATAGTGAACCAGGTAACTTATTAAGACTGAAATAGCATTTTTAGATACCCTTTTAAATTACCTAAAACATATCTCAAAACTACTATAAACTCTTTTGGAGAAAATACCTCAAACTAGCCCTGTTCCACTCAAGCAACTAGGCCAATAAGGCCACTCTTACAGAGGGACACTCCTTTAAACACCTTCAAAGCACTTGATCTCCATGGATGGTATTTTTTTAGGTTTTCAAACCTCATATTCCACCTATTTTAGGGACTATAATGTTCAATAGGGTACCAACATTCAAACCATCACTCTAAGTTATTTAAAACTACCTTTCCCCTAGGGGTTTATTGAAACCCGGACATCCTGAACACACCACACCCAACCAATACTTGGAACACTTTAAAAATAGCCTATAAATTCTCTAAAAACTTACTCCCAACCTTTAGCACTATTATTTCCTCAAACCCTTACTTGAAACCTCAATTTTTGGTCAAGACACACAAGAAATCAACTAGGACAACAACTCACAAAATGCTTCCATCAACTCTTCAACTCTTGAATCCTTATTGAACATGGAAAAAAAAATTTCCCCCTTCATTTCAAAAAGTTCTATAGATATCCACCGAAGGAAAATTTCATACATGTGCACATTCTTTAGTGTTCAAAACCCCAAAATAGGGTTTCATACCTTAGCACCAAAATGATCGCAAAACTCCCAAACCTCCATGAAATTCAATCAAACAATCTACAAATGAAAGGTAATACATGCCTTTAACATTTAACATAGCTTTTACACCATGAACCACTTGTATGGGGCCGTATAGTGGTCTGAAACATAGATTTACACTAAAAATAGGGAATACTTCTTGATCTTCTTCATTTTTTCCATACTCTCACCTCTTCCTCAAGGTTATCCTCACATTGATGGAGTCATAACAACATAAATTAACATCTAGAACTGACATTCTACTTACCTAACCTTGCATGCACCTAGCTCTGCAACTTTTCCATCTTTTAGCAACTTTTTGACCACATTTAGCCAAATTGCAAGCTATGACACAACTAAACTCCCTTAGCTCCAAATACATTATAAAATGGTCTAATTGACCATACTGAACATAAAATATTCAACATTAACTAATATCCTAGCATTTGACCATGCTCACTAAAGATGAACTTTTTGATAAAATTGAGCTTACAAGGTGCTCCTGCACCAGAGGCCTGGAACGTTGGTTTTGAATAAACCCTCCTTGTTTCAAGAATAGAAAGGCCTAAAGCAAGGTTTAGTGTTTAGATGCATTAGACAGGGTTCCAGTGACTAATATATGATAATATATGAACATTTTTCTCTGCTGTGAATGCTACAAGGAAGTGAATGTGAATTGGTCAGTTCAACATTGAATTGAGGTTTTTGAGATTGAAGATTGTTTGAAACTGATCTAAATATGATTGTTGAAGGTTTTGTATCCCTGCTCTGTATCATAAACCCAGGGTATAAGTTTTTGCTACCTAAATGAAATCTAGCGAATCTTGTGTTTATTGTTCTCAAAACTAAATTTTTGATTGTCAACGAAGTCATGAAGAATATGAATTCAAAGAAGGGTTTGTGATGCTATATCTTCTAATTATTCACTATTTTTTTGGCAATGACCTAACTTAGAAAGACAATAAGCATTCTCAATTGCACAAAATTTTCCATTTTTTATTTATTAGAAAGGTAAATGGTATGAATGAATGGAAACTAGCATTAACAACTATGTCAACTCACTTGAATTTATCTAAGCACATGTGATGAAGGTGATTTTTTTATGGAAAAAAAAATTAATGGACACTTGCATTAACATTGATGAAAGCTATTAGGTTTTCCAAATTAGTTGAAAATAAAATGAAATAGAGTGAATTCCACTAGCCATGCTGGAAATGGACTACTATAAGCAATGCAAAGAGAATTCATAAGTAAATTTGTGTTAAGTAAATGTCATGTTTTTCATTTTTTTGTTCTTCAAACTCATAAAAATTGAATTTTTTTATGCAAATCCCATCTAATTCAATGTTGAATTATATGTCCTATTGTTATGATTAATAAAATCATTAAAAAAAATTAGTTTATATTGTCAAAAACAAACAAATATACTAAATATAAACATTTCAATATTACCAAAATGAATATATTACCTTAGATAATAAAAAATGATGTAGAAACTTCAAAATGTCTTCTTCTACATTGTCTACCATGCAGATTGGTGGTAAAAAGGTGATGGATCAAACATAGATTGGTACAATATGAAGTCAACTGCATAAAAAATGGCATTTCTGACTCGGATAAAGCGTTGAACTAGACAAATATAGGAGAATGTGGGAATGAATCATGGGGTCAACCCCTATTTTACCGTTTCAAGGTAAAACACATTTGGCACTCTCCAAATTTGGCAAGCGCTAAATATGTTGTTTTGAAAAGGAGAGACCTGGTAGAGAGGGAGAGAGACAAAGTGGGAGAGAAATAGAGGGAGTGAGAGAGAGAGGAAGTGGGAGAGAGAGAGAAAGAGAGGGGGGTAGGAGGGAGAGACTTGAGAGAGAGGGGGGGGAGGGAGAGGGGGTGGGAGGGAGAAACCTAAGAGAGAGGGAGAGGGAGAGAGGGTGGGAGGGAGATACTTGAGAGAGAGGGAGAGAGACAAAGTGGGAGAGATAGAGGGATTGAGAGAGAGAGGGAGTGGGAGAGACAGAGACAGAGAGGGGGAGTAGGAGGGAGAGACTAGAGAGAGAGAGGGGGAGGAGGAGCGAGAGGGGGTGGGAGAGAAAAAACATAAGAGAGAGGAAGAGGGAGAGAAGTTGGGAGCGAGACACCTGAGAGAGAAGGAGAGGGAGTCAAAGTGGGAGAGACAGTGTGGGAAGGAGAGATCTAAGAGAGTATGGTGGGAGGTAAGTGAGGCCTGATAAAGAGGGATTGTGAGAGAGGGCATTGGAGTGCCACATATTATTCTAGGTAGCATGGGAGGGAGTGAGACTCGAGAGAGAGAGAGACTTGAGAGGGGAAGAATTTATTTAGTTATGGTGGGGGGAACACCTAAGAGAGGGATTGGGAGAGAGATGGAGTGCAAACCTTAAACCCTAATCCCTCAACCCTTAAACCCTAATCCCTCAACCCCTATACCCTCTTAATCCCTCAACCCTCAACACTCAACCCTCAACCCTTAAACCCTAATCCCTCAACCCCTATACCCTCTTAATCCATCAACCCCTCAACCTTTAAACCCTAATCCCTCAACCCCTCTACAATCTTAATCCATCAACCCTTAACCCTCAACCATTAAACCCTAATCCCTCAACCCCTATACCCTTTTAATCCATCAACCCACAACCCTTAATCCTTAAACCCTAGTCCATCAAGCCCCATACCCTCTTAGTCCCTCAACCCTCAACCCTCAACCCTTAAACCCTAATCCCTCAACCCCTATACCCTCTTAATCCCTCCACCCTCAACCCTTAACACTTAAACCCTAATCCCTAAACCCCCATACCCTCTTAATCCATCAACCCTTAAATACTAATCCCTCAACCCCTATACTCTCTTAATCCCTCAACCCTCAACCCTCAACCCTTAAACCTTAAACCCCAATCCCTCAACCCCATACCCTCTTAATCCTCAACCCTCAATCCTTAAACCCTAATACCTCAACCCCTATACCCTCTTAATCCCTCAACCCTCAACCCTTAAACCCTAATCCCTCAACCCCTATACCCTATTAATGCCTCAACCCCTCTACCCTCTACCCTCTACCCTCTACCCTTAAACCCTAATCCCAAAACCCCTATACCCACTTAATCACTCAACCCCTCTACTCTCTACCCTTAAACCCTAATCCCTCAAACCCTATACCCTCTTAATCCCTCAACCCTTAACCCTTAAATCCTAATCCCTCAACCCCTATACCATCAACCCTTAAACCATAATCCCTCAACCCATATATCCTCTTAATCTCTCAACCCTTAACCCTTAAACCCTAATCCCTCAATCCCTATACCCTCTTAATCCATAAACCCAAAACCCTTAACCCTTAAACCCTAATCCTTCAACCCCTATACCCTCTCAAACCTACACCATCTACCCTTAAACCATAAATAGTAATCCCTAAACCCTAAAACCTCTACCCTTAACCCTTAATCTATAAACCCTAAACCCTAAACCCTAAACCCTCTACCCTCTACCCTCTACCCTTAACCCTCTACCCTTAACCCTCTACCCTCTACCCTCTACCCTCTATCCTCAGCACCCCCTCTCTCTCTCAACCCTACACCATCTACCCTTAAACCATAAATCATAATCCCCAAACCCTAAACCCTCTACCCTTAACCCTTAACCCTTAATCTATAAACCCTAAACCCTAAACCCTCTACCCTCAACCCTCAACCCTCAACCCTTAAACCCTAAACCCTAAACCCTAAACCCTCAACCCTCAACCCTCAACCCTCAACGCTCTACCCTTAACCAGAATAAACCATAAACCCTTAAACCCTCTGCCCTTAAACTGTAAATAATAATCCCTAAACCCTAAACCCTCTACCCTTAACCCTTAATCCCTAAACCCTCTACTTGAGAGAGAGAGAGAGAGAGAGGGAGAGGTGGTTGAAGGGACATACTTGAGAGAGAGGGAGAGGGAGAGGGAGAGAGAGAGAGAGGTAGTGAGAGAGGGAGGGAGTGGAAGATAAATAGAGGGAGTCACTTTGAGAGGGATAGGGGGTAGGAGGGGGAGACTTGACAAAGAGAGAGAGGGAGATGGGGTAGGATGGAGATACTTGAGAGAGAGAAAGAGGGAGAGGGAGAGAGACAAAGTGGGAGAGAGATAAAGGAAGTGAGAGAGGGGGGGAGAGAGACAAAGTGGGAGAGAGATAGAGGGAGTGAGAGAGAGAGATTGGGAGAGAGATAGGGAGAGACATAGAGACAAAGATAGAGATAGAGATAGAGATAGAGAGAGGGTAGGAGGGAGAGAATTGAGAGAGATAGAGGGTGGGAGGGAGAACCCTAAGATAGAGGGAGAGGGAGAGAGAGGGTGGGAGGGAGACACCTGATAGAGAAGGAGAGGGAGACAAAGTGGGAGGAAGGGGTGGGAAGGAGAGACCTAAAAGAGTAGGAGAGAGAGGGAGTGGGAGATAGAGGGATGGGAGAGATACAAGGAGTGAGAGAGAGAGACTTGAGAGATGGAGAGAGGGAGTACTCAAGATAGAGGGATTCGAGAGAGATGGAGGGGTGGGGGGAGATACATGAGATAGAGGGAGAGAGAGAGAGAGTGGGAGGGAGATATCTGAGAGAGATGGAGAGAGAGAGAGGGAGAGAGATAGAGGGAGTGAGAGAGAGAGAGGATGTGTGAGAGAGATAGAGGGAGTGAGTGAGAGAGACAAAGAGAGGCCTGAAAAAGGGAGAGGGGGTAGAAGGGAGAGACTTGAGAGACAGAGAGGGAGGGAGAGGGGGTGGGAGGGAGAGACTTGAGAGGGAGGGAGAGAGAGAGAGAGGGGGAGAGAGATAGAGGGCATGGGAGATAGAGAGAGAGGGACTTGAGAGAGAGAGGGAGAGGTGGTGGGAGGGAGATACTTGAGAGATATGGAGAGGTAGAGGGAGAGATATAGAGGGAGTGAGATAAGGAGGGAGTGGAAGAGAGATAGAGGGAGTGATTGTGAGAAAGAATTAACCTATATTCTCATATTTGATTAATAACCATGAAAGCATAAATCAACAACACATCAGAAACACACATAACACCAATATTTTTGCATGGAAACTCTGTTAGGGGAAAAACCATGGTGGAGGTTCATCCACAAGTTTATACTCTATTAAAAGTATGGGAAATGGGGAATGCACATGCATTCAAGCACACTGCCTAGAGCTCACTACTCAATTACAAAAGGCTTACTACCTAAGGGAAGACTCACTGTCTTACAATAATATTCATATTAAATCCATCTGAAAGATCTTGAACTAAGAAAATAGCATCCACTAATGCCTAATTACAGTTTTGGTTAAGCACATGAACACTTATACACTCTTCTTCACTCTTCTCCACACTTTTCTCTACCTTCGAAAGATTTAGGACATTATTCGCACACACACACTTTCTCACTCCCATTCAAATGAATAAATAGTCTCTTATATATATCCACAACAAGGAATTATATTGCTTCATGTCAGCTTCAACAAAATAATAAAATAAATACAAACTGTTAGTCCAGAACAATAAAGATTATTAATGTGAATCAACCAAGGTCAGCCACAACATAGTAGGGACCTAAACAAATATCCTCGAATACAAAACACCTTCAAAAATTATTCCTCAAAGATCCACAACACGCTACAATCACCTTGCCATCCATGAACATGAAAAACATGAACACACAAGAGAAAATCACTGATCATGAGCACAACGATCAATGTAGACATGTAACATAGATAGAGCATGATCTAAAAACATCCAAAAAAACCACAGGATCATTCACAACAACTCAGATTACCATAATCACATTATCTTCTTCCAGGAACACCAACTACAATAATAGAATAACTATCAAAACACATAAAGTCATAACTTGCTCAAATATTCATGCGAACCTCTAAACATTTTGGTGGATAGACTAGATACTCCTGAAAAAAAAACCCTTTAATCCACAACATCTCATCATCAACATACTGAACTTTACATCATACTGATCTTCATTGCTTCACAAAAACCTGCAACATATTTTATTACAATTTTCTCAATATCCTCAACATATACAATCTTGAAGACATTAATGCTAATAGTGTTGACATCAATGACAACCACATATCAGAAACACAACCACAACATCCAAAAATATACCCCTTTTGAATTGATGGCAACACATGATGTGAAAAACACCATCAACGCAACTAACTTTAGCACTCACTCCCCCTTAGGTTCTGACTCTTTTCTCATGACTTCTTCTCCTTAGATAGTTCCCAGTTTTCACATTTCTCTTCTCCCACTTTGACATCAATGAAAAAGGTACACAAAATCTTTGAACCACATATCTAAATCATCTGACTACTCCCCCTAAGTAGCAGCCACCACAACATCAATCCAAATCAAGATATGACTGTGAAATGCATGGACTAATGCAAGACAATGTATCTTAGTTCTTATTAGGAGGGTTAATCACCCCTAACTTCCCTTTGAGATTCTCAAAATTATCCTTAGGAAATGGCTTGGTAAATATGTCTACAATCTGTTCCTTAGTAGGCACATACTCCAATTTGACTTCCTTTCCACTTACCTTCTCTCTCAAAAAGTGAAACTTGATAGATATATGCTTGGTCTTTGAATGCAGCATTGGATTCTTAGAAATGTTAATTGCACTTGAATTATCATAGAATATAGCAATAGGATCATAATACATAAATCTGATATCTTTAACATCTGCTTCATCCACAATAATTGAGTACAATTCTTAGTAGCAACAATGTATTTTGCCTCTGCAATAGACAAAGAAATGGCATTCTTCTTTTTACTTAACCATGAAATCAACTCCTTTCCCAAGAAAAATGTGCCACCACTAGTACTTTTCTTTTCATTCACATCTCCTACCCAATTAGCATTAGTAAAGACACTCAAAGTAAGATCATCATCTCTAGGATAACGCAAGCCAAAATCAACTATTCCCTTCAAGTATCTAAAAATTCTCTTCACAGCAGTCACATGATATTCCTTAGGATCTGCTTGAAATCTTGCAAAAATGCATACAAAATTCATGATATTAGGTCTAATTTGAGTCAAATAAAGTAATCCACCAATCATTGATATATATCTAGTATGATTTTCCTTCAGAGAATCATCATCTTTTGTCAACTTACATCCGGTCACCATGGGTGTACTGATTGGCTTTGAATCTTCCATACCAAACTTCTTTAGTAATTTTTTCACATACTTAGACTGAGATATAAAGATCCCTTTATCTAACTGAGTAATTTGCAATCCCAAAAATAATTTCATCTCTCCAATCATTGACATCTCAAATTCATTTTGGATATCATCAACAAACTTCATGCACAAACCATCATCTCCTTCAAGTATGATATCATCAACAAAGACTTCCACAATCAAATCTTCATCATCATCAAGATCTTGAAATATAAATTACTATCACCAGTTTCTTTTTTTAAATCCTAGCTTCAAAAAATACTTGTCCTATTGTAAAAACAAGGATAAACAACTGAGGGGGGTGGGGGGGTGAATCAGTTGTTACAGAATTTAAACTTTATCTTACTTTATCAACATTTAATCTCAAATCTAATAATGAACAATGAAAGAAAGAATCAACAACACATCAGAAACACACAACACCAATATTTTTGTGTGGAAACCCTATTAGGGAAAAAACTACAGTGGAGGTTAATCCACAATTTATACCTTATTAAACGTATAAAGAAAACTGAATAAGAAATGCACATGCATTCAAGCACACTTCTTAGAGATCACTACTCAGAAGGGAAGGCTCACTACCTTACATAAAAAAATAAGATTAAATCCATTTGATGAGGTTGAATTGAGAAATTAGCTTCTACAAAAGCCTTATGATAGTTTCGGTTAGGCACATAAAAAATTCTTCACACTTTTCTCTGTAATCAAATGATTTGATCTTTATTCACACATTTTGCATACACAGTTCATGCTCATATATCACAAATGAAGAAAAAAATCTCTCTTATATATCTACTACATGAATTTACATCAACAACTCTATTGGCCACAAATAAATAATAGATGAACACAAACTGTCGACCCAATTCATGAACAAATCTAAATGCATATCAACCTAAGTCGGTCACAACATAATGAAGACCTAAATCAACATCCTCGAACACACCAAGAATTCAACAATTAATCCATAAGGATATGCAACATGCTACCATCATCATGTCGGCCAAGAACATGAAAACACGAACACACAAAGGAAAAATATTTGATCACGAGCACACCAATCAACACAGATGTACAATAATGATAGAGCATGATCTAGAATCATCACTAAACATCACACTTGCATACACAACAACTTAACTTATCAAATTTGTATTCTCTTCTTCTAGAAACACCTACTACATTAACAGAATAACTGTAGGAACTCAGAAACTCATAACTCGCTCCAATCTTGATGTGCACCTCTAAAACTTCCAAAGAACATACTAGATAGGCTTAGGAACAAACCCTTTAATGTGCGACTTCTGAATATCAATGTACACAACTCTCCGCCATTCTAGTCTTCACAGCTTCATAGACTACATGACACATATTTATTCTAATTTTCTCAATATCCTCGACATATACAGCCTTCAGAATCATCAATGCTAATAGTGTTGACATCAATGACAACTGCATATCAGCAACACAACCACAATATCCAACATGTCTAATCTGGCATACCAAGCTCTAGGGGCTTTCTTGAGTCCATACAATGCTTTCTTCAACTAACAAACCATATCTCCCTTATCAGTCAATCGAAATCCATCAGGTCGCTCAACATACACTTCTTCTTCCAATTCACCATTTAGAAATGCTAACTTGACATCCATCTGATAAACCTTGTAGTTTTTGTAAGAATCATAAGCAAGAAATAGTCTCACAGCTTCAATCCTAGAAACAGGGGCAAAAGTCTCTTAAAAGTCAATTCCTTCCATCTGAGAATATCCATTATAGACCAATCTTTCTTTTTTTCTGATAACTTCACCTTGCTCAGTCAATTTATTCCGAAAGACCCAGTTAGTTCCAATTAAATTTTTGTCCTTAGGTCTACGAACAAGAATCCATGTGTTATTCTTCTCAATTTTTTGTAGTTCTTCTTTCATTGCTTCCATCCAATTTTCATCTTTTCATGCTTCATTGACACTACTTGGCTCAGTCTTTGATACAAAATAGTATTCTTCTGCAATTCTTCTCCTAGTCTAGACACCTTTGGTCTTATCACCTATAATCTTATTTTCTGAATGATTTAATCTCACATACCTTGGAATCTTAGGATGTTCTTGAGGTTCAGGCTCTTGTGATCTCTCTTCTGCACTTTCACTAGTTTCTCCTTCCTCTTGATCTTCTTGATTCACCAAAATGATCTAAACTTGATTTAAAGTCTGACCTTTGTTTTTATTGTCATTCTGATTATCAGAATCATATCCACAGGTTCTGGATGGTCTAGTAATGTCTTCATCAACCTTAACATTTGCACTTTCAACCATTTTCCTCAATATCTTATTGTATCATTGGTAGGCCTTAATCTTAGTAGAATAACCAAGAAAGATTCCTTCATTACTCCTATCATCAAACTTTCCTATATCTTTGTCTCTTTTGATATAGAATTTACTCCCAAAGATTTTGAGATATCTAACAGTAGGCTTATGACTAGACCATAGCTCAAAATGGGTCTTACCATTATAACCTTTGATTTGTACCCAGTTGAGGATATAAATAGTAGTACTCATAGCTTCTCTCCAATATATATGAGGAACATTTCCTTCCAGCATCATAGACCTAGCAACATCTTGAACTATCCTCTTCTTTCTTTCCACAACTCTATTTTCTTGAGGGTTTGATAATTGTCTCTTTATCCCATGCACTTCAAAAAAAGAATTAAACTCATGGGAAGTGAATTCACCACCTCTATCTGATCTCAGACACTTAATCTTCAAACCTATCTTTGTCTCAACCATAGCCTTAAAGATCCATAACTTCTCTAGAGCTTCAAATTTCTCCCTTAAGAAAGTAACCCACATCATCCTAGAATAATCATCCATAACTTCTCTAGAGCTTCAAATTTCTCCCTTAAGAAAGTAACCCACATCATCCTAGAATAATCATCAATAAGCAACATGAAATACATGTAACCTTCTAAAATTCTGACTCTAGAAGGACCACACAAGTCAGTATGCACAAGCTCCAACAATTCATTTGAACAATGTTGTTTTCTCTAAAATAAAATTCTAGTTTTCTTTCCTAACTGACATTCCTTGCATATGGCATTGGAAGGTTTTACCAACTTAGGAAGATCTCTCACTGCCTAAGTAGAACTTATCTTGATAATATTGTCAAATATTATATGACACATTCTCCTATGCCACAACCAACTTTCATCAACTTGAGCAATCAAACAACTTTTACTAGCAGCATTCAGGTAAAAGATGTTACCTTTTGTTTTTATACCTGAAGCAATCACATTTCTGGAGCTTCCCAATATTCTATGATTTCCACCCTTGAATTGAATATTGTATCCCTTATCAACCATTTTTTTGACACTTAAAATATTATGCTTCAAACCTTCAACATATAGGACACCATCAGTATTATGCTTACCATCAAGAGAAATACATCCTCTACCATGGATTATACCACCATTGTTATCACCAAATCTTACAACACCACCATCATACTATTCCAGGATTATAAATTTTCTTTTATCACCTATCATGTGATGAGAACATCCAATATCAATTACCCATTCATCCTTCTCTTTAACTTGAGCAGCTAGGGCTTTCTCTACATTTGTACATGTAGCAGATTCAGTAGACACAAGATTATTTTCCTTGATAGCAATAAACACAAACTCATCTTCACTTACATTCCCTTTATCAAATTTATCATCTATCACACCTTCATCAGCAGCATAATAACATTTCCTTTGAATTTTAGGCTACTTAGGTCTTGAATTAGGAACTCTTTTTAGACACCTTGTTGCAAAATGACCTATCTTATTGCAAGAAAAAAATTTAATAGGAAACTTTCCTTTATAATTAACTTGTTCTCTAGCTTCTCTTTTGACAATAAGTGCTTTAAGCTCATCCAGTTCTCTTTCTTCTTCTTCAATCTGTCTCATTTCTTCCTCATATTTGAATACCTTTCTAGAAGAATTTCCACCCGAATCATATATCTGCTTATCTCTTCCAGAGGTAGTAGCTTTGAATGCAGATTTTATCTTAGGAAGGGCGTCACTGAATTCACTCCTCAAAATCAGTAGGTTTACCAATCAACATATCTCTACTTACATTTGTCACAATTTGGAGCTCATCAATAGCTGTAGCTTTGACTTTGTATGCATCAAGCAAGGATCTAAGCACGTTAGCAACACTCTTTGATTCATCCAACTGTCCACCAGCACATCTGATACCACACACAAGTTCATTCACTCTTTACATGAAAGTAGTAATATTCTCATCATCACCCATTCTCAATAGTTCATATTTCCCTTTTAGACTTTGTAGCTTAGAAATCTTCACATTAGCATCACCTTTATAGAAAGTTTCCAACTTTTCTACATCTCATAACTAGTCTTCAGATCCATAACATTTGTCATCTCAGAAATAGTCAAAGCACTCAACAATGCTTCCTTAGCCCTGATATTGTATTCAACATCCCTAATCTCAGCAGTAGTAGTAGGACCATTTTGAGGAATAACATACCTCTTACTTGTAATGCTGTAGTAGGATTCACCAATGTATCTTAGATGACACTCCATTCGAGTCTTCCATAGAGAATAATTTGTTCCATAAAATCTCGGACTATCCTTCTTATATGTCGCCATCCCAGATCACCTTAAGCTATTAAACTTCTTCCAAGGAACCTACTCTCATACCAATTGTTGGAAACACAAGGGAAGACAACTGAGAGGGGGGGTGAATCAGTTGTCACATAATTTCAAACTTATTAAATTTATTAACCCCTATTCTCATATCTGATTAATAGCCATGAAATCATAAATCAACAACACATCAAAAACACATATAACACCAGATTTTTGTGTGGAAACCCTCATAGGGGAAAAACCATGGTGGAGGTTAATCCACAAGTTTATACTCTATTAAAAGTATGGAAAAATGGGGAATGTCGATGCATTCAGGCACACTTCCTAGAGCTCATTGCTCAATTACAAAAGGCTTACTACCCAAGGGAAGACTCACTATCTTACCGTAATATTTAAATTAAATTCATCTGAAAGATCTTGAATTGAGAAAATAGCATCTGCTAATGCCTGATTACAGTTTAGGTTAAGTACATGAATACTTCTAAACTCTTCTACACTCTTCTTCACACTCTACTCTGCCTTCAAAACATTTAGGACATTATTTGTACACACACACTTGCTCACTCCCATTAAAATGAAGAAACAATCGCTTATATATATCCTCAACAAGGAATTACATTGGTTCATGTCGGCTTAAAAAAAATAAAAAAATAAATACAAACTAGCGGCCCAAAATAATAAATATTATTAATGCGAATCAACCAAGGTTGGCCACAACATAGTAGGAACCTAAAATAATATGCTTGAACACAAAACACCTTCAAAAATTATTCCTCGAAGATCCACAACACACTACAATCACCCTATCGGCCATGAACATGAAAAACATGAACACACAAGAGAAAATCACTGATTGTGAGCACAACGATCAATATGAACATGCAACACAGATAGAGTACAATCTAGAAACATCCACAAACACCACAGGAGAATTCCCAACAACTCAGATTACCAGAATCACATTATCTTCTTCCAAGAATACCAGGTATAGTAATAGAACAACTATCGGAACACAAAAACTCATAACTTGCTCAAATCTTCATGCAAACCTCTAAAAATTTTGGTGGATAGACTAGATACACCAGAAAAAAAACCCTTTAATTTAAAACTTCTCATCATCAACATACTGAAATTTCCATCATACTGATCTTCACTACTTCACAGACAACTTGCAACATATTTTATTACAATTTTCTCAATATCATCGACATATACAGTCTTAAAGACATTAATGCTAATAGTTTTCACATCAATGAAAACCACATATCAGAAACACAACCACAACATCCAACAATCTTCTCTTCTCGGCCTTGAGTGCTAGTAGGAGGAAAGGTGATATTTCTCTTGTTATTTCATTTGCATCGTTGTGTCCTATAAAGTAGCATTAAGGTTGTCTTTGCACTCTATTTGATAGTCTTTCCTTCTCTTCTTTATAGATTTCTCTATCTCATTGCATATCTGGCTGTCCATGGAAGTGGGAACACCAAAACAAGGGTCTGACTAAGGAAACCCTTAAAATTTAGCCCAATATTTCTCCTGATTTCATGTGTGTAGGTGATTGTTCATCTTTTTAAAGTTAAAGTTGAAGAATTGAAGTGTGGGTGGAGTATTTTCCAGTAATCTTCTTGTTGTACTTTCTATTTCTTGCAATTTCTTTGTCAAATTGTAAAACTCTAGCAATTGGTCGTAAGTAGGACCTTTGTGTTTTCTATGTATTTGTGGGACCCTTGTCCCTATAGGATGTCAGTGCATCCCTAAGATTCTAGTGCACTGTGCTGGAATCTAGTTCCCATGCTATTGTCCTCAAATAGTGATTTGTTTGGTCTACAACTTGAAACCTCTATAGCCAGCTCACCTAATTTCCAAAATACCCATCAAACAACATGAGGTAGTTTAGGGTAGTTTGTTCCGTGGGGCTCTCCCATAACCTTGAGCCCTAAGGGTGACAAATCCCCCTACCCTAAATTTTTGGTGAACCTGATGTGAAAGTCTTGTTTCACTAACTCATTTGACCCCAATTTCCGATGAAACCTTCTAACGAAAGCTATATAATCAGATGTATCATCAGGCACTTGTGTGAATTTTCATTTTTTAAAATTTTTATCCCCGACGTTCGTCGAAATTTTGACAAACCATTTTTTTCATCTACGTTTTGATGAAGATCTTTTGCCAAAATTTTGACGGGCCTGCAAAGTTAAATTGTGGCAGGCATAAATTGAAATGAGCTCGACTATTTATTGCAACAGTGTTTTGGTCGACAGTTTTCTTGGGGAAAATCAGAAGAAACTCAAGAAGATATCACTAGGTTGAGGATAGTCATTGTCTTTTTCCACAAAATTCATTTGTGAAGTCAGATTTGTACTTCCAAGATTGAAAATCATATTTTAAAGCAACATCTCATCAGATTTCATTTTTAGTCTTGTGCATTTTTAGAATTTCATTTCCAGATTTTAGACCTGACTTCACAAATTCTTTATAAGGGAATTTTTTATAACTGATGGAAAATTCTTGATGGATTTGGACAAAGATTATATTTGCAAGGTTTCAATTTTAACCCTAATGATCAATTTTTAATAGATTTGGGAGCCATAGCTAGATAATATCAAAGATGTTGGCTTTTTTTTACTTATAACCAAGTTTATCTTCTAGACATAGCATATAAAATCTCAGATAATACTGCCTTACAATACCATCAATCTATATTCTAACCCAATACTACTTATCAAATCCTTATATGAACATAGTCACCTATAACCTCACTCAAGCTGCATTTTGAGAATTTCATTTTCAGATTTCGTTGTGCAAGTTCAATATTCTGATTTTAGGAGCCTAACAGTTGGAAATCATAGTAAAATCAGAATTTAATCATTTCTGGAATTAGCATTTTAAAGTGTTTTTTGGGGTCATTAACTTCAGACTATCTTCTCTTTTGCAGGGGTGCTTGCATGCCGAATTTTTTTGGTGTAAAATATCATAATTATTATATATTGTTACCTGTGTATGATTAAAAATTATTAGAGTGTGAGTTTGATATTTTTTGAAGATCTAAATATTCAAGCTTGGTAAAGAAAAATCATGTCAGATAATATTAGTCCAGAACAAAATGAAAAGTCACTTGATAGATTGTGGGCTAGATTGAAAAGAAAGGGTGATGGGAAATGTTATTGTCCTTCCAATAATTGCAAGGGATTAAAGACAAGAAGACTTTTAATCACAAAAATTGAGAAACATTGTAAGCAGCATGGTCACATTGAAGGGGGGCATGGTTATCGTCCATTGGTAAGTTGTTTATTATATGTGTTTATATTGATTGAATTTGTAAATGTTTATATTTTTTTAACATTTGATATATATATAAAAAATCACTTGATCATGATCATGGTTTATTTGAGTTTTTCATTATTATAAAGGTGGGGCACCCTAGGGCACATGATATGGATTATCATGGCCCGAAGAATGTGGTTTTGCAAGCGGAGGAACATGGAGCTGTGAATATCGAAGATGAAGTTAATGATCCTATGGAAGAAGATGATCATGCACTAGAAAACATAATTGAAGATGTTGGTACAAATACATTGATCCATGACACATGTAGTGGAACAGCTGATCATGTTGATCGAGATGACTTTGATGATGTTCATGATTTACCTATACTTGAGAAGGCATATGAGCCCCTTTATGAAGGCTCCCAAACAACTCTTCTCTTTGTTGTATTGTTGCAGGTGAACTTGAAGGTTATGAATGGTTTATCCAACATAGCAATCTCATGGATGTTAAGGTGTGTCATATATGTCATCTTTTTTCATCCATTTTAATTGTTGTTAGTTCATCACTAGTAAATAAAGGATGAAGTATGTACCGTTAATATTCTTTATATTAAGAAATTATTTTTTGCTATAGATTGGTTGGTGAATTTTTGTTACCACCATCAAATATTTTACCTCACTCATACTGAGATTTATCTAGCATTATGAAAAATATTGGAATGGAGTATCAAGCAATAGATGCATGTCCCAATGATCATATTATATATCATAAACAACATGAATTTGCAACAGAATGCCCAGAATGTCATATCAATAGATATCGAACAGATCAACTAACAAAAAAAGGTGCCTCACAAAGTTCTTCATTATATTCACATTATTCCACATATGCAACAATTATTTAGGTGTGAAAGCTTAGCGCAATTTATGGATTACCATGCATGAAATAGAAGTGGAGATGACATTCTTCGAATGCCTGCGGATGGTTCTGCATTTAGGGACATGGAGGAAAAATGGCCACACTTTAAAGAAGAACCTTGTAATCTAAGGCTTTCATTGGCAGCGGACGGTGTCAATCCATTTGGAGAGCTGAGATCTATTTACTCGGTGTGGCCTATTTTTGTTATCAACAATAACATTCCTCCATGGATGTCAATAAAGAGGGAGCACATAATGTTGGCAATGATTGTTCCAGGCATTCGTTTACTTCAATTTTCTTTAACGTAGTAGCATATCATTTGTCTTATTAGTTTCATAATGACATATGTTTTTTCATTTAATAGTAATGTACATGAATTTATATATATTGCAGTAAAATGGTTATAATAATTATGTAATGTTTATGTTCATTCAACTAGGTAAGTACCAAGTTAAAGATATGAATGTATATATTGAGCCTCTTATCGACAAGTTACTAAAGTTATAGAATGGCGTGACTGTGTATGACATATCTAGACCAATAGGACAAAGACAATTTGAATTCCATGCAATGCTTGTATGGACAATTCATGATGCCCTAGGGCTAACACATTTTTCTGGTATGTTATAACATTCGACTGCATGACTTTAATGATATTTAATTTTATGAAGTAGATATCATGCATGTCTTTTAAATAATCTATTCATTATATATAATTATAAAAATTGACATATTTAATCCAATTATATATGATAATTTGCAGGTCTTCAAACAAAGGAAAAATTTGCATGTCCAATTTGTGGTCCAAAAATGAAATCTCGTCGTTCAACAAGTTTAGGAAAGTAGGTGTTTGATGAGTATAGGAACTTCCTCCATAGAAATCATAAGTATCAAACTACTGAAAAACATCTTTTCAATGGGAAAGAAGAAACTACATCAAAACCATGAAGAATGACACCTCACCTATGAAAGTTGGAATATAATAGAATTAATCGTCAAGGTTATACATCAGATCAAATTGTTTATCTATCATATATGATATGTTTTGAATTTATATTTTTATATTGTGTTGTGTTTACTCATGTTGTAATTGACAATGATTGTCATTGTTAATTTGTTTAACTTATATGCTTCATGAAGGTCGTCAAGGCATTAATGGTCGGCTTCCACAGGGACTGAAAAGTTATCCTAGACAATTTAGTAGGTTGCCCTACTATGAGCAGCTACATATTGTGCATTTTTTTGATACAATACATATCAGAAAGAATATGACAGAAACGTTATGGAAAATATTGGATGGAAGGCATGACAAAGAAAAAATTGTCAAAATTTGTAGTGACATTCAGGAAGCCAATCATGCAATAAAAAATGTCATTCAATTAAATAGTGATGGAGACCAAATTAATATAAGTGCCCTTCCTTGGTTATTAATGGAGCAGCAAAGCAATGTTATAAAAGAAGTCATATGAAAAATTTGATTTCCCATAGGATTTGTTGAGAACATAAACAATATCATAGCAAAGAAAGGTGAATTTGCATCAGGAATGAAAACGCATGATTGGCATACCTTCATTAAGGTAATTATTTTGGTATATTATATATATATATATTTGTATACTGCATGTACTTTTTAGTGTATTATGTTTACTACTTTTGGGAAAATAATGAAAAGATCATTTTATAATTGTTGCAGTACATTCTACCTCTATCTCTCCCAGACAACTTCAACAACAATGTCAAGCAAGTTATATATGATCTTGGAAAATACATGAGGTAAGTAGTGCTATTTGTTCAATTCGTTGTATATTTAACTTATATCTTGCTAATATATTTGTGCCTTGAATCACTTGTAGATGGCTATCATCTAAAGCAATCCATAAAGAAGATATAAATTATTGGAAGAGAAAAATTCTTCGTCTAATGTGTGAAATGCAAAAGTGTCTACCTTCGACATTTTTCAATGCATAAGAACACTGCCTCATACACCAAGTTGAGGAGATTGAATTGTGTGGACCTGTACACACAAGGTCAATGTGGATGGTTGAGAGGCACTTGAAATTTTTGAAGGCTTTGGTTAGACAAAGAGCACATCCCAAGGGTTCTATGGTGGAGGGATACATGGTATACCAGAGCATGGTGTACATTATTGAATATCTCCCTAAGTTTGCAGCAAAGATCCATGTAGATCGCATTTGGGATCCCATCTCCATTAACAAATTCGAAGGGGATTACCTGATGGGGAAAGGTAGATTGAGGAAAGTGACAAGTAATTATAAGATGATCATGGAGATTAATTAGAATAAATTTTACATTTGGTTTTTATGTATATTATACTTATTTAATTATTAATCTTCAATATTCATCAATTATAAATTAAGGTCGTATACGTGGTAATTAACTAATTATACGTCGTTGTGAATTTCAATTTTTTTTGATACAGTTGGTCGAGAGTGGGATGCACTACATTTGTACATTGCAAACAATCTTGATTGGATGACAGTATGGATTGAACGATGTCAACAATCTGGTCGCGCATTAACATGGGAATGTGTGGCTTCATTGGTTAAAGAAGCTCATCGTAATGGAGATTCCAATGTTACACCAAGGGAAATTGATTTAGCATATGATTTAAGAGATAAACAGGTATGTATAAATATATTAATCACCCATATTATTTAATTATTTTTAATTATGTTGATGTATATATATGTTGAGATTTTTTTCTTTGCATACATTCGGCCAAGAATAAAGATGTTTATCAACTGATGATATTGCAATAAATTTTACATGTTTGAAATATTGTAGGTGAAACACCACAAGGCTATGTGGTGCAATGTTCATAAATTTCGAATCAAAAAGTTGGATGACACGAAGAAAAATTGTGATTCTAGGATAACTATAGTCTTCTAGGTGACTAATGTTTCATCTAGAAGTGACATACATCAAGAAGTCTCAGAAAATCAATACTATGGGATTTTGGATGATATACTTGAGTGTGACTTTAAGTCTTCAAATTAGTTATGTTCGTTGTCCTATGGTATAGGCTATAATTGAATGAAAATGATCCCGAGAGAACTGTTATTGAACTTGATAATGGATTTACCATGGTTAATACAAGGTATTTTGAGCGAGCTGGAAATGAGTCCTATGTTCTTCCAAGCCAATGTGAGCAAGTATTTTACTCATAGGTTCCAAGTAAAGCGGGTTGGTCATATGTTGTTAGACATGATCCAAGAGGAAGGCTAGTAAAATATAATGTGGTGGAAGAAGAAGATATTGAAGAAATAGAAGATGATGTAGATGATGATCAGGATCAATAGTTAGTTGATGATGTTCCTGATGAAGATGTCAAAGAGGAGGAACTAGATCACGATGTTGTAGGAGTTAATGTTCATGAAGATGATATTCGTGTGGATGATGACATTATCGAAACTGATATCAATGACGATGATGATGATATGACCAATCCTTACAATGTTGAATCTAGACCGAATGATATAGACAAAGAGTTGGATGAAGAAGAAGATCAATGACATTGAAATGTATGAGCTATGTGATTGTATTAGCTATTTGATATTAATTTCTTGATAGAATTATATTTGACTTATGTGGTTACATAATTAATTTATGATGTTTTTAATTTTAATTATATTTGAATTATATTAGAATATGTTCAGTTAATAGATGTAAAAAATAAAACGAATAAACCAAAAGATGAAAGCATGAGACCACTGCCTTGTTGGGTGTATGGATTCTAATGAGGATCTATAAAAGTGTAATCTATGATGGCAATAATTCAAAGTGTTTGGCACACAGATGTAGTTTATAACTTGTATAAATGTGCAAGTAAATGATTGAAAAACTCTACTTGAGATAGAATGAAAATCCTAGTTATGTGATTCTTCTTATTGATCCAATTAATACTCTTTAGTTACTGTGATTCACTAGAAGGGTTTAATTTTTACTTGAAAGAACCAAATAATCACATCACACAAATACAAAAAATGTGTATCGATAAACTGAATATATATATATGCTTGATATATCAATTAAACAACAGAAGAGCATCAATAGTATCAACTACTTGGAGCATGAGATGATTACAATGACATTTCACTACTTAAGATAGTCATTTAATTTGCAATTTGGCAGCAAGCTCTAAGCTAAGAAAAATAGACACATAACCTTACAAACACATATGATTTAGGCCAGTGCCATATACTTTTGGGGAGTCGAATTCACAAATATTTAGATTTCCATAATAGGTTCAAACACATAACATATAAGATCTCTGACAATATTGCATTACAACAGTGTCAATTTCTATCCTAACTCAATACTTCTTATCAAATCCCTTTACAAACATATCCATCTATGACTCCATCCAAGCATTTTAATTTACTGGTGCAGGAGCACCCATAGGTTGCCATAGGTTGTTTAGGAGGTTGTCTTGGACAACTTTGTCTAGGAAAACTAAGAAACCTAATTTAGTTCATTTGTGTGTGAGCCTTAGTGGAATTTTTGTTGTGAATTGATCAGATGAAAGTCATGTTGACCATAGAGTGGGTGTCATAGGGTTTTAGCTCAATATGAGGTTTAGGACTTTTGAAAATTTCCTGAAATGATTGCTCAATTGAAGCTACAAGTGACCAAGAAGAGCCCAAGGAAGAGGATAACTGATTTGGTGACCCTATTTATGGGATGCCTCGGCATTGGAGTTAAGTTGGAAGCATTTGCTATTGTTTAAGTTTTTGAATTCAAGAGAAAGCAAGTGTGATTGTGAGTGTAATTTCTGGTTTTTACATTGAAGTGATGTTTTAATGGATTAATTTTGGCACTGTAATTGGTGTAGGATGTAGAGTAGTTGTTCTTCGAGCATTGTGTGGCATTAGATAGTTGGTTTGTTTAGTTTCAAGCATAGTTTGTAAGTAGTCTATTTTTTATACTGTTGCTGGTCTGAACCAGGCAATTTGTAAAGAATGGAGTGTTAGTTCAATTTCCCACCATACAAATTGTACGGTCCTTCTGGATCAATGACTAGACTCCATGGATGTACATATAGCAGAGTTTAGGGCCTTTGAAAGCACAGGAGTTACTGTGAAAGTCTTGTCCTAGGCAAGCCAGGGAAGAGTCCGGCTAGGAAGAGTCATAGTTACGGGACTCGCCCGGACTCGCCCGAACTCAACGAGTCCAGAGCAAAGCACACCTGTCCAGGTCCTGGGAGCCCAGACGTGGATGCGGCCGAGTCCTGCCGAGTCCTGGCCAGACTCGCTAGACTCGCCAAACTCGCCAGACTCGCCGCTTCCCGGAGAGTCCCGAGCCTTGGATGCGGTCGACGACAGCAGAAAGAAAAGTCAATAAAAAAATAGAAAATTGACTTTAAAGTTTGTTCTTTTTTTTCTTATATTATCTCCCCAACCCTAAAAGCAACCTCATTTCATTCATTTGGAAAAATAAGAGGAGAAGAGAGAGTTGTAAGGAAAAATAGGAGGAGAAGAGAGGGCAACCAACAAGTTGTTGAAGACAAATACAGGGCCACATATCATTTGGGAAGCTTCATACCAGCAAGGAGGTGCATTGAGAGCTCATTAAAAATGATTGGGAGGAGTTTACATTACATTCCAAGCCAAATATAAGAGGTAAGTTTGATTTTTATTGGTTTTTTTGTGTTTTTTTAACAAATAATTCATTGTAATTTGAAAAATCATTGTTTTTTTTAGTTTGCATTTTTTTTTACAAACCCTACTTGCAATATAAATAATTTTATAAACCCTACTTGTTATTGAAGCCACATTCATTTGCAAATCAAAACATATTATTATTTTCACAATGTCTCAAATCCTAGGCAGAAAAGACCCTGCTTGGAAACATGCTAAAATCTTTCCCGAAATGAAAAAAGGAGAAGCAAAATGTAAATACTGTAAAACAATATATCATGGAGGAATAAATAGATTAAAATACCATATTGCACACATACCCATCCATGATGCAGCGGGCTGCCCTATAGCACCTCCTGAGGCTGTCCATGAAGTGCAGGTGCAATTAGGAACTTTTGAATTGCAAAAAGAAATGAAAAAAAGACAGAAGCATGAATTGGTGAGTTTGGGAGTTGGACATGGACTTGGTGCTGTTGGAGATGCTTCTTCTATGCCTCCATACCATCCTAGTGCTAGTGCTTGTGCTAGTGGTACTGCTTCTATACCAACTATCCCTGTGCATACTCCTACTACTGGTGGCGCTAGTACTGCTAGTGCTAGTGGTAGTGGCAGTAATAGCATTGGCCCTAGAGTTCGTAAATCTAGGGTGGACTCATATTTTGTACCACGCACTACTCCTGGTTCCCAACCGTTGCTTGAGAGCATGGGTTGGAACAAGGACATACATGATGCAGTAAAAAAGACAATTACAGACTTTTGATACTACTGCACCATTCCCTTCCATGTAGCCAGGTAATTCTTTTTCCTTTAATTGTTTTAAAATTTATTATTTTAGAATCTAGATGTATCTCATTATCGAATTCAAATTTAGTGCAGTTAAAATCTTAAAACTTTTCATTTTACAATACTTATGTAAGTAACTTATTAATTTATTTATGACATGTTTTAGGTCACCTTTTTGGCAAAACATTGTTGATAGCATAACCCTATGTGGGCCAGGGTTCAAAGCCCCTTTTGAAGATGAATTAAAGGGCCTACTTTTGACTCAAAAAGTGGTAGATGTGAAAGCACAATTAGAGGAGCAGCGTGAGCAGTGGAGGAGGATTGGTTGCACCATCATGATTGATGGTTGGACCGATAGGAGAAATAGGACGTTGCTTAATATTCTAGTGTCCTCCGGAGGTAATTGTACTTCCCGCAATGCATTGAAATTTGAATTTGATTTAGTGATTAATAATTTAATATGGCTGATTTTTGTTTTTTTATTTATTGAATAACTGGTTTTGCTTATTCTTTCAGGTGACACCGTTTTCATTAAGTCCATTGATGCTTCCGCCCAATTCAAAAATGCCACATATCTGCATGAGGCTATAGATGAGGTGATAGTTGATGTGGGGGAAGAGAATGTAGTGCAAGTGGTGACAGATAATGCAGCAAACTATGTTGTTGCTGGTAGATTATTGATGGAGAGGCACCCTACTATATTTTGGACTCCATGTGCCGCCCATTGCATTGACCTCATGATGGAGGATCTTGGCAAGCTCCCATGGATCAAAACATGTGTGGATGTAGGTAGAAACATTTACAAATTTACATACATTCACACATGGGTGCTTAACCTTATGAGGCAATACACGGGGTTGAGGGAGTTGTCTCGTCCTGGCATCACTAGGTTTGCAACTAATTTTATCACATTGCAATCCTTGATTTAGTCAAAGGAATCTTTAAGGAGCATGTTTGTTGGTGAGGAGTGGTCTTCCTCATCGTTTTCTAGAAGCACTGCAGGGATTGGTGTGGCTAATTGCATTTTTGATGAGCAAGGGTTTTGGACACCAGTGGAGGAGATTGTGAAGGTAAAATTTAATTCTTTATTATGTTTTAATTTTTATCATATCTTTTATTTGTTTATTTTCATTCACACTTATTTGTGAAACATGTTTTCACTTTGCAGTTTATTGAGCCCTTGCTAGTTCTCCTACGAGTTGTAAATGGGGAGAATCCCACACTGGGCTACATATATGAGGGCATGGATAGGGCCGAAGAGGCCATTAGATCAGTCTATGGTGGAGTTGAGGATAAGTATCATCCCATTTGGGAGATCATTGATAGGAGATGGAAAAACCAACTTCATAGGCCCATCCATGCAGCCGCATGTTTCCTAAATCCGGCCTTCCAATTCCTCCGTGATATCCATGGAGATAGATAAATTCTTAGTGGGCTCTACTCGATGATAGAGCGAATGTTGTCCGCTATTACTACACAGATAGTAGGTAAAAATATATTTAAGGGCATAATTGTCATATTTTTATATTATATTTTATTATCAAATGTTGAAGTTGAAACTTGAAATGAGATTGATTTTGTTTCTTTTTCTCATCTCAAATAGTTGGTGGAGGTTATTTGGTTCTGATACACGGAACCTGCAAAATATTGCCATTCGTCTATTGAGCTAGCCATGCAATTCATCTGGTTGTGAGTGCAATTGGAGTATGTTTGAGCACATACAATCCAAGAAGCGTAATAGATTGATAGTGGAGAGGATGAATGACTTGGTCTATGTTCATTACAACCTTTGGCTCAGATACAGGAAGCTTTTTGACCACGACAACACCCCGATCAATCTAGATGAGGTTGATCCATAGTCTGAGTGGACCACTAAGGCTACAAATGTAGTCTTTAGTGACGAGGACCTTGATTGGGTTGACCAGGCAGAGAGAGAGGCTGAGGTTGTAGCCATGGCTGAGGAGGAGGCTAGAGCATGAGGAGACATAGCTACTGTTGGTGAGAGTGGCATGGAGACTTAGATAGAGGTAGAGACTATGGCTGCAACTGCAACATCATCCAGGAGCCTTAAACGCCTTCATAGGAAGGATGTTGGCTCCACTATGCCATAGAGTCATAGAGTCATAGCTATTGTTTTGATATTTCATATTTGTATAGAACATTTGATGTTATCGATTTCATATTCCATGACTTTTGTATACATTTGACTAGTTTTATAATATATATATCTAAGTATGCTATTTCCTTCAGCAACACAACTACAATTTGTGTACTTTATACTTATGTGATCATTGTATACTTGTGTATGTGATAAAATTTGCTTTTATTTGTGTTGCATTCAATAAAGGGTGCTTGAAACAATTTTTAAATCCTTAAAAATCTCTAAATTTCTAGATTTTTTTCAACTTTTTTTCATTTTGCCGAGTCTGCACCGAGTCCGAGTCCCGAGTTCCCGAGTCCCGAGTCGATTCACCCTAGCCGAGTCTGAGCCGAGTTCGAGTCTCATTACTATGAGGAAGACCATAGTGCAGAGCACTTAATTTGCAGGGGTGTTAATTTCTTGACAAATTACCTTTTTAAGAAGGAAGGTATTAGTCCTACCAAGACATGGTAAGGAGAAAGAAACTCTATCAATCCATCTGGTGAGGGAAGAGCTTAACAAGTTGCAGAGAAGCCAGGAAAGGGCTTAAAAGGCCTATTTTTGCTCATTTTTTAGGTTAGGGCTTTGTACGGTCAGTTGAGACTCAAGACCCCAAAAATCCTTGAGAGGCGGGCATATGAACTAGGAATCCCAAGAAAAGATTGGGGTGTTCTTTGGAAAGACTTTGGAAAAAAAGCTGATTTCTCGAAGGAGACCTAATAGGGCTAGTAGCCTTCTAGGCCAAATAGAGGGGTTTGGTGAAAGCGACTTGCAGATGGAGCTAGGTGGACCCCTAATACCCTTAGTAGGATGGATTGAAGACTTTAAAAGCACCTCCACACCTCTATAAAACTAATTCAAGAATTTGGAGGGTAGTAGCCTTTAGGGTGGATTAAGGGCTAAGGCTAGTGCTACAAGATTGCACCAAGTTTTGACTTGGTAGGAGGAGCTTAATTGATAGTTGGGTCGGCAAGGAGAACTAGGGGATCCTAAGAAGGAAAAGGTCCTATAGGTTGCAAGGTGGAGTAAGGCACCCTAGAGTTCTTCCAAGCAAGACCTAGAGCATGAATTAGTGATTGATTCATCCAACCTCCCTATCATTTACTCTTCGAATTAAAGAAAAAATGGAAATCATACACACCATAATAGTGAGATGAATGCCATAACCCTTGATTATATTATTCAAAATTGTGATATGTTTATACAAAGGAGAGCCATGAGCTCTAAATATATCATTATAACTCAAATGCTAGTACTGTCATGAAACATCAAACCCTCATGCTGTTGGAACTGTGAAATTTTGACAAATTCATTATTTCTTCATGATTATTAGTCTCCCAAAAAAGATTCATAATCCAGACATAAAAATCCTCACATAACATTTTTTTACCAAAATTCGATTTAAAATGTGCTATAACGCCCCATAAATTTCATTTGACATTAAAATATTTACATATGAAAATATCGGCATAAGTTGATTTAGGTCTCATCGATGATAATATACATATCCTAAATGTATCGGCAAGACATCAGAAGGGTCACACCGATCAAGTTATACACAAAGAGAATGCGGGTTTGTATATCTTATCGGCAAGACAAAAATTATCAACATGATGATGTAAGGTCACATCGAGCTAAATTACCTTTTGCTGATTGGAGTAACGTAAAGTCTATCAGAGAGACTTTGGTCATCGAAGAGAGATTTTAAAACATTGCCCGAAGCGTTATTAGTCTTGCCGATAAAGCAAGGGGAGGACTCACTCAGTGAGACAAATGATGCCGAGGAGAATTCGGAAAGTCTTACTGACCCCTCGGGTTACACCGACAGAACTGAGCATACGAAGATAAAGGGTGTCGAGAAGACAATGCGCATGGTCTCGCCAAAGGAAAAGTGTATCGGTGAGACATGTCACCATGGGGAGATCTAAGAGACATCACGATGAGTATCATTTTGTCGGAAAAACAAATACTTGGTCATGGCGACATAAGTCAATAAAGTGAGCATCTCGGTGAGACAAAAAGCTTTTGGAGTAAGGTGAAGAACTGTTGGCCTGATTCATTAAGTCTGGGCGATAGTTGTTTCAGTGAAGGTCATGGCGATAAAAAAGCAGAAAGAAAGAAACTATCGGGGAGACTTGTGATGTCGGGGAAACTGCAAGACGTCTTAGCAGATGGGTGAACGTTGAACAAGCAGATCGGCCAGAGGTTTGAAATGTCTTACTGATGTGATCTTATCAGTGAGACATCAGACGGGTCATACTGATAAAGTTATACACTAGGAGAATGCAGGTTTGTATTACTTATCAGCAAGACAAAAGGTATCAGTGTGATGGTGTGAGGTCATATCGAGCTAAGTTACCTTTTGTCGATTGGAGAAAAGTAAAGTCTATCGGAGAGACTTTGGTCGTTGGAGAGAGATTTCAAAACACTGGCCGAAGCGCTATTGGCCTTGCCAATAAAGCAAAAGGAGGACTCAATTGGTAAGACAAACGATGCCGGGAAGAGTTCATAAAATTCTTATCAACCCCTCAGGTTACACTGACAGAATTGAGCATGTGGAGATAAAGGTTATCGATAAGATGATGCTCATTGTCTTGCTGAAGAAGAGGCATATCGGTGAGACATGTCACCGCGGGGAGATCTAAGAGACATCACAGCGAGTATTATTCTATCAGTAGAACAAATTGCTTGGTCTTGGCAACATAAGTCGATAAAGTAAACATCTCAATGAGACAAAGTACTTTCGGAGTAAGGAAAAGAATCGTTAGCCCGATTCATTAAGTTTCAACGATAGTTGTTTCAGTGAAAGTCATGGCGATATAAAAAGCAAAAGGAAAGAAACTATCAGGGAGACTTGTGATGTCGGGGAAACTGCAAGACGTCTTGGAAGATGGGTGAATGTTGAACAAGCGGATCAGATAGAGATTTGAAATGTCTTGCTGATATGAGCCCTAATGTGATAGCGAGAATTTTGAAAAAAAAAACTTGCAGCATTCATGTCTCGGTAAAGACATTAATGGCGCCACGAAGCATATAATATTTTGCATATCAGGGTATGATGAATTGAAATCATTGTCTCATAGAATTCAAAGCGAAGCAGAGCAAGGGAACCAATAGAGCAATTAAGGCATTCACTTGGCTTGAGTTTGCAAGAAAGTGACAGTAAGTATCTCGTCCTCTTAGAATTCGTAAAAATTTGAATTATGGAAGGCACTAGTTCAGGAAAACTAAAGGGAAGAAAACCCAAGGAGGGAAGCCAATCAAAAGCAAAAAAGAAAAAGACTGAGTTATAGCCAGAAGGTACTGAAAGGAAGGCTAAATCAAGACCTCATAGACCAGTTACCTGGTTCTAGACCTAAAGCTAGGCGTTCTGTACAGCTCAAAGCAAAAGTTGACAAATTGGACGACAAATACAAATTTATAGGTGATGTTTGGACTCCGATTAGAGGCGATGATTTATTCAATTTTCATTACCATAGGAGAAATTGCTTTGAGCCAGTATGCAATCCATGGAGGCTCAATTTAGGGAAATTAGCGTGCCCTAATGTTTTTATTCACGTCGAACTGGTAAAATTGCCGGCCGAACACTATGATTCGAAAAACAAAGCTATATGTAATTTGTTAGGGAATCCATTGGTACATGTATCTGAGAATGCAATTGTTGAGGTTTTCAGAATGGAGGGAATATACAGTGAGAAAGTAGTTAGTGAAGAGCTCGATAGTGAGTTCAGAAGGATGGGCACCATTTATAAAGGGTTGAGGTTACCTCTACATAGAATTAGGTGTCATGGAAAACCTACTCCAATGGAAGACAGTGAGGGGCCACCCTTTCATGTAGACCTCTTCGAACCTTACCTAAAATATACTTACTACTCAGTGGGACAGGTATTAGGGATGGAGGTACCTAAGCATATGGTAGTTGTGCCCATGGTGATTGCTACAGACATTCAATACCACAATTCCAGATCATTTGACTATGTTGCACATGTTTTTAAGGAGTTGGATGCAGGTTTGATGGTGATAAAGAGTGGTGCTTATGTTCTCTATCTCATAAATTACTCACTGTTGATGCACTTAGTGTTGTATTTTGGACAAGAGTTAGGTTTATGGCCCCAGGAGTTGAGGATTTCACAATCCGATAAGGAAGGTAGGCCATTGCCTGTTCAATTATGGACTGCTGTTTGGGATAGCAAGTTTGGCAGTTCAAATTTCTTGCATTTTGAAGAATTCTTTGTGAAACCCTTGTATAGATTTTTTAACCATCCTTGTGATTATTCTTTATCTAAACAAGTAAAAAGGTTTCTTAGGCCTAGAGATTACAATGGACCAATTAACCACAACTAGGGGGATTGGTATTGCTTAGAGAATGCCACAATGATTAGGGTTTATGGCTTTGAGGATACACCTTTTATTCTGCCCATAATTGTCCCGGATAGAATTGCATACCTATAAATTGTTAGGAAAATGGATTACTCCAGTGTTATGAACTTAAGTTCATATGGGAAACAGGCTTTTATACCCAGTACTTTGTGTTTTAGTGATTTCACTATATTAGCCAAGGAAGGTTATGATTTGATTCTGGACAAATTATTGCACTACAACATGAGAAGAGCACCAGTGAGAAATAAATTTGATCTAGAAGGGTATATCCACTCTGCCAGACAAAAAATAAATCTCGGAGGGTACCATCATGTGCCCTTTAAATTTGATGACATAATCAGAAACCTAGAGGCAGAGGAAGCTGAAATTGTGATTGAAAAAAATAATCAGGAGTTGGTGGATGCTGAGTTGTTATCCTCCATTAAGGGGATTTTAGAAATAGACAGGCCACAAAGCTCATCTGGGAAAGTTTCAAGAATGAAGACTCAGGACTATGCCTATGTTGCCAAAGAAATAGATGTTGAGGAAACCATGGATGTAGATACAAGACATGAAGACTATAGGTCTTTCATATTAGATGATGAATTTATAAAGACCTTGGAGTTTAAGACATTTTTATATAAGCAAAAAGGGAAAGAGATAAGGGGACAGGTTGACAATGTCAATCCAGGGAATGAGGATCAACTATTAAAAAGCTTAAAGGATGAAGTAGATAAAGAGATGATTGACATGACCCTTGAAAAGGGGAGGGAGCTGCTTGAAAAGGCGGGTGTTATAATTTTTCCAGGTTTGGATATGAATTCTGCATTAGTTTTTGATAGTTTTTTAAAAGATAACAATGCTACCCACAAACTCAGTATAGAGAAGGTGACAGAGGTATACACAGGATCAAGATACAATCCTGATGATGAAACATTGATGATTTAGGCCTTGTATCCTCCTCACAAGAAATCAATTGTTATTGATACTGAAAAGGCATTCGGACATGTCATGACCCTGAAGGCTGGGGAGGTTGATCCTGTAGCGACTGCTGATATTGGGATAAATATAGACAAGTTGAATAAAGCCCAAATCCAAGCATTGATAAGGGAAAGGGAGATGTACAAAACCAATAATGAGAGGATGTTGAGAGAGAATGAATGCTTGAAATACTTGGTAGGTGGTGTAACAGAACCAACAAGGATGCTCACTCAAAGTGAGAGTTCACAGAAAAAAGACCATTGGGAAGGGTCAACTGCATACTCTCAAGGGAGAATGGATGCATTTGCTGCAATAATAAAAAAAAGGCAGGTTGTTTTAGCCACTTGGTTAAATAGACTCTAGGGAAAACATTCACAGTACGTAGATGCAATAAAGCAACATAGGAGAGTGGATAGCAGAATTCAGGAAAGAATTGAGAAATTGGAGCAAAAGGACACTCCTAGTAATGAAGAGATTGAAAATGCCAATTGTATTATGGATAGGCACTGGGAGCTCTTTGAGGAGTTACAAGGGGATATGCAGGGATTGACAGAGGCTACCGAAGATAGATTGACCAAGTTATGCGATGATGAAGGAAAAACGAAGGAAGCGACTACATGGAAAAGTGAGTGCGAAACAATACTCCAAGGGATGCTGGAGACAACCACTGTGAAAGATGTGATATTGGATGCAGCATGTGAGCAAAATGAGTGAATGATAATGATGGAGATTGTGATCTGCGATGTGTTGGGAGATGCCGACGCTCATGAGCGCAAGGATTATATGGAGCATATGTCTGCAGTCAATTTTTGGCTTAACAAAAATTAGTTAATAGTGGATTTGTTAAACCTTTTATGCTTTAAACCTTTTTGAAAAGGCACGTCCTTTTGCAAACTAATGTATAAGTATCCGTTGTTGGAAAAATGTAAAGGGGTAGAAGATAGAATTAGAATAGGATGGACTGTTGTAAGCATTAAATTTTCAGAAATGATGACATTCAAGGAGACTATGTTGCATGTATGAATTTTGAAGGAGATAATGAAAGACTGTTGATTTAGTGGCTTCATTCTGGTATCAATTGTTTGTTGGATTCTTGTGATTATTTGATTGTCTCCAATCTAATGTTTCTTGGTTGTTTAAATTGAAGTATCAAGTATATATTTGATTTATCAGTACACATTTGTTGTTTTTGTGTGATTTGGTTTATTGGATTCTTTAAAGAAGAATTAAAATTCCTTTCAATAAATTATAGTAATCTGGGAATGCCATTTGGATCAGTAAGAAGAATCAGATAATTAGATTTGATATTCTGCCTCAAGTGGGGTTTATCAATTACACTCTTGCATGTTTATACCAATTGTAAACTCATAGTTATATGCCAAACAATTAGAGGACCTGCTAGATAGAAACTATTCATTAAAGGCTTTCATTTGACTCCGTTTTACCTAATAAGGCATTGGTCTCCCTTAGTTGCATTACATTAGTTTTATTCATTTCATTTAACATCTCTTAATTGAACATATTAATTCGTACCTTGATATTGGATATACATTTTATACCAAAGTAGGATCATATCTTTCCACTGTTAAATTGCCATTTGTGGATAGTTAGATCAAGTAGAAAACATAAATTGAACATATTAATTTAGTATAAGAGTCAACCAATCATAAGGAAAACATAATATGAAGATGAATTTTCTCAAATATTGTGGTTGTAGATGCCCTTTTGAAATCTATGCAAAATGTGGGAGGATAGACAAAGCTCATGAACTATTTGACACAATGCCTCGAATAATTGTAATCTCATGGAATACACTCTAATTAGAAAAGTCTCATCACTGCCCTCATAACAATCTATTCAAAAAAATTTAGTGTCTATTGTGTTATACCCAATTTGGGACATGGGGTATAACAAAATAGACACTAAAATATATTGAGAGATTACAATTTTTTGAGACATTTTGTCATTTAATAGTTCACAAGATTTTTCTATCCTTCCACATTATGTATAGATTTTAAAAGGGAATCTACAACCACAACATTTGAAAAAATTCATCTTCATATTATGCTTTGATGGATGTCTATACCTTGTTCCAAATCTCCCATATTAAGGAAACCAATCAGGATTTTGGTGAAGGTTGTGGATTTTTTCCTTGCATCTACCAATTGCATTTTTTTGAAAGTTTCTAAAACCTTTTCAACAAATCCATTATGTGTATATTCTAAAATCATTATAGTACACAATTTCACATTTATTTGGCTTTGCATCTACCAATTGTATTTTCTTGAATTTCCCTACAATATTTTCATTGTAGATCTCTTTTGTGGATATCTTATAGTCCTTGTAGTCCACATCACTTTGTTTTTTGAAGAAACTATTACCATATATTTCTTATTTATGTTCTTATTTTGCATACATGTTTATAAGTTTGATATTACAATTAAAAATATTAATTTTAGCAATACATTAAAAGATTTTGTTGATTTTAAAAATATATGCATCCCAATATAAAAATGCCAACAATGGAAGCAATGATTGTAACACATAATTTTTTATGTAGTATCCAATTCAAAGGATCATGTTACAATTTAGGGTTATGATTGGGTATTTAATTAGGGTTAGGATTTAGTGTTCGGGTTAGTGTTAGGTTTAGAGTTAGGGTTAGGGTTAGGAAAAATAATGTTAGGATTAGGGTTAGATTAGGGTTTATGTTTTATGGTTAGGGTTAGATTTAGAGTTTTGGTTATGGTTGGGATTAGATATGAAATTAGGGTTAGGGTTTAGGATTACAATTAGGGATTATAGTATTAGGGTTATATCTAGAATTAAGTTTTAGGGTTATTGTTATGATTAAGGGTTGTTTTTATATTTGTCTTAGAGTTGGGGTTAGGATTAGGGCCAGGGATAGGGCTAGGGTTAAGTTTAGGGATAGGTTTAGGGTTATTAGAGTGAATGCAACTAATTAATAAAATAAAAAATATTTAGGGTTAGGTAATTAGGTTAGGGTTGGGGTTAGAGTTTTGGTTGTGGTTAGGGTTATAAAGATAGGATAAAGGTGAGGGTTAGGGTCAAGGTTAAGGTTTCGAGAAAAAGGGTTAGGTTATGATTTGGATTACCCTAAATTCTAACCATAACCATAAACCTAATCCCAAACCTAACCCTAATTGTAGTGTTTGAGGCTAGGCTCAAACACTATATAACCTAACACATAACCTAGCACTAGAAAAAATTCTTCTCCCAAACAATCTCCTCTACTTCTATTCATGCCTACTAGAGTTGCAACATTCAACATTGGTGCTTCAACCATTCATTCAAAGCTAAGAATTTGAAAGCAGTGTTCATTTGTAATATAATTATTATTTTGAGTGTGTTTGTGTGTAGATATAAGTTCTCTTGACTTTTCCAATATATTTTGTATGCTCTATTAGCCATGACTTCATGATTAATTTTCCACTTTCGACACTACTTCTTACTAACTTTGCAAATGGCAGCTTACTTCTACTTAAAACTTGTGGTAATTTCATTAATCTCTTGCTACCTCTAGTGTTGAATTGGACTAGTTATGTCATCTAGGATTTGTTCCTCAATTTTTTTTACTTTTTTCAAAAAAAAGTTATGATGGTTATACTTGTATTACCATGAATGGACATAAATTTGAGGATTTTGGGTGTTTTCATTCAATTTTTCATGTTTTCCCCTTAGCTCCTACTTTATGTGTGTTTTTTATGGAAGCCTTTGGATATCTTTTGGCTAATAGTATTTCATGGAACCTTATTAAAGGTGCTACTTTTCGTAACTCTATAGCCCAACTATTCAATGGTCATTTTTCTAATGACTCCTTTCTCACTCTCTTGGAGGACAAACATGACATTATTTAGGATATTCAATGCCTAGATATTTTCTGGAAAGCTTTAAGGTCAAATATATAGTGGCATAAAACTCAATGTTATAGGAAATCATTCTTAGCCAAGCCCAATTTGTTCAATTCCTATGGATAGAAGGGGGTTGATCATAAGGAAGTGTTGATATTCCTAAGCGTCTCTTTTACCTTCTAGGTTTCTCCTTCCTCTTTAAGGAAACATATCATTTCTAGAGCTGAGAAAAATTATCATATTAAATTATGAAGCCCCTTTCTTTGGCAAGGAGATTCCATGTGTGTTCGAAAATTCTTGTTGCACACATTTCCATTACTCATGTTGCTAAGAACCTTGCAAATCCTCATATTTGAGGATTTTAAAAATCCAAAGGTATATTTTATGGCCTCTCTTTAACCAAGGAAAATGGTTTCACAAAGTATCCTAGGAGTTTTATTATTTCCCTCATGACTATAATAGGCTTGGCTTACTTTATATTCACTACTCTAAATGGCACCATAATAGGCTTTGCTTGCTTTATATTCACTACTCTAAATGGCACCATAATTTTAAATTTAATTAACATACTCTAAAACCTAACTAAAGCAGGTTGTAGCTCGTCAAATTGGACAAGTGAAAGGTCAATACCAACGCTGAGGAAGAGTTTGGAGGAGTGAAAACAAGGTCAATACCAGCACCGACGAAGAGTTTGGAGCTAAAACAAGGTCAATACCAGCGCTGAGCACAAGGTTGACGGCACTCAAGGAAAATCAACGACCAAGGGACAATGAGTACTATAAGTTTGGTACCCCCATTCTCTTTAACCTGCAATTTTCATGCATAGTTTCCAAAGATCTTCTCATACATTGGCCCCCCCATTCTCATAAAATGGTATAAGATAAGACAAAAAAAGTAAAATAGCTTAGTCTGTCACATTTTTATAGTGATTACTAGAGGCACATAGACCAATTCTTCATAATAGAATAATTTGATCATACTTTTCCAATGATGGCATTATGAGCAAACCTTAGGTTAAATGAATAATTCCTAGCTAAGTTCTTGAAATCATGTCCAACCATATAAGAGAAGACCGTTGCTATGTGTACTTGGATAACATGGACAAAGGCTCTTTGGGCTCTTTCATCAATCTACGTATTGTTAAATTTTAACACCTAAAAGTGAGAATGAAGAATCTTTCCTAGAATGTTGGCCAATTATGCTTCTCAACACCTAGATTACAAAATCCTTGTCAATATCATTGCCATCACAATTAAACCTATTGCTTGAGATATAGTCATAGAGGTAAACAAATTGGCTTTCTTGATAGTAGATACGTTCTAGACAACTCAATCCTTGCATCGGAGATTGTTGAATGGGCCCAACAAACTACTCATGATGCCCTTACTATTAAGTTAAAAGTTTGACAAGGCATATGATTGCATCAAATGTCCTTTCATTTATAAAAGGCTCAAATGGATTTATTTTCAACCCTAAATTATTATCACACATTCAAAATTACAAAATACCAATTAATGAAGAACCTTCATTTGAAGGTGATGTCGTCATGACCTTTGAATGAAGAACCTTCATTCAAAAATGATGCCATGTCAAGACTTTCAAATGAAGGTATTTTTTATTTTAAATATTTCATGTCCAAAATGCTTTATAAAAGGAACCTTGGCATGAAGGACCTTCAAATGAAGACCTTAATTCAAAACAATGAGACATAAGTTATTTTAATACCCACTCAAAAAAGGTAACGGCCAAATATATCTCACCCAAGGTTTTACATGGAACATTAGGATTTTTATGAAAGCCAAGGTAAAACCCAACCTTAGGTTCCTCCCAAACATTGTAACAAGCCAAGACAAGGGAAAAACATAAATGGAATTTAAATAACAAGATTTGAAACTCCATCAAATCCACCATGATGCACACCAATCCGCCGAGTTACAGTTCCAAGATAGTGGGTGGATTGGTGGATGTCATTTCTATTTAGCCCTCAAACCCTTGCATAGGCAGAATAGGGCAGTCCCTGTATTTGATTGTTTAATCCCACAAAACAGTGATTGAGAACTTCAAAACAAATGCAAATGAAAGGGAACACATATTTATCTACACCAATGATCTTAGAGCATTTCAAGCTTGTATGGATCCATACAACACAAAATAACTTCAAAAAAATTGTTAAAACACAAAAAATTGTTTCAAGAACGTGGTATCTGATATGAAATTTTGGTATCAACTCCTCCAACAATTGCAATGGGATGGGAATACAATATGATAGAAGTGGGATAGAAAATGCATCGTTTGAAGCATCAAACCAATATGCAAAGATGAAAGAAAGTGCTAACCCCTTAAACTAAAAAAGTTTCTTTTAACTTTAAGTTTGTTGGGTAGCCAATTCTTTTAAGTTATCAAATCCTACCATCATACATAATCAAAATGTTGTTGTTTCAAATGACTATAAAAACTAACTTTCACTATTTGAAGATGTTGAAACCTTGTCATAGACAATTAGAACATTGATCCGACCACTCATCCTACCTTAAAACATACCAAAAGTCTCCTATAAATTAGACATAGGAAGATTTAAGATGACTTAAACATTTTTTATTGCCAAAGCATAAACTTATGATGACTTTACCAGGCCTAGTACACACTCCCTCCCCATTAACCACTTAGACATATGGAAATTAAATGTAAATTTTATTGCTATTTTTAGTCATGTAGGTGTCCAATAAACCACTTGGTGGTGTTTCCCTTCAAGTTTATTTACTTGAATGAAGAGAAAAAGTCCTTTGATTACAATTAGAGAATACATTTGATGCCTTGGTTGTGTAACTGGTGGACCATAGTCACATTTAACACTTGTTACAAAGTTTGGGAGTTAAAACGTTAAGCAGATTTGATTTGTGATGGACACATTTGGACAGTAGAAACAATAACTTGCAATCTATCAAGACTTGATTACCTTATAACTTGTCAAATTCTAGCAATGAAATGATAGATTAATCATAATGTCACCTTCAGATAACATCACCATGAAAGAACTTCATCCAACATCCTTATGAATGTAGGTACCACCAAATAGGCATTTGTCAAATTTGTCTTCCTCAAGCGAGGGAAATTTAGGAAGAGAAGAGGAAAGTGAGACATGTAGTAGGTCTAAAAGAGGGAGATCAACTAGAGGTCAAAAGATTAGAAGAAAATTCTGTAAATGCATGGAATTTTTTCTTGCTAAAGGGGGTCATGTTCTTATGATGATGAGAGCATAGGTGACATCAAGGTGCCCTTGAGGTACAAACATCTACAAAAATAATGGGTACCCAAGGAACTTCCTCCAATAAACACTGATCTTTGTGTCAACGAGAGGATATATCGCACAACACCATCATCATTACATGGTTTGGGCCTATTTTGCATGGACGACATAAAGTTCTATTACAACAAAGTTACTGAGTTGATGGAGTATGTTGGACCCTGTTACAGTTACAAAGATTGGATGCAGCTAGTTCGATATACATGAAGTATGCGTAGGTATGCACTATCAGCAAATAATATACAACTAAAAATAAGGATCAAAATAAAGGACTGGCTAGGTACATTGACATGAGGCCAAAAGCATCAGGGAATATTGCAAGGTTTATAAATAGTATACGACCTGGGTCAACAAATAAGCAACCCAATTGTATATTTGAGGCGCGAGAGGGAAACCGTGTATTCGTATGTGCGATAAAATCAATAACTGCAAGGCAAGAGTTGCTAATCGATTACAATTTGAATCAATTTGAATCGATTATTATGTTTTTTTTCGTAAGTCTATTGGTTTCATTTCAGTAATGTTTCTTATATTTAATTTGTGTCATAGTGGGACATTGATCATATGAGGAAGGCTCTGGCCCAGAGCGTAGATCATGATCCATCTTCAAGCGCTTCTATCCGACAGGTTTACCTCATTGTAATTGTATAAATTAGATACGAGCAAAATGTTTTATTATTATGCTTTTTTCATGAGTTTATTGGGTTAATTTTGATAATGTTTTTAATATTCTTGTTGAAATTGGCTGATCGGGGAAAGGCACCAGCAGTATAGGAGAGAATCCATAAGGAGGTAAAGTCACTATTATGTGATGATGACATCGCATTTTCCACAAACCCTGTGGATATGATGAGGAAGGCCCAAAAAAAATGCAATCAAGAAATCCTTCAGTTGGTATTCGTAGTGCCTCGAACAGATGAGATAAGAGAAAGGGTTAAAATATTGTCTAAGAGAGCACAAAACTTGGAAGTAAGCTGTCATGAGATCTTTAATTATAACATAAGTTTATTCATGGTTTTATATTTTGTACTCTTTTATGTCATGAACTAAAATATGTGTTGTTTTTATAGGATTATTTGCGTCCTCATCATGCTGTTGGCCATGATCAAGGTACTGCAAGTGTTTCTCAGGAAGTAGGGGACGGTACAAGTGTCAATCTTGATATTCCTATGCATACAACACATCATCTGACCCCATCATCCGTGCCTATACTGTCAACTGAAATGTCAGCAACACATACCATGTAGGAATTCGATAGTCCACCCTCTGGCAATGAACACATGCCACTACATGTGTCAGTACCTATGGATACAAAGGCCACTACTACTGGTGATGTTTTAGCAACATTTCCTGGATCTTCCTGTATTACTAGTATGGAAACATTATCGGTCACATTTGTGGTGACCGAGGATTTCCTCCCCATAAAGATAGAGAAGCTCCCAGGTACTTTAAAATGTTTTAATTATTATTATTATTATTTTTAATTATTATTATTTTCCTACATTATAATTGCCTATTTATAGCTACTATATATCCGACTATATGCTTATCATGCTTTATGCTACTACATAGCTATATACTACTCCCAGTGCGTACCCCAGCTTTACTGCATGTTTTATTCTCCTTTTGTTGAACCAATCCTCATTTTGAACAAACCTTGCAAAGGCATTCATGTCATTGTTGATTATGCCCGCTCGATATACATCCCATGCATTGCCTAGGAAGCAACTCCTTGCCTTGGTCTGGTGCTGTGAGCTACTAGTGCCTTCCTCCCCAGCTTCAACCTCCACTTCTTTCCCGTCTCCCCCTGCCCCATTTTCTTCAAAGATTTATTTCAGGGAGCTCACCATACCTTCCACGAGAAGTTCCAAGATAGCATTTGCCACCACTTCAATGTTGATCAGCATAAAAAAACCCCCAAGCTTCTCCACCAGTACTTCTCTGGTGCCCAGAACATCTATTAATAGTCTTAGGACTACCTCATAGATTCTGCCATCGCACCAGTGGTTTCCCTCCTGCAGGATGTCCTAGGTTATTTCCTATATTTCTTTGATCGCTTGCAGGGAACCGACTGAGAAAATTCTTTTGCACTAGGCTCTCAATGTCTCGTTCGAATAGATATAGTGCACACCGAACTTATACACCATTGTCCATCTGAAGTTTGAGTCTGGAGCAGTTCTGATGGGGAGTACTATCTCTCAAGAGCACATTTGCTCTTTCTAAGACCTACTCTTTGGTCTTACTAGGGTATTCTTCTCTACCCTACTCAGAGGTCACTCCTAAGACCCCTATCTCCTTATAGAACTCTCTGCCAACTTCAAACACTCACCTTTGCTCTCACACCCCTACTAAGCACCTTTGGGCTCAACTTTGCCACAACATTCCCTGAGCCATTCTTGGTACTAGGAATAGGTCTTCCAACTATTCCTTGGTTGATCTTACTTCACTCTGATCCATCTTGTTGGATTCCTTCTGTAGGAGTTGAGAAAATACAACACCACAAAGTCCGAAGATCACCTACATGCAAATAACCTGTCACAAAAGAAGAGATGGAGACAAACAAGCAAGGGTTCTCTAAAAACTAAAAATGTATATATCAGAGAGAATGAGAGAATGAATTGATATGAAATACAATGGGATCAATCCTTATAAAAAAGGAGATCATGCAAACCCTAATAAAACCCTAATAGGAAAAACCCTAATAGAAGCCCTAATAGGATAACATTTAATAATTAATATAATTATTAAATGTCACTTTATGCAAACTAATGTGAAATCTTAAGAAGGGAATAAAGGTAACTTAATCAACATAATTAAGTTAAGACCTTTACTCTAACACACCCCCTTAAGATGAGCAATAGTGCAACTACAAACAAATGCAGAAAAGCAAAGGTAACTATAATGCAAGAAGGCAAATATGGGTCTCGGCAACTAGGCCAGATCAGGTACCCAAATACAACCAAATCTCTGTAAAATGGAGAAATAGAGAAAACCTCATGGGAAAAAGCTCTACTCCAAAAAGAGATGCAGAAGGCCAAAAAGAAGAACATCACTGAAGTAGAAGAAACTGCAAACAACTGTCGAAAGATGACTGCTATGGTGCTGAAGAACCTCTGCTGAAGATAGGATGATCAGGAACAAGAAGACAATAATCTACATAAGTTCCCATATGACACTACTCAAATCAGATGGCAAACAAAGGCAAACACCTGGAACGAAGATACAGATGGCACAAGAACCAATAGTCTGAAACATTGATCAACTAAGAATGGAAGATTCCTTCCAAGGTGAAACCAAGGAAGAATTAGCACGAACAATATAATACCCCCCCATAATGTTTGAATTGGGAGAGCCTGACAGATCCACTGAAATGATGTGAAACACCGTATAGTGCATGAAGGAGAAGAAACATCTGGAAGTGCACAAGATAGCACCTGCAACTGAAAAAGTGGTGTGCAAAATAAAGCACACATGCATGAGGCTAGAATCATATGGATCCATGGTCGTCATGGAGGGACACTCACCAGACAAAGGTGTGATGGAAAACAAAGGCAAACTACACTACCCTCCATGGTATGGATTCAATGTCGTCGTGGAGGGATACTCACCGGACAAAGATGTGATGGAAAAACAAAGGCAAACTACACAACCCCTCATGGCACTTTATAATAACAGTGCGAGTACAAAATATGGCACAACCTTATGTGCAAAATCTCCAAAAGATGCATGTACAATAGTGTGGCACTTTATCTCAGTGCATTTACATAAAAGATAGCTTACAAATGATACTCAAAATGTCCAAAAAAGACAAGATGCTGGAAATACATGAAGAAAAACCAAGAACAAAGCATCCCATGTGAACAAAATGTTTCCAAGAGCAAATATGTCCAGGTAATCCACTAGAGTGTGAAAACACAAATAACTGAATAAAAATACCTAGAGTGAAATTTGGAAAAATAGCATGGATAAAACTGAAGAGCTCTGAAATATGGCTCCAACGCCGCTGAGATTGTGAAAAATGGAGAAACAGATCAAAAGTTATGAGCTTGAGACTGAAAATAGCCCATTTGTATTCAACTAGCTATAGAATGCACCAATAGAAAAATGAAGTGATGAGACCCACACCACTAGAAAGATGAGAAAACCAGCTTTCTGACGATATCTTGTTTGCCAAAAAATGATATCGTATGCCCAAGTTACAGCCTCCGGAATAAATCAGCTCCAAAGAGGGAAAAAGCCAACGCTAGGTTAAATTTGACGGTCATACGGCTATCGCAGCAAAATGACTAGATTAAATTTGACAGCCAAACGGCCTTCACCGTAAATGCATAATAGGGCTTATTTTCGAAAAAATTGTTTTTTAAAAAATAAAAAAACAACAAAAAAAATGTTTTTAAAAAAAAAAAATTTGGCAAGCGGTCCCCACCTGCCTGCGGCTGCAAAGTACCGCTGGTCGGCGGTACTGTCAACCGTCAGTTGGCAAAAGCCACCAATGGTCGATAGTACGTTAACCAGTGTATGGCAGGGCATGCAGACCTGCGGATGCAGGGACCTACGGGTACCCTTGTATTGGGCCAGCAAGCCCTAAAATTGCGAATAAAATTTTTTTTTTTAATTTTTTTTGAAATAAAACCAAAACTTTTACAATAAAAAATTCGCAGAAAAATATATTTTTTTTTACGAAAAAAATGTCCGAAATTTTCTCTTACCAAACAGGCGGATGGCCGTATAGCCATACCAGCAAAAAAATTTTGCTTCAAATTTCAACTTTGTCCAAAATGGATGAATGAACAATCGATTCAGGGGTTTTGGACCACTGCAGATGCAATGGCAATGTCCGTTTGAGCTGAAAATGCTTCAAAATTGCAGGTATGTCCTAGATCAAGAAAAAAAACCCCAAACCCTTGAAGCTCCAAAAATCTTCAAAACAAGAACAGGAAGCAACAGGTGTGGAGCTCTGATACCATGTAGGAGTTGAGAAAATACAACACCACAAACCCCTAAGATCACTTGCATGCAAATAACCTGTCACAAAAGAAGAGATGGAGACAAACAAGCAAGGGTTCTCTAAAAACTGAAAATGTATATATTAGAGAGAATGAGAGAATGAATTGATATGAAATACAATGGGATCAATCCTTATAAAAAAAGAGATCATGCAAACCCTAATAAAACCCTAATAGGAAAAACCCTAATAGAAGCCCTAATAGGATAACATTTAATAATTAATATAATTATTAAATGTCACTTTATGCAAACTAATCTGAAATCTTAAGAAGGGAATAAAGTTAACTTAATCAACATAATTAAGTTAAGACGTTTACTCTAACACCTTCTTCATTTGTCCATTGAATTCATGTAAACCTTGTTTTTAGGCCTTGTAGCCTTTTTGGTCAAGTAGGCCTCCTACAACTAGTGCTCTTGGAATAACCCCAAGACTTCCTTAACAAACCCCCAAACTATTTAGGGATTCTCTCTATAGACCTCCTAGGCTCCAAGATTTCCTAGGTTTTAGACCTTCTTGGTGTCCGTACATAGGTCTGTCACCAAACCCCTATTTTCAAGGGTTTCTAGGGCATGTGACACATTTTGGTTTCTTTAACTTAATTGAGTGCTTTAATGGCCTCCTCTACACTTCTCCTTGCATAAACATGTCCAAGTCACATACCCCTAAACCTCTACACCATTTATTGGCACAAACCAATCCGTTAAACAAGCCCTCTTGCTTATGTTCTATTCAAGCACCTAGCCAGAATGCCCCTGCACTCGCCTAGAGCTTGACGGAATTACTAGCTCTCCTACAAAAAAAGACTCCACATACCATATTTACACTATATACAAGGTCCCCTACTTGATTCCAAGAGGCCATGGAAGTTCAACCACGGGAATTCAAGTGGGTTGCATCTTTTACAAAACTGGCCCTGAACCGAGCAGTGAAATAGATGAACACAAAGAATTTACAAAGTGTTAACCAGTCGTGCCAAAAAACTAAACCAATGCCACACAAAGTAGTTACATGTCACAAATTAAAGATTCAATGCATTAGTTCAGTCCTTTCAATCCATTAATTGACTGGATCAAGGCCCTGTTTCAACCACGTAGTCAAAAAAACTTGTTCTTTTCAAGATACAATCCATACAATAGTACTTCCAAATCTTCCCCCTGTCAGATTAGGGTTTTGTCTGACCTTATATATCATATCGCTACATGTTGGGACCCTTAGGTCAGGCTTAGAACAACATAAATGCTTCCTAGTGTTTAGGAGATGTTGTCATCACAACTTAGCAGGATATCCTAAGCATACACAAAACCCAAGACTCTACACAAACTTGCCACCACACACACCAAATCAACCTTGGGACTTTATAAAATAGTCCTTATTACCTTGGTGGTTAGCTAGAACCACCTACAAGCCAAAATTTGCTAAGACCTTTCAAAAGACCTTAAGGTGCTCCTGCACAAGTGCCTTAACACCTTCTATCCCTCGGCTTCCTATAAATGCTTGCACTTGTCCCGTGAGTCTGGCACAACTTCCTAATGCTTTGGCTAAACGCTGCTCGAGTCTTATCTGTTATCCCATCCGATTGTCCCAACTCACTGCTTTTTAGAGATTTCAGAGATCTTTCATTTGCCCAAACTGTCAGTGATTAGAAGTGTTGGAAGTCCTGACAATTGCTCCATGCAGTTGTCAACTTTTACTACCTGTCCTTGATTTACTCCGTAGTTTGCCAAGAGGTCCGCAACCTTGGTTTTGTGATATGCTTCCCAATAGTGCTTGGTTCTGGTGGATTAACTTGGTATCGCTTTGTTTCGTATTTCTGTGTTTTTTCACCTCCCTACCTGCTCTCGCCCATTTTTTATTTCATTGAAATTTTTAGAGGTTTCATGTGTTACAATGCATCATTGCATTCATTTTGTATTTTTAAATTTTTTTAATTATTATTATATATAATCCAATTGAAATTTACTTATTGATCACTCCTTATAGACTAATGGTCCCATGATCATTTTGTAGGAAATGATGTTTTTTATAAACATCTAAGTGATATTACATTGGAGCTCTTCAGGCCCACCATACGTACACAGTGGAATGCCCAAAATAAAGATATAAAAGATGAGCTCATTAAACATTCAGTTGTGTTGTTCGGTGATAAAACATTCAACCGAACCAAGGTCCTTAAGAAAGCTGGTACCTATCTAAAGTATGTGAGGGACCAATATAGGTCACATTTAGAGAAGAACAAAAAGTATGAGCATCCCCCCATGATTCTGGAAAGGGAGTGGAAGGACTTGGTGTCAAATGGAAAGGAGAAGGCTGAAAAGAAGAGAGGAAAGATACCACTGGGCCAAGGAAGGTATGTGATACTATCAACAATTTAATTAGATACTGATTACTCTTTTTTTTTACATAATCTAACGTATTTCAAACTTTTCATAGGCTTCCCAACACGTCAATGGAAATAAAGGCAAGACTAGAAAAACACGGGCAACACAAACTTGGCTCTGGTGGTTATATGAAAATAGCCACATGATTTGCAAGTATCAATAAATGAAATATTGCATCCAAATAATAAATTACAAACAATTTTGGTTTTATCACACCATAGAAGCAAAATTCATGATCGCATTCAAAAATGCAAGGCTTTGATTTCAATAGAGTGCCCACAGAAGAGGACCTAAAGATTGCCTTCAACCAAGGCTATGGAGCCCTGTCTAAACAACTAAGAGTCTCAACTGGGAAAACACAATCTTCCACTGCATCCAACACACAAGTAAATAAACTCAATAAAGTTTATTTCAAATTGAATACTTGTGCAATCTGTTCAATATTAATTTCCACCATAATAATGTGCCTATTTGTTTTACATAGATAAGCAATGATAATACTGCACATGACATTGGAATGCAGCCTGGTGAGGGTGGAGCACAACCTGCTGATGAAGTCCATGGTGTGCATCTTGGTACTAGATGTATTCATGTGCTATACAAAACACAATATGGATTAATACAATTAAACATCTTTAATTGCATTTGGTGTATTAATCAATGTAACCTTTCATGTTTCAACTTTAGAGCATGTAGAGCGTGATCAACATGTTGAGCATGATCAGGCTAGACAAGATTAGGATCATGATGTGGCTCTATCAGGTAAAGAGGACCACTCTAATGTTCTTTTAAACATATTTAATTTTAATTGGTGTTTTAATTAATGTAATATTTTGTGTTTCAACTCCAGATTAGGATTTAGAGGGTGTTCAACATGTTGAGCATGAGGCTATAAGACAAAATTAGAAACATGATGTGGCCCAATCAGGTAAAGAGCACCACTCTGATGTTCTTTTAATTAATGAAATACGTGTAACAATAATAATAAAACATATCAATTTAACATTTCTTTGCTATTGCAGCAAACCCCCCCTTGCATCCGCATCCACATTGTGAGTACATGACTAGGCATACATTAAGATCACGAGCAGAGCTCAAAACAACTCAAAGGGGGGCAGATGATTTTGAAAATGATACTCCACTTCATCTTTTTTTAGTTGCAAAAAAGAAACAAAAAAAGAAGTGATTGTAATCATATTATGACAGCCATATTTTTGATAATATGTAAAAACTGAAAAAATGAAACATGTTAATGAATGAATGTGAATATGCTAATGAATAAATGTTATATGTTAATGAATGAATGTTATATGTTATTAATGGATGAATGAATGATTAATGTTATATGATCGGGTATGGGGAATTGAGAGTGATGTGAGGGGGGGGGGGAGGGCCAAATGAGCTTCCACCTTCATGTGGTTGGCCCTGTTAAGTAGAGAATATTAAACTATTCTCAAAACAAAGAGAAGCTCAATAAGGTAAGTAATGCACTTTTCAATATAAGAAATGCATCGTTTGAAGCATCAAACCAATCTGCAAAGATGAAAGAAAGTGCTAACTTTTCACTATGAACATTGTGTTGTGTGTGGATTTGGTTTCAAAGCTTTGTTTTTTATTTTTATTTTAGTGGTCTCATTAATTTTACTTTTCCTGCCCACTTGGTGATTAGTAGGCAGGTTGGAAGTACTTTGTATCCATACGAAGAATATGAAGCTCTCTAATGATGTATGTATTGTAGAACCTAAATTTATTTTTGTACTTCTAGATCTAATGTCAAGCAGTGCTTGGATTTTGAGAGGATTTATTAATCTTTGTTTTTCTTGGCGACAATATATATTAATCTTTAGGATTCTTGGTACAGGTTGATCTCAAAACGATTGGTAAGGATACTCATGGATATGTTGGAGCAGATCTTGCAACTTTGTGCACTGAGGCTGCACTTCAGTGTATTGGGGAAAAAATGGATGTCATTGACTTAGAAGATGAGACAATAGATGCTAAGATTCTACATTCAATGGCCATGACTAATTAGCACTTTCGGACTGCATTGGGCTCTAACAACCCATCCGCTGTCCATGAAACTGTGAGTTTTTCCAAACCATGTCTAGACGTTCAATTTTTCTCATATCGATTAAGTAGGGATTGTATTTTTAAGCTATTGATCTGTTGTGCCCCTAAATTTTCAATTCCTAAGTTTGTTTGTTTCTGATGATTTTCATAATGGTAAATTTGCTTATGAATATTGGGAAAACATTGACAGGTTGTCAAGTTCCAAATGTCACTTGGGAAGATATTGGAGCATTGGAAAATGTCAAGAGGGAGCTTCAAGAGGTATATTGAGATATGTGGTTCACTATATTTCTGCCTTGCTTTTCTTTCAATGCAGAAAACCTTCTTTTGAAGGAGATATGAACTAACAAAATTCATATGAGTTTTGTGTACACTATTCAATATCCAGTGGAGCATTCTAAGAAATTTGAAAAATTTGGAATGTCTCCTTCAAAAGAAGTGCTAGTTTATGGACCACCGGGTTGTGGAAAGACATTGCTTGCAAAATCCATTGCCAATGAATGCCAAGCCAATTTTATCAGTGTGAAGGGCTCTGAATTGTTATCAATGTAGTTTCGAGAGAGTGAGGATAATGTGACACATTTTTTATAAGGCCAGAGGGTTAGCTCCTTCTATCCTGTTTTATGATGAGCTAAATTCTATTGCTACGCAGGTGTGTTTCTTTTTTATAAGTGAAAGTTTAAGGATGACTATAAATGACAGGGAATTTTGTTTGACCTTTTTGAAGTAGGCTCTAACTTGTGATGCATAATTGGTTTGCATGTTTCTAGTGTGGTAGTAGTGTTGGGGATGTTAGTGGTGTTGCAGATAGAGTCCTTAATCAGCTATTGATGGAGATGGCTTGTATGACAGCCAAGAAAATAATTATCATTATTGCTGCTACAAACAGACCTGATATCATCAATCCTGCATTGTTAAGGCCTGACCGACTTGACTACTTTTATATATCTCCCAGAGTCACCTCGATAAGTCTTTTGATCCATTTGTATCTTCATCGACAAGAGATCATGTATCGCTAGGATATTCTATAGTTTCCCCGACGTGGTGAGTCTCCCCGATGATTATTCTTTTGATCTAAACTATGTCGCCAAGATTCCTACCGATGTAATCTTATCGGCATCACATAGCTGGTCAGGTAGACATTCAGAACTTACTCCGATGGTATATGTCTTGCCAATATGCTTCCCTCATGCTTCGTTGATGAGACAAGATGTGTATCTCACCAATGAAACATCATCGCTGAGACCAAAATCTAGTCCTCTCAATATATCTTCTCAGGCAATTTTGATCGCTATAATAGTCTTGATCTTTCACTGATATGCCTACATTTCAACAAATAGTTTTTTTTTTTTTAAATTGCAATGTTTCGTCGAATTTGCGATGAACCGCAAAAAGCGTTGGACGAATTTGCAATGTATCCGACGAATTTTTTCCGTAATGACTTGCCTATTTTGTCGCGCGTTCGACAAACTTCTGTCACTATTTCAATCTAAAGTATGTCGCCAAGACTCTTGCCGATGTATTCTTAATGGTGTCACATAGTTGGTCAAGTAGACATTCAGAACTTACTCTGATGGTATATGTCTTGCCAATATGCTTCCCTCATGCTTCGTCGATGAGACAAGATGTGTATCTCATCGATGAAATGTCATCGCTGTGACCAAAATCCAGTCCTCTTGATATATCTTCTTAGGTAATTTTGATCGCTGTAATAGTCTTGATCTTTCACTGATATGCCTACATTTCAATGAATAGTTTTGTTTAAAAAAATTGCAATGTTTCATCGAATTTGCGATGAACCGCAAAAAGCATCCAACGAATTTGCAATGTATCCGATGAACTTTCGCCGTAATGACTTGCTTATTTCGTCACACGTTCGATGAACTTCTGTCGCTATTTCAATGTAAATTATGTCACCAAGACTCCTGTCGATGTATTCTTAACGGCATCACATAGTTGGTCGGTTAGACATTCAGAACTTACTCAGATGATATATGTCTTGCGGATATGCTTCCCTCGTGCTTCGACGATGAGACAAGATGTGTATCTCGCCGATGAAACTTCATCATTGAGACTAAAATCCAATCCTCTCGATATATCTTCTCAGGCAATTTTGATCGCTATAATAGTCTTGATCTCTCAACGATATTGGCAATACGCCGAACTTTTGTCGTCATGGCGATGAACTTATGTTGTTAATCCGATGGTTTGGCATAGGTATGCCTCCCGTGCTCCGGGTACTATTCGTCACACGATCGACGAAGTGGGCATCACGGTGCTAATGAGCTTGCGTCATGAGGTCGACGTTTTACAGTCCGTCGGGATATAGACAAAAATTGAGCGATGACACTGGTTTATGTGATTCATCGGTCAGTCGACAATGTATCGTCGAGATTCCGATGAACGGCCATCAGATATTGGGGTCAAATCCTGTAGTGTTTCCATTTCTTACTATCAAATATCTTTCTCTTGTACCCTAGGTGCATTATGGGTTTGTGAGTTGTGAGGCTTTATGAGCTTTATGAATCAATCAATGACCTTTGGGCACATTGTTAGAAGGAGCGTATGACATATAGAGATAAAGTCTAAGAAGGTCACTATCAGTCCTACCTTTTATGAAATGATCTCAGGAACAAATACAAGTTTCTCTAGCCCTTTTAGGGAATCCCCTTGTATTCCTACCCATCCTACTTCACCTTCCACTTTTTTTATGGAGGAAGATGATTCTCTCAAGGTTCTTGCAGAGCAACTTATTTCCCTAGATAGAATGTTAGAATATTAATTTCTCCCTAAATGGGTCTTCTAGTAATGTCTACCAGCTACGCATGTTTTGGAGATTTCTTGCACCTAAGCCACAAGTAACAAGTCAAAAAATTAAATGCACATGTTCAAATTGTTCTAGAACTTTCTTACTCTTCTATAATTTGGTAACTTCTAACTCCTCTATAAAAAGAGGATCAATGCAACCTTTTTGATATGCAATAGAAACTTGCAGTAGTGCATGTTAAGTAAATTTGTGTGTCTGATTCAGTGTTTTCATTTCTCTTTCAATTTTTTTTCTTCACAGGTATCAAAGCCTATGGTTGAAAACCCTTGAAAATAGCTATACTAAGCCCTAGATTATGTTGCCACCAATTAGAGAAAATTTTGAAAGAAATGTTAGCTACATTCATAAGAGGAGACATTTCTCAATTGGAGATTTAAAAGGTTTCCTACAAGGAGATAAGGCATTGCTTTATGCAGGCATTGATTATATGAGAAAGAAGTCATAGATAGGGAAGCTACTAAGATCTCAAAATTTTTTAAAGAAGGAAAAATTAGTAGAGGGTTGATGTTAAAGACTGTAGCAGCCATTCAATCTAGATCAGAGGTAAATAGATGAAAATCTTTGAACAAAATAATTGTATCTTAAAAGTATGTTATAATTGCAGAAATACAAGTCACATAAGGGTGCATAATTTTCTCTGAGGATTTAAGAGGCTTTAGTAACCATTAAACACCAATCTAAAGTAGGCCATAGGTTTGAAGCTAAAAGATATTCGCATGCATTTTATCTAGTTTGATTGATAAAAAAATTTAACAACATTTAAAGAATTTTTTAATCTACTATGTTTTCCTGTCACATCACTAGGGAAGATTATACTAGTTTTTACAGTTAATTGTGTTCAATATTCATAGTAAATTCTAGTCTTGCATGTGCAGGTAATATTACTATTGAAAGTTTATATATTCAAGAAAAGTAAAATTAATATTTCCAAGCCAAAAAGGAGATTGAGTAAAGGAATGTGGAGTTTCTAGTTATCAAATTGTTGATAATATGACAAAGTGTCAGTGTTTAAAATTTGCTACAGATATCTAATGTGTGAAAGAGGTTTATAGCCAAACAAAAGGTGATCATTGTTTTCTTTCAACTAGATGTTGTTTTCAGATAATTCATCCAATGTGTCGTTGAAAGTCTTGAAAAGTTGAACATTTGTTGAAGATTTGAGTTTGTCAAATCGAATGAAAGAAAGCATTTTTTTGAAGGAAAAAAGGGATCTACTCGAGAGGGAGATTGTGGCAATTAAAGGTGTTTGTTGTTTGTTGATAAAATAAATTTAAAAAATATTGTTCTGTCATGATAGAAATTAGAGTTGTGAAGTTCAAAACGTAAAGAGGTGAAGGAAATTGTTTGTTTTCTTTTCGAGAAGTTGAAATCAAATTTTACAAAATATAAATATTGTTGATGCCAAAAGGAAGATTGTATCATAAAAAAAAAATTGTAATTCAAATCAACAACAAATTTGAATCCAAAGATTGGTGTTGAAGTATTATTTGAAGCTAAGTAAAAGTAATTGTTATTTTGTGGTTTTCAATTGTAACCGAAGGAAGGAGATTGCAGATTGTGGAGAAAGATCATTGTCATTGCACACTACTGTATTTGACTCCAATTTTCGACAATCTATTGTCGGAATACTGACGAATCGCCGAAATAATTTTTGTCGCTCAAATTTTGTCGATATTCTGATGAAGTTTAAAACGTCGAAATCACGATGCAAGCTCGTTAGAATATCAATGGAAATTTCATCAATCTGGCAACGAACAGTAGCCAAAACACAAGTGGCATGTTTTTTCCAAAGCGCTAGATCAACAACAAAATTTCATCGCAATTACAACTAAAGTTTCGATGTATTGCAAATATCGGTGAGATATCAAGACTATTACAGCAATCAAAATTGCCTGAGAAGATATATCGGGAGGACTGGCCTGTGGTTTCAGTGTTGAAGTTTCATCAGCGAGATACTCATCTTGTCTCATCGATGAAGCATGACGGAAGCATATCGGCAAGACATATACTATAAGAGTAAGTTCTGAATGTCTACCTGACCTGCTATGTCACGCCAATAAGATTACATTGGCAGGAGTTATGGCGACATACTTGACATCGAAAGAACAATGACAACAGTTCATCACAATTGCGATGAAATAGGCAAGTCATTACGATGAAAGTTTTGTCGGATGTATTGCAAATTCATAGGACGGTTTTGGAGGTTAGTCAAAAATTCGACAAAACAATGCAATTTTTTGAAAAGCGTTGGATCAACAACAGAAGTTTGTTGCAACTACGATGAAAGTTTTGACATATTACAAATATCGGTGAGAGATCAAGACTATTACAATAATCAAAATTTCCTAAGAAGATATATCAGGAGGACTGGCCTGTGGTCTCAGCGATGAAGTTTCATCAGCGAGATACTCATCTTGTCTCATCGATGAAGCATGAGGGAAGCATATTGGCAAGACATATACTATTGGAGTAAGTTCTTAATGTCTACCCAACCCGCTATGTCACGTTGATAAGATTACATTGGCAGGAGTCTTTGTGACATAATTAACATCAAAAGAACAATGACAACAGTTCGTCAAAATTGCGATGAAATAGGCAAGTCATTACGATGAAATTTTTGTCGGATGTATTGCAAATTCATCAGATGCTTTTGGAGGTTCGTCAAAAATTCGTCGGATGCTTTTGGAGGTTCATCAAAAATTCGACGAAACAATGCAATTTTTTATAAAAAAAACTATTCATTCAAATGTAGGCATATCAGTGAAAGATCAAGACTGTTACAACGATCAAAATTTCCTGAGAAGATTTATCAAGCGGACTAGCCTATGGTCTCAGCGATGAAGTTTCATAGGCGAGATACTCATCTTGTCTCATTGATGATGCATGATGGAAGCATATCAGCAAGACATATACCATCGGAGTAAGTTCTGAATGTCTACTTGACCCGCTATGTCATGCTGATAAGATTACATCGGCAGGAGTCTTGGTGACATACTTGAGATCAAAAGAATAATAATTGGGGAGACTCACCACGTTGGGGAAACTGTAGAATATCCTAGCGATACATGATCTCTTGTCGATGAAGATACAAATGGATCAAAATACTTATCGGGGTGACTCTGGGTGATATTTAAAAGTAGTAGGAGGCTCCAAAGTGCATCCATAGGGATAATGACACAACATAAGGACAGGTCAATCAAAGAGAGAAAGTTGATGTGCCACACCATGAACATTTAAAAGGGGTAGTAAAAGACAAGATGGATTGTCATCAATTCTCAAATATAAAGGATAGATTGGAAGACTTCATTATGAAAATTTAGATCACAATATGATTAACCTTGTTTTGACAAATGCAATGACTTTAGTGTCAAGAGTTAAGAGGCCATTCAACTTTTCATTTCAATAAATTGTTGTATGCATTGATTAAGTGTTTACAAGGTAGAAAAAGGATAGTCATATGACTATTTAAAATATCTAACAACATGTCAGTTGTTGTGCTTAATTAGGCTTACAAAGGCGGGGATTTATCATTTGTTGCATACATCTGCAGTCCAAGATCTAGGTCTGCATTATATGGTTACTATGTATGAGAAATGAGTAATGAATAATTGTAGAATATGGAGGCTATGGATGATATAATGATGGCCACATTTGATGTTGATGATCAAAAATTGGAGAAAAATATAAAACCTATGATGAGTCATGAGATCAAGGGGACTGTCATGGACAGTGAATGACGAATAATAGATGTTAAGAAAAAAAAATATTCACCATAGAGCATATGAAGAATAGACTTTATGATTCTATAGGAAGGTTTACTATCATAAAGAATGTATTCTCAAATTTTAAAAGATAGTCATACCAATGTGTAAGTACAATCACTTCAGCAATGAAAGATATAAGGACATGTGCTAGAGAAATGATAGCTAAATAGTGGATTGAGCATAGAGATGGTAACCCTTAAAAGTATAATGTTGTGTTGACATCAAAGCAAGAGAAGAAGGTTATAGTCAAGTGAATTACAATTGCATGGCTGCCATCAAGAGTACAATCAGATCCATTAGTGATAGTGAAAAGGTTTTGACAATAGTCTTGATGAATATCACAGTGCCCTTTACTTCATATCAAAATGACAGACTATACTAAGGCAGTGGTATAAAAATTTGTTGAAGATAATCAACTATGATGAAGAGGGAAATCGATATATAATGATGGTCTGAGCAATATGATAGACAAGTTTGGAGGCCAAAGTCAAGCCAAATGAAAAATCTTAAATAAGCTCTGAAGACAAATTTTGATAATGGAAAGTAGAAAGCACAAGATTCAGAGGACAATGTAGGACTCAAAGCTAGATAGATAGTATAAGTTTGTGAGAGTTCCTTCAAGAGTGTAATGGTGATGAGGTATTAAAGGCTAAAGTTTCTACAAATGTACATAGATTTACTAAATGGAATCTCAATTGCTTTGTTTCCCATTATCATGGTCAAGGAAGTGCTGATACAGTAACACACAGTTCATCATGGGAATTATAGAGAGGTTGAAGACACTATTGCAAAAATTCAGAGGTATGACAAAATAGTGAAGTAACATAAAGTTGTGAAAGAGAAGATTTAGACATTCATATGAAGGAAAACCATCAAACAAAGGTTTTAATCAAGACACGGTCATCCTTTGATAAGTTGAAAGAAAGTCATGAATATAAGAGGATAGTTTGCAAGATAGTCATATACATTGATAAGGACAATGAATAAGGTTTTAAATTATTACTCAAAGAGAAACTAGTAGCCTAATCCTAATATTTGAACTCCATTGCATTAAATTTTTATTGAAAAAAGAAAGTATTGTGCAACTGAATACAAAAAACTCATCTTACAAATTTGCACAACAAGCACAACCTACAAACTGGATTCTAGTTTTTCTAAAAAAGAAAAAATCAAACTAGTGAATATTAAACTACTCACTAGAATCTAATTTTGTGGGAAATGAGAAATTTGGTGAGAAAACACACCTGTAGTGCCTCTTGGATACTTAGCTAGTGTACTAAAAAATAGGATTGCAAACCCAAAATTATTTTCACTCTAGAAATTCAATAGAAAAATACAGAATGTTATCCTAGATACTTAGCTCTTAGACAATCGATAAAAAAATATGAGCATGATTATGAATGGTTTTACTTGGTCCCACTATTGATCTCCATGTTTGAGAGCCTTCTCTTTAAGACCCCATGAATCCACTTTGATCCATTGCTGCCAAAAGAGATATTAATGTGTAAACAAGGAGCCACATTTAGACAAACTGGTTGTTGATTTCTTCTAAGAAATTTAGAGACTACAAAAAGAAGATACATGATGGGGATCATGTGGGCTTCCTAGAGAAAGCACTGCAATATGGCCTCGAGCAACAATGAAAAACTTTGGATTAGCTTCACAGTAAATCCTAACAGCATGACATTGAGACTCCACTTCATTAAGTTGATGGTATGAAGAACCAGATCCATATATTCCTTGAGATACATATCATATTGAATAGAAAAACATAGTGACACAAGCAATCTGAATTATGAGATAAAGCCTCCAAACCCTCTATGGAAACATGAATTTTACCAGATAATCAAAATTTTAAATTTAAGTAAACCCAAGAAAAATAATTCCATACAATGCAGCTACACGCGATTACAGATGGGACTTATCTTCCCCTTCTGACTCTCCTTCTTATTCCATTTGAAGAGGACAACGTCTACCCCTTGATTCAGCTATGTAAGTTTAGCATTAACAAATAAAAATATTTTTAGCACAAGAAACGATCCTCACCCATCTAAACAAGCACTTGTAAGACAAGCCCAAAAATCTAAGTTTATCACAATCAAGTAAAGATTAAATCCTTATAATCAATCATAGTAACTGGAAAGTATTAATTGGATCAGTAAGAAGAATCAAATAATTAGGGTTGGGCACTATATAAACCACTACTATCACAACTATTGAAACATGCTCAGGTACTGGGTCCTCTCCCCTAGATTAAACTAAGGAAAACATTATTGTAAACATAATATGTATAGAAGAATATGAATGTGAAGGAAAATGGATATTAGAAAAACATAAATGTAAATAAAAGTAGTGTGAGTAGAACATGAATCTAAATTGGTCTTGAACAAATAAAATCATACCCAATTATCATTAAGTTATACTGACCTTGTACTCATTGCCATTGTCAATCTTAAAGGTTACTTTGATGCCTTTTGCAGAAACTCCTTGGCCACGAGCTAAGAGAAGGCGGGAAAACCAAGTTTATATTGATGACTTCCTCACAATCAAAAAGAAACAAGCAACCATTCAACCCTATTAGAACAGAATAATCCTATGAAATGATTTTTATTTTTTTTACTGGCTAATGGATAGTGGACCTAGTTCTCTTGAATTGAGATACTACTAAGATGTGTTGACTGGTGATTTTAGACTACCGATATTCTGCTTCAATCTCTACAAGTTACTTTTTTCTTAAATATATTCAAGATAACACTGCAAAAAAAATCCCTGATCTCTTAGAAATTATCCAGATTATTTTGTTAATACTTCTCCATTTTGATATTTTCTTTCAAAAATTCATAGAAAGATATGTAATTCCATATTTGAAACTTACATATTTTAATTTTACTAGTTCTGTAATTATAGGATATGATTCCAATAATTGTGAAACACATTGGCAATATGCTGGATGAATGAAATAAACTATGCAATTGGGAGGTGTAAAGCCAAATTCCTTAACCCTTGCCAACATCCTTCTTGCCTATTCTAAAACATGTTCTTTGGAACAGGGCATGAAAATCCATCTAAGTATAATGAAAAGGAATTTTTTGTCAGGTATTATATTATAGTAAGTTGAATGAATGTAAGTAGAGAAATTTTTGCATACCTGCAGATGGTACAAAATTTCATGGTTAAGTGGAAGCCTCCCATCAACAACAAGATCCAAATATTTGTGTATCTATCTCAATCGAGCCTCTAAACCCTTCAGAGCTATCAAATTTTCCACTAACCTATTATGCACAAAAGTCAAATTTTAGAGACCACTAAAAACAAAAGAAATAAAAATTTGAAACCAAATCCACACACAACACAATGTTTATAGTGAAAAGTTAGCACTTTCTTTCATCTTTTCATATTGGTTTGATGCTTCAAACGATGCATTTCTTATATTGAAAAGTGCATTACCTTATTGAGCTTCTCTTTGTTTCAAGAATAGTTTAATATTCTCTACTTAACAGGGCCAACCACGTGAAGGTGGAAGCTCATTTGGCCCCTCCCCCCCTCACATCACTCTCAATTTCCCATACCCGATCATATAACATTAATCATTCATTAATCCATTAATAACATATAACATTCATTCATTAACATTTAGAATTCATTCATTAACATATTCACATTCATTCATTCATCCATTAATAACATATAACATTCATTCATCCATCCATTAGTAACATATAACATTCATTCATTAACATATAAAATTTATTCATTAACATATTCACATCCATTCATTAACATATAACATTCATTTTTTCAAGTTTTACATATAAAAAATATGGTTGTCATAATATGATTACAATCACTTTTTTTTTGTTTATTTTTTGCAGCTAAAAAAAGATTGTGTTTTCCCAATCAAGACTCTTAGGTGTTTAGCCAGGGCTCCATAGCCTTGCTGGAAGGCAATCTTTAGGTCCTCTTCTGTGGGAACCCTATTGAAATCAAAGTCCTACATTTTTGCATAAGATCATGAATTTTGCTTCTATGGCATGATAAAACCAAAAATTATTTGCAATTTATTATTTGGATGCAATATTTCATTTATTGATAATAACAATTCGTGCTGCTAATTTCATATAACCACCAAAGTCAAGTTTGTGCTGCCCATTTTTTCTAGTCTTGCCTTTGTTGCCTTCGATGTGTCGGGCAGCCTATGAAAAATTTGAAATACGTTAGATTATGTAAAAATAAAGAGTAATCAATATATAATTACATTGTTGATAGTATCACATACCTTCCTTAGCCCTATCGTGTCTTTCCTTTTTCTTTTCAGCCTTCTCCTTTCCATCTGATAGCAAGTCCTTCCACTCCCTCTCCGGAATCATGGGGGGACACTCGTACTTTTTGTTCTTCTCTAAATGTGACCTATATTGGTCCCTCACATACTTTAGATAGGTACCAAATATCTTAAGGACCTTGGTTTGATTGAATGTTTTATCACCGAACAACACAACTAAATGGTTAATGAGCTCATCTTTTAAATCTTGATTTTGGGCATTCCACCATGTACGTATGGTGGTCCCAAAGAGCTCCAATGTAATATCACTTAGATGCTTATAAAAAACATCATTTCCTGCAAAATGATCATGAGATCATTAGTCTATAAAGAGTGATCAATAAGTAAATTTCAATTGGATTACATATAATAATAATTAAAACATTTTAAAGTACCTTGGACCTTCTCTATCTTTATGGGAACGAAATCCTTGGTCACCACAAATGTGACCAAAAATGCTCCCATACTAGTAATACGGGAAGATCCAGGGAATGCTGCTAAAACATCACCAGTACTAGTGGCCTCTGCATCCCTAGGTAAATGTCCTGAAACATGTAGTGGCATGTTTTTGCTACCAGAGGGTGCACTATCGAATTTCTACATTGTATGTGTTGCCAACATTTCAGTCGACAATATAGGCATGGATGATGGGGTCGGATGATGTGATGTATGTGCAAGAAGATTAGGATTGACACTTGTATCGACCCCTACTTCCCGGGAAACACTTGCAGTACTCTGATAATGGCTAGAAAATCATGAGGATGCAAATAATCCTATAAAAACAACACATATTTTAGTTCATGACATAAAAGAGTACAAAATATAAAACCATGAATGAACTTATGTTATAATTAAAGATCTCATGACAGCTTACTTGCAAGTTATGTGCTCTCTCAAACAATATTTTAACCCTTTCTCTTATCTCATCTGTTTGAGGCACTATGAATACCAACTTAAAGATTTCTTCATTGCATTTTTTTTGGGCCTTCCTCATCATATCCACAGGGTTTCCGGAAAATGTGATGTCATCATCGCATAATAGTGACTGCACCTTCATATGGATGCTCTCCTCTACTATTTGTGCCTTTCCCCGATCAGTCAACTACAACAAGATTATTAAAAAAATTATCGAAATTAACCCAATAAACTCATGAAAAAAACATAATGATAAAAAAATCTCATATCTAATTTGTACAATTATAATGAGGTAAAATTGTCAGGTAGAAGCGCCTGAAGATGGATCGCGATCTGTGTTCTGGGCCACATCCTTCCTCGTATGATCAATGTCCTGTTGTGACAAAAATTTAATATAATAAACATTACCGAAATGAAACCAATAGACTTACAAAAAAAATCATAATAATAAAATGGTATATTATATTGGAGTCATAAATTGGAGGTTGGGTAAAATGGTATATAGTACATACCACCCCCATAGTAACTGTGTTTGTATCTAAGTGATTCAAATTATAATTGATTAGCAACTCTTCCCCTACAGTTATTGATTTTATTGCATATATGAATACATGATTTCCCTCTCGCACATTGAATATGCAGGTGGGTTACTTATTTGTTGACCCAGGTTGTGTACTATTTATAAACCCTGCAATATTCCCTGATGCTTTTGGCCTTTCGTCAATGTACCTAGCCACTCCTTTATTTTGATCCTTATCTTTTAGCTGTATATAATTTGCTGACAGTGCATACCGATGCATACTTCGTGTATATCAAACCAACTGCATCCAATCTTTGTAATTGTAACAAGGTCCAACATACTCCATCAATTTAGTAACTTTGTCTTAACAGGCCTTTATGTCGTCCATGCAAAATAGGCTCAAACCATGTAATGACGATGGTGTTATGCGATATATCCTCTCATTGACACAAAAATCAATTTTTATTGGAGGAAGTTCCTTGGGTACCCATTATTCCTATAGATTTTTGTACCTCAAGGGCACCTCGATGTCGTCTATGCTCTCATCATCATAAGAACATGACCCCCCTTCAGCAAGAAAAAATTCCATGCGTTTACAAAATTTTCTTCTAATCTTTTGACCTCTAGTTGATCTCCCTCTTTTAGACCTACTACATGTCTCGCTTTCCTCTTCTCTTCCTGAATTTATGTCGCTTGAGGAAGATAGATCTGAAAAATACCTATTTGGTGGTACCTTCACTCATAAGGACGTTGGATGAATTTCTTTCATGGTGATGTGATCCCAAGGTGACATTATGATTAATTTATCATTTCATTGCTAGAATTTGACAGGTTATAAGGTAATCAAGTCTTGATAGATTGCAAGTTATTGTTACTACCGTCCAAATGTGTCCATCACAAATCAAATCTACTTAACATTTTAACTCCCAAATTTTGTAACAAGTGTTAAATGTGACTATAGTCCACCAGTTACACAACCAAGGCCACAAATGTATTCTCTAATTGTAATCAAAGGAATTTTTCTCTTCATTCAAGTAAATAAACTTGAAGGGAAACAACACCAAGTGGCCTATTAGACACCTACATGACTAAAAATAGCAGCACATTTACATTTAATTTCCATATGTCTAAGTGGTTAACAGGGAGGGAGTGTGTACTAGGCCTAGTAAAGTCATCATAAGTTTATGCTTTGGCAATAAAAATTGTTTAAGTCATCTTAAATCTTCCTATGTCTAATTGCTAGGAGACTGTTGGTATGTTTTAAGGTAGGATGAGTTGTGGCATCAATTTTCTAATTCTCTATGACAAGGTTTCAACATCTTCAAATAGTGAAAGTTAGTGCTCATAGTCATTTGAAACAACAACATTTTGATTATGTATGATGGTAGGATTTGATAACTTAAAAGAATTGGCTACCCAACAAACTTAAAGTTAAAAGAAACTTTTTCAGTTTAAGGGGTTAGCACTTTCTTTCATCTTTGCATATTGATTTGATGCTTCAAATGATGCATTTCTTATCCCACTTCTATCATATTGTATTCCCATCCCATTTCAATTATTGGAGGAGTTGATACCAAAATTTGATATCAAATACCATGTTCTAGAAGCAATTTTCTATCTTTTTACTATTTTTCTAAAGTTCTTTTGTGTTGTATGGATCCCTACAAGCTTGAAATTCTCTAAGATCATTGGTGCAGATGAATATATGTGTTCCCTTTCATTTTCATTTGTTTTGAAGTTCTGAATCACTGTTTTGTGAGAGAAAACAATCAAATACAAGGACTACCCTATTTTGCCTATGTAAGGGTTTGAGGGCTAAATAGAAATGGCATCCACCAATCCACCCACTATCTTGGAACTATAACTCATTGGATTGGTGTGCATAATGGTATGATAGAGGTTCATTTCATTTAGAGGTCTGTTAAAGCAAGAAACTTGGCATTGAATTGATGCCCTAGGGCTGACAGGGGCAATGTCAGGGTTTATCAATTTGATGGGTATCTTGGTAGATTCATGGTGACACTATTTGATGGTCCAATCTCTACTTTGAAATGAAAATATCTCTAACAACTCTAAGAGATATAATGGGACGGCATTAAAGGAACCTTCATATGAAGGATCTTCTAATGAAGGACCTTTGAATTAAGGACTTCATTTGAAGGTCCTCCATGCAAAGGTTCATTTTATAAGGAATGTTAGACATGAAATATTTAAAATAAAAAAATACTCATCATTTTTGACAGTACTCATTGTCCCTTGGTTGGTGATTTTCCCTGAGTGCCCTCAACCTCATCCTTGGTGATGGTATTGACCTTGTTTTCACTCCTCCATACTCTTCCTCGGCACTGGTATTGACCTTGTTTTCACTCCTCCAAACTCTTCATCGACATTGGTATTGACCTTGTTTTAACTCCAAACTCTTCAACGAAGTTGGTATTTACCTTGTTTTCACTCCTCCAAACTCTTCCTCAACACTGGTATTGACCTTTTACTTCTCCAATTTGACAAGCTACAACCTGGTTTCATTAGGTTTTAGAGTATGTTAATTAAATTTAAAATTATGGCACCATTTAGAGTAGTGAATATAAAGCAAGCCAAGCCTATTATAGTCATGAAGGAAATAATAAAACTCCTAAGATACTTTGTGAAACCATTTTCCTTGGTTAAAGGGAGGCCATAAAATATACCTTTGGATTTTTTCAATCTTCAAATATGAGGATTTGCAAGGTTCTTAGCAAGATTAGTAATGGAAATATGTGCAACAAGAATTTTTGAACACACATGGAATCTCCTTGCCAAAGAAAGGGGCTTCATAATTTAATATGATAATTTTTCTCAGCTCTAGAAATTATATGTTTCCTTAAAGAGGAAGGAGAAATCTAAAAGGTAAAAGAGATGCTCAGGAATCTCAACACTTCCTTATGTTCAACCCCCTTCTATCCATAGAAATTGAACCAATTGGGCTTGGCTAAGAAGGATTTCCTATAACATTGAGTTTTATGCCACTATATATTTGATCGTAAAGCTTTCCAGAAAATATCTAGGCATTGAATATCCTAAATAATGTCACGTTTGTCCTCCAAGAGAGTGAGAAAGGAGTCATTAGAAAAATGACCATTGAATATTTTGTCTATAGAGTTAGGAAAGTATCACCTTTAATAAGGTTCCATGGAATAATATTAGCCAAAAGATATCCAAAGGCTTCCATAAAAAAACACATATAAAGTAGGAGCTAAGGGGAAAACATGAAAAATTGAATGAAAACACCCAAAATCCTCAAATTTATGTCCATTCATGGTAATACAAGTATAACCATCATAACATTTTTTTGAAAAAAGTAAAAAAAAACTGAGGAACAAATCCTAGATGACATAACTAGTCCAATTCAACACCAGAGGTAGAAAGAGATTAATGAAATTACCTCAAGTTTTAAGTAGAAGTAAACTTCCATTTTCAAGTACTAATGCTAGTATGAAATTGTGACTAGCTAAATGGAAAGAAAATTAGAAAATTTTAACCAATATTTAAGTGGAAATAATTAAAAGTAACCACACTTTTTGCATGGTTGAACCAATTTAAAAATTCAGCCAAAGGTGATAGTAAGAAAATTAAAATGCACCTATATGAAATATTTAGTCTAAGAACCAAATTTGGATGGCAAAGTTAGTAAGAAGTAGTGTCAAAATTTGAAAATTAATCATGAAATCATGGCTAATAAAGCATGCAAAATATATTGGAATAGTCAAGAGAACTTATATCTGCACATAAAAACACTCAAAATAATAATTATATCATATAGTTCATTTGGGAATATATTACAATATGGCTTTTACAAAGCCTTTCAAATATACCTTCCTATTTGAACTACTATCTTATAAGAATATAACTGATTATTTAATAACAAAACTAAACAAGTTAACTTAAGGTGAATTTATTAATGTTAATCTTAATATTCCAACACCCCGCCTTAAGTTTTACATTCCACACAACAAAACATGTTGATTGAAACAAATAAATATATATAGGCTAAGTTAACATCATTTTATTTTTCTTTAAGTTCTCCCTCAAGAATATCATTGGCTCGAGTTATACAAGTCCATACTATGTGACCCTTTTTCTTAAAATAATAACAATCATTTTTATATTTTCATTATTATTACATCATGAGTATAATACATTCTCATATTGAGAATCAAATTTTAAATCTTTTCCATTGTTCTTTTTTCTTCTCCTAATAGGGCCAAAATCACATCTTCTTGTGTTTGAGAAGTTATTGGACTAAGCATAGAAATAACATTGTTGTATTTTCAAACTATTTAACAAAATATCCTTAGCATCTTCATCATCTAATAGAGCCTTGACTTCTACCAATTGTCTAATGAGAGATCTCAAATTTCTTATGTGATTAGACATAGTGATTATATCTCTCATTTTTAATCTAAATAGTTGAAGTTTTAGGGAAAACTTCACATTAACTATTTTTGCTCCAAATATTTAATTGAAATCATACCAAATTTCCTATGATGATTTATCTAAATCTATATAATAAAATTTAATGTCAGAAAGGGAAAGACCAATAATATATTTGACTATATCATTTGTTTTATGTCATTCCAATAACTTATTTGCATTTGTAGGTGGTGTTTTGTTCCCATGCATGATTCTCTATTATTCATTTATTGAATTTGCATTTTTGTTTTCCAAGTATGAAATTTAAAATAATTATTTTTGTTTAAAAGAATCTTTATGTTAAAAATATGAACTAAAAATATTTCAAAAGTTTAATGTCAACATTATCACTCTAAAAAGTACAACTTAAACATCCCTTTTAAACATTGTAACCAGTTTTGAACTACTCTCCAATTCATTTTTCCTCATCACAAAATATTGACACCATTTTACTGTTCTGAACAACTTATTGAATCCTCTTATGCATCAAACTTATTTAATTTTTTCAAAAAAGACAAAAAAATAAATTTGAAAATATGACTTTTCAAACTTCACACTTCCTTCTTATTATTACCAAATGCCATTATTTTAAATGAAAAACACATGAATGTTATAAATGCATTATTTCTATAAGGAAACAAACCATATATATCTTTTTAATGACCAGCTTAAATCATATTGCAAATAGAAACTTGGTTGTTGTATAGAACATTGAAAAACTGATAACAAAGAATAAAAAAAGCTACTACAAAGACCTAGGATAGGCTAGAGGGCCACAATAGAATATTCATCACAAAGCAACTAGCCTTTACAGTGATTTTGCACTCATTGATTCCCTAAAGAAAACCTTATCTTGAGTATAATCCATCATAGTCACATATGATAACATCATTCTTGACCATTTGATATCATGAAAAACCTCCAAAATCTAGTATTCGAATAACCCATATCATTGACAAGACAAGCTCCATCGGGGTGAAATGAAAAGCTCATACTGAGCATATAGGTCTCACCGATGAAGTTCCATTGGCAAGAAACCTATCTTATCTCACTAATCAAAGCACAAGGAGTTGTATCGGCCAGACCAACACCACCAGAGTAAGATCCTTGAGTCAACTCGAGTGCATTTGTGTCACCGATGAAATATCATCGCCAAAAAACTCATCTTGTCTTGCCGAAAAAACAAAGAAACATACTATCGCCAAGAAAAATTCTATCGGAATGAGTTCAAAATGTCCTCCTGACCCTCTATGTCATGTCAATAAGATTACATTGGTAGGAGTCTTGGTGACATACTTGAGATCGAAGGAATAATCATCGGGGAGACTTATAACATCAGAAAAATTACTGAATGTCTTAGCGATACACCATGTCTTGCCAACGAAGACACAAACAGATCAAGATAGTCATCGGGGTGACTCTTGGCGACATTTATATGAATTAGATGGATAGATTATGTGATATCGATGTAATGTCTCCCCAACAAAAAGAATGTTTAATGAGTGTTAGTCAAGCCTGAATAAAAGGATCACCCAAAGTTTGAATTATCTTGTCGATAGAACATTTGATGTGACAATGGGTAAATTCGAAGATCATTTATGCTCATGTTCAAAGCTAGGACATTAATGGCAGTATTACTACCAAATGTGTCGATGATTTCCTGAATTGAGAAAAGTAATTGAAGGCGAATTTTACAAAGTTAGCAGCAGAGGAATGGACGAAGGCCAAAGGATCTTGTTGTCATATAATTCTAAATAAATTTGTAAGTTCCCTACAATTAAATTTTTGGTTTTGTGATTCATAAAATGGAAATCACTAGCTTGGGAAAAGAAAAAGGTAGGAAATAGAGTTAGAGTAAAAACCCTAGAGGAAAAAAGAAAAAAATTTAAGCAGAGAAGGAACCGGGAGTATCTGAGAGGAAGTTAAACCAGGACTTAATTGATCAATTGCTCAGATCAGGACCTAAGGCTAGGTGATCTGCACAACTTAGGGAAGAAGTGGAAAGTTAGAGGATAAATGCAAGCATATACAAGACATATGAACCCCAATTAGGGGATATGAGTTGTTTATTTTTCATTACCAATGAAGGAACCGATACGAACCAGTGTGCAATTTTTGGAAGTTAAACCTAGGGAAACTAATCTACCCCAATGTATTTGTAAATGTAGAATTGGTGAAGATGCTAGCTGGCTATTATAATCCAAAATTTAAAGCTATTTTTGATCCATCAAGAAAACCGTTTATACATGTATCCAGAGCTATTTGTGAGGTTTTTAACCTAGAGGGAGTGTTTAGTGAAAAAATTATACCTGAAGAGATAGAAAAGGAATTTTGGAGGATAGATACTTTGTATAAGGGTTGGAGGTTGCCACTATACATGTCTAAGAAAGATGGTGTTTTAGTTCCACTGAATGGCAGTGATAGTCCCACGTTCCACGTTGATTTGTTTGAACCCTACATGAGGTACACATATTTTTCAGTGTGTCAAGTGCTGGGAATGGAGACCCCTGAGCACATGTCAATTGTACCCATGGTAATTGCAGCAGACATCCAATGTCACAATTCAAGGTTTTTTTATTATGCTTCACACATCTTTAAAGTACTTGATTCAGGACTAATGGCATTAAAAAGTGGAGCTCCTATCTTGCACTTGGATGTTTATTCAATCCTAATGCATATGATATTTTATTTTGGACAAGAATTGCATATGTGGCCTGAAAAAATGAGGGTTGTAAAATTTGATAAGGAAGGAAGCTTATTACAAGTACAACTCTGGACTGGCACCTGGGATTGCAGATTTTCTAATTCTTGTTATCTACATTTTGAAGAGTTTTTGTGAAACCACTATACAGATTTTACAATCATCATTGTGAATACTCATTGTCCGATGAAATAAAAATGATTTTTAAGGCCTAAGGATTTCAATGGACCTGTCAACCACAATTGGGGAGACTGGTACTTTCTACATGGTGCGACCATTATAAGAGTATATGGATTTGAAGATGGACCCTTCATTCTGCCCAAGACGGTGCCTGATAGGATTGCATATTTGGAGATTGATAGGAAATTGGAATTTTCAAATGTTATGAATCTGAGTTCTTTCGAAAAGCAGGGATTTATGCCTAGTACATTATGCTTTGGTGATTTCACTGTATTAGCAAGGGATAGATATGACATGGTTCTCAACAAATTGTTGCAATACAACATGAAGAAGGATCCACTCCAAAAAGGATTTGATCCAGAAGGGTATATTGATTTTTCCAAAAATAAAATGAACTTGGGAGGATACAATCACATACCCTATCTGTATGATGACTTGATCAGGAATTTGGAAGCAGAGGAACCCAAAAAAGTTCTTGATGAGTATAA
>VCHN02000014.1:69472320-69503131 GCA_007115665.2 Sequoiadendron giganteum | reverse complement strand
CCTCAACCTCAACCCCTATACCCTCTTAATCCCTCAACCCTGAACCTTGAACCCTTAAACCCTAATCCCTCAACCTCTATACCTTCTTAATCCCTCAACCCTCAACCCTCAACCCTTAAACCCTAATCCCTCAACCCCTATACCCTCTTAATCCTTGAACCCTCAACCCTCAGCCATTAAAGCCTAATCCCTCAACCCTCAACCCTCAACCCTTAAACTTTAATCCCTCAACCCCTATACCCTCTGAATCACTCAACCCTCAACCCTTAAACCCTAATCCCTCAACTCCTATAACCACTACTTTATAACCTATTAATCCCTCATCCCTAAACCCTAAACCCTTAAACCCTAATCCATAAACCCTCTACCCTCTACCGCCAATCCTATACCCTCTACCCTCTACCCTCAACCCTAATCCCCCAACCCTCAAACCCACTTAGTAAACTCTCTACCCTAATCCCTCAACTCTCTTGACCCTTAAACCCTCAACTCTTAAACCCTTAAACACTCAACCATAAATCCTCGACCCTCAACCCTAACCCCTTAAACCCTAAACTATTAAACCCTTTACCCTCTACCCTCTACCCTCTAACCTCTACCATCAACCCAATACTCTCTACCCTAAACCCTAATCCCTCAACCCCTATAACCTCTACCCTATATATTGGACCCTCAACCCTAATCCCTCGACCTTATACCTTAAACCCTCGATCTTCAACCCTCAACCCTTAAACCCTCTACCCTTTACCCTATACATTAAACACTCAACTCTCAACCCTCAATCCTTAAACCCTAAACCCTCTACCCCTTACATTGGACCCTGAACCTAATCCTTCAAGCATATACCCTAAAAACTATACCCTAAACCCTCTACCCTCAACCAAGTAAACTCTTAACCCTAAACCCTTAACCCCAAACCCTTCAACCCTAAATGGTTAAACCTAAAACCTTCTACCCTATACCCTCAACCAAATACCCTCTACCATCAAACCTATTCCATCAACCCTCAAACCTTAAACCCTACTACCCTAGAAACCATCAACCCTATAGGTCCTCCATCCTAATCCCTCAACCCTATACCCTCAACCCCTATCACTTTCTCTCTATCTATACATCTCACCTCTCCCTCCTTCCCTCCCTCCCATCCTCTCTAATTGTCTCTATCTACCGTCTCCCTCTTTCTGCGTACCTCTTGTTCAATCAATCCCTACCACTCTCTCTCACTCCCTCTCTCTCACACTCCCTCTCACTACCTATCTCTCAAGTCTCTCCCTCTCACACTCTCAAGTCTCTCCCTTTCGCACCCTACCTACATAACCCTCTCTTTCTCTTTGTCTCTCTCTCTCCCTCTCCCTCGATTCTCTCTCTCCCACCCCCCTCTCTCTCTATCCCTCTCCATAAATTCTCTCTCTCCGACCCCCCCTCTCTCTCTCTCCCTCCCTCTATCCCTCCCACCCTACCTAGCTAAGTCCCCCTCAATCCAACCCCTTCTCTCCCACTCCCTCTCTCTTAAACTCTCACTTCGACCCCTCTCCATCTCTCTAGACTCTCTCTAAACTCTCCCTTCATCTAAAGACATACATAAATGCATACATACAAGCATAATACATTTGTACATATAATCTTACATCCATACAAGCATACATACATACATGTACATAAAAATATATCAGCATACATAAATATATTAGCATTTAACATAAAGTAAGAAATAACGCGAGCGCGTTTTAATGCAGCACGTTATGGCTTAGTAGACATGTTCCCCGCAGAAGCAAAAACCATGTAAAGTGAGAAATAACGCACGCGCATTATAATGAGAGCGCGTTATAAACGCTCGCGTTATATCTTGCTTTGAGAATTACCAAACTTTAAGCTTGGTATTGCCTTGGAATTCCAACCCAAAGGTTTGGAGGGCATTCCCAACGACCAGAGACGTGTTTTTAAGAAATCCACCATATTTCTCATAATCGAGTTCGTGCTCACTGTCAGGATTGCACGTGGTTCAATATCGAAAAAATCGAGCACATGGGTAATGTTGGGTTATCTCTTAGCTATCCAACGATGTAATTTTTTTCATGTTCTGAAAATGTTAAGTCTTTCATCCATAATTTATTTTATCTATATGTCTTTTTTTTGCCAAAAAGCAGTGTTTGGTATTTTTTTCGTTATAAATTAACCATTCATCAATTTTTCAAATAAATTACATTTTTAGAAACTAGACTCCATTCTACAAAATTAAAAAATTAAAAAAAAAACAAATCAATTAGTTTCCAAAATTTGTAGGGGTAGCACGGCCAAAATTCTATTTTCAGGATATGTCCACTTCGCAAATTCGTAAAAAATCAAATATTCATTAAAAAATTATTAGAAAAATCATGCATCAACTACATACTGTTAGCTAACTTCTGACCATTGCGATTTTAAAAATACTAAAAAAAAGTTCACCTATACGAGGGTCGTACAAGAGTTGCTATGTTATGTTTTTCTGACAAAAACAACACCAATTTGTGTACGTCCCTCATTTGAACCCCTTAATCTCAATCATTTTCAAAATAAATTAGTAGTTTAGAAAGTAGACTTGGAGCACTTGAATCCTTCTTTTTGTTCCATCTCAAAATTTTGAGTCTAAGTATCTTCAATTTCACATCCAAGGTCAGTATTTCCCGATTTCAGGAAAAAGTTGTTCACTTAAGTCCCCCTTTTGGGAACCATCTTGGTGCACTTACCTAGTAACTGTTCTTCATTACCTGGTGTGACATTGCCAACCATTTCTCTTATCTCTTTTTTTATTTTATATATAGGAATGCCTTAAATACTAGAGAATTTATAAATTCATTATCTGCTACAAATGACTTATACTCTACGTGCCTTGCATCTGTATCTATACTCTCTTCAACACTTAATTCCTTGGCAGGGAAGGTGCAATCTTGAGTTCTCATCCTTGACATCTTGTTAGGTAGATCTTGTGGTACATTAGTCCCAGATGTCTCTTCCCTGGAAGACAACAACCCTCTGTATCTTGCAACCCTTGATTATATTCTTCAACCACCATTTTCGCTTCTTCTGCCTCCAAGTTCCTAATCATATCATCAAATTGATAGGGCACATGTTGATACCCCCCAAAGTTTATCTTTTGTTTAGCAGAATTGATATACCCTTTTGGATCAAAATTCTTTCTCGGTGGTCCTCTTTTCATATTATATTGCAGTAATTTATCAAGAATCAGATCATACCCTTCTTTTGCCAATACAGTATAATCATCGAAGCATAGTGTACTGGGCATAAAAGCTTGCTTTCCAAAAGAAATCAAATTCATAACAATAGAAAAGTCTATTTGCCTAGCAATTTCCAAGTATGCAATCCTATCCGGAATTGTTTTAGGCAAAATGAATGGGGCATCTTCAAATACATAAACCCTAATCATGGTAGCATCCTCCAAATAGTACCAATCCCCCTAATTGTGGCTAATTGGACCATTAAAGTCCTTAGGCCTAAGAAACCTCTTTATCTCATCAGACAAAGAATAAGCACATGGATGATTATAAAATTTATACAATGGTTTTACAAAATATTCCTCAAAGTGTACAAAACTAGAATTAGCAAACTTGTTGTCCTTAACAGTAGTCCATAATTGAATATGTAATGACATGCCTTGTCAAATTGTGAAATTGTCATTTCCTGAGGCCACAACCCTAACTCTTGTCCAAAATACAAAACTATATGCATCAATAGTGAATAATGTCTAAGATGTAAGATAGAGGCTCCACATTTTATTGCCATCAACCCATTATTGAGCCCCTTAAAAATGTATGAGGCATAATCAAAAGGTCTAGAGTTGTGATACTGAATATCTACTGAAATTAGCATGGGCATAATTTTCATATACTCAGGGACTTCCATTCCCAATACTTCACCTACCGAGAAATAAGTGTATTTCATATAGGGCTCAAAAAGATCAACATGGAATGGGGGTCCTTCACTATCTTCTAGTGGAATTGGTTTTCCGCCATATCTAATTTTGTGCAAGGGAAGTCTCCAACCTTTATAAATTGTGTCCATCCTCCCGAATTCCTTTTCTAACTCTTCATATATGATATTTTCGTTGGATACCCCTTCTAATTTAAAAACTTCACCTAGTGCATCCTCTGATGTGTATCAATGGGTTCCTGGATGGGTCATAGATGGATTTGAGTTTCGAATTATAATGAGTGGCCAACAATTTCACCAATTCAACATTGACAAATACATTAGGGCAAACCAACTTCCACATATTAAGCTTCCATGGGTTACATACTGGTTGAAAATGATTCCTCCGATAGTAATGAAAGCTAAATAGTTCACAACCTCTTATTGGAGTCCAAATATCTCCCATGAGCTTACATTTGTCATCACATTTATCCACTTCTGCCCTAAGTTGTGCAAATCGTCTGGCTTTAGGTCCAGAGCTAGGTAATTGGTAGATAAGATCTTGACTTAGCTTTCACTCAGTGCCCTCTGGCTAAATTTTGGTTTTCTATTTTTTCCCTTTAGACTGACTACTTTCCCCATGTTTTCTACCCCTTGATTTTCCCGAACCAGTGGCTTCCATTCTTTAAAATTGAAAAATTAAGGTATGAAGAACTTACTGTATTTTGCTCAAAACTTTGAACTGAAACAATTCCCTTGTCCTTTGCTTGCCCCCTTTGCTTCCTTCACTGTCAATTCCACAATAATGTTTTCAATTGAATTTGCCTTGATTCATGAAATTAATTATGCTCTATGGTGCCATTAATGTTTTAGCTAAAACCCGAGTGTAGCAGGTTTTTTTGAAACTCTGACTGTCACATCATGTAATCTTGGGGTGATCCCACAATAGTGGTTTACAATTTTTGGCCAAACTGGACACTGCAATTATTATTTTTAACTAAATCTTCACATTCGGGCACCTACAACGGCTAAACCGTGAGGAATTTTAAGATAATTCAAACTAGAGTCTCATCACATTTTGTCTGTAGATTCTAAAAATATAATTTAAAACTTTTTGGAATCAGATTACGCTTCTTTTTCCATCTCCCAAGAAAACTGGTTTTTTCAGAAAACAACATTTTAAAAAAGTGACGCTCACCATATACAACATAAATTTTTTTGTATGAAGGATAAAATTATATTTTTTTCGAATTTAGATTTGTAACTATGATATCTAGTGCTTTCATTTGGTCTCATAGTTTTTTATTGAATATTTTTTCCTTAATCAAGTTTCAAATTCAAATCAATTGCAATTCAGACATAGGCAGACTGTTTACAACATAAATTTTTTTGTATGTATCTAAATTCAATTTTATTTTTTTAATGGATCAAGGACATCAATACCCAGCACAAACATATTTTTAAATTTTTTATTTTGATAATTTTCTATTTTTGCACATGTGCAAAACAAAGAGCTTAATTTTCGGTGAAAAACCTATGTTTAATAAAACTAAAAACACATACATAATAAAACCAAAACATATTAAAATTATATTTGTTGGATAGCTCATTCCGAGGACTACCATCTTCTAGTTGGGTCTGTGAAGTCTCCTCCATTTTCATCCTCAACCCGAGCTTCGAAGGGAAAAAATATGGAGTCTTTTTGTGTCAAATGGTGGGAAGGTGGGAAAAGGGGGGTTTGCTCGAACCCCCAGGGGTCCGCTCAAACCCTTGTTTGGTTGAACTAGGGTTTGATTGAACCCTCTTTCCACAATGGGAAATGTGGCTTCCCACATGCAAAGTGGTTTGCTCGAACCTTGGTTCGAGAAAACCCCTTTTAGGTTCGTTTGAACATTGAGTTCACTCAAACCCCTCAAAACTATTTTTTTTTGCATGGGTGAGGTTTTTGGAATTTTTCATTCCTCACTCGAATTGTAAACCACTTTTTTGGGTTCACCCCTTGTTGACAAGATATTTTCAAATCTTGGGGGATCCTTTTATTTGGGCTTTTAGCAACGTTCATTAAACACCCACTAAGACATCTTGTAGTTTCCTCGACACTTTGAGTCTCCTTGATAGCTATTTTGTATCTTTGCTATCAATAGATCATATATCGCTAAGATGTCCTGTAGGTTCATCGACGTTATGAGTCTCCTCGAGAGTTATCCTTTCGGTCTTAAGTATATCGCTATGACTCCCACCGATGCAAACCTATCGCTGTGACTTAGTAAGTTGGGTAGACAATCCTCATCTTACTCCAAAGATATGTATCTTGCTGGGATAATTCCTTCATCAATTCTGATTGCTACGACAAAAATATATATATATTTTTTTCCTATGGAACTACACTCAGTGTGACCTTCTTACCTCTCTCCGTTGAAGTCTGTCTCACCGATGAATTTCTTCATCGGCGAGACCATGAATCATGTCTTTCCAATAATCATTCCCTCAAAACATATCGCCCAGTCCCTTACCAATATAATTCTATCAGTGTGTCATGGAGGGTTGGCAGGACTCCTCGAACTCATCCCGGTAACATTATCCTATCGACAAAATCCTCCTTTGCTTCATCGACAAGACCAAATGAATGTCTTGAGATGACTTTAGGAACTTTACTCTGATGACTCTAGTTTGGCTGACATATTTCCTTGTGCTATGAGTGGTAAGACATATATAATCTCAATATGACTTCACACTATCACCTCGATGATTATTATCTAGCCGATAGGATCTATTTGTCATTTGATACTATGAATTGCATTTTCCTGATGTGTATCCTCAAATGAGATTTTATCAGTATGACATTCCTGACCTCTTGCCAATATACTGAAAAAAGATATGCATTAGTACAAAATGATTTATGGATCAGAGAGACCCACATCATCTTATGCCGATATGATTTATATATTCAAATGCTCAAGGTCAGGTGAATTTTATAAGACCACATGATAAAAGATGACTAGAACATAGGCAAATATGTTATGCAAAGAAGATTCTTATACTTATGGTATGGGCTTCTTAGGAAACTTATGAGTATAGACAACCATAAAATTTTCAAAATTTTATAGTTCTAACGGTAACCAAAGACATGAATTACATGGATGGAAGAAAATTCAATAGAAATAGCAATAGATTTGACATATAAAACCAGAGGATGGCCCTATGATATTTTGAAGCACTATTGTAATGGTGAAGTCAATTTAGATAGAGGCTTGCTTCATAAGTAGATGGAAGTGTATGAGACATTTGAAGTTTCTTGTGAGAACAAGATTTAGCTTAACCTACAAAACTAGGCAAATGAAGTGTTGTCCTTACAAAAATTTTTGTCTAGAGTGTGGAAGCGAAGGTCTATACAAGATTGTTTGTATGTATTGTATTCAACATAAATATGTTAGGATCGGTCTCAACAATCATTTTAGTCTTTCAAAATGATATCATCCTTATTCAACCATACACTAATTTTTGTCAGATGGATGTAATCATTAAGGAAGCCCCTCTCATTATTCCCTTAATGGATTGAACTTTCAAGGAGGCCATCTAATGGTGTTGCCTATTGATATCCAAAGCAGGGATGTGAATAAGACTGATGACTATGCAGGCTATATTGTAGATAAAATTCATAGATATTTTAACTTTATCAAGGCATATAATAGGGTGGTTCACTTCAAATGAAACTCTTTATTATGCCATACTATTCTATTTCCAGAATTCATTTGTGAAGTCAGATTTGTACTTCCAGGTTTAAAAATCATATTTTAAAACAACATCTCATCAGATTCATTTTCAGACTTGTGCATTTTCAGAATTTCATTTCTAGATTTTGTTGTGCAAGTTCAATATTTTGATTTTAGGAGTCTAACAGTTGGAAATCATAGTAAAATCAGAATTTAATAATTTTTGGAATTAGCATTTTAGAGTGTTTCTTGGGGTCATTAACTTTAGACTATCTTCTCTTTCACAGGGGTGGTTGCATGTCGAACTTTTTGGGTGTAAATTATCAGAATTATTAGATTTTGTTACCTGTCTATGATTACAAATTATTGGAGTGTGAGTTTGATATTTTTTGAAGATCTAAATATTCAGGCTTGGTAAAGAAAAATCATGCCAGATAATATTAGTCCAGAACAAAATGAAGATTCACTTGATAGATTGTGGGCTAGATTGAAAAGAAAAGGTGATGGGAAATGTTATTGTCCTTGCAATAATTGCAAGGGCTTAAAGACAAGAAGAATTTGAATCACAACAACTGAGAAACATTATAGGCAACATGGTCACATTGAAGGGGGGCATGATTATCGTCCATTGGTAATTTGTTCATTATATGTGTTTATATTGATTGAATTTGTAAATGTTTATATTGTTTTCACATTTTTTATATATATATAAAATCACTTGATCATGATCATGGTTTATTTGTGTCTATCATTATTATAAAGGTGGGGTGCCCTAGGGTACATGATATGGATTATCACAGCCTGAAGATTATGGTTTTGCAAGCGGAGGAACATGGAGCTGTGAATATCAAAGATAAAGTTAGTGATCCTATGGAAGAAGATGATCATGCGCCAAAAAATACAATTGAATATGATGGTACAAATACATTGATCCATGACACATTTAGTGGCACAGCTGATCATGTTGATCGAGATGACTTTGATGATGTTCATGATTTACCTGTACTTGAGAAGGCATACAAGCCCCTTTATGAAGACTCCCAAACAACTCTTCTCTTTGTTTTATTGTTGCTGGTGAACTTGAAGGTTATGAATGGTTTATCCAACATAGAAATCTCACGGATGTTAAGGTATGTCATATATGTCATCTTTTTTCATCTATTTTAATTGTTGTTTGTTCATCACTAGTAAATAAAGAATGAAATATGTACCATTAATATTCTTTATATTAACAAAAAAAATTTATTTGTAGATTGATTGGTGAATTTTTGTTACCACCATCAAATATTTTACCTCGCTCATATCGAGATTTATCTGGTATTATGAAAGATATTGGAATGGAGTATTAAGCAATAGATGCATGTCTCAATGCTCATATTATATATCATAAACAACATGAATTTGCAGGAGAATGCCCAAACTATCATATCAGTAGATATCAAACAAATCAACTAATAAAAAAGGTGCCTCACAAAGTTCTTCGTTATATTCCAATTATTCCATGTATGCAACAATTATTTAGGTGCAAAAAATTAGCGCAATTTATGGATTACCATGCACGGAATAGAAGTGGAAATGACATTCTTTGAATTCTTGCGGATGGTTCTGCATTTAGGGACATGGAGGAGAAATGGCCACACTTTAAAGAAGAACCTTGTAATCTCAAGCTTTCATTTATAGCAGACAGTGTCAATCCATTTGGAGAGCTGAGATCTATTTACTCAGTGTGGCCTATTTTTGTTATCAACAATAACATTCCTCCATGGATGTCAGCAAAGAGGGAGCACATAATGTTGGCAATGATTTTTCCAGTTATTTTTTTACATCAATTTTCTTTAATGTAGTAGCATCTCATTTGTCTTATTTGTTGCATAATGACTTATATTTTTTTCATTTTAATAGTCATGTACATTAATTTATATATATTGCAGTAAAATGGTTATAATAATTATGTAATGTTTATGCTCATTCAACTAGGTAAGTACCAAGTTAAAGATATGAATTTATATATCAAGCCTCTTATCGATGAGTTACTAAAGTTATGGAATGGTGTCACTATGAATGATGTATCTAGACCAATAGGACAAAGACAATTTCAATTCCATGCAATGCTTGTATGGAAAATTCAATATGCCCCAACGCTAACACATTTTTGTGGTATGTTATAATGTTTGACTGCATGACTTTAATGATATTTAATTTTATGAAGTAGATATCATGCATGTTTTTTAAATATTCTATTCATTATATATAATTATAAAAATTGACATATTTAATCCAATTATAATATATGATTTGCAGGTCTTCAAACAAAGGGAAAATTTGCATGTCCAATTTCTGGTCCAAAGATGAAATCTTGTCATTCAACAAGTTTAGGAAAGTAGGTGTTTGATGAGTATAGGCACTTCCTCCACAAAAATCATAAGTATCGAACTACTGAAAAACATCTTTTCAATGGGAAAGAAGAGACTACATCAAAACCACGAAGAATGACACCTCGCCTATGGAAGTTGGAATATAATAGAATTAATCGTCAAGGTTATACATCAGATCAAATTGTTTATCTATCATATATGATATTTTTTGAATTTATATTTTTATATTGTGTTGTGTTTACTCATGCTGTAATTGACAATTATTGTCGTTGTTAATTTGTTTAACTTATATGCTTATGAAGGTCGTTAAGGCATTAATGGTCGGCTTACACAGGGATTAAAAAGTTATCCCGGATAATTTAGTAGGTTTCCTTGCTATGAGAAATTACAAATTGTGCATTTGTTTGATACAATGCATATCGGAAAGAATATGACAGAAACGTTATGGAAAATATTGGATGGAAGGCATGACAAAGAAAAAATTGTCAAAATTTGTAGTGACATTCAGGAAGCCAATCATGCAATGAAAAATTTCATTCAATTAAATAGCGATGGAGAACAAATTAATATAAGTGCCCTTCCTTGGTTATTAACGGAGCAACAAAGAAATGCTATAAAAGAAGTCATACAAAAAATTTGATTTCCCACAGGATTTGCTGTGAACATAAACAATATCATAACAAAGAAAGGTGAATTTGGGTTAGGGATGAAAATGCATGATTGGCACACCTTCATTAAGGTAATTATTATAGTATATTAAATACATATATTTGTATACTGCATGTACTTTTCAGTGTATTATGTTTACTACTTTTGGAAAAATAATGAAAAGATCATTTTATAATTGTTGCAGTATGTTCTACCTCTATCTCTCCTAGACAACTTTGACAACAATGTCAAACAAGTTATATATGATCTTGGAAAATACATGAGGTAAGTAGCGATATTTGTTCAATTCGTTGTATATTTGTGTTAAATATCGTTAATATATTTGTGCCTTGAATCACTTGTAGATGGTTGTCATCTAAAGCAATCCATAAAGAAGATATAAATTATTGGAAGAGAAAAAATCGTCATCTAATGTGTGAAATGAAAAAGTGTCTACCTTCTACATTTTTCAATGCACAAGAACACTACCACATACACCAAGTTGAGGAGATTGAATTGTGTGGACCTGTACACACAAGGTCAATTTGGATGGTTGAAAGGCACTTGAAATTTTTGAAGGGTTTGGTTAGACAAAGAGCACATCCTGAGGGTTCTATGGTGGAGGGATATATGGTATACCATACCATGGTGTACATTACTGAATATCTTCCTATGTTTTCAACAAAGATCCATGTAGATCACATTTGGGATCCCAACTCCATTAAATTTTTTGAAGGGGAGTACCTGATGGGGAAATGTAGATTGAGGAAAGTGATAGGTAATCATAAGATGGTCATGGAGATTAATTATAATACATTTTACATTTGGTTTTTATGTATATTGCACTTATTTAATTATTAATCTTAAACATACATCAATTATAAATTAAGGTTGTATACCATGGTAATTAACTAACTATACATCGTTTGTGAATTTCAATTTTTTTTGATACAATTGGTCGAGAGTGGGATGCACTACATTTGTACATCACAAACAATCTTAGTTAGATGATGGTATGGATTGAACGATGTCAACAATCTTGTCATGCATTAACATGGGAAGGTGTGGCTTCATTGGTTAAAGAAGCTCATCGTAATGGAGATTCCAATGTTACACAAAGGGAAATTGATTTAGCATATGGTTTAAGAAACAAATAGGTATGTATAAATATATTAATCAACCATACTATTTAATTACTTTCAATTATATTGATGTATATATATGTTGAGATTTTTTTCTTTGCATACATTCGGCCAAGAATAAATATGTTTATCAATTGACGATATTGCAATAATTTTTACATGTTTGACATATTGTAGGTGAAACACCACAAGGCTATGTGGTGCAATGGTCATAAATTTCAAATCAAAAAGCTGGATGAAACGAAGAAAATTTGTGATTCTGGGATAACTGTAGTATTTCAGGTGACTAATGTTTCATCTAGAAGCGACATACATCCAGAAGTCTTAGAAAATCAATACTATGGGATTTTGGATGATATACTTGAGTGTGATTTTAAGTCCTTAAAATTAGTTCTATTTGTCGTCCTATGGTACATGCTACGATTGAATGAAAATGATCCCCAGAGAACTATGAATTAACATGATAATGGATTTACCATGGTTAATACAAGGTATTTTGAGAGAGTTGGAAATGAGCCCTATTTTCTTCCAAGCCAATGTGAGCAGGTATTTTACTCAGAGGTTCCAGGTAAACCGGGTTGGTCATATGTTGTTAGACATGATCCAAGAGGAAGGTCGGTAAAGTTTAATGTGGTGGAAGAAGAAGATACTAAAGAACTAGAAGTTGATGTAGATGATGATCAGGATCAACAATTAGTTGATGATGTGCCTGACGAAGATGTCAAAGAGGAGGAACTAGATCATGATGATGTAGGAGTTAATGTTCATGAATATGATATCCGTGTGGATGATGACATTATCAAAACTGATATCAATAACGATGATGATGATATGACCAATCCTTACAATGTCAAATTTGGATCAAATGATATAGACAAAGAGTTGGATGAAGAAGAAGATCAATGACATTGAAATGTATGAGTTATGCGATTGTATTATCTATTTGATATTAGTTTCTTGATAGAATTATATTTGACTTATGTGGTTACATAATTAATTCATGATGTTTTAAATTTTTATGCCATTACATAATTAATTCATGATGTACTTTTTAATGTTTAATTTTAATTCATGATGTTACAACTATTGTAGCTCTCCTAGAAATTTCCATATGACCATAATGAATAGTGTTTTGAGAAATTTCATGAAAGATGACACATTGTTCGTAGTAGCGAAATAATTGCAAAGTCATTTCGAATTTTTAGACCAATCACCCTTCACAATGTTATTTTTAGGATCATCTCCAATTTGATTACTGGGACACATAAGGTAGGATTTGATTGGCTTATCTTGGACAAGCATTGTGGCTTTGTGTAATGTGAGAAAATTTTGGATGGGGTAGTGGTGCAGGAGCACCTACACCTAATAAAGTGATCATTGTAAAGGTTGTTTCTGGTTGAGGATTTAAAATACAAGCTCTTGGCATTCCAAAATCTGTGTTTTTCTTCAAAATTTCTGTATTTTTCCTGTTTTGCAGCACTGTACAGTTACATACAACCATATTTTGATGTGAAATGAATTCCATGTCATGAAGATATGTGTTATCTTTGATTTGAATCTGATTTTAGGGCTTAAGGCATTGATTTGAGTTAGAAAGCTTCATTTATTTGCATACAGCCTGGTTACCCTATTTTTGAGGGTTTTGTAGTCCAAACATGATATAAAAGGGCTCTTACACTTTTTTTGATTACTGTAGCTTGTGTAAGAGGCCCCATGGATATTTTTGTAATTGTAGGATGCATAAATAGGGAGTAGGATTGAGAAATAAAGAAGGTATAGCTGCTGTCCTCAAGAGATTTGTGAAGAAAAGCATGTGAACTGAGAGGTTCAAGCCTAGGTTTCAACAAAATATGTATGGGTGATCTGATTTTATGAATTTTTACCCATGTATAGACCTAATGGGTTGTGTCTGAGTTGGTTTTGAGGTCTTGGAGGTTGTGGAAGTAGAATATTCAATAAACCCTCATGATTTTGGTCTAAAACAAGGGTTTTTGGGTTTGGCAAGAATTTGGCCGTATAAATGGAATATTTTTGTGGATTTGGAGGTTTGGAGGCTGTTAGCTCTCAAAAACATAGGTAAGAATACCTCAAGAGGTTTCCAATCTCTTGATACATTTTAGGGTAACAAACAAGGCCAAATGATTTGAACCTTCTTCTCTTTAGGTGCTGCCAAACATAGGTGGGTCTACCTTTGCAAACTGAGCAGACTTAAGTGATGTGATTTTATTTACAACAATCTATTTACAATGGCAATCTTACAGTGAATAGATATAATTGTAATAAAGTGTATGTGTAATATTAGAATATGTTCAGTTAACAGATGTAAAAAATAAAATGGACAAACAACTTTGCCAATTTAACTATATGTATATATAACTTTAAGTAATTTTTATTTTAACTAAAAGTACTGAAGTTACAACATACAAATTAAATGATATTTATGATTATGATTGTAAAATTTATGATTAAATATATCTCTCAGAATCCTTTTTGTCCCAATTTGAAAATAATTCTATATTATAGAGTACATTTATTTAAATTTTAGGATGAAAATAGAAAGGAAAAATCAAACAAATATCTTTATGAAAGAAGTATATTGGTGTGTAATTAAATATGATTTGTATTCCAATATAAAAACTACAAAGAATGGAAACAATTCTTTCAACACATAAACTATTATTTTAGTAGTCAATTAAAATGATCTAAATAGTCTAATAATTTGACCATTAGCATATAGCAATTTCTATAGAGTTGTAGATCTCTTCCATTCCAAAAACAAAAAAAAATATTGGGTATATAATCAAACATATTTCATTTCTATAGTGACTTATTTATCCTAGAGGAACTAGTATATAGTATACAAAGAAAAACAACAAACCCACAACTACCCCTATTTTGAAGGAGTTTAGTTTTCTCCCTTTCGTGATCTCCCTAATATTGTCTAATTATTTTAAAGAGACCAAGGGTCATAACACAATTTTATTCATCCCACTAAATAGCTTGGTTAATGAAACCTGACAAAAGCAACAAAATAATTGCTACATTTGGCATTGAAACTGGATTTTGTTTACAACAATCTATTCACAATGACAATCTTACAGTGAACAAATATAATCCTAATAAAGTGTATGTTTAATATTAGAATATGTTCAGATAACAGATGTAAAAAATAAAATGGATAACCTAAAATATGAAAGCGTGAGACCAGTGCCTTGTTGGGTGTATGGAGTCTAATGAAGATCTAGAAAAGTTTAGTCTATGATGGCAATAATTCAAACTATTTGGAACACGGATGTAGTTTATAACTTGTATAAACGTGCAAGTAAATGACTAAAAAACTCTACTTGAGATAGAATGAAAATCCTAGTTATGTGATTCTTATTGATCCAATTAATACTCTTCAGTTACTCTGACTGACTAGAAGGGTTTAATCTTTACTTGAAAGAACCAAATAATCACATCACACAAATACAACAAATGTGTATCGGTAAACTAAATATATGCTTGATATATCAATTTAAACAACAAAAAAGCATCAAAATGGAGACAAACAGGTAACTGTATAATTCCACAAACAACTGATACCAAGATTAAGCCACAAGTTCAGACATCTTCATTAACTTCATCAAAATTCATACATGCATCTGAATCTTTTAAAGGAAAGTTTCATTGCAAACTATCTACTGTGTCTTTCTCCTATCTGCCTATATCTATTTTAAGTTATGAAATAGATATAAATATATCAAAATTGTGAAAGGGCGCATCCTTTCAGAAATGTCTTTTGCTTAACAACAATAAAAAACTAGAAATTATGCTCTATTAAGCCATAAATAGATGTTTGACAGATAATATCAGTAAGTTGGCTACTCGTGTGTATCAGCATCCTACAACGCATTCCTTATGGCTATCTCCATTTCAAACATCTTCTCATTCTGTTCACATGCCCCATCCATTGTTAAATCATTTCCTGTGGCTGTCTCCAGAATTGTTTGCATCATCATCTCACATTCCTTCATCCATCTATCTTTTCCCTTTAGTTCCCCTCCATCTTCTAACAACATTGGTACTCCCATTTTTGTGACATTGATCATCCCGTGCTCATCACCTTGCAATTCATCATGGAAGTCTTTATGTTTTTTCATAAAATTGTTTCCAGTATCAATAGCTATGTTATCAGGAGCATCCCTTTGGTTTATTTCCTAGAACTTCTCTCGGATCCTACCATCTATCCTCTTATGTTCTTGTAGTGCAGTAAAATTGTGTGAATGTGTTCCCCAGAGCTTACTCAACCAAGTCATTAAATTGTTCTGCCTCTTCCTTATTATTGCAGTGAGTGCATCACATTTACCTTGTGAGTATGCATTTGATTCTTCCCACTAGTCTCTTTCCTAGGAGCTTTCACCATGACTCAATTGCTTTGTGGATCCAGCATGATTCCCATCATGTCCTTCAAGTGATCATTTTGTCTGAGTAGTCTCTCATTATTAATCTTATACATTTCTTTTTCCTTGATTAGATTTTCGATTTTGGATTTATTTAATTTGGCCACATTAATGCCAATTTCTACTATAGCTATTGGATCAACCTCACCAAATTTTAACGTCATTACATGTCCAAAAGCCTTTTCAGTATCAATTACAATAGATTTCTTGTGTGGAGGATGCATGGCCCATATCATAAGTGATCCCTCATCTGGGTTATACTTAGATCCTGCATAAATCTCTGTTACCCCCTCAAGAGTGAGTTTATGTGTGATGTTACTATTCTTCATAAAACTATCAAAAACCAAAGCAGAGTTTGAATCCAACCCAAGACTGATAATGACACCTACATCTTCTAATGATTTCCTTCCTTTCTCAAGGGTCATGCTCTTGATTTCTTCTTCCACAATTAATTTTAAGTTATTTAGTAGTTGTTTCTCAGTACTTGGTGTAATATTCTCCATTGATTCCCTTATTGATTTTCATTTTAATTTACTCAAAAAGGTTTTAAATTCTGAGGTTTTAATGAATTCATCATCAGCCACAAATGATTTATATGCTATCTACCTTGTGTCAGTATCTGCACTCTCTTCAACATTTGGTTCCCTGGGAACATACTTGTAGTCTTGAGTTCTCAATCTAGAAATTTTATCAATTGTACTGCTAGGCCTACCATCACAAGATGCCTCTTCATCAGAAAATAATATTTTTGTATCTTGCAATCCCCTGTTATACTCATCAAGAACTTTTTTGGGTTCCTCTGCTTCCAAATTCCTGATCAAGTCATCATACAGATAGGGTATGTGATTGTATCCTCCCAAGTTCATTTTATTTTTGGAAAAATCAATATACCCTTCTGGATCAAATCCTTTTTGGAGTGGATCCTTCTTCATGTTGTATTGCAACAATTTGTTGAGAACCATGTCATATCTATCCCTTGCTAATACAGTGAAATCACCAAAGCATAATGTACTAGGCATAAATCCCTGCTTTTCGAAAGAACTCAGATTCATAACATTTGAAAATTCCAATTTCCTATCAATCTCCAAATATGCAATCCTATCAGGCACCGTCTTGGGCAGAATGAAGGGTCCATCTTCAAATCCATATACTCTTATAATGGTCGCACCATGTAGAAAGTACCAGTCTCCCCAATTGTGGTTGACAGGTCCATTGAAATCCTTAGGCCTTAAAAATCATTTTTATTTCATCGGACAATGAGTATTCACAATGATGATTGTAAAATCTGTATAGTGGTTTCACAAAAACTCTTCAAAATGTAGATAACAAGAATTAGAAAATCTGCAATCCCAGGTGCCAGTCCAGAGTTGTACTTGTAATAAGCTTCCTTCCTTATCAAATTTTACAACCCTCATTTTTTCAGGCCACATATGCAATTCTTGTCCAAAATAAAATATCATATGCATTAGGATTGAATAAACATCCAAGTGCAAGATAGGAGCTCCACTTTTTAATGCCATTAGTCCTGAATCAAGTACTTTAAAGATGTGTGAAGCATAATAAAAAAACCTTGAATTGTGACATTGGATGTCTGCTGCAATTACCATGGGTACAATTGACATGTGCTCAGGGGTCTCCATTCCCAGCACTTGACACACTGAAAAATATGTGTACCTCATGTAGGGTTCAAACAAATCAACGTGGAACGTGGGACTATCACTGCCATTCAGTGGAACTAAAACACCATCTTTCTTAGACATGTATAGTGGCAACCTCCAACCCTTATACAAAGTATCTATCCTCCAAAATTCCTTTTCTATCTCTTCAGGTATAATTTTTTCACTAAACACTCCCTCTAGGTTAAAAACCTCACAAATAGCTCTGGATACATGTATAAACGGTTTTCTTGATGGATCAAAAATAGCTTTAAATTTTGGATTATAATAGCCAGCTAGCATCTTCACCAATTCTACATTTACAAATACATTGGGGTAGATTAGTTTCCCTAGGTTTAACTTCCAAAAATTGCACACTGGTTCGTATCGGTTCCTTCATTGGTAATGAAAAATAAACAACTCATATCCCCTAATTGGGGTTCATATGTCTTGTATATGCTTGCATTTATCCTCTAACTTTCCACTTCTTCCCTAAGTTGTGCAGATCACCTAGCCTTAGGTCCTGATCTGAGCAATTGATCAATTAAGTCCTGGTTTAACTTCCTCTCAGATACTCCCGGTTCCTTCTCTGCTTAAATTTTTTTCTTTTTTCCTCTAGGGTTTTTACTCTAACTCTATTTCCTACCTTTTTCTTTTCCCAAGCTAGTGATTTCCATTTTATGAATCACAAAACCAAAAATTTAATTGTAGGGAACTTACAAATTTATTTAGAATTATATGACAACAAGATCCTTTGGCCTTCGTCCATTCCTCTGCTGCTAACTTTGTAAAATTCGCCTTCAATTACTTTTCTCAATTCAGGAAATCATCGACACATTTGGTAGTAATACTGCCATTAATGTCCTAGCTTTGAACATGAGCATAAATGATCTTCGAATTTACCCATTGTCACATCAAATGTTCTATCGACAAGATAATTCAAACTTTGGGTGATCCTTTTATTCAGGCTTGACTAACACTCATTAAACATTCTTTTTGTTGGGGAGACATTACATCGATATCACATAATCTATCCATCTAATTCATATAAATGTCGCCAAGAGTCACCCCGATGACTATCTTGATCTGTTTGTGTCTTCGTTGGCAAGACATGGTGTATCGCTAAGACATTCAGTAATTTTTCTGATGTTATAAGTCTCCCCGATGATTATTCCTTCGATCTCAAGTATGTCACCAAGACTCCTACCAATGTAATCTTATTGACATGACATAGAGGGTCAGGAGGACATTTTGAACTCATTCCGATAGAATTTTTCTTGGCGATAGTATGTTTCTTTGTTTTTTCGGCAAGACAAGATGAGTTTTTTGGCGATGATATTTCATCGGTGACACAAATGCACTCGAGTTGACTCAAGGATCTTACTCTGGTGGTGTTGGTCTGGCCGATACAACTCCTTGTGCTTTGATTAGTGAGATAAGATAGGTTTCTTGCCAATGGAACTTCATCGGTGAGACCTATATGCTCAGTATGAGCTTTTCATTTCACCCCGATGGAGCTTGTCTTGTCAATGATATGGGTTATTCGAATACTAGATTTTGGAGGTTTTTCATGATATCAAATGGTCAAGAATGATGTTATCATATGTGACTATGATGGATTATACTCAAGATAAGGTTTTCTTTAGGGAATCAATGAGTGCAAAATCACTGTAAAGGCTAGTTGCTTTGTGATGAATATTCTATTGTGGCCCTCTAGCCTATCCTAGGTCTTTGTAGTAGCTTTTTTTATTCTTTGTTATCAGTTTTTCAATGTTCTATACAACAACCAAGTTTCTATTTGCAATATGATTTAAGCTGGTCATTAAAAAGATATATATGGTTTGTTTCCTTATAGAAATAATGCATTTATAACATTCATGTGTTTTTCATTTAAAATAATGGCATTTGGTAATAATAAGAAGGAAGTGTGAAGTTTGAAAAGTCATATTTTCAAATTTATTTTTTTGTCTTTTTTGAAAAAATTAAATAAGTTTGATGCATAAGAGGATTCAATAAGTTGTTCAGAACAGTAAAATGGTGTCAATATTTTGTGATGAGGAAAAATGAATTGGAGAGTAGTTCAAAACTGGTTACAATGTTTAAAAGGGATGTTTAAGTTGTACTTTTTAGAGTGATAATGTTGACATTAAACTTTTGAAATATTTTTAGTTCATATTTTTAACATAAAGATTCTTTTAAACAAAAATAATTATTTTAAATTTCATACTTGGAAAACAAAAATGCAAATTCAATAAATGAATAATAGAGAATCATGCATGGGAACAAAACACCACCTACAAATGCAAATAAGTTATTGGAATGACATAAAACAAATGATATAGTCAAATATATTATTGGTCTTTCCCTTTCTGACATTAAATTTTATTATATAGATTTAGATAAATCATCATAGGAAATTTGGTATGATTTCAATTAAATATTTGGAGCAAAAATAGTTAATGTGAAGTTTTCCCTAAAACTTCAACTATTTAGATTAAAAATGAGAGATATAATCACTATGTCTAATCACATAAGAAATTTGAGATCTCTCATTAGACAATTGGTAGAAGTCAAGGCTCTATTAGATGATGAAGATGCTAAGGATATTTTGTTAAATAGTTTGAAAATACAACAATGTTATTTCTATGCTTAGTCCAATAACTTCTCAAACACAAGAAGATGTGATTTTGGCCCTATTAGGAGAAGAAAAAAGAACAATGGAAAAGATTTAAAATTTGATTCTCAATATGAGAATGTATTATACTCATGATGTAATAATAATGAAAATATAAAAATGATTGTTATTATTTTAAGAAAAAGGGTCACATAGTATGGACTTGTATAACTCGAGCCAATGATATTCTTGAGGGAGAACTTAAAGAAAAATAAAATGATGTTAACTTAGCCTATATATATTTATTTGTTTCAATCAACATGTTTTGTTGTGTGGAATGTAAAACTTAAGGCGGGGTGTTGGAATATTAAGATTAACATTAATAAATTCACCTTAAGTTAACTTGTTTAGTTTTGTTATTAAATAATCAGTTATATTCTTATAAGATAGTAGTTCAAATAGGAAGGTATATTTGAAAGGCTTTGTAAAAGCCATATTGTAATATATTCCCAAATGAACTATATGATATAATTATTATTTTGAGTGTTTTTATGTGCAGATATAAGTTCTCTTGACTATTCCAATATATTTTGCATGCTTTATTAGCCATGATTTCATGATTAATTTTCAAATTTTGACACTACTTCTTACTAACTTTGCCATCCAAATTTGGTTCTTAGACTAAATATTTCATATAGGTGCATTTTAATTTTCTTACTATCACCTTTGGCTGAATTTTTAAATTGGTTCAACCATGCAAAAAGTGTGGTTACTTTTAATTATTTCCACTTAAATATTGGTTAAAATTTTCTAATTTTCTTTCCATTTAGCTAGTCACAATTTCATACTAGCATTAGTACTTGAAAATGGAAGTTTACTTCTACTTAAAACTTGAGGTAATTTCATTAATCTCTTTCTACCTCTGGTGTTGAATTGGACTAGTTATGTCATCTAGGATTTGTTCCTCAGTTTTTTTTTACTTTTTTCAAAAAAATGTTATGATGGTTATACTTGTATTACCATGAATGGACATAAATTTGAGGATTTTGGGTGTTTTCATTCAATTTTTCATGTTTTCCCCTTAGCTCCTACTTTATATGTGTTTTTTTATGGAAGCCTTTGGATATCTTTTGGCTAATATTATTTCATGGAACCTTATTAAAGGTGCTACTTTTCCTAACTCTATAGCCCAACTATTCAATGGTCATTTTTCTAATGACTCCTTTCTCACTCTCTTGGAGGACAAACATGACATTATTTAGGATATTCAATGCCTAGATATTTTCTGGAAAGCTTTAAGGTCAAATATATAGTGGCATAAAACTCAATGTTATAGGAAATCCTTCTTAGCCAAGCCCAATTGGTTCAATTCCTATGGATAGAAGGGGGTTGATCATAAGGAAGTGTTGAGATTCCTAAGCATCTCTTTTACCTTTTAGGTTTCTCCTTCCTCTTTAAGGAAACATATAATTTCTAGAGCTGAGAAAAATTATCATATTAAATTATGAAGCCCCTTTCTTTGGCAAGGAGATTCCATGTGTGTTCAAAAATTCTTGTTGCACACATTTCCATTACTCATCTTGCTAAGAACCTTGCAAATCCTCATATTTGAAGATTGAAAAAATCCAAAGGTATATTTTATGGCCTCCCTTTAACCAAGGAAAATGGTTTCACAAAGTATCCTAGGAGTTTTATTATTTCCCTCATGACTATAATAGGCTTGGCTTGCTTTATATTCACTACTCTAAATGGTGCCATAATTTTAAATTTAATTAACATACTCTAAAACCTAATGAAACCAGGTTGTAGCTCGTCAAATTGGAGAATTGAAAGGTCAATACTGAGGAAGAGTTTGGAGTGAAAAAAGGTCAATACCAGCGTCGAGGAAGAGTTTGGAGTTAAAACAAGGTCAATACCAACACGACGAAGAGTTTGGAGGAGTGAAAACAAGGTCAATACCAGTGCCGAGGAAGAGTATGGAGGAGTGAAAACAAGGTCAATACCAGCACCGAGGATGAGGTTGAGGGCACTCAGGGAAAATCAATGACCAAGGGACAATGAGTACTATAATTTTGGCACCCCCATTCTCTTTAACCTACAATTTTCATGCCTAGTTTCCAAAGATCTTCTCGTACATTGGCACCCCCATTCTCGTAAAATGGTATAAGATAAGACATAAAAAATAAAATAGCTTAGTCTTTCACATTTTTATCGACTAGCCTCAAGGTCTTGGAAAAACTCCCATAATCTACCCACATCTTGGTTGTTGGTGGGAACATGTTATTCTTTTTTGTACGACCTACCTCAAATCTTATGTCCACAAAGTTGCTAAAAACATAAAACAATAAGAAAAATTTGAAGGTACAACTAAAAAAGGGTTATTTCCTTTTGGCCTCATCCACCTCTTATATTTCAACATAGCATGGAATTACGCTTACATAACATAAACTCAAACAAATGGAAGTTTATAGGGGCAAAGGAGCCCAAGTATATGCTAGGCTAAGCTAGATCTAATGAATGGAAATAGAGGCATACAATTCTTCTTTAATACCTCCACCACAAACATATGCAAGGAAAGGTCTCCTCCCTTCTTGGTAGTGATAACCTCCTCCACACACAACCCTTAAAAATTATGAATAGAGGAATATAATATTTGAAGAACTCAAAGTTGATTCTCTCCTACCTGATGCAATTAGTCATTTTATCCTTACAAACATTTATAGTGATTACTAGAGGCACATAGACCAATTCTTCATAATAGAAGAATTTGATCATACTTTTCCAATGATGGCATTATGAGAAAACCTTAGGTTAAATGAATAATTCCTAGCTAAGTTCTTTAAATCATGTCCAACCATATAAGAGAAGACCACTGCTATGTGTACTTGGATACCATGGAGAAAGGCTCTTTGGGCTCTTTCATCAATCAAGGTATTGTTAAATTTTAACACCTAAAAGTGAGAATGAAGAATCTTTCCTAGGATGGTGGCCAATTATGCTTCTCAACACCTAGATTACAAAATCCTTGTCAATATCATTTCCATCACAATTAAACCTATTGCTTGAGATATAGTCATAGAGGTAAACAAATTGGCTTTCTTGATAGTAGATACATTCTAGACAATTCAATCCTTGCATCAAAGATTGTTGAATGGGCCCAACAAACTACTCATGATGCCCTTACTATTAAGTTAAAATTTTGACAAGGCATATGATTGCATCAAATGTCCTTTCATTTATAAAAGGCTCAAATGGATTTATTTTCAACCCTAAATTATTATCACACATTCAAAATTACAAAATACCAGTTAATGAAGAACCTTCATTTGAAGGTGATGTCGTCATGACCTTTGAATGAAGAACCTTCATTCAAAAATGATGCCATGTCAAGACTTTCAAATGAAGGTATTTTTTATTTTAAATATTTCATGTCCAAAATGCTTTATAAAAGGAACCTTGGCATGAAGGACCTTCAAATGAAGACCTTAATTCAAAGGTCCTTCATTAGAAGATCCTTCATATGAAGGTTCCTTTAATGCCATCCCATTATAGCTCTTAGAGTTGTTAGAGATATTTTTGTTTCAAAGTAGAGATTGGACCATCAAATAGTGTCACCATGACTCTACCAAGATATCCATCAAATTGATAAACCCTGACTTAACAACCACAAATTCACAAGAAAATTGCCCCTGTCAGCCCTAGGGCATCAATTCAATGCCAAGTTTCTTGCTTTAACAGACCCCTAAATGCAATGAACCTCTATCATACCATGATGCACACCAATCCACCGAGTTACAGTTCCAAGATAGTGGGTGGATTGGTGGATGTCATTTCTATTTAGCCCTCAAACCCTTACATAGGCAAAATAGGGCAGTCCCTGTATTTGATTGTTTTCTCCCACAAAATAGTGATTGAGCACTTCAAAACAAATGCAAATGAAAGGGAACACATATATTTATCTACACCAATGATCTCAGAGCATTTCAAGCTTGTACGGATCCATACAACACAAAAGAACTTCAGAAAAATAGTAAAAACACAGAAAATTGCTTCAAGAACGTGGTATTTGATATGAAATTTTGGTATCAACTCCTCCAACAATTGCAATGGGATGGGAATACAATATGATAGAAGTGGGATAAGAAATGCATCATTTGAAGCATCAAACCAATATGCAAAGATGAAAGAAAGTGCTAACCCCTTAAACTGAAAAAGTTTCTTTTAACTTTAAGTTTGTTGGGTAGCCAATTCTTTTAAGTTATCAAATCCTACCATCATACACAATCAAAATGTTGTTGTTTCAAATGACTATGAGCACTAACTTTCACTATTTGAAGATGTTGAAACCTTGTCATAGAGAATTAGAACATTGATGCGACCACTCATCCTACCTTAAAACATACCAAAAGTCTCCTAGCAATTAGACATAGGAAGATTTAAGATGACTTAAACAATTTTTATTGCCAAAGCATAAACTTATGATGACTTTACTAGGCCTAGTACACACTCCCTCCCCGTTAACCACTTAGACATATGGAAATTAAATGTAAATGTGCTGCTATTTTTAGTCATGTAGGTGTCCAATAAACCACTTGGTGGTGTTTCCCTTCAAGTTTATTTACTTGAATGAAGAGAAAAAGTCCTTTGATTACAATTAGAGAATACATTTGAGGCCTTGGTTGTGTAACTGGTGGACCATAGTCACATTTAACACTTGTTACAAAGTTTGGGAGTTAAAATGTTAAGTAGATTTGATTTGTGATGGACACATTTGGACGGTAGTAACAATAACTTGCAATCTATCAAGACTTGATTACCTTATAACCTGTCAAATTCTAGCAATGAAATGATAAATTAATCATAATGTCACCTTGGGATCACATCACCATGAAAGAAATTCATCCAACGTCCTTATGAGTGAAGGTACCACCAAATAGGTATTTTTCAGATCTATCTTCCTCAAGCGACATAAATTCAGGAAGAGAAGAGGAAAGCGAGACATGTAGTAGGTCTAAAAGAGGGAGATCAACTAGAGGTCAAAAGATTAGAAGAAAATTTTGTAAACGCATGGAATTTTTTCTTGCTGAAGGGGGGTCATGTTCTTATGATGATGAGAGCATAGACGACATCGAGGTGCCCTTGAGGTACAAAAATCTATAGGAATAATGGGTACCCAAGGAACTTCCTCCAATAAAAATTGATTTTTGTGTCAATGAGAGGATATATCGCATAACACCATCGTCATTACATGGTTTGAGCCTATTTTGCATGGACGACATAAAGGCCTGTTAAGACAAAGTTACTAAATTGATGGAGTATGTTGGACCTTGTTACAATTACAAAGATTGGATGCAGTTGGTTTGATATACACGAAGTATGCATCGGTATGCACTGTCAGCAAATTATATACAGCTAAAAGATAAGGATCAAAATAAAGGAGTGGCTAGGTACATTGACGAAAGGCCAAAAGCATCAGGGAATATTGCAGGGTTTATAAATAGTACACAACCTGGGTCAACAAATAAGTAACCCACCTGCATATTCAATGTGCGAGAGGGAAATCATGTATTCATATATGCAATAAAATCAATAACTGTAGGGGAAGAGTTGCTAATCAATTATAATTTGAATCACTTAGATACAAACACAGTTACTATGGGGGTGGTATGTACTATATACCATTTTACCCAACCTCCAATTTATGACTCCAATATAATATACCATTTTATTATTATGATTTTTTTTGTAAGTCTATTGGTTTCATTTCGGTAATGTTTATTATATTAAATTTTTGTCACAACAGGACATTGATCATACGAGGAAGGATGTGGCCCAGAACACAGATCGCGATCCATCTTCAGGCGCTTCTACCTGACAATTTTACCTCATTATAATTGTACAAATTAGATATGAGATTTTTTTATCATTATGTTTTTTTCATGAGTTTATTGGGTTAATTTCGATAATTTTTTTAATAATCTTGTTGTAGTTGACTGATCGGGGAAAGGCACAAATAGTAGAGGAGAGCATCCATATGAAGGTGCAGTCACTATTATGCGATGATGACATCACATTTTCCGGAAACCCTGTGGATATGATGAGGAAGGCCCAAAAAAAATGCAATGAAGAAATCTTTAAGTTGGTATTCATAGTGCCTCAAACAGATGAGATAAGAGAAAGGGTTAAAATATTGTTTGAGAGAGCACATAACTTGCAAGTAAGCTGTCATGAGATCTTTAATTATAACATAAGTTCATTCATGGTTTTATATTTTGTACTCTTTTATGTCATGAACTAAAATATGTGTTGTTTTTATAGGATTATTTGCATCCTCATGATTTTCTAGCCATTATCAGAGTACTGCAAGTGTTTCCCGGGAAGTAGGGGTCGATACAAGTGTCAATCCTAATCTTCTTGCACATACATCACATCATCCGACCCCATCATCCATGCCTATATTGTCGACTGAAATGTTGGCAACACATACAATGTAGAAATTCGATAGTGCACCCTCTGGTAGCAAAAACATGCCACTACATGTTTCAGGACATTTACCTAGGGATGCAGAGGCCACTAGTACTGGTGATGTTTTAGCAGCATTCCCTGGATCTTCCCGTATTACTAGTATGGGAGCATTTTTGGTCACATTTGTGGTGACCAAGGATTTCGTTCCCATAAAGATAGAGAAGGTCCAAGGTACTTTAAAATGTTTTAATTATTATTATATGTAATCCAATTGAAATTTACTTATTGATCACTCTTTATAGACTAATGATCTCATGATCATTTTGCAGGAAATGATGTTTTTTATAAGCATCTAAGTGATATTACATTGGAGCTCTTTGGGACCACCATACGTACATGGTGGAATGCCCAAAATCAAGATTTAAAAGATGAGCTCATTAACCATTTAGTTGTGTTGTTCGGTGATAAAACATTCAATCAAACCAAGGTCCTTAAGATATTTGGTACCTATCTAAAGTATGTGAGGGACCAATATAGGTCACATTTAGAGAAGAACAAAAAGTACGAGTGTCCCCCCATGATTCCGGAGAGGGAGTGGAAGGACTTGCTATCAGATGGAAAGGAGAAGGCTGAAAAGAAAAAGGAAAGACACGATAGGGCTAAGGAAGGTATGTGATACTATCAACAATGTAATTATATATTGATTACTCTTTATTTTTACATAATCTAACGTATTTCAAATTTTTCATAGGCTGCCCGACACATCGAAGGCAACAAAGGCAAGACTAGAAAAAATGGGCAGCACAAACTTGACTTTGGTGGTTATATGAAATTAGCAGCACGAATTGTTATTATCAATAAATGAAATATTGCATCCAAATAATAAATTGCAAATAATTTTTGGTTTTATCATGCCATAGAAGCAAAATTCATGATCTTATGCAAAAATGTAGGACTTTGATTTCAATAGGGTTCCCACAGAAGAGGACCTAAAGATTGCCTTCCAGCAAGGCTATGGAGCCCTGGCTAAACACCTAAGAGTCTTGATTGGGAAAACACAATCTTTTTTTAGCTGCAAAAAATAAACAAAAAAAAAGTGATTGTAATCATATTATGACAACCATATTTTTTATATGTAAAACTTGAAAAAATGAATGTTATATGTTAATGAATGGATGTGAATATGTTAATGAATAAATTTTATATGTTAATGAATGAATGTTATATGTTACTAATGGATGGATGAATGAATGTTATATGTTATTAATGGATGAATGAATGAATGTGAATATGTTAATGAATGAATTCTAAATGTTAATGAATGAATGTTATATGTTATTAATGGATTAATGAATGATTAATGTTATATGATCGGGTATGGGAAATTGAGAGTGATGTGAGGGGGGGAGGGGCCAAATGAGCTTCCACCTTCACGTGGTTGGCCCTGTTAAGTAGAGAATATTAAACTATTCTTGAAACAAAGAGAAGCTCAATAAGGTAATGCACTTTTCAATATAAGAAATGCATCGTTTGAAGCATCAAACCAATATGAAAAGATGAAAGAAAGTGCTAACTTTTCACTATAAACATTGTGTTGTGTGTGGATTTGGTTTCAAATTTTTATTTCTTTTGTTTTTAGTGGTCTCTAAAATTTGACTTTTGTGCATAATAGGTTAGTGGAAAATTTGATAGCTCTGAAGGGTTTAGAGGCTCGATTGAGATAGATACACAAATATTTGGATCTTGTTGTTGATGGGAGGCTTCCACTTAACCATGAAATTTTGTACCATCTGCAGGTATGCAAAAATTTCTCTACTTACATTCATTCAACTTACTATAATATAATACCTGACAAAAAATTCCTTTTCATTATACTTAGATGGATTTTCATGCCCTGTTCCAAAGAACATGTTTTAGAATAGGCAAGAAGGATGTTGGCAAGGGTTAAGGAATTTGGCTTTACACCTCCCAATTGCATAGTTTATTTCATTCATCCAGCATATTGCCAATGTGTTTCACAATTATTGGAATCATATCCTATAATTACAGAACTAGTAAAATTAAAATATGTAAGTTTCAAATATGGAATTACATATCTTTCTATGAATTTTTGAAAGAAAATATCAAAATGGAGAAGTATTAACAAAATAATCTGGATAATTTCTAAGAGATCAGGGATTTTTTTTGCAGTGTTATCTTGAATATATTTAAGAAAAAAGTAACTTGTAGAGATTGAAGCAGAATATCGGTAGTCTAAAATCACCAGTCAACACATCTTAGTAGTATCTCAATTCAAGAGAACTAGGTCCACTATCCATTAGCCAGTAAAAAAAATAAAAATCATTTCATAGGATTATTCTGTTCTAATAGGGTTGAATGGTTGCTTGTTTCTTTTTGATTGTGAGGAAGTCATCAATATAAACTTGGTTTTCCCGCCTTCTCTTAGCTCGTGGCCAAGGAGTTTCTGCAAAAGGCATCAAAGTAACCTTTAAGATTGACAATGGCAATGAGTACAAGGTCAGTATAACTTAATGATAATTGGGTATGATTTTATTTGTTCAAGACCAATTTAGATTCATGTTCTACTCACACTACTTTTATTTACATTTATGTTTTTCTAATATCCATTTTCCTTCACATTCATATTCTTCTATACATATTATGTTTACAATAATGTTTTCCTTAGTTTAATCTAGGGGAGAGGACCCAGTACCTGAGCATGTTTCAATAGTTGTGATAGTAGTGGTTTATATAGTGCCCAACCCTAATTATTTGATTCTTCTTACTGATCCAATTAATACTTTCCAGTTACTATGATTGATTATAAGGATTTAATCTTTACTTGATTGTGATAAACTTAGATTTTTGGGCTTGTCTTACAAGTGCTTGTTTAGATGGGTGAGGATCGTTTCTTGTGCTAAAAATATTTTTATTTGTTAATGCTAAACTTACATAGCTGAATCAAGGGGTAGACGTTGTCCTCTTCAAATGGAATAAGAAGGAGAGTCAGAAGGGGAAGATAAGTCCCATCTGTAATCGCGTGTAGCTGCATTGTATGGAATTATTTTTCTTGGGTTTACTTAAATTTAAAATTTTGATTATCTGGTAAAATTCATGTTTCCATAGAGGGTTTGGAGGCTTTATCTCATAATTCAGATTGCTTGTGTCACTATGTTTTTCTATTCAATATGATATGTATCTCAAGGAATATATGGATCTGGTTCTTCATACCATCAACTTAATGAAGTGGAGTCTCAATGTCATGCTGTTAGGATTTACTGTGAAGCTAATCCAAAGTTTTTCATTGTTGCTCGAGGCCATATTGCAGTGCTTTCTCTAGGAAGCCCACATGATCCCCATCATGTATCTTCTTTTTGTAGTCTCTAAATTTCTTAGAAGAAATCAACAACCAGTTTGTCTAAATGTGGCTCCTTGTTTACACATTAATATCTCTTTTGGCAGCAATGGATCAAAGTGGATTCATGGGGTCTTAAAGAGAAGGCTCTCAAACATGGAGATCAATAGTGGGACCAAGTAAAACCATTCATAATCATGCTCATATTTTTTTATCGATTGTCTAAGAGCTAAGTATCTAGGATAACATTCTGTATTTTTCTATTGAATTTCTAGAGTGAAAATAATTTTGGGTTTGCAATCCTATTTTTTAGTACACTAGCTAAGTATCCAAGAGGCACTACAGGTGTGTTTTCTCACCAAATTTCTCATTTCCCACAAAATTAGATTCTAGTGAGTAGTTTAATATTCACTAGTTTGATTTTTTCTTTTTTAGAAAAACTAGAATCCAGTTTGTAGGTTGTGCTTGTTGTGCAAATTTGTAAGATGAGTTTTTT
>VCHN02000014.1:69303170-69472220 GCA_007115665.2 Sequoiadendron giganteum | reverse complement strand
TAATTATGAAATCATTTTGGAAATTAATTTAATTAATTATATAATTAAATTAATTTTCAAGATAAGAAATTAAAAAGAAAAGAAAAAGAAAGAAAAAAAGGTAAGGATAAGGAACATTTTAAAAATAAGAACAACTTTCTTACATTTTAAGATTTATTTTATTTAACATTTAGATAATATAAAAATATTAACTAATAGGTTTTTATCGAATCTTATATATTAATATCCTTATCTATTTTCATTAAAAAATTATTTAACAATTTAAAAATTGAAGTTTTTGTTGAAAAACAAATAAAATAAAATTAAACTTTACCTTTTAGAGTTTGGATTCTATTCAAATCTCATGCATTGTACTTACATCTATGGTCTTTGGATGTTCTTAAATGGAGAAATTAATTCTTGAAGGTTACATAACTATTTATGATACTAGGAATGTCAAGATGATCATCTTTATTAAATTAATTAGTTGCATCCAATATCCTTTATAAAGAAAATTTATTCTTTAAAATTTAATTGTGATTTTTTTTAACTAAACATCAAATGGACTCTTTGAATGGGTGTACTCACACATTAGATAAGAATGTTTCTATGAGTGTTCATTTGTAGAACAATTTCTCCAAGCTTTGAAAGATGGAAGAGGACATATGCTTCTCAATCTATTCACTGAATAGTTTCATGCATAGTAAAATTAGAATTTGAAGGATTGTGTGCACTACAAAGTTTAAATTTGCATGATTTTAAGAATAACAAAGTTTGAATTTCAAGGATTTTCTTCGTACCCAAATTCAATTTTCAAGGATTTCATTCTCTACCCAAATTTGAATTTGAGGGAAAATATGTTCTTGATTAGGATTTCTAGAGAGATATATAAAAAACATTGTGCGGAAATATTTCTTATCATGGAAGTTGTATGTCACTTCATCTATAAGGGTTTTCTAATATCTTTCTTGCAAAATCTACCTATTTTTCCTCACCGGTATTGTTGACAGTGTGATGCAATTTGTGCAAAATATTGAGGAAGTCATTTGCCATGGTTTTTGTGAGTTTTTTTTGGGAATTTGTATGCGATCAGGCCATTCTTGTCATGTTTTATTTTATTAAATATTGGTATTATAATTGATCCCACAGTCCCTAGTCCGATGTTCATTAGCAAGTTGTGTAAAATGGAAAAGACGTTCATATCAACAACAAATAGTGCTGATTGTAATGCATGGAATCATTGTAGAGAAATAATGACAAGAGGGTCCCCTAATGGTTGCATTGACATCTTCAATTCTCATTCTCACTTTTCTTGTACTCTTTCAAGTGGAAGGCTCAAAATTGCAGCACCTAGTATGGGCCCCTCTCAACTATTGACATGGAAACGAGATTGTCGTAATCAATTTGTGCATAGCATAAGCCAATGGCCAAATAGAAGTTTTGTTAGTATACATCTCCACTATATGTCTTTTTACTTGTAAAGCCTGATTGGTTATTTTGAATCTGTCTTTTAAATGTAGGTGTTGAGTAGGGAGATGTTGTGGTTAGATGTATGATTCATTTTGTAAGCTCTATGTCTTGATCAACCATATTTAATTACGTAGTTGAAAAACAATTAACTATCTCAAAACAAAGAGAGATGTAAATGATTTAATGTACATACACATGTTTAGATGCATATGTATACATGTAAAATTCATTTGTAGATGATAGTTAAATATATTGTGTTGCCAAAAAGTGTAGTCTTGACACTTTCACTCATTTGGACCCTTGCCTATGGATTTTGGACCTCTTTTTACCCCTTTCCAAGCCTTGTGCCAAAGTGTTGTAAGGTGTTGTAAAACTGTTACCAATTTTTAGCATCTTGTTGAAAATTAGCATTCATATAAGCAATTACTTGCTAGGGTGCAAAAATTTCTATGACTAGTTATGAAAATGAAATTTTGTTCTCAGAATAAAAGTGTGTTTAGGAATGATTTAACAGTTTAGACAAAGCTAGTTGAACAGTTCAACAAAGCAATAATCAAACAAATTTCATTCAAGAAAACAATGTTCAGGCTGAACCATTCATTTGCAACAACTGTTTTTGAATAAGGCACTGCAGACATAAGAATAGGAATGCAATAAATGATTACAGAAAATGTGTTTCAGAACAATTGTAATTTCTTTGTTTCATTATGTAGTCCAAAAAAGAACTCAGATTGCTGATCATTAGCCATGACATATCACAAAAAATTAATCTATTAAGAGAAAAATGTTTTGTGATCCAACACAAGTCGTGGGTAGACCAAGTTGATTTAGCTCAACAAAAATTACAAACTATATAACTGAGGAACAATTAAAGTGGAACATGTAAAATAAAATTATCTTGTCATTTCCTTAAGGGTTGGTGTAGGGTAGAATTGTCATTCTTCAGCTTGGTCTTCAACACTTTCAGTCTTTCGCTCCTCTACTCCTTCAAAACCTGCAGTTGGTAGAAAGTGGTGTTAGAGCTCAGGTCATGAAGTTCAAAAAAATGCTAAGCTCAACTGAAATATAATTTATACTTGTTATCATCAAATCAATTTAGTCAAACAATAGGAGATAACAAAAAATTTCCAAATTCAACCATCGAAGGGAATCATTCAATCCATTGTTTTTTACCGACTTGTTTGTTTCATGTGCAGAAACAAGATATGTAATGTTGTTTATTCATCAGTTTCAGAATGAGTGGGGTTAAATGTGGCTCCCACAAGGGTGGAGACTAGCTCATTTAAGCTACAGGCGGTGAGTAAAATGCTCATATCAATCTACTAGATAGGGAACCTGGAAATCAAGGAAATCAAATAGAATGTAAGCTATTGAAAAATAAAATCTACAACCATAAGAAGTAGAATACATCAGTTGTGAGAGTGAGGAATAGTTGTTGCAAAATAATCTTTAGTTATCCGTTTGGATTTTCAAGGAGGATGAGATTTATCTTCATACAGACTCATGAGAGCTACAAGAGCGAGGTTTATTTTCATTTTTTGAATTAACCCCAGAAATCTTCTAGTGTTAAAATTTTTAGGAAGGAAATACAACAAATTCTCCAAACTTATTTTATGTCCAACCGAATCTCCAAATGAGTTTTTTTTATGACGGCTTATTCAAGTACACAAAATGGCAAGCGAAGTGTTTTCGAAGAAAATACACTCGATAAATGAAGGACATAAATCATATGGTGGCAGCCAACACAGAATACAAAAGCATCACATAATGAAGCATGACAAGGCAACAATTGTTATTGTTCTAGGAGGCAGTTTGAAAGATAATACAAATATTCTTATCATAGTAAAGGTGATTATGGTGTTGTTGGTCATTACTACATGATCACAGTAAAACAAGAGCCATTAGCTTCCAGGAAACATGTGTACAAACAACGTCATGTGCAAGTATGACTGTTCTTGGGAAACAGGTACATGTTCACCAATAGGATTTCTAAAATTGAATACTGTTATCACAAAAAAATTAATCAAATGCCTCATTCTAGTGAAGCTCATGCCAGTACTATTAAACACAGAGATCTGAGTCACTACCAAAACAAGGTATTTTCATTTAAGTTTTCCAACTACAACTACACAAAATAAAAGATAACCAGTCATGATGAATGGTCGCAATTACAAATTGTTTCTAAGCCCAAAGGAAAAGAGTCGATTAAGAAAACACATGGAAGTTCACAAAAACATGCTAAGAACGTCAAAGGCAAAAAAATTTGAAGCCGCAGTCTATTAGGCTTTTGGAAATTTGGCAAAAATATAGAAAATAAGTTTCCAGATATCACAACTGTCAGACTTATCTTCAAGAAGATTGCATCTAGAATAAAATTTTCAAGCTTCAAAACTTATCTAGAGTTCATGGCGGCCAGGTAAGAATAAATAGTGGTGAAGCTTCAGAGAAGAAATATATTGGCCGTGGCCAGAAGCTCCTCTCATACACAAATAAAGTACATAAAATCTTCAGGAGATTTGATGGAGTGGCAATGTGCAGCGAATGCATAGAAGTAGTAGGAAAATGATTTTATTTTCTCACATGATTAAAATCATCATAAGGGTTCAAGCATATACAGGAAATAAAAGTTTTAAAACAAAAATGCTCGAAAATGCATGAAAAGATAAAGCTCAAGCAAGCATTTTTCTACAAAAAATGGAAGGAATCCTTCTTGGAGAAGCTAACCCGAGCCTGTACCTATTTTTTTGCGCAAAGAATGGCAAGATAGAGCCTCTGAAACCACATAAATATGCCATATGGAAAACTTATTACAGAGATTCAAAAACCTCATCACATGGATGGTGGTGGCTACAACTTCTTCTAGAAGTTTTAAAAACAAAATGAAATACTTCACTTTGTTTTACTTTTCTTTATTTAGGGTTATAACCCTAATGGAAAGTTCGATGGAGTTTGAGGAGACAATTTTTCCTTAAGGTTTTTTAGAAAACCTTTACTCTTTCTTTGCTTGGGACGTGGTTTCCATGTAATTAATTTTTGGATAAGTCTTTAGTTATCTCTTAAGACTTAGTAAATACAAAGTCTTTTGTATTTAATTGAGACTTTATTTTAATTTATTTTGCATTATGTTTCAAATTGTAAATCTTTATTTGGAGTGATATTTATAAATCACTTTTAATAAATGATATTATTTAAATGCAAAATTAATCTTTTTGGTAAATTTGGCCTAGCTAGGAGTCTTTCTTTTTGTGTTTTAAGTCAAATTGTAAATCTCTTTATTGAAGTGATGAGTTATAAATCACTTTAAATAAAAGATTTTTTTTGAAATGCAAAAGTAAAGTGCTATGATATGGCCTAGTCAAATAGGGAGCCAAATCCAGCTTTAAAGCATGTGAAGCCTTGCTCAAATCTTGGAGATGACTAAGAAAGTCTTGCCAACATGTGGAGAAAAGATATCTAGTTGGAGAACGAAATTAGGGGTTCACTTCAGTTTTTGAATTCCTTTTGACTTGACTTGAGTCAAGAAGTGGTTTGAGGCACAAATTTGGAGTTTACTTTCAATTTTGAGCCTGATTTGGAGGGCTTTCTCTTTGCATACGACTCACCAAGTTGGTGAAGTTTGGACAACTCTTCTTGGAGTTGGTTGGCAGTTACATACCCTATTTAGAGGAGAAGATTGACAACACATCAAATTTTGGAGCCAAAATTCAATTTCGGATTTTGGGGACACTCTCTATAAGTCCTTCTCTTCTTTCATTGTTGGGGGTTCTTAGTTTTTTTGGAGATTGTAGAGGCATATGCTTCAGACTTTGTAACTCATGATATTTTGGCCCTTCTAATGCAGATATTCATTTTTCCTCAATAGAAAGTTATTTTTCCTTCACATATTTCTCTTTGTTTCTTAGCATTGGTTGTGGATTGCAAGGATCCTGTGTTATCCTTCATTTTATCAGATCCCTTCCATGCTGGATGCAAAACAAAACAAAAAAATCATGTCATAGTGCAGGTCTATGTTAGTGATCTCGTTTTATGCTTTTATATTTGTGAAAAATCCATTGTTTTCCTTGTGTTTAAGCATTAATATAGTCAAAGCCTTACATAGAATCATTTTTGCAGACATCTTTTTCTTTGTTGTGAGATTGTTTATGTTTGTTGAGTTTTTTATGAGTTTCAACAGCTTTTGGGTCAAAATTCTTACCTTTGGTGTACCACCTGTTAGTGATAGATTTTTAATTTCAAGTATATCTTTCTACCTTTATCCTTCTCATATTTCATTTTTACAAGAAAAATTCAAAGGGAACCAACCCATAATCTGGAGGTCCACTTCATTCCCTAGTAACCCACAACCTCGAAGTGTTCTCATGTGTCAATAGGTTGCTATAGTTAAAATCTTAGCAAGGGTGCAAACCTTATTTGACAACATTTTGACACCCGGTGGGACCCTGAACTGATTCATCAGTTCAAAAAGAGCTTCATTTTGCTATTGTTTGGTGTGTGCAGCAGAAATTACAGTCTTCAAGAGATAGTTTTTAACATACTTGGCGACTCTAAGTTTAAAAGTATCTGGTTGCAGCAGTCTAGGTGTTGATTTCATGGTAAAATGACTTATGATTCCCCACTTCATGATAAAATGACTTATCATTCCCCATTTCACGAGGGTGTTGTTTATTCACCTTCAAGTATGCCATATCAAAGCAATCATGCTGCTAATAGCATAGGATATTACCAGCAAAGCTATTTTTCTAATGAGCCCCAAAATTTTGATAATGTGAATATAAAGCATATGTCTGTATATTTTCAAGAATAGTTTGATGAAATCAATAGGCAACAAGAGTATAACTTGCAGCAGAATGAATGGATTTACCAAGCACATCCCCATGAGAAATATTTAGAGGTAGAAAAGAAGCAATATGAGGTGACTCTTGCTCAACAACTCGCTGTAAAGAATGCATAAATAAGGCTTCAACTTGCTAATCAGGAAGCTTCCAGAGTTAGGATTCCTAGCTTCAAACAATGTGAGCCCCTTAAGCAAACTAGATTCAAAATTCTAAGTTTTAAGGGTAATGATTCTTTGCAGGAGCCTATACTTGAGGAAAATTAGTTCATCACCCCTCAGGAGAAGCCCATTGATCAGGATGAATTACTCCTCATGGAGAGGATCAGGAAAGTAAATCCTTTACATTTAGCAGTAAAGTGTTACCAAATACATCAACAAAGGATTGAAGAGGAGAAGATCCTTCAAGGTGGATCTTCCAATGTTTTTGCTAGTAATCCACCCATTTTTGATAATAATAATGAAGATGTTTCAATGGTTCAGCTTGGACAACAGGAGGAGCTTCCTTTTAGTTGTGTAAAGGAGCCTGAAGCGGACATACAAATTGAAGATTGATTGGAAGAAGCTTCTTCATTATTTGAATACTTGTATGCCTTTGTTGAAGAGGAAAAGCCTGAGTTGGAATGTTTTTCTTTGACTAATAACAAGGATTTTGAGCAGCTTCCTTTTTGGTGCATTAAAGAGCCTGAGGTAGATGCATTGATTAAAATTGTGTTGGAGGAATCCATCCCATTGTTTGGGAACTCTCCTTCCTCCATTGAAGGAATGAGTGATCATATGGAGCAGTAGTATGTAAAGCATGTAAGTGATCAGGTACCTGGTTGGATTGATAGGGAGGAGATCCATGAATATCAACCAAAAGGTATAGTGGTTGTTCATGAGTACAACAATGGCAGTTCAAAGTTTATTTGTTCTAGGGGCTGTCCTATTAGATATTTAGCCAGTTTGGAGGCCACTAAGTTACCAAAGATTATGCTTGCACCCAAGCATGAGGATGCAGTAGAAGAAAAAGATGACTTTGGAGTCGCAGCTAAGATTGATCAAATTCAACTCACTTGTTCATTTTAGAACAACAATAAACATGATCAGAATCAACTTGCAAGTAAGCTTATTATTATTTTTTATGAAACATTGCAACAGTCTAATAAATATCTGCATGTGTTTCATGTTCTTTCAACAATACGTAATCATGTATTGCATCGATTACTGATAAGAAAGGGATGTTACTTCACAAAGCCAGTCAGTGGTTTTGTTTGATCAGCTTCTGTGCTGGTTAGAGTAGGGTAGAGTAGATTCTAGACGTTAAATAAGTGCTTCTGCACCTAGAATATATGCATCCTTTTTTACCCTAAGTGTTGTTTTGCACAGTTGATAGTTTGCTTTAAGTATTGCTGGGGGAGGAAAATGAAGCTCAAAATTTGTCATTACTAACTATAGTTACATCAGATATATGCTTCTTATTCATAAAATTGAATAAAGCTTCAATGTCATCAACAAAAAATAGATATCCCATGGGATTGTAACTAGTATTAACAAAGTTACAATCAGTTACAGTGGAAAAGTGAGGTTTGTACAAGGTTTTCTGAGTCAAGAAAAGAGATTTTATAGACTCCATACCCAAGGGTTAAGCAAGGCACTGGTCCTTATTGTTTAGCAAACAAACACCCCTAGGAGGTCACCAGAAATGTTACCAATTTTTAGCATCTTGCTGAAAATTAGCATTCATATAAGCAATTACTTGCTAGGGTGCAGAAATTTTTGTGACTAGTTATGAATATGAAATTTTGTTCTTAGAATAAAAGTGTGTTTAGGAATGATTTGCTAAATCATTCAACATTTTAGACAAAACTGGTTGAATAGTTCAACAAAGCAAAAATCAAACAAATTTCATTCAAGAAAACAATGTTCAGGCTAAACCATTCATTTGCAGCAATTGTTTTTGAATAAGGCATTGCAGACATAAGAATAAGAATGCAACAAATCAATCGTTTGATTATAGAAAATGTGTTTCAAAACAATTGCAATTTCTTTGTTTCATTATGTAGTTGGAAAAAGAACTCAGATTGCTGATCATAAGCCATGAAATATCACAAACAATTGATCTATTAAGAGAAAAATGCTATGTGATCCCACACAAGCCGTGGGTAGACCAAGTTGATTTAACTCAGCAAAAAGTACAAACTATATAACTGAGGAACAAGTAAAGTGGAACATGTAAAATAAAATAATTTCATCATTAACTTAAGGTTCAGTGTAGTGTAGACTTGTCATTCTTCAGCTAGGTCTTCAACACTTTCAGTCTTTCACTCCTCTGCTCCTTCAAAACCTGTAGTTGGTAGAAAGTGGTGTTAGAGCTCGGGTCATGAAGTTCAAAAACATGCTAAGTTCAACTGAAATATAATTTATACTTGTTGTCATCAGATCAATTTAATCAAACAATAGGAGATAACGAAAAATTGCCAGATTCAACCATCGAAGGGAATCATTCAATCCATTGTTTTTTACCGACTTGTTTGTTTCATGTGCAGAAACATGATATGTAATGTTGTTGTTTATTCATCAATTTGAGAATGAGTGGGGTTAAATGTGGCTCCCACAAGGGTGGAGCCCAACTCATTTAAGCTACAGGCGGTGAGTAAAATGCTCATATCAATCTGCTAGATAGGAAACTTGGAAATGAAGGAAATCAAATAAAATGCAAGCACTGAAAAAATAAAAGCTACAACCATAAGAAGCAAAATACATCAGTTATGAGAGTGAGGAATAGTTGCTGCAAAATAATCTTTAGTTATCCATTTGTATTTTCAAGGAGGATGAGATTTCTCTTCATACAGACTCATGAGAGCTACAAGAGGGAGGTTTATTTTCATTTTTTGAATTAACCCCGAAAATCTACTACTGTTAAAATTTCCAGGAAGGAAATACAACAGATTCTCCAAACTTATTTTATGTCCAAACGAAACTCCAAATGAGTTTTTTTATGGCGGCTTATTCAAGTAAACAAAATGGCGAGCGAAGGGTTTCTGAAGAAAATACACTCGATAAATGAAGAACAAAAATCATATGGTGGCAGCCAACATAGAATACAAAAGTATCACAAAATGAAGCATGACAAGGCAACAATTGTTATTGTTCTAGGAGGCAGTTTGAAAGATAATACAAATATTCTTATCATAGTAAAGGTGATTATGGCAATGTTGGTCATTTCTACATGATCACAGTAAAACAAGAGCCATTAGCTTCCAGGAAACATGTGTACAGACAACGTCATGTGCAAGTATGAATGTTCTTGGGAAATAGGTATGTGTTCACCAACAGGATTTCTGAAATTTAATACTGTTATCACAAAAAAATTAATCAAATGCCTCATTCTAGTGAAGCTCACACCAATACTATTAAACACAAAGATCCGAGTCATGACCAGAACAAGGTATTTTCATTTAAGTTTTCCATCTACAGCTACACAAAATAAAAGATAACCAGTCATGATGAATGGTCGCAGTTACAAATTGTTTCTAAGCCCAAAGGAAAAGGGTCGAGTCAGAAAACGTGTGGAAGTTCACAAAAACATGCTAAGAACGTCAAAGGCACAAAATTTTGAAGCTGCAGTCTATTAGGATTTTAGAAATTTTGCAAAAATACAGAAAACAAGTTTCCAGATGTCACAACTGTCAGACTTATCTTCAAGAAGATTGCACCTAGAATAAAATTTTCAAGCTTCAAAACTTATCCAGAGTTCATGGCGGCTAGGAAAGAATAAATAGTGGCGAAGCTTCAGAGAAGAAATATATTGTCCACGACCAAAAGCTCCTCTCATATACAAATAAAGTACATAAAATCTTCAGGAGATTCGATGGAGTGGTAATGTACAACGAATGCATAGAAGTAGTAGGAAAATGATTTTATTTTCTCACATGAGTAAAATCATCATAAGGGTTCGAGCATATACAGGAAATAAAAGTTTTAAAACAAAAATGCTCGAAAATGCATGAAAAGACAAAGCTCGAGCAAGCATTTTTCTATAAAAAATGGAAGGAATCCTTCTTGGAGAAGCTAACCCGAGCCTGTACCTGTTGTTTTGTGCAAAGAATGGCAAGATAGAGCCTCTGAAACCACATAAATTCGCCATATGGAAAACCTGTTACAGAGCTTCAAAAACCTCATCACATGGCTAGTGGTAGCTACAACTTCTTCTAGAAGTTTTGAAAACAAAATGAAATACTTCACTTTATTTTACTTTGCTTTATTTAGGGTTATAACCCTAATGGAAAGTTCAATGGAGTTTGAGGAGACAATTTTGCCTTAAGGTTTTTTCGAAAACCTTTACTCTTTCTTTGCTTAGGACGTGGTTTCCATGTAATTAATTCTTGGGTAAATCTTTAGTTATCTCTTAAGAATTAGTAAATACAAAGTCTTTTGTATTTAATTGAGACTTTATTTTAATTTATTTTGCATTATGTTTCAAATTGTAAATCTTTATTTGGAGTGATATTTATAAATAACGTTTAATAAATTATATTATTTAAAATCAAAATTAATGCTTTTGGTAAATTTGGCCTAGTTAGGAGTCTTTCTTTTTGCGTTTTAAGTCAAATTATAAATCTTTTTATTGAAGTGATGAGTTATAAATCACTTCAAATAAAAGATTTTTTTTGAAATGCCAAAATAAAGTGCTATGATATGACCTAGTCAAATAGGGAGCCAAATGCAGCTTTAAAACATGCGAAGCCTTGCTCAAATCTTGGAGATGACTGAGAAAGTCTTGCCAACATGTGGAGCAAAGATAGCTAGTTTGGAGCATGAAATTAGGGGTTCACTTCAGTTTTTGAATTCCTTTTGACTTGACTTGAGTCAAGGAGTGATTTGAGGCACAGATTTGGAGTTTACTTTCAGTTTTGAGCCTGATTTGGAGGGCTTTCTCTTTACATACAGCTCACCAAGTTGGTGAAGTTTGGACAACTCTTCTTGGAGTTGGTTGGCAATTACATACCCTATTTGGAGGAGAAGATTGACAACACATCAAATTTTGGAGCCAAAATTCAATTTCAGATTTTGGGGACATTCTCTATAAGTCCTTCTCTTCTTTCATTGTTGGGGGTTCTTAGTTTTTTTGGAGATTGTAGAGGCATATGCTTCAAAATTTGTAACTCATGATATTTTGGCCCTTGTAATGCAAATATTCATTTTTCCTCAATAGAAAGTTATTTTTCCTTCACATATTTCTCTTTGTTTCTTAGCATTGGTTGTGGATTGCAAGATAAAATCCTTTGTTATCCTTCATTTTATCAGATCCCTTCCATGCTGGATGCAAAAAAAAAAATCATGTCATAGTGTAGGTCTATGTTAGTGATCTCATTTTATGCTTTTATATTTGTGAAAACACCATTGTTTTCCTTGTGTTTAAGCATTAATATAGTCAGAGCCTTACATAGAATCATTTTTGCAGAGATCTTTTTCTTTGTTGCGAGATTGTTTATTTTTGTTGAGTTTTTTGTGAGTTTCAGTAGCTTTTGGGTCAAAATTATTACCTTTGGTGTACCACCTGTTAGTGATAGATTTTTAGTTTCAAGTATATCTTTCTACCTTTATCCTTCTCATATTTTAGTTTTACAAGAAAAATTCAAAGGGAACGAACCCTTAATCTGGAGGTCCACTTCATTCCCTGGTAACCCACAACCTCGAAGTGTTCCCATGTGTCAATAGGTTACTACACTTAAAAGCTTAGCAAGGGTGCAAACCTTATTTGACAACAAAAACATTTTCATACTTTCTTAGGCTTGTCATCACTAAATTAACCCTCTCTTATGGCATCATGACCCCTTAATGCACTTATAGGTCCTACTTTAGTGTGTTTCAGGAGATAATCTCGACAAACAACTTGAATCATCTTTTAAATCCTGACAACCACTCAAAAATGCCCAGGTGGACTAGGTCGGCACCTTGGGCGACCTAGTCCCATGTGGCTTAAAAATCAAAATAAACTTAATTTTCTTGCGAGATATTGTCTCCAAAACCCTAAGTTCGACTTGTGGTGTTATTTTCAAGGAAATTAGGGCACAACTTGTATAAATAAGGTTTTTTCCCTCATTTTAAACCTTATTCTTCTATCTCCTAAGTATCATTTTCTCCTATCTCATTATTCTACTCATCACTCTTCTCAAGCAAGCTAGGGTTTGCATCCTAGGCCATTAAGACATCTTTGTTTAAGCATTCAAGGGTTGAATCCTCCATTGCTGCAACTCAAGATCTATCATTAATTCAAGGTAAAATCCATTTGTTTCATGCTTCATTACTTTATTTCATCTCTTTGGTTTGATTACTCAAAAGGGATTTGACCAAGGCAAACCCCCAATCCCTAACAATCAACAAGTTTTCCCTCTTAGTGTGATTTGCAAGTCTTGTGTGCAGATTTGGCAAAGAAAAAAGGTGGAAAAGTCTTCAAAAAATTTTCCAAGCTCTTTAAGGTTGGAAAAACCCTAGTTGAATCTTGGAGAACACTTATAGACCAGATTCTTCACTTTTGGGACCAGATACTTGGAGGAGCAGAAAGTGCAGACCGAGGACTTCCATTTCCACTCTATGATTTTTAGAAATTCAGAAAAGGACTAAGTCACCAAAAATGGCAACCTAGTCCCAATAAACCTGGTTTTAGAGATTTTGATAGATCTGGATACCCATTTGGCAGAAATGAGCTTCGACATATTTTCACAAAAACTAGACTAGGTCACCCAAAATGGCGTAAGTGTCCTAGTAGGCCAAAATTTTAGCATCAACAACAATTCCAATCTATTTTCTAGTTTGCAACTCATTCTCAGATGCACCTCTTCAATTCTATTCATTTTTGTAGCATTTTGTTCTTGTTTCTTAGGTCATTTGTATATCACAATGTGTTTTCCAGCATAGTTCATTTTCTAGGTTTTACATTACTAGTTAGCTTCTATTTTTAGTTTGTTACACTTAGACACATTCACACTCATCATCACCTCATCAAAATCCTAATCTTTGAATGAACACCAAGAATACTTAGCACGAAAGAGGCATTGTACCAACCATATTCTAGGTGAAAAACCCTAGAGGCCTATTGGGGAATCCTCTTTCCCTACTTCATTTTTGGTGCTTCAGTTTGGTGAACCCAACATCCACATCCCTTCCTTTATGATTTAGAGTCCTCCATTTTCCTAGAATTAGCTTGCATTGCATTTTGCATTAGTTAAGATGCATTCTAGGGTTTTAAAATTTGCATTAGTGAAAGTGCATATAGTTTGCATTTTTGCTTCTTAAATCATTGCAAATTTCTAAAATTTTGCATGTTCTGTTGGAATGATGGATGCAGAGGTGTCCTTGATAAAGTTGCAATGCAATCTTCAATGGAGGACCTTTTCTAGGAAGAAATATTCAACCACAAAGAAAGTATGATAATGGCATTCAAATAGAGATTCTATTATGATCTATCAGATATTTTACAAAGAGTATATATGCCTGATTATATAGGCAAGTGCTAAACCTAGAATGCAAAGGATGTTGCCAAGTGTTCAAATCACACTTCATGTGACAACAAGAAACCCTAACCAACTACCTAGGGAATGATAACAAGATGGAGATAAGTTCTAGAAAAGACAACTCATCTTCTAGAAGGGAATCTTATCTCAACAACTTTATTAAATGATTAAATGAAACCTAGGACTAATATGATTAATTAAGACCTAAGTTAACTTATGCTAGTGTAATAATTAATTAATTACACTAACACCCCCCCATAAGTGCAACTTAGGGAGGAAATGAAAAAAGTAATGATTATGCAAGATGATGATGGGTCCTGACTGATGGCCATTTTAGGTATCCATGTACAAAAGATGAAAATGCAACTATCTCCCACAAACGGAGAAAAGGGCAAAACCCAGTGGGAAGAAAACCCCTCTCTGAAAAAGGAGATGAAATGCAGAAAGGTGATGATTGGAGGACTCAACATTATCCCCCCAAGGACAACAATCATCATATGGATACAATATCATCAAAAGCCCCCCATAGGAGGGAAATAGAGAGACTAAATAGCCCCCCCAAAATATGAGATCACCTGCAAAAAAGGTAAGTGTATGGAGACAAAATATGATCCAATGTCGACAAACAACTTGTCTCCCTTTCGAAAGAAACAAAACCATGTAGAGATGCAGGGTAGCTTCCCATTCCGGATAGGAATTGAAGGAAGGAAGGATGTATATGAATGTGGATGATGTCTCTGAAAGCTGCTCATGTGTCTCCTTGCCTGATGAAGATGAAGATGCCACAACCCACTCAGGTACATACCCAATCAATGTAGAAGGTGACAAATCAGGATGATGTGGAACATGATCCAAAGACTGCAATGTGATGGTCCTTCCATCAAAGGAATAGATGGAGACTTGATTGCCCCCCCCATAATGAAGTGTCCTCAAAACCACTGAGAGAAGATTGAATCCAATCCAATGGTAGATGCTGAAGAAACTTCGATGAAGATGGAGGAAGTCTCATATATGAAATCTCTGAAGAGAAACCAAGTGCCCCCAAGATAGTCTCAGGATTCCCAATTAAGGTTGAGACAATGAAATGTGGAGACTCAAGGGAAATCTCCAAAGTAAGATCTGAATAGAGGAGTGATATCCCCTCAAGAATGTCCTCCAAATGTGTAGAAGTGGCCAAGTCAACAATCCTTGAAGCAAAGCCATCCTGTGATGTCAAGTCTGGAAAATGGAATGTAGCCATCCTGGGACTTCAGTTGACTGTAGAATATTCTGACAAAAAAATTCTGTAAAATAGATTGTACCACTGGAAAGTAGATCAAATTCTCTTTCCGACGATATCTCGTTTGTTGAATGTCAACACCGTGGCGGGAAGATATGACGATTTGAAAAACTCTACCCTATTAGGGCCTGCAGGCTGAATAGGTGCAAAAAATAAGCAACCAGAGCTAAAAAAAATAGCCCCCGGTCCTTGATGTGACCGCGGGGTTAATGCTGGCAAACAAAGCACTGCCACCAGTGGCGGGGGGGTGGAGATCTCAGGCGGAGCGGTGGCACCGCCCAGATAGAACGGAGCGCCGGATGGCGGTCGGGGTATTGGATGGAGACCAACTAGGAACGTGCCAGAAGGACGTCGGTGGGAGGAGCTCCGGTCGGCAATAGGGAGTAGACGTCGGTGATGGGATAGTCGGTGATGCAAGCGGGGATGTGACGAGCCAGATGGGTGGAGAAGGCGGCTGACAGTGATGTGATGGGTACACAGAAGTACTGTCCCCCCTGTAAAAATGTTTAAAAGTGGCCGACGACCAATCTCTACAGACTGGAAAACAATATGACCCCCAAATATATATTTTTGAATAATGCCTTTATGGCAATTCAAAAAATTAAAAAAAATACTGATGATTTATAAAACTATAGCGGCAGAGGAGAAATGTTTATGCCAACCTTCAATTTAATTACCAATCGCCCGCATAATCAAATTTTTGCCAGAACTATAGAAAAAATAGCCCATTTTTTGAAATAAAAAATGCCCAATGACTTAATTGTTTTTTGCCATGATGGAGGATTGAAAGGGGAAATTTTATTTCTGCAAAAATTGTACGGATCGTACACAATGCAAAAAACCCTAAATACCTCAAATGGCTCCCGGATGAAATATGCCGAAATTGAACAAATGGGCAGGTGATCCTAGGGTTTCGAGGCCTTCTAAATACAATGGTGAGCTCGGATCTGACTCAATCTGCTCCAAAAATCAGCTTGGTCCCCGGGTGGAACCAACTAGCCTGCAAAGAAAACCCTTACACCTGCAAAGAATCTCACTAGCTAAACTTTCTTGATCCTGGGATGAACCTTCACTGGAATAACTCTAATACCATGTTGGAATGATGGATGCACATGTGTCCTTGATGAAGCTACAATGCAATTCAATGGAGATAGGACTGCTGTGAAGAAATATTCAACCATTGTGAAAGTGATGATAATGGTATTCAAATAGAGGATTCGTATTAGATTCATATCATCGATATTTTGGTTAAAGAGCTAACATGGGTATAAGGCTCCATTGCCCATATAGGTAGGCAAGTGCTAAACCTAGAATGTAAAGGATGTTGCCAAGTATTCAAATCACACTTTAGGTGACAACAAGAAACACTAACCAACTACCTAGGGAATGATAACAAGATGGAGATAAGTTCTAGAAAAGACAACTCATCTTCTAGAAGGGAATCTTATCTCAACAACTTTATTAAATGATTAAATGCAACCTAGGACTAATATGATTAATTAAGACCTAAGTTAACTTATGCTAGTGTAATAATTAATTAATTATACTAAGATTTTCATTTTAGATTTGTATTATCCAACATAGAAACCACATCCACCAATCCAAAACATCTACAAAAACTAGAAAAAATCACTAGCAGGACTAAGTTGCCACCTTGGGCGACTTAGTCCCTTTAGGCCCCTAAAACTGTCATTTACATAATTGAAAACCCTATTTTTAAGCTTTTGTTTTGTGCTAGTACCTATCTGTATCACGTGGCGACTTAGTCCCTTTAGGCCCCTAAAACTGTCATTTACATAATTGAAAACCCTATTTTTAAGCTTTTATTTTGTGCTAGTACCTATCTGTATCACTGGGTTATATTTTTGTAGCATGCATCTCATTAAAACTAGCTTAAATTAGCTCATTTCATGCATTGATTAGTTTCAATTTTGCATATACTACAGTTCTTTTTCAGATTGTTCCATATTGTAATCAGAAAATTTCCTTGTTTTACATTTGAAAACTTGAATTTCAACATTTCATTTTAAATTATTGCATTGCACTTTCTTTCCTTTGTCTTCATAGCATGTTTTATTTCAAAATATGTGGCTTTTATTTGGTTTCAAATGGATTGCATAAATACAACATTCCTTCTTATGAGTTCAATGCAGATTACAATAATGAATTCATTAAGGAACATGTTAATAACCAAACCATTGACACAATTCTTAACATTACATTACCCATTGATGAGGATATTAGTGATGGCAATCATAACAATCATACTTGTGCTTCTCCCTATACCTCTCCTATTAGTGATGAAGGTATCTTGGTGCACAAAGCTACAAGCATTGAGGGTCTTGATTTTCCCTCTCCTCATCCCCCTTCCAAAGATACTAAAAAACAAAATAATAACATCATAAACAAATTTCTAAACACTTCCTTACCTAGTCTCCCTAACCATGACGATCAAAATTGCCCTTCTTCTAATATCCTTTCTCGATGCAAAGAGGATAGGTTGATGCTAGAAGATATACCTATTCCAAATCATGAGACTCTTGACCCTCCCTTCCCTAATGCTCCTAGCATTTGGGACAATCTATTTGACAATCATAGTGGTCCTTCTCTTGATGCCTCCCCTATTCGTGATGAAGCTAGTGGTGAACATATTACAAGCTCTCATACTAGGGTCGATAGTATGGAACAAGCAAATGAGACCTTCGACAATAAAATAGAACCATCCCCCCATCATCCCACTATTGATAATCCCATCATTGATCATTCCCCTACTTGTGATGAAGTTGTTTTTGAAGAACCAAACCTTGAATGTCACAAACATGTGGTTTGTGGTTCTCCTAATAATGTTCAGGTCCTAGGGAGGATATCATGATGCACATGACCTGGACAACATTTCCAATAATAATATTATGCCCTTAGAAGAAGATGGATGAGACTAGGTTAGACTCCCCCTCCTTCCTATGGGATCTATTATTATTCAACCTCAACCTATCCTTTATCCACCTTCTCACACAAACCTACACTCCTCAACTTATCCTCCACCCACTCCATGGCTAATTTGTTGTACTAAACTGGAAGTTATAAGCACTGTTGTTTGCTAAGATATTATACCATAAAGCTCTGCTAAACAAATTAACCTGCACACTTCACCTTCACCCATTTATATTATCTATCATTTCCCTGCTAGTCTGACTAATTAGGAGGGCTGATCTTAGTTTGTCAACTTAAGAATGTCTAAGATCCATGGGACTCCACTGGGCCTTCCCTCATTATCACAACATGATGCAGAAGCCCTACAAAATGGTCCTCTAATCTACAAAACAAATGTGACATACAACAGCCATGGATTCAGGCTTGAATGTTGACATTGTTTTCCACCAAAGTGAGCTCCCTCCTTTGGAAGTGCAAAACAAAGTTGAACCCTTCATGATCATATCTCAATACATAATCATAGGGATGAAGAAAACTCTTGTTGATAATGGCTCCTCTCTCAATGTGTGTAGTGTCAACTGGATAAGCTCCATATATCGCCAAAACAAACTATCTAAACTCCCACCTCCTTATTCATCAGTGATTTGACAAAGGTGGGAATATGTTTCCATTGTAATTCACTTTTGTCTCAAGCAATTGGAATGGCCATGCCATTAATATGGAAATTCACCAACACCTCCAACGCTTGGCCAAGCCAATCTGTTGCAAAATATGAGGAAGAAGAACAAGACTCCACGATGAAGGAAAAAGGTAGAGGATGCATAGTAAAACTAAAACAATTTGACCCATAATACACACAAATATTAAATTATCTTATTCATAAAAAATTTCTTCACAGAGCAGCTGCAAGTTTGCTTCTTCAAAGCACTCCTCTTCATAAAATATATTATTTTAACTTCACAATATTAATAACCATTTTAATGGCAACAAGAATTAAAAAAATTAATTAAAAAATTAAAAGGCATTAAAGATATGCCATATTAATTGTCCAATCACATTTATAATTGTTCTTGCATTGCCCAATCAAAATTTATAGAAGCCAGCTAGACAACCACTTAACACGTCGCCAAAAGTGACAAAACTACACTACCGCGGGGAAGAAGAGAGAAGCCTATGGTACCGTAGGGTATCGCTCTACCACAAGGAGGGAGGAAGCATCTGATGGTACCACGGTGAAGCAGGAGAAAACCATGTTACCATGAGGAGCAGGAGGATAGACCGCAGGGATGCGTTATAACCGCACAACCACCAAAGGAAAGAGAGAGAGCAACAGTATGGCGGGGAAACCACATAACCACGGGGGACAAGACGAAGGGGCGCGATAAGGCGGTAGGCACTACGCTACCATAGGAGATCGAACACAAGGCTGAGGTATCGTGGTAAACAAGAACAAAAAATAAAGCACAAGAGTTGGAATTATTTCCAAAACTCCCCCTTAGTTACAACTTCTGCCATTGACAATGCCCGGTCGATCTCTTTGAAAGATGACACTCTCTTTTCAAAGTGCCTTAGTGAAGATGTCTATGCATTGATCCTCAAACCTACAAAAACCCAAAATGATTTCTCCATTGTTGATCAGTTCTATGATGAAGTGGTATCTTCTGTCAATGTGTTTGCTCCTCTTGTGGAAGACTGGATTCCTTGAAAGTACAATCGTAAAATTATTATCACAGTATAATTTTATTGCGTCCCCCTGTTCATTTTGAATTTCTTTTAGTACTCTCCTCATCCAGACTACCTGGAAAGAAGCACTTGTTGCTGCTACATATTCAACTTTAGCTGATGAAAGAGTGAGAATTGGCTACTTTTTTGAAGCCCATGAAACTACACCAGTGCCAAAATGAAAAACATAACCAGATGTGTTTTTTCTATCATCAACACTCCCAACACATTCACTGTTAGTGTATCCAGTCAACTTGAATTCATCTAATCTTGAATACTGAATCCCATGATTCTTTGTTCCACTTATGTATCTCAAAATTATTTTCCTAGCTTTCCAATGTGTGTCTTTAGGAGTTTCCATAAATCTAGAAATCAAACTTAATGCATACATTATGTCTGGCCTTGTGGCTATTAAATACATAAGACTACCAACTAGTCATTTAAACAAAGTTGAATCAACATTTGAGCCTATATCCTCCTTACTCAGCTTCAAACTAGTCACTATAGGAGTGGGTATAGATTTACAATTCAACATATGAATCTTTTCAAAACATCACTTGCATGTACTTTTCCCAAGAAATAAAAATACCATTTTCATCTTGGTTTACTTCAATGCCTAAAAAGTATTTCATGAGACCCAAGGCTATCATTTCAAATTATTTCATGATATCTCCTTTAAACAAATCAACTGACAGATCATCAGTGAATATTAAATCATCAACATACAATCATATAATCAGAATTTCACCTTTTTCATTCATCTGGGTATACAATGTAGGCTCGTTGCTGCATCTGATGAAGCTATTATGTATAAGATAACTGCCAATCCTGTTGTACCAAGCTCTTGGAGCTTGTTTGAGACCATACAATGCTTTCTTCAACTTGTAGACTTTGTCTTCTTGGCCCAATATCTCATACCCCGGTGGTTGTTCAACATAAACTTCCTCTCCAAGTATAGCCATTTAAAAATGCTGATTTCACATCCATTTGATGAACTAACCATTTGTTTTGTGCTGCTATGGCTAGTATCATTCTTACTGTATCAAGACGAGCTATTGGTGCAAAAGTCTCAGTATAATCAATTCCTGGCTGCTGTGAATAACCTTTTGCAACTAATCTTGCTTTATGCTTTTGCACTTCACCATTTGCATTTAACTTAGTTTTGTAAACCCATTTAACTCCTATTATGCCCTTGTCTTTTGGAAGACTCACCAAATCCCATGTCTGATTATTTTCAATTGCATCAATCTCTTCATCCATTATACATATCCATTTATCTTCTTTAATTGCATCTTTAAAGTGAATTGGATCTTCAGCTTGAGAATAAAAGAGTAAACTATTCTGAATTATTTTCACCTTCATTTTGACTGTAGATATCCCTTATGTTTCTAATTTTTTGTCTTCTCATGCTTGTCAGTGTTGGATTTGATAAATCACTTGAATTTGCAGAATGTGGACTTGATGGTCCTGCGCCAGAGGTTCTTGTTGTAGATGGCATCTACAGTCCTCTTGTTGTTGCTCTTACATTAGATGATGGTGTCACTTGTTGACTACTTGCCTGAACTTGAATGGGCATAGAAGAAGTCACATTAGTAGAAGTGTTTGCTCAAACTGAGATTTCATTTTCCTCTTGAGGAATACTTACAGATACATCAATTATACTTTCTCTGCTTCCATCCTGGGGCATGCTTCATCTTCAACAAATTGTACATCTCTGTTGATTATGACCTTTTTAGTTATTGGATTATAAAGCTTGCACGCCTTGTGTAACGCCCCACCACGCAACCCTAGAGGAAGTTGCAAACAACTACTTAAACAGGCTAATTTTTTTTTTTGTTTAAGTACAACTAAAAAGCAAGTTCACTACCCATTGCCAACAACCTCTAAGGTTACAAGAAAGAGGTTATATAGAACCTCAACAAAAACATGAATACAACCATATCATTTATTTAATTAAGAGTTAAAACACATACATTCCAATAAGATAATTTGCATCAAGCATAAAGATAACTTCCATTTCATTAAAACATTCATTAAACAATAAGGTTACAACACTGATTCCCTAAATGAGGAAAATCCAGTAAACATAATCACATTTACATCTTCCCACCTCAATAACAATTGAGGGGTACAATAATACAAGATCAACTGAAAAGGAATAAAGCAAGAATCTGATATTGAGTCCAACGAGCTCTCCAACTGGAAGTCTCATCCACAAGAACATGAAGAAGGAACCCAACAGATTTAGGTGCACGCCACCCAACCAAGTGGAACCCAAAGGCCCACCCCCCGTGCTAGGAGATAGTAACAAGGAATCCTAGCCAAGACCATCTACGTCTAGACAAGGGCTACATCATAACTGAACCAAACTAAAACAACCAATCACATGAACCTCACAAGTATAACACAAGTACAACATACGCACATCACAAGTGCAACTACATATGTACAACTCAACAAGGTCAAATTGCTTCCAAATATAAAGAAGATCAGGTATGTTATGAGAACCATACACATAATAATCAAATACCAACTATTGTCACAACAGGTATGTTACGAAAACCATACCCACAATAAACAAGTACCAACTATTGTTCTAGACAGAGTGTCATCACATAGTTCGTCATGAGTTACCCACTGTGGATCATCAAGATGGTGGCCTCAAACCGATCCCCGACCCTCATACTTACTAATGTGGAATCAAATACCTTTTGCACAGACAAGATAGATGACCTTGCCATTCCAGGCCTTCCACCCATCCCAAGCCTAACCGAACACTTGGGTCTATAAGTGAGGCATAATTATCTTTTTAGTGTGAAGTACTACCCAACCTTCTAAGTACATTGATTTAGTTATCACTTAATTATACCACTTTCGAAGGTTACCCAATCTTCCCTCTTCTAGGCTCTGGCCCCAAATGGAAGCCACTCTTCTACTTGACAACACACATACCATCCAAACCCCAAGGGTAACAAAGTGCAAAAAAACCAGATATCACGACCACTCCTTTCTCAGGAGGCGACACAAACTGAAACGCACTCCAACACTAGAGGCAAAAAATCATATAACAAGGTCACTTCTTACAAGGAGACACAGATCCCATAATCCACTCCTTTCTCAGGAGACACAAAACATCCCCGTTCGTAGAAACCGAGTAGATAACTGACAACTTCCCATGCACTACCCAAGGGATTCAAAAAAAAGGTTGACAATATGACACGACAACCCACATAACAGAAAACCCCATCTTGAAGACTTATTTAAACTCAATAACACCTTTCCCCAAAACAAGAACATGAAAGAAAAGTTCACTGAAGGCATCTGAAAGAAACTACCTTTGGATATTCTAAATCCATTTCCTCATTTCATTCAGTAATTTTTCGCATTAAATAAACTGGATTGAATAACGTCTTTTTTTTTGTCAAGATGAAATTTAACTCAAAATCACATTCTCTAATTGTTTTCAATAATTATAAACTAAACATTTATTCCCATTAATCAGAAAGCATCATTTTAAAAATAAATATTTGTTTCTTCTTTTCACCATATTCATTTTTAAAAATAGTTAACTTAACTTAATCAACCAAAATCAAATCTACTTTTCCATTAAATCCATTATTTTAAACTAAAATCCATAATTTGACTAAGAGCATTGTAATTTAAACTCATTAGTCACCTCTAAATCATGCCATTTAAATCAACAATTCTTATGCATGTTAAATTTACATCCCCACTAACATATATATTAAAATGATATATATACATATTAATATTTTAATACCACATAATATAATAATAAATATTATATTATAAATCCTATTTTATTAATATATAATAATATTTTAATATTATAAAAATATAATATTGAAAATATTAAATATATTTTAATATTATAAATTTATAATATTGAAAATATTAATATATATATTTATTTTTAATTTATATATATAAAGAAAATTGAAATGTTAAAGCAAGGCTAGGGATGCACGCCACAGATTAAGGCTTGGGCGGCCGCACCTTTCTTTCCCTAGCCATGTGGATTATACCTAGGGTGGCGGCATTTTTACTAGGGCTGCATGTTTTTGCAGGGGCCGATGGTTAAGGTGGGGCAGCGATGGTGCTGTGTGCACAACCGACCACCATTACTAGTGGCATTGTGCTATGCACAGCCGCCACCAGTAATGGTGGCAGCGACTGTGTAACACAACCAGTTGCAGGGAAGGGTTGCGGGGGTCATGTTGGGTGCAACTCCCCCACACGCCTCCCATGGGGGGTGCGGTGGGGTGAGCCCCCAGCGGCCCCAAAGCCCTCACACTTTTAAAATTTTTTTTTTTTATAAAAAGGTTACGGATTTTTGTCCGATTTTGCTCCCAGGTTATAAATTTTTAACCCCCAAATTTGGCAGTAAACCCAAAATGAGATCCAATAAATTAATATATATATATATTTCCAAATAAGAATTTTTAGAACACAATGGGGAAAACCCTTTATAAAATAACTATTTCCTGTCAAGATTATCTTTTATTTTTAAGAAAATTCAAACATAAAACAGAGGTTTTTTTTGCAACAAAATTCATATTCGACATGGGTTTTATTTTGCACACAAACATCAGATTTCAAAAGATTTCTCATCAACACATAAGCCATTGAATCCAAAAAAGAAAACCAAATAGAAAGATAAGAACCTATTTTTTTGAAGTTGAGAAAAGATCCTGATGGTGCCTTGATTCCCCCTTTCCTTATGCTTTAATCCAAAAACCCACAAAGTTGAAAAACTTCTCACTCTCTCAATTACAATTTCTCCAAAACTCCATGATTCCAAATTGTGAAGAAAAAATTCCATAATAATGAAAAAATTCCCCAACAATATCCATACAACAACCCTCATCAATTTCTAAAAATAGAATAGCAAAATATCTCAATTTTCCAATTTTTGAATTCAAATTTTCAAAAAAAGAAATTTAATACATTTTCTTTTAATTTTCAATTTCTTCCAATAAACAATAACTTCAAAATAAAAAAATTAACTCATTTCAACATCATAAATTTAATTAATTAATAAAATATATTTAATCAATGATTAAATTATTTATTAATTGAATTAAATTAATAATAAAATAAATTATATTTGAACATAATTCCAGATTAAATTAATCACAACTTAAATACATTATGCCATATAATTACCCAATTTAACTTGCAATTAAATAAAATCAAGGAAAGATGATCAATCATAAAAGAAACATAACTTGACTAACACTAGACGACATACTAAGACTAGGGTGACGACTTGTCATGGAAAACCTAGCTACAATCTCCCAATCGAATACTGTAGGGCAAGGGGCATGCTCAACCCTATGAAACCAGGTGGAGTCGATGTCCTGTACCTATCAACCTGAAAATCAAGTAAACCACAACATATAATATAAACAACATAAAATACACACCCTGAAGAGGAAATCTCGGAATCGCAGGGCGCTCACAAGTGAGTGATGCGATGCCGTCCCCTTCACCAATACAGTGTAACTAACTGACAATCTAACATACTAATATAATCTAAAGCATGACATCATTAATTCAAATATCCATTTATGTTAATCCAAAACATGGCATAAGATAACATCATATTAAAATACCATCACAACAAAAGATAACATTAACGTCGCTTTATAGATAGCGATCAAATAATAGCCGGGTACCATAGTCAAGGTACTAATAGAAAGTACAACATAACAGAGCATAACACTGATCAATCAAAAGGACAAAACAAAGGGGTATTACACCTTGGATTCATCACTATATCCAATAAATATGCATTTCTCTCCTTTATTATCTAGCTTTCTTCTCAATTCATCAGGCACATGTGTGTATGGAACACATCCAAACAATCTCATATGTGAGACATTGTGTTTTCTGCCAGTCCATGCTTCTTCACGAACAATATTCATAACACTTTTTTTTGGGAACCTGTTCATTATATATGTTGCACATGATACAACTTCAACCCAAAATTCATTTGACAAATGTTTGGCTCTCAACATACTTCTAGCCATTTCCATGATTGTTCTATTTTTCCTTTCAGCTACCCCATTCTGTTGAGGTGTATATTTGGTAGTAAATTGCTTGTGAATGCCATAATATCTACAAAAATATAAGAACTCTTTTGAAATATATTCTCCTCCTCTATCCATCCTCAACACTTTAATGTAATGGCAACTGGTTTTTTCAGCAAGAGACTTGAACTGACGAAAGAAATCAAACACTTCACTTTTATTCTTTAAAAAATAAACCCATGTTTTCCTTGAATAGTCATCAATAAAAGTCAAGAAATAAACACTACCACCTATTGAAAGTGTTCGCATTGGCCCACACAAATCTGAATGAACAATCTCCAAAGGGGATTTTTCTCTAGTTGACTTCCCTGCTGGAAATGATTCCCTATGATGCTTTCCTAAAATACATCCTTCACAAACTCTCTCAGGTTTTTCAATTAGAGGTAATCCCTTGACCATACCTTTCCTATGAAGCAAATTTAAACCTCCAAAATTTAGATGACCAAATCTCAAGTGCCACAGCTAGTTTTCATCTTTTACTTTTGCTTGAAAGATAGTCTGCATGCCAGTTGTAATTTCTTGTGCTTGTGCATAATTAGTATTTAAATCTGGCTTAATTTTCAAGGGAAACATTCTGTTATTTGCCATTTTGACCTTAGCAATGAGCTGATTATTAGGGTATTTATCTAAAATTATGCACAAACCATTCTTGAAAGTTACCCTATATCACTTTTGAACTAGTTGACCAACACTCATTAAAATGTGTTTTAGACCTAGCAAAAAATACACATCTGAAATATACTTTTTCTCCCCCTGTTTAGTTAGAATATTGACATTTCCCTTTCCTTTAACTGACACTTTGTTGTCATTACCCAAGGTGACATCAGACCTAAAATTTTCATCTAAACTTGAGAACATTTCTAAATTTCCTGTCATATGGTTAATACAACCTGAGTCTAAAAACCAAACGTCTTTTTCACTTGCTTGTGCAACATTACAGGCCAAAAAAATTATACTCTTATCTGGTTTTTGGTCTTGACTCTCTTTTGTAAAGTTTGCATTTTGTTTACCAAAATCATACTGTTTCTTCCTACACTCATTCATATAATGTCCAAACTTTTTACAGTAGTGGCATTGGACTTGGGACTTATCATACATTTGACCTTGAGGTTGATTCTAAGATGGGTTTCAGCTACTGCCTCTTCCACTTGAACTTGATGGGCAGGTTCTTCCACCTCTGTAAAAATTTCTTCCTCTTCCTCTAAAATTTGATCTTCATCTACCTCTTACTTGGTTTATTGAAGCTTGTGACTTGAAAGCATGCTCCAATGACATATTTTTATTCTGCTCAGCCTGTGCTCATGGGAAATGAGTGAAGCAAAAATCTCATCAACAAAATACTAGGTAAGGTCCTTTATTTCATCTATGGTTACAACAATTGTTTCAAATCTCGCAGGTAAACTTCTTAAAATATTCTCAACAAATTTGACATCTTCAAGTGTCTCACCATGTGATCTTATCTGGTTTACCAATCCAATAATCTGGGTAAAGAATGAATCTACTGATTCATTGTCCTTCATATACAGAGTCTCAAACTCCCTTCTCAATATTTGCAACTTAGCTATTTTGACTTTCTCCATTCCTTGATAAGCTGTTTGAAGTATATCCCATGCTTGTCTAGACCTGATTCCTACTGAAATCCTTGGAAAAATGCTCTCATGCACTCCTTGCAGTTCTATAAAGAAGAGAGCTTTTGAGTCCTTTTTATTGTCTTTCAATAAGTCCTTCTCTACTTGTGTCAAGGCATTTAATGCTGCTGCATCAGTTGGCTCTGGAAATCCATTCTCCACTAACTACCATAAGTCTTGTGAACAAAATAATGTCCTCATTGTAATTTCCCAATAATCATAGTTCTTCCCATTTAACTGTGGGATTTGAGGATTTGTCAAGCTTGTGCTTACAATCATACTTTCACAAAAACTTTTAAGATACCAGTAGTTGTGGAGAACCTGCTCTAATACCACGTGAAGGAAAAACGTAGAGGATGCACGGTAAAACTAAAACAATTTGACCCAGAATACACACAAAAATTAAATTATCTCATTCATAAAAAAATTCTTCACAGAGTAGCTACAAATTTTCTTCTTCAGAGCACTCCTCCTCTTCATAAAGCAAAATTTTTTAACTTCACAATATTAATAACCATTTTAATTTGGCAGCAAGAATTAAAAACTTTAATTACAAAATTAAAAGGCATTAAAGATATGCCAGATTAATCGTCCAATCACATTTATAATTGTCCTTGCATTGTCTAATCAAAATTTATAGAAGCTAGCTAGACAACCACTTATCATGCCACCAGAAGTGACAAAACCCCACTACCGCGAGGAAGAAGAGAGAAGCATGTGATATCGCTCTACCATGAGGAGGGTTGAAGAATCTGACGGTACCATAGTGAAGCAGGAGAAAGCCTTGTTACTGCGAGGAGCAAGAAGATAGACCATGGGGCCACGGTATAACCGCTCAACCACCGAAGGAAAGAGAGAGCAGTGGTATGGTGGGGAAACCACATAACCGCGGGGGACAAGATGAAGGGGCGCGGTAAAGCAATAGGAACCGTGCCACCATAGGAGACTGAACACAAGGCCGAGGTATCGCGATAAACAAGAAAAAAAATAAAGTAGAGGAGTTGGAATTGTTTCCAGCACTCCAATATTTCCAACTCGTTTGTGAGAATTAAGTGCTCTTGCAACCTGGAGGGCATGCTCTTTAAATGCTTATGGTGATAGTGATTCTTGCTAGTAGATTGCAAGGCCATGGCCATCCCAAGAGAGGAGAGATGAGAGAGAGAAGGTAATGCAATGCTCATGCTCATTGTATTGTGTATTTATTCCTTTGATGATGGTGATGCTGATGGGGATGTTGTTGCTGGCTTGGCCTTAATGCATGACTATTAACATGATTTATACAACTCACCATGACTAGGCACAACAGGTAGACACATAGAGAGAATCTCGCAGGTAGACACAAAGAGAGAATCCTGACCATAAGCATCTAATTTATCAAAATGAGTATGATATATATCTCTTGCCTCGGCCACTTCTTTCTTGCCTTGGTGTCCCATCCTTTCCATGTGCAATACCTTCTAATCTAATGGTATGCTTGTCCCATGGCTTTAACCCCTAAAAGAATCACAGCTAAACATCATGTGGCCAACCAATTTAGGCTAGAAACATAAAGTTTAATCAAAATTTGTAATTGAAATCCCCTACAATTTGCAGATCACATGTCAGGTTTTGTCATTCCATTCATTAAAAAAATGCTTCCTCTCGAAACGTGCATAAGCTATTTTTTAATTGATGATATAGGAAGTGAAATTTTTATCCAATCTTTAGGCCGAAAGAGCAATGCATTTATATTTCTTATCCACAAAGATCCTTGAGACTTTCTTTCTTAGTTGTTAAAAAATAATAATAAAATATTGAAATATAAAATTTTACTCCTCTTGACAGCCCTTTAATAAAGGGGTTTTAAATATAGGGTAACTAAATATTTGTAAATGAATATATTTAAGTTGATAAAATTGAAAAATAATTTTAAAATTGAATGGATTTGAATTTGATGTATATAAATTTAGAATAATATTAAAAAAATTAGTGATTTGTTTAAAGATCAAAATATTTTGTTGTGAATATTAGTCACATTAAAGATATTTTTCTATTTAATATATTTTTTAAGAACAAGCAATAAATTAGGCAAATCTTTATGCATGCTGACATATGGTTTGTTGTCTACTTCCTTTGCCATCCCCCAAGTTTGAAGAAATATTATGTAAATCATTAAAGAGTTTTACAATATCAACCTATCACTTTCAATAAACTTGTTCATCACCTTCTCTATCTTGTTTTGTATACTTTTTCCTTTATTGTTGCTAGAATTTTAAGCCATTATGAACCTTTGATGGAATTTTGTGCTCAAAACCAAAAGTATGCCTAGAGGACCATCCAACAAGAGAGATTTTAAAAAAACATAACAATAGACCCTTTCTTTTCTACTATTAATCCTCATCAAAGGAACATTACATAATTAGTTTTTATCGTACATACGCTACCATTGGCTTGCACGAATCAAAATTCCATTGTAACTCCAAACTATGATAGCCAACCTTAAAAGATAACATAGATATTGTTGCATTTTATGGTCATGTTTAACATGAAACCATTATTTTAAACACTCTCCATCATGAAAAAGGCAACCCTTATTTTTTTTTACTTTTTAAAATTATTTTTCTTATTGACAATATTATAACTATTTTTACATATTCCCTCTAACTTCTTTTAGCAATACAACCAAACCCTTATTAAGAAGTGTTAGGATCCTATATATATCTAACAAATAGCTCTTGGAAACCATTGAGAAGTTTTCCAATCCAAACCATTATCAATTTTCTTCCCTACCCATATAGGGTCATCTATTTCTCCCATTCCAACATGTTTTGAGATCAAACATGATTTATTATCAAAATAATTAAATACAATTAATCAAGACTAAGTATTACAAGGAGAAGGGAAGGTCCTTATAAAAGAACTCCCCCACTTGACATTTACATAATTGAATGACATAAGGAAAAGATAAAAGATAAATCAATTGGTAGAGGAGGCAAGGCCCATGACCTCTTTACAAAAACTAAATTTCCCCATGCTCATTGAATTAGTGAGAGAATCTACAATGTTAACTAATGTGTAAACCTTTTGTATCATGAACTAACCACTCTCAATCATCACATGTATGAAGTGATATTGAACATCCATATGCTTCATATAATAAAGGTAAAATAAGTTCTTTTCTAAAAAGAAGACACTAGTTGTTACATCCAATCTTGACTTGCATGAACTCAAAGTCAAAACTCAAACACAATCTCTATAGCCACACTACCTCGTTATAGTAATATGCCATAACCATGTACTATGCTTCTATAGTGGACAATACAAATATACTTTGTCATGTATTCATAAAACTAATAGCTCCTCAAAGTAAATTACACACACAACCACTTATGAAAATATTAAAATCCAAATCACTAAGTCAATCTAAATCAACAAAGGATTATACATCAAGAAAATTTATTGCATCATTAGTCCTAGAATAGGAAATACAATAATATGAAGTTCCTCACAAATATATAATTTTGGTTACATTTAATTCCAATGCTCTCTACCAAGGTTAAACATAAACCTACTAAGGACTCCCACTACTTGAGAAATGTAAGGAAATTTAGAGATCATAGAATCAAATTAGTATTCTTATGGTACTTCCAGATAGAACATTTTAAACATATCCTCAAAATAGTCTATTTAATTTAAATTGACCCATTATTACTTATTATTCATAGGTAGATGAATATTAGTTGGTTACAATTATGAATGATCTCTAAATGAAATTTAATAATTCTACCATGTTTTGGTGGTGACATGGAACATGTGATGCAAAAAAAACATAACATAATCGAGATGTTCAAAAACTCTATCTTCATGACTTACAAATTGGAGAACATATACTAAGGATTTGATTTGGAGATATTCCACTAAAAACCATGTCCACAAGTCCCCTATGCTAGTAAATATTAGACTAATATTATATTTATCTAGTGTACCATCTCATTGATAATATACCAATTTAACCTTGAGAGAGTCTACTGCATTAAAATAATTGTAAACTAGCTAGTTAAAAAATGCTAAATTATAAACTATCCAATGTCATAAATCTACTATTTTAAGACCATTCTTTACTATAATTTTAATGTATAAAACCTCCATCATCATCCTATTAATATATCAATTGTCACCCACATGACACACTTGTCAGGATCTTACCCAAAGGAAATTAAATAGAGCTTAATATTAGAGAAATTAACATGCACATGATAATACATCCATCCTCATGTGAGGTGATGAGATGAAATATTGAGGCCAAATAGTTTTTAAAATTTGTTGAAGCAAAATCATAAAAAAAAGGGTTCTTGTAAATAAATGATGGCAAACAAACCAATCTATTAATACCTAGCCTTTATAGAGAGCTTATGTGAACTGTATATAAGGCCGAGCCAACATGTTCTAATGATAAAATTCATGTGGAAGGATCCTCTATAAAATTTTATAATTGGTCATTATAATTATTTGCTAATGCTTCAAATTATTTACCCAACAATGGTTGTTGGTTTGCCAAAATATGGTCTTTGAGTGAAAGTATTTACCATCTATTTCTCCCCTAGATGACTTGTCTTAACTAGATGGATTGTGTGAATTCTGATAGGGTTTAGTACTTTTAAGAGATATTCCAACATCCACTTGATGCATTTGAATAGGGATGTTAATCATATTTGTGAAGAAAAATGTGGTGTGTCCTTGAAGAGAGAACAAGTTCTTCATTTTGGTTATTGACACATTATCAAACTTAAGAAAAGATTGGGGATTTTCTAGAGCATCAATGGATTTAGATTTTTTAGTGACTAAAGGGTTATTACCACCCATGTATAACCAACCAAGTAATTGGACTAAAGGGGAGGAAGACTTAGATACCAACTTAGTCATTGGCTTAGGCATTAATGGAAATTCTTTTATCTTGTGAGTTAGATCTTGAATTGAAAACATTTGTTAGGTACATTAATTTAGGTGATCTTTGATGGAAATTACAAGTCAACCAATGAGATATCAATAGATTGTTTGAGGTTGGAGATGAGATCCACCTACATGAAAAATAACTTATGGGGTTGAGCAATACTTTTTTTTTGTAGTTCATGGTAGATAAAAATGCTAAGTGGTTGGATAATTTTCTACAAGAATGTCCCCATTGGGATGGGGAGACCAAGGAGCTCAACCCATTTAGAAACCTTGATTAATTCTTTTGAATATAAAATTTAAAGCCTTATATCCAAGAGAAATCACCAAAAAGGTATCCTCATCAATTAATAGCTAAAGTGAAGCAACATATTGATCTATTGGGAGTCACATGTAATGAAATTAATTGATGATAAAATAAATAATAGGAATAATAGAAAAATAATTGATAATAATAAACCAATTTGAGAGGTACAAAATAAAAAAGTATTCAATAAGAAAATATTTATATTATATGATGATAATAAACTACCACTACCTCCTATATATACCATACGTATGCCATAGATGCAACCTTGGGATGACTTAACTACCTATATAAGACTATATAAATGATCATATAACTCAATTAAAGGTTATGATAATAACAAGTTGGCTAAAAATATCATAATGCATGCTATAGGTTAATGGAAAAAGCATGCTCCTCTCCTTAAAAGAAATATTATGTTCAATTTTCACAATCCTATAATGCTTTTATAGGGACACTTCATTGACCTACATGTCATATTTTTAATTGCTATATTCTTCCACTTGTTCTAGTACTCTATGATTGGACTAGTGCTTAGATTCTTTATATACATGTATAGATAATTGGTTTTAGGATCCAAGATTCTCTCCTCTTCATCAAGATTGTGCAACAATATTTATCCTACATCCAACATTTCCTAGATACCAATTTCCCACTCTCATTCATTTGCAAATAGGGGTAATTATATGACCCAATATTAAGGAGTTTCTCCTTAAAGACTAGTTAAATGTGATGATCCTACTTTATTTTTTGTGGTAGAGTCTTTGACATCTCTCCAAATAGGGTTAGTGTGTGATATGATATTTTTAGTTTTGGTACCACTTCTTATTCTTCTCCTGCTTCTCCTTGTCCTTCATTTTTCCTTTTCTTTCTCTTCCTCCTTCTCATTTTCCTTTTCTTCTTTGTCTACTCCCTTCTTTTATTTCATCTTCTCCTTTTTCTCCTTCGTCTCCTCCTTCTCCTTGAGTCATATTAGCTTTCTAGATCATATCATGTGTATATACCCTTAGGAATCCCACATATGTCTTAATAGAAGTTGTTTGTTTGAATATTTTATCAATATATTCTTTCTTTTTTCTTACAATAATGTTGGCATATTATTTTTTATAATAATTTAAATTAAACTATTTTTTTGGTTTGATTTGCTTAAGCCTAGACCTCACATTTCAAAAAAATCAACTAGAAACTTGATGTTTTATAATTCTTTAGTGAATTTGATAAATACTCTAATTTCTACATAAATCCTCTAATTTCTCAATAAATCCTTCTAATGACCTCAAATTGAAAACGCAGATGTTTTAGTACGATCTTGATAAATTATGTAAGAATTTTAAAAAATAAATTAAAAGAAATGTATTTTACAATACAATCTCCTAAATTAAAAAAAATGCCTTATTTCATGTCTTCTCAATATTAAAATCACGCTGTAAGTGATGAATTAAAAAAAAAAAATACAATAAAAACAAAATGTAAATACTTAACCCTAGAGTATTATGAAGGAATATGAGCCATACCAAAATTTTCATACCAATTATACATAGATTTTACATCATCAACGCACAAAACAGTCATGTTCCAAAGTCAAACTTCATCACAAACCTTCATAACAAACCTCTAAACATCATCCCGACTGCCAAATGCTTCAATGATCATAGAAGACAAATCTTTGAGGCTGCCAGAGGGCGATACTAATGGAGAACCAAGGGGGAGTTGAAGGAACTTTATGACATACGCAAAAGCACAGTAAAATAATAAACTAGACCGGAGTATTCAGAAGATTTTCACACATGTACATCCGCATTGTTTTAAGCGGCATTACTTCTAGAATTTGCGCAGATATGTGCTTCACTTAGCATTATTTATTAAGCAGGAACACAGTATATACACCCATAAACAAATACTTGTATGCATTAAAGAATAAATAGAACAGTAAATTTGTGTAGCTGTAAAGAAACCCGTAATGATTATCAAACACAATCACAGGAAAATTGTGACGAATGCTCTATTTTTCTGTATTGAAGAAGATCAATTCAACCTTGATCCTGGTAACAGTATTATTACCCATATATGTTACATATATTTTGGAGACCCCAAACCGTTTAAAAGGCCGATTTGGCAGCCTCATTAAAAATTCCTTGGGAGAAGTGGCTGGTCACTGAGAAGAAAGTGTGTTCAAGAGTGTAACTCTGGCAGAGATGAGAAACTTGAATAGCTGGTTGATTTGGTGTTCAAGGAGGGGAAGAGCAGTCTCCAAGTCATGGAGTGCCAAGGTGGAGGGAGTGACATGAAGCGGGAGCTGCAATTTGGACTTGGAGTTAAGAAGATTATTAAGATTTCCCAGTGAAATATCTGCAGCTTATAATTCGTGCAAGAACCTTGATGATGACGACAACCTCTTTCTCATCTCAAATGCCTCCTTTATCTTGACTTGCAGACAAGTGAAATGGGTAGGAAGAGGAAGAGATGGCATCCTTACGTGGGATGTCTTGAAGGATAGAGCAGTGACAAGGGTAGAGCAGACCATGATGGTGATGGCCTTGGCATGGTTGATGTTGATGGCTGCTTGTGCTACTCCTGCTTTATCCTCAACGTTGAGCTTCTCTGCCATTCGCCTCAAAATGGACATGCATTTATCCAGCTGGGACTGTGTGTCCTTCTTCCTTAGCCAAGTGGCGAGGGCGGTGCTTGCCCTTTCAAGGGCGTGGGTAGAGGGAGTGAGAGCAAGGCCAAGGCCGCGAATGGCTACCTGCACACACGTGTGCTGCTTTCTGGTTTCTGCAATGCTGTCCCTCAACAAATTGCACACCTCAAGCAGATGGAGTATGTCATCCAGATGTGCGTTCATCCATTTGCTCCCCATGCCTTCCGTGTCTATCTTTATGTTTGACAAATTGGAATAGCATTTCACCAACACCTCCAATGCTTGGCCAAGCCAATCTGTTCCAAAACAAGAGGAAGAAAAACATGATTGCTCCGATCTTTCCAACTCGTCTGTGAGAATTGGGTGCTCCTGCAGCCTGGAGGGCATGCTCTTTGAGCGCTTATGTTGATAGTGATGCTTGCGAGGAGAGTGCAGGGCCATGGCCATCCCAAGAGAGGAGAGACGAGAGAGAGAAGGTATTGCAATGCGCATACTCATTCTATTGTGTATTGCTTCCTCTGATGATGGTGATGCTGATGGGGATGTTGTTGCTGGCTTGGCCTTAATGCCTGTCTATTAACATGATTTATACAACTCACCATGACTGGGCACTGCAGGTAGACACAGAGACAGAATCCCGCATGTAGACAGAGAGAGAGAGTCCCGCAGGTAGACACAAAGAGAGAATCCTGGCCAGAAGCATCTAATTTCTCAAAATGAGTACAATATGAATATCTCTTGGCCTCGGCCACTGCTTGCTTGCCTTGGTGTCCCACGCTTTCCCTGTGCCATACCTTCTAATCTAATGGTATGCTTGTCCCATGGTTTCAACCCCTAGAAGCATCACAGCTAAACATCATGTGGCCAACCAATTTAGGTTAGAAACTTTAAGTTCAATCAAATTTGTAATTGGAATCCCCTGCAATTTGCAGATCACATGTCAGGTTTTGTCATTCCATTCATAAAAAAATGCTTTCTCTCCAAACGTGCATAAGCTGTTTTTTAATTGATCATATAGGAAGTAAAATTTCTATCCAATCTTTAGGCCGCATGAGCAATATATTTATATTTTTTATTCTTGTCCACGGAGATCCTTCAAGCTTTCTAGTTTAGTCATTAATAAAATTAAAAAAATATTAAAATATAGAATTCTACTCCTCTTGATAGCTGTTTAATAAAGGGGCTTTAAATATAGGGTAACTAAAATTTTCACAATAGATAAATATATTTAAGTTGATAATTGAAAAATAATTTTAAAATTGAATGGATTTGAATTTGATGTTGTATATAAAAATGTATTATAATAATTTAAAAAATAGCAATTTGTCTAATGATTAAAATATTTTGTTGTGAATAAAATTAGGCAAATCCTTATTCATGCTAACACATCGTTTGTTGTCTACTTCTTTTGCCATATCCCAAGTTTTGAAGAAATATTATGTAAATCTTTAAAGAGTTTTACAACATCAACCTATCAACTTCAACAAGTTTGTTCATCACCTTCTCTATCTTTGTTTTGTATACTTTTTCCTTTCTCTTTTTTGATTTTTTGTTGCTAGAAATTGAAGCCATTATGAACCTTTGACGAAATTTTGTGCTCAGAACCAAAAGCATGCCTAGGGGACCACCCAACAAGAGAAATTGTCAATCAAAACAACAATAGCCCCTCGCTTTTCTGATAAATTAATCCTCATCAAATGAAACATTACATAATTATTTTTCATTGTACATGAGCTACCATTGGCTTGCATGAATCAAAACTCCATTGTAACTCCAAACTATGATAGCCAACCTTAAAAGATAACCAAGGTTGACATATGGCTATGCCTTGTTAAGAACCACAAGTCTAGCAAACTCCTTGATGGGAATTGTTGCATTTTTTGGTCATGTTTAACATGCAACCATGACTAAACACTCTCCATCACGAAATAGCCAACCCTTAAATTTTTTATTTTTCAAAATTATTATTTTCCTTATTAACAATTTTATAACTATTTTTGCATATTCCCTCTAACTTACTTTAGCAATATAGGCAATATCATCTTATTGTGAAACTAAAATATTATTAAGAAGTGTTGGGCTCCTATATATATCTAGCAACTAGTGCTTGGACACCATTGAGAATTTTTCCAATCTAAACTATCATCAATTTTCCTTCCCTACCCATACATGGGCATCTATTTTTCCCATTCCAACATGTTTGGAGATCAAACATGATTTATTATCAAAATAATTAAATAAAATTAATCAAGACTTAGTATTGCAAGGTAAAGGGAAGATCCTTATCCTAAAATTCCCCCACTTGACATTTACATTGAATGACATAAAGATAAGATAAAAGATAAATCAACTGGTAGAGGAGGCAAGGCCTGTGACCTCTCTACATTAACCAAATTTTTCAATGCTTATTGGATTAGTGAGAGAATCTACAACATTAACAAGGCATCAACCTTTTGTATCATGACCTAACTACTCTCAATCATCATGTGATGGATGAAGTAATATTAAACATCCATATGCTTCATATAATTATGGTAAAATAAGTTCTTTTCTAAATAGAAGACACTAGTTGTCACACACAATCTTGACTTGCATGAAATCAAATTTAAAATTGTAGAGTAGCGGGATTCGTCACCCCTGGGCCTCTAGGTCACGAAAGATCCCCAAGGAATGAACTAACCTAAACTACCTCAAGTTGGTTGACAGGTATTTCAAAAATCAAGTGAGCTGACCACAAAAGTTTTGGACTGCAGACTAGACAACTCATTATTTGAGGATGACAACGCGGGAGCCTAATCCATTGCAGCATGTTGGAATCTTAGGGAAATGTTGGCATCCTATACAAATAGGGGTCTTACAAACAAATAGAAAAGGTAAAGGGCCTACTTACAACCCGATTGGCAGAGTTTTACATTTTGATAGAGAAATTATAGGAAACAAAAAATACAAGAAGAAGAATACTGGAAACTACTCTAATGCAAAAATGACAAAGAAAGATAAGGAAAAGATACCACTCTAGCCACACTTCAATTCTTCAACTTTAACTTTAAATGGATGAACCAGCACCTACACACATGAAAATGGGAAAATTTGTTGGGCTATGTTTCGAGGTCTACCTCAGTTAGACCCCTATTTTGGTGTTTCCACCTCCACAAACAACTAGATATGCAATAAGATAGAGAAATCGATGAACAAGTGAAGGAAAGACACTATCAAATAGAGAGAACATACAGACTGAATGCTACTCTATAAGGCACAACGATGCAGTGCCTTTCCTCCTACTAGCACTAAAGGTAGAGGAGAAGATGACACTACACCGAGAGAATGGAGCTTCATCAACCTACAAAGATTGTGGAGTTATAACAAGAATACATTGTAGAAACCAAGTAGAGAGGAGAAAAATGCAAGAATCACCAAGAAAAGAGAAAGAGTGAGCTCGAGAGAGTGAGAGATTGAAAGAATGATTAGGAAGTTGCAAGAATTGACATGAAGGAATGAGAGAATTGCATGAAGGAGTGAAGAAGTGAATTTGAATTGCTAAAATGGAGGTAAAAGGTCATTTTTTTGGGTCAATGGTCGAAAGAAGACATTACCTTCACAACCAACTAAAGACGTAATAGTGCTTGCAGATTCTAGGAGCAAGAATTTATGTTGGGGATGTAAGTGCGACACATGGACACACGTGCAATGTACACACATCCCCAACATAAATTCCTCCACCGATGCAAAAAGACAAGGCCACATGGAAAGAATAAGCGGACAATGATAGGTTTACATCATCAAACTTATAGTTTCTAAAGTAAAGGTAAAATAAATGGGGAATTTGGCTAGGGTGCAAATTCATGCCATTGCATTTGGCCCCCAATTCAATGAGCATATGTGTTAGTGTGAATGCAAGATAAAGTAGAAATAGATTGAAGAGAATATACCAATAGCATCAAGGAAGCACATCTTTGATTTGGCACACTTGAACATGTAGAAAGGAGAAAAGGCTCCATAGGTTCTTGATCCTATAAAGCTATGAAAGAGAGGAGGCTCCATAGGTTCTTGATCCCTCAAAGAAAGCTGTAATCTCACCAAAAAAATGTTAAGTGAAAAATTATAAGACACACATTCATAAGACACAGAGGCCAGTATGATAAAACATAGTCTGATCAAGTACAGTGACCAGATAAGCCCGCAGTTGCTGCAAACTACATTGTAGGATAGTAATAGAAAAGATAGGTCTAGTCAGGCTACCCCCAAGCTAGACACAAGGATATACAATGTTTGACACCAAGACATAATGATATTAAATATCAGACAAAAGACACTCACTTTTTGCGAAGCACCAGAGAATTCAATTAAAGGAGAAGTTTTCAAAGGGTTTCCTTCGAGAGGAAACCCTTCAAGACATTGAGGGGTCCATTTAAAGGAACACTCCAATTAAAAGACACCACATTTTTTGGAAATTATTCTTTCATCAAGGAATCCTTTTAAAAGATCAATTCATGAAGGAATCCTTTTAAAAGATCCGTTCATGAAGGAATCCATTGGAAAGAATGTTGCTTCTCAAAGGAAAGTTTTCAAACTTTTTCATTTCAGAAAAAGTGCTCCTTTTTCAAAGGTAAGTTTTTAGACTCTTTCACACACAAGGTTCTTTTCGAAAGAAAATTCTATCTAGGAGTCTTGAGAGAATATAATGTTTTGGAAAATGAGAATTTTCAATAAGGGATTATTTCATCAAGGAATTCATTGTAAAGAAAATTTGACACCAAGGAGTCCTTTTTGAAAGAATTCACCAAAATTAACAATTACAACATCATGGTAGCCCCCCTTAGGATGGTGTGTGCTATGCAAAGAAGCATGTGACATCTTAAGGAGAGAAAGGAAAGGTAGAGATTTTGTGGCACACAACACATGACAAAATGTATTTCATGGTATGTTGTCACAGACACACAAGGAATACCACATAAGAACTACACCATCAAGAAGTAAACAAAGATGAATAAATTCAAAGAGACAAGGGGATCTAAGATTTTTGGTTTAGATGTGTTCATAGATACAAATAGATATAATACATGATATGAATGAATGGTCATCAATCTCTAAATTAATCAGATCATGAAGAAGAGCAGATGAAGACAAAATAAAATAAAAATTGGGTCAACATGAAATAAGACCTAAATGCCCCCAATGCTTTGTATCGTCCCCAATATAAAAAATACTTCACAACATATAGAAGAATGATGATACACATAGAAGTGCACAAATTTTTTTTCATGCCTATATTCAAGCACCTACAAGGGTAGAAGGGGAACTTTAGGTAGGATCAAAAACACAAAAAGACAAGCACAGGGGGACAAAAACACACACACAAATCTAATCTATAGATAAGAAGTGCTACCACTTAATGAGTAGATTTTTCATGCATCAATGTCAATCCATGGGCAAACAAGGTTTGATTTAAAGGATACAGTTCTATATAGACCAATGGTTGGATTATATCTATATATCACATGACATATTCAAAAACAATTCTTATCACGCCTAGATGGAAAATGATAAGGATTTTTCATAGGATGGCTTCAGAAATACCTCTTAGTACACCTATGAAAAGGAGGGTAAAACAAGCTAAAATTCAAGAATGAAATATTTAGACCTTGAAAGAAATATAAAGGAAAGGATGGAAAATCATCTCCATTTTAGTACTGTCACAACTTACTTTAGAAATGATTACTAAACCTAAAAAGCATTGTAAAGGAAAGCAAGGGAAATTGAATCTCCATTTTGGTCCTGTCACAACTTACTTTGGAGGTGACAATGTCTAACTCTAGAAAGCATCAAAACCTATTTAGCCTACCCTAGGATTCTTTGTTTAACATAAACATAAAAGAATCAAGATTACTATGATAATTAAGGTAATGGAATATGAACATGACTACACAATAAAGTTATTGTAACAATGGAATACAAATATGGTGAACACAACAAAGGTTACTACAATAATAGAATATAAAATGACTACTACAACATAGATTACTACAATAATGAATTCTTATATAAGAAATTTCATTCTTCTATAATGAAATCAAATCAAAGACAAGAAGAAATATGAGAGAATAGATTGCCATTTTATTCCCACTAGAAGTACACTTTTGATGATCAATTCCAAACTAATCTTCTTCCTCTCTCACTATTTTTTAGCAAACCATATATATAGAGGTCGTGCTTATAAAAAATAATAACAAAGTGATGTGAAATAGAATAAGTTTTTTGTGACCCAGGGCCAATGATCTATAATTTAGAGGTTCAGGTGAAGCCTTGACTGCAACCACGGGTTAAAGCAACATTGTTATAACTACAGACAAAAATAGGAAATAGGTAGATTGATGCGTACAACTGAAACTTCCAGACAACATACTAGACAGGCTCATCAAGAAACCCTTTAATGCATGACCTATGATTATCAACATACACAAATTTCCACCATTCTGATCTTCACAACTTCACAGACTGCCTACAACATATTTATTATAATTTTCTCAATATCCTCGACATATACAACCTTCAAAATCATTAATGCTAATAGTGTTGACATCAATGCCAACCACATATCAGCAACATAACCACAACATCTGACAATATTATGGTAAGAAACTCACTTGACCTCTGTAGAGGTCTAAACACTTGCTGCAAGTGGAATATTGGTCTACGGGGACAAAAAAATAATCTACAAGGATCAAGAACTATGTTGTAGACACATTGTTAGATGCTTAAAGGGTACAATATATGCTACAAATATTAGGAACATATGCTGCAGGGGTTCAAACTACACAATATCAACTCAAAAACACCCAAATATTTACACACAGAAAATAACCCACTTTAGAGTAACAAACTCATAAAATTATTAGTCACAAATCACACATGGTTCCAGAAGATTGTTTTTGAAAAAGTAATATTCTAATATATTTTAACTAAAAATACATCATTTATGCCCATTTGCAAAATATTGAGGCAAATACGAGATTCCACTATTTCCCTTTTTCTTCCTTATTGTCCTATCACATGTTCCTATGTTCCTTTATATCTTCCTCTTTCTATTTTCTAGATTTTTATCCTATTGTTCCTCTATTGTCCTCTCTATTCTCTCTTGTCTATTTTTCCTTCTCCAAAAAACCCCCCAAAATTTGGAAACTTCTTCCTCCCAAAATCCTACCTAAACTTGGTGTAGCATATAAAATTTGGTCATTAATGCCCAACTACCTATTTTTGAGTTCAAAAGTCCCACTTAGACTTTCTCTCTACCATTTTCCCTTGTTTCTATTCATTTATGATCCCACAAGTAGGTATTTTATTCCCCCAACATAAACAAAATGAAAATTTAAAATCTTACAGATGATACACGATGACAGTTGAGGAAAAAAAGGGGCCTAAAGAATGATGCCCTTGCATCAACCTATCAAGGTAGAATTTTTTTGCGAGCTTTTACTCATTGAGTAAAATTCTATGTTGCTACAAGTTAATGATCTTACTATTGTGGTTCAACAACTCAGTTATCTTGGGTTAACTAGAATGACTCCAACTCTATTGGGATTAACCACTTGACATCCTCCATTGATCTAGGTCCTTCCATTTTACTAAATACTCACTATACTACTTTCCCCTTGTCTATCTAACCACTCTAGAATCCATAATACATTGAATCTCCTCTCACACTCTCTTGGGTAGCTGCTCCTTCCATTTTTCTGGTAATGTTTTCTTTTTCTTTCTATGATGATGTCTCTCCCTCATAGTAAGTATATAAATAAAAAGACATTAAAAATTGGAGAAATATCTAAACAATATAGGTAGCTCCAATTTGTAAGCATTTGGTGAAAACTTCTTGATAATTTTACATTGTCCAATCTTCCTCCACTTGATCTTGTTATAGGTGTGGCTAGGTATTTTTTCATTTTGTAGGTTTACCAATACCATATCTCCCACTTCAAAACTCTTTTCTCTCCTTTTAAAGTCAAAATTATCTTTATACTATTGATTGCTCCAATTGAGTTTTCTCTTACTTGTTGGCACAAATATTGCATGTGTTTGGAAAATTATTCTCCTTGCTTATCTTATATCCTCAGTATTTTCAAAGTCCTTTAATTATAAAATACCCCTAGGGTTGTATCCATAAAAAAATGAAATGAAGTCTTACATTTACTTTTGTTGATTGATTCATTATATGCAAATTCAGCTTGAGGTAATATCAAATCCCATTCCTTAGGCTTATCACCAACTAAACATCTTAGAAAATATCTTAAGATTTAATTAAAAAATTTAGTCTACCCATCATTTTGGGGATGATATGCAGAGCTAAATATTAAATTAGTAAATAATTTCTTCCAAAGTATCCTCCAAACTTAGTGTCATGATTAGAGACTTTAATTTTTGGTAAGCCATGTAATCTAACAACCTCTATGAAGAATAAATTTGTTACATGTATGACATCATCTATCTTCTTTCTTTCTATAAAGTGAGCCATTTTTGAAAATATATCAACAACCTCAAAAATAGAATCCTTACCTCATTGTATTTTTGGCAGTCTAAGCACACAATTTATGCTTACATTTCCCCATGGTTTATTTGGTATAGGTAATCATTGGTATAGTCCTATATTTTAACTCCCTCATTTGGCATATTGGAAGGCTTGACATCCTTACAAAAAAAATCTAATTTTTCCCCTCATCCTTGACCAAAAATATCTTTCACTAAGTTGTGCCATTATTTTATCAACTCGAAAATGTCCAACTAAGCCACCACAATGTTTTTCTCTTATTAAATTTTCATCATTGATCGTTGAGGTATGTATAGCCATTGTCCTTTGAATATCAATCCATATTTTATAAATTAATCCATCCATGGTGTCCAATCCACACTAGTGGCTTCGTACATGGTATCCATGCATCCTTAAAGTCCAAATAATTTTTGTATAACTCTTTCATAATATACTTCAACTCTCATTTCGATCAATAGTGTTTCTCTCATACTTAATGCATCCACTAATTTGTTTGAACTTATACTTCTATGCTTGAGAACAAATTATACACTTAATAGTCCATTCTACGCACTTCATGTGTCACTGGTTAATCTTGGTTTGATTATAAATAAGTTGCAAAATATGATGATCTATGTAAAGAATAAACTCCTTTGGAAGTAAATAATGACACCACTTCTTTAAAGCTTGTACTACAGCATATAATTCTTGATCACAAACAAAATGCCTCTTCTTGGCATCATTAATCTGCTCACTAAAATATACAATAAGTCTACCCTCTTGGCTAAGAACCACTCCTATGGCTATCCCACTTGAAATGATTTTGCAAATATAGGAAATGCTAATACCGGTTCTTCATTGGCCTTCTTCTTCAAAAGCTCAAAAAAACTATCCATTGATTTTGCCCAGTTAAGCTCTCTTTTGTCTCCATGTATGGTTATAGTTATGGGTGCACATATCGCACTAAAAATTTAAACAAATCTACAATATAATCTAGATAAATCATGGAAACTTTGAACCTCATGCACACTCCTAGGTGTTTTCCATCCAATTATAGCGTGTACCTTTTCCGGATCCATTTGCAATCCTTGTGTTGAGATAACATATTCCAAATAAACTAATTTCTCTTTTATAAAATAGTAATTTTTTAAATGCACCAATAAATTTTCCTTCTTCAGAATTTGTAAGGCTTGTCTAATATGTAATAAATCTTCCTCATTTTTGTTAGTAAAATTCATAATGGCATCATGATAAAAAATCAAATTGTTTCTTGCAAATGATTTCAACACATCATTTATCAACCACATAAACGTACTAGGTGAATTTTTTAATATGAAGGGAATTACTAACCTCTCATATAGTCCCTGTTTTTTCTTAAAATAAAAATCCTTCTCATCACCCTCTCTTATCCTAATTTGGTGATACCCACATCTTAAATATTTTTTGTAAAGTACTTAGCCTTCCTAAATAGTCCATGAGATTATCCATTCGTGGTAAAGGAAAATGATACCTGTTTTTATTTTTTTGATGACTCTTAAGTCCATGCACATCCTCCATTCACCATACTTTTATGGTGCTAGCATAGTTGGTACTACTCATGGGCTAAGGATTTCTAGAACTAGTCCTCTTTCACATAGTTGCTGCACCTTCTTGTTCACCTAAGTGTAAATTTATAAATAACATTGTTGGGTAAAATTTACCTTGGGATCAAATCAATATGATGGATAATTCTCCTCATAGTGGTAGTCCTTCTGGTAATTCCTTGGACACAATTTCATCAAATTCTTCAAGCAACCCCTTTAATTCTAAAGGCATGCCACTACTATTAGTTGTTGCATCTACTTGTAGCACCTTGGGAACCACTATAAAACATAGTTTCCCACCCTAATATCCTTTAAAAATTGATTTCTTGTCACTAGAAATGTTCTTGGACCACTTCGTACTTCTTATTCCTTAGTTACTAATGGTGTAAGAGTATGTTTTCTTCCATTTTTCTCCAAAGTATAAGTGTTTTCTCTCCTATAATATATTTCCTTCCTATAAAACTACCATGTTCTACCCGAGAGTAAGTGACATATGTCCATAGGCATGATATCACACTACACCTCATCTTCAAAAGTTCCTATTTGAAAATTCACTAGGAATTGTTGATCAACCAAGAGTTGGTGCCCTTTTTGTAACCATGACACTTTGTAAGGGGTAACGTAAGCTATTCTTTTTAATCATGACTTATCCACCATTTCAAATGAAACTAAATTAGTTCTTCCACTATCTATTATGACCTTGTATTTTCCACCTACCTTACATATTGTCCTAAATAATTTTTTCTTTGGACAATTTCATCTTATCTTTGGGTTGGTCTTGATAACGTCCTCTTCATCATAATTGATTCTCTTATTTTAGATTCATTTTATTAATTAAAATACCTTGTATAATCAATATCCCCCTTGGCTATGTGTGCACTTGCAACCTTTGTTCTCCTTGATCCTTCTGGCTTGCATTGTGGGCATCCATAAAATCTATGACCTAACTATCCACATGTAAAACATGTACCTTGGAAGCCTCTTCCTAGCCTCTTCCATACCCAACTCTACCTCTTATAGGGTACGGTCTTGATCTTGTTTCATATCTTTCCTTTTGAATTATTGAAGGGATGAACTACTTACCATGGCTGTAGTTTTTTTGTTGCCACCCTTTGCCTTTGCTAACTCCACCTAATCCTTTGATTGTGTGATGTGGAAAAAATGGATCTAGGGTCTAAATCACACTTTATCCTATATCACATGAGGAAGGAGCCAAAAAAATCACAAAAAACCACTTGGATACTAACCTCAATGGAAGAGCCATAATGGTGGATCAATTTTTGGTTATTTCTTAGGGGAGATTGATGTTTATTGATTGATTAATGATTAACTTGATTTGATAATGCGAATGTGTACCTACATCAAATATGAAGCTACAACAAATTGACGTGATTCTAGAGAAATGAAAAATTGAAACACATAAATGGAAAGTAGATTAGTAGAGTGTAGGGATAGAGGAACTTGGAATATGAATTTGGACTCAAATTTATTGGATAGGGGCACTAAAACCCTAGACTAGGAAGTGTAGATCTTAGGAATTAGAAACTAGATCTCAGATGGTCACAATTTGTAGGTCTTCAATCCTTTCCCAAAATTTCCTTAAATCTATCACCTACACACAAGAGACAAGAGAAAGGGTTGTGCCGTATAGGGGCTTACCTAAGTCAAACCACATTTTGGTGTATTCACCTAAAAAACAACTATGATGATGTAAAGAGTACTTACCCTCGACTCTTGATCTCAACCATTGATCCTCTTCCAAGAATCAATCTTGGCCATCCATTCCAATCTCCCTTGCTAAATGAATAACAATTAGCCATCTTTGCATTCTCAACGAAATTCTCAACCTCATGCATCCAAGCCTTCTACTCTCACACATTACCACCTTGCATCCAAGTCAAGCAAAATCAAGGCTTTATGCTGCCGAAATCATCCTAGAGCACACATATCAAGCCATCGATGAGGGAAAACAACTCCATCAAACACATACAAGGTAAAATCAGTGTTATTTCCAGGTTCTTGTTTGAGTTTCATCTTTAGCCCTTTCTTGAGTTTATTTCTTGTATTTTTAGATGGGGTAAAAACATTACACGCATTTCTAGCATGCCTGGTGGGACCCACATCATGGGTCTGCACTTTTACATTCTCTATTGTTTGAGTTTTGTAGGTTCATACTTTATACGCAGAGGCGAAATTTCCCTAGTGGGCGAACTTGCTCCTTACATGGGTGAATTTTCCTAGCTAGATGGGTGAATTTGCCAACAGGGGTGAATTTTCTTCTCTAGATGGGAAACCTTGCACATTATAGGGGAAAATTTTCTCCAATCAGGGGCAGAATTTCCTGGACCTTCAGAGATAGGCGAATTTGATTACTCAGAATGGGAAAACTTGCTCCTTACAAGGGTGAACTTTCTCATCTAGAAGGGAAAATTTTCCTCATACAAAGGCAAATCTAAGGTGAATTTGAGCCTTTAATCTTTAGTTTTCAACATCTTTTTGGTTTCAGTTTTATGTATTGACTCACTAACTTGTCTATTTCATCCAAGACCAACGGTTTGAAACTACTAATGCACTCTCTATAGAACGATCGGTCCAAGGCATCTTAGTTAGTCTGTCTGTTGCTTTTCATACTAGCTAGGAACACGTAGATTAATTAAAAGGTAAATTAACTTGTTTACCATGCTTGTGAGTGGACTGTTGATGTATCCAATCCCCTTGCACCATTTGGCGATTTTGGGTGATGAGAAATCATAGTTCATTCTAGTCTAGTTGAGTCTACCTAGGAGGTGCTACTACATCTAATCTCTCCCCTTGTACTACATATGAGCCTAGGGACCAACCAAAGCATTTAGTATCCGCTTCCTTTAGCGGGACTTTCCTGAGATTTCATCACCCGGGGGATGATTCCAACCATGTGTTATCAACGGGGTATATAAAGGGGGAGAATGAAAGTTGTACCCCAATCCAGTCACATCGTGTTTGGAAAAGTGTCGAAGCTAGGGTGATACCTAGATAAGATGTGAAGAGTTGGTCCATGTTTCTAGTACCTCATTGGGGTTCCTGACTCACACTTGTGATAGGCTGGTATTCATGGTTGTGCCTCACATACCTTATGTATATCAAGCACACCCGGGATAGCCTTGTATCTAGCCTAGATAAAGACCCATGTTTTAGCCATTGCTTGCTGTAGTGCAGGGGTTGCACACTGTACCCTGAAGTTACTCACGACGTACTCTCTTGGGTTGAGATAGGAATCCTCATGGTGGACTATGATAGTCCTTGAGTGAGAGCGTGAAAATGAGCCCGTGGCATCCGTTGATGACCCTGTGCCATTGGAACGCTAGCTATCTGCCTTCATGAGAAAGGGTGCTCCAGAGAACCACCCCGATATCATAGAGTATTAACCTTGGGTTGTCTGCTCAAGGTGGTGGGCCTACATCAAGTTTGCAAACCCTTATCACTAATTCTAGGATTATACTGCTTGGAGTGTCTTCTCTGTGCGATACCAGTGATTTTATTTTTAGTTGGGTTAGTCCAACCTTTTGTTTGTTGTTTTCCATGCTTTTTTTCCTTTGCCACAGTCAGCCCCTACCTTCAGAGGTAATTTTTCCCATTACAAAGGTGAATTTGCATAGCGACTTAGCCCGTTCCCTTGGAATAGGCGAATTGGTCATCTCCTTGGGAAAATTTTCTTCCTGTAGGGGTGATCTTCCCATCCAAGTCCTTGTCTATCAAATTTTCTCGTTCCCTCAGAATAGGTGAATTTATCATCTATTGGGGTGAACCTGTTGTCCATAGGGATGATCCCATTTTTAGTCCATTTCATTGTCAGTCATCCTCCATCGAACTCGCCCTTTTTCCTAGAATAGGAAAATTTGCATCAAGAGTTAGCCTGTTTGCATGACGAGTTAGCTCGTTTGCATTGTGAGTTAGCCTATTTTCATAGCGAGTTAGCCCATTTACGCAGTGACTTAGCCTATTCCCCTAGCGACTTAGCCTATTCCCCTAGTTAGTTAGCCTTTTCCCCTAGCTACTTAGCCTATTACTCTAGCGACTTAGCCTGTTCCCCTAGTGACTTAGCCTGTTTTCCTAGAATAGGAAAATTTGCATCACTAATTTACCTATTTCTTGTCTTTCCTCAGACATAAACAAATTTGAGTCACCCAAATAGGTGATTTTTCTCAACATAGAGGTGAATTTATTTCCCCTGAATAGGCGAAGTGACCTAAAAAGATGCATTTTCAATACATAGAGGCGAATCCGCTTCCCATCCAAAATCTAGAGAGTCAATCCTTCTCACCACAATTAGCCTATATCTTTCTCAGTCCAAAACCATCATCCAATCCTTTTTCCTCTCCATATCCATCTCCAAACAATCACTTTCGTCTCATCAACCCTCATAAATCTATCCAAACATCATCCCTGTTGAGCAAAGAATTTGCTAAACCTATCCTTTATCCATCCAACAATCATCCTCATCATTTTAGTTACATAATTGACTTTAGGAGTCTATCCCATCACACTCTCCAATCATCCTAATCTGAGCTTCAATCCAATCCCAAGCTGAGATTATATTGAATCCTAATCTGAGTTAAATTTATATCCCAATTTGAGCTTTAGTCCATCCACATCCATGATCTTCTGATACCAAAACAAATCTTAAGATCCCTTCTTCCATTTTTATTTTAATCTATCCTATTTATCTCTTTGTCATCTATTATTTTCTTCTAACCATCTATTCCCATCTTTTCAATCTACTTTCACTTGATCCAATGTCATGAATCCCTATCCTCCTCCTATACAACCAAAAATAGTAGTCAAGGGGAATCCTGATTACATTGATGATGATAATGAAATTCTTGTTGATCAAGATGAGTATGATATAGATCCTCTTGATGGTGTCATTACTAGCAAGCTTTCGCCAACTGTCTTCCAAAATTCAATCACTTCTCTGATCTATCCTATCACACCTTCATCCACACCTAATAAAAATGCTTATGCTGCCTTTGGCAAGGGATATCCAATATCTTCCCCATCCACATATTCATCATATCCTATATCTATATCTCTCTCTTATTCCACATCCACATCTTCCCAACTTAAACCACCATCCCAATATCCCTATTTTAATCCATCATCCCAATCTTCTCACCTTAGTCCACCATCCCAATATTCTTATTTTAATCCACCATCCCTATACCCCTATCTTAATCCACCATCCCAATCTTCCCAACCAAATCTGGCATCCACATATTCCTATCTTAATTCACCATCCACATCCTCCTATCTTAATCCACAATCCCAATACTCCTATCTTAATCCACCATCCCAATCTTCCCATCCTATTCCAACCTCCACATCCCCCTATCTTAATCCACCATACCAATACTCCTATCTTGATCCACCATCCCAATCTTCCCAACCTAATCTAGCATCCACATCCTCTATCTTAGTTCATAATCCACATCTTCCTGTATCACTCCATCCTCCATTCCATTATATTTTAATCCTCCACCTACTCCTAGTCCTTTATCCAATCCCATCCACTTATCTAGTCCTAATCCTCCAATCCCTAATCCTAGTCCTCCACTCATCCATAATCCTTCGCCCGTTCCCATCACCCCACCTAGACCTATAATTCCTAAAGATCTCATTCCAAATATTGTCCAAGGACTCATGATAGAGGAGACATCTCCAAATCCACATCTTGATATTGTGGAATCATGCCATCCCACCACCATGTACGACTACCATCGATGAGGCCCTTATCCATCCCACACCTATCATTACTATTACCACTTAGAGCACCATCCAAACCATTGAACCCATCAAACCAGTCAAACCCATTGAATCCCCATTGCCTACTCCTAGTGCCACCCAATCCATTGAAGAAACCCAAATCCAATCTGCTCCCCCTGGTCTTGGTATCACCGAAATCTAATCCCATGACCTTCACAAATCCTCCATCCTCCCATCTCCCCCAATTGAGGAGTCCCTCCAACACTCCATCATCATGCCTCCCACACAAGATGAGCCATGCCAAGAGCTGGATCCAAAGCATGCCAAAATTTTCCCTCCTCTAAATGAAGATCCTACCATCCTATCTCAAGATCACACTAACTCATCAAGTCATGATCCTACCATCCCATCCACCCCATCTCAAGGTCACACTAGCTCATCCAATCCATCCCATGATACCATTCACATCGAGGATCCAATCACTCCATCTCACGAGCCCTTATCACCCACTACCAAAAAGCCAGATCCTATCATATCACCTAATCCCTCTCCTGATCCCCTATCACTCACTCCTCTAAATAAAGATGTCGTCATCCCATCATGTCCATCTCATGATCCTTCATTACTGCCTAGCCCTACCATCCCAACACCAATTTTATATCACCTTGGTAATATTACACTCATCTATGGTGGTTTTCTTGTAGAAGAAAAACAAAGCATATGCACCACCCTTCCTCCCCCACCTGCTAATGGACTTGCATCATGCTTCCAAAAGAATAAGCATCCTATGATAGATCGCATGCTCAAGATTATGAACTATCAAGGAAAAGGTTTAGGAATTCATAAGCAAGGTATTTTAGAGCCCATCCAAGTCAAAGAACACTCATGTACACAAGGTCTTGGATATACCTCCCAAGACTCACAATCCAAAAACGTTGGTACATCCTCCATACAACGTCAATGTTCCTCTTCTAAAAGAATAAGAGGTACTTCCCATCGCTCCAACAAACCATTTTCCGCTATCCCCCCTCCATCATCACCTTAAAAAAACTAACCATATTCCTCCTTCATCCTCCAAATCCATTTTGGGTCCTTATGTCCCTCCATCCACCATCACACATCATCCATGCACTAAGTCCATTTTGGGCCCTTATATCCCAAAATCACCTCCTCCATCTTATCCTCTTCATCCTCTCATCCATCCATCACCTATCCCTAGCACACATCATAAACATGCTAACCTCATAATCCCTGGTCAGGATTAACAAGGGCACCCCTCCATGCATGCTATCTCACATCCTCCATCCACACATCATCATCAAAAGCCTACCTCTATCACTCCATCCACATCTCCTCCAAATCTTCCATTGCCTCATACCCATCCCATTGCTATTAAAAGCACTTTAGATGCCAAAGTAAAAATGCATAAGTCTAAACATCCACATGAATCTAAATCTCCTCACATCCCCTCAAAAATACATGTTGAAGAAAAGAAAAACCCAATGCAAAATCCAAATCAATCCCAAAGGCTACAAAGGCCCATTAAAGCAGAAATCAAAACCATGTGGATCCCAAAGAAAAAAAATTCAATGCCTTCAAATGAAGAATCTGCAACAACATCCAAAGTTTCTAATCCAAAAGCTAAAAATTCACATCCTCCATCTCCTAGATCTATTTTGGGTCCTTATGTCCCAAAATTCACTATCCCAAGTCCTCCATTATCCCCAAACTCTCCATCCAATCATCCTCCTATCATTTCACATCCACCACCATATGTGCCAATGTTGATCTTGAAAACATTCCCCGATCACATGTCCACTCCATCATTCCATCCATACACTTTCCAACATCCCATCTATTATCCCACATATCTCTCCCATCCAATCCCTTTAATCCATTCCCTTGTATAATCCATCCATTTTAATAAGATTGTACCAACATCCAATAGTCAGTTCACACATGGGCTCTTATTACCTCATATGGATCTTGATCCTTGCATCCTTCATCCATATCCTTATCACATGTCTTGAAAATCCATCTATCCATATCTCTATCCTCATCCATCTCCATCCACATACTATCCAAAAAATCCAAAAAATCCAAAAATCTAAAAAATCCAAAAAACAAATTGTAAAGAGAAATAGTTCATCCAATGGTGAAAACTTGGAAAACAAGCACCTTGGATAAGTACCATGATGAAAACCTAAAAAATAGGTGTCATGTGTAAATCCCCCATCTAGTTTACTTCCACACTTGGGGGCAACTTCATCCCCTTCCTCCATCTCCTACATCCACCTATCTTCCACATCCTACCCATCATATCCCATTTATCTCCAATCCCTCCATCCTCCTGGTGATCTTCATAAAGATAGGGGGACATATATATACATGATTTGGATCCCTCTTGGCATATATTTCTCTCATCCATACACTATCATATTCCTTATCCTCCCCATCCACTTTCCTTATCCATGCATCCTATCCACATTCATCTATCTTCCATTGTCCACTCATCCTGCTACGATACATCCCCATTCCTTATCTATCCATCCTGCCATCTGCCATCAGTCTTGCCTCGTTACACATGACATCTCTAGAGTGGGGTATTTACTTCTTTGTGACATAGTCCTTGTAAAAAATATTCATCCATCTAAGAAAACCATTACATCTCTCCATCCTCCTTCCATTAATACTTCCCATCCCTCCATCTACTGATCCATTTTCATCTTCCCATCCATCCATCCACCCATCCATCCTATCTTCCAAATCTTTATCTTCCTATCTACCCATCCACTAGTCCTTTTCAATATTTTCATCCTTATATCCCTATCCATTTATCCATTCAGTAATCCATTCCATCTTTCCAAATCCTTATCCCTCGATCCCTCTATCCATCCATCCTAGCATCTTTCTATCTCCCCATCTTTATCAATCATCCATTTACCTTTATTTTCCTTCCATCTCATAATCCCTTGCCATTGGTATCTAGCTATAGGCTACCCCCATGCAATTCAATTCCATTCATCTCACTATCATTACTCCTATCTATTTCTCACATCTTTCTAACCTCTTATCACTCTTTATCACTCATCTATCCATCATACCATTATCCCCATTCATCTTTTGATGATTTGGATAACTATCCCATCCCTGAGCTTCATGTGATCACCACCATCCTTTCCACAAGGTCTATCTTGTGTCATAATTTCAATGCCATCATTGTATTTGCTTATCATCATCATCTCATCATCCTTTATCCATTTTCTATCATTGGCCTTTTGTTGAACTACATTGCCTTTGTGCTTTCACGTAGGCAAGTCCATCATCGATGAGCCCTCGAGGCTTTGGTCTATCCTTTTGTGTCGGTCCCTATCATCCATCTATCTAGTCCTGAAATTTTTCCATCCAATCTTTGTCGTCCATCGAGGTCTCCATTGTCCTCTTTTCGCTTTTATCCATGGTATTTTATTGGACTACGAGGGCTCTACGCTTTCATGTAGGCAAGGCTGATCTTTGATCAACCTCGAAGCCCCTAGGTCTTTAGGGTGTGTCAGTTTTGTGTCTTGTTGTCTTGTCATGTCATCAAGCATGTCCCTATCTAGCTGGTACTTACAAACTAAGGTCATTAGTATCACGAGGTTCAATTGGTTTTAGATGTCTGGTGTCATGTCGATACTCTAGTTTAGTTTCCATCTTTCGTCTTAACAAAATGCATCCTTCCTAACAGACCACATCAATCCCATCCACCCTTTCGATCTTGGGGAAAAGGATGTTTGAAATTGATTGTGATCTTGTGATGCTATTGGCTTTTTTTTTAATATCATTTTAACTTTCTATTATACTCTATTAGGGTCACCACAATCCATCATATCATGGTGTTCTTTGACGAGTAAACATAGGGGCGTATCTTGATATATTTTTTGTCCCTATCTTCTTGGTTGTCCCACATAGTACCCACAATTATCCTCATAGTCTTGCATTGCGTTGGGGCATCCTTTGTGTTTGTGGTTATCCCAACATCAGGGCCTACCAAAGCCCTCGTGACTTTAGGATGTTGGACTAACCTTTTGTTTGTTGTGTCAGTCCTATGCATGCGATACAACATCACCTTGGTTCCTCATACCGTGGTGCATAGTATCTTATGCTATATCAAATTAAGTACTCATTACATGGTAGCATAGCACATAACAATTAACTTGCTTGATTTGGTTACTATCTATTCATCTCCCCATTTCTCGTCCTCTCATCTATCCAAACCCCCCATCCATTCATCCTAAATCTTGCTAATCCATTCATCCTTCATCACTCTCCCTCATCTATCTATCCTATCTTTTTTTTATCACTCCACTATCTTCATCCTCATGATATCATTATATTTTCAATTTTCTTAGGATAATATAGATTTTTTATTCTAAGCATCTTTTCACCCGTCCTCCTCATCATATCATAATCTCTTCAATCTTCTTAGGATAATATAAATTTGTTATTCCAAGCATCTTTTCTTCCATTATTTTCATTCATTTCAAGAATATCACATCTCAATCCAATCCTAATCCATTCAATCTAGCACAAATCATCTAATCACATCCTTGGTCTTGTTCCCCACCTAGCTACAAGCCTTGATCCAATCATCATCATCATCTATTGGACTCAAGGGAACACTAAGAGGGGGGTGTGAATAAGTGTTCAACAAATCTTAACTTTATTAATTTGAAACTTAAACCATTTAGACATTACATTAAAATAAAGATTCAAGCATTCAAAGGAAACATTCATAACACCATAACACAAGAATTTTTTGCGTGGAAACCCTATTAGGGGAAAAACCACGGTGGAGGTTAATTCACAATTTGAGTACTCAAATAAAAGTTTTACAAAAGGGAATGCACTTGCATTTAGGCACATTGCCTATAGCTCACTGCTCAAAATGGAAGGCTCGCCACCTGAAAAAAATTTCAGATTAAAACCATCTGAAGGATGAACTGATATAGTAGCATCTATTCATGCTAGGTTAAACTTTCGGTGAAGCTCATAGATTAGATTTTGGATCCTTTTTTCGACTCTGCACTTTTCTGATATTCACATCACACATGGATAAACTCACACTATTTCTCTACTAAATTTCACACCACATATTCACTATGTTCACTCACTTATATATATCCATGTAAAAATGATAAAACCGATCTCATATATATATCCGCTATCAAGGATTTGATCATTTATATGTCGGCTTTATAAAACATTATGTTATTTTCAATTGTCTGCTAGATCCACCACTAATTCTTTATGTGCATCCTCCAAAGTCGGTTAAGACATATAGATGACCCAAAAAAACATAATCAAGCATGAAAGCATTTAATTAATTACTCCTTATACATTCACAATAACTATATTCATCGGGTCGACCTTCAAGCACAAATAATCAACAAATTAATGTACTAGATCTCCTAGATCGCATACTTGTGAATGCACATCAGTATACTTCTCGAGTAAGGTAATAAAAACATTATAAAACCTTCCTAAGAGATCCAAAACTCAAAATAATAGTCCGGTGAGGTATTCAGATGAACATTTATGCCTTTAACTGGATGCCCTATTCTTCACTCTATTCTATCGGTGTAAACCAAAACTATACTATAGACCGAATGCATGAATTAGGTTGCCATCAATGACAAAACTTGCAAGCCATATGCAAAAAATCTCCCCCTTTGGCATTGATGGCAACACTTAGGGAAAAATGACTAAGTGTCAGAAACATTATAAGTACGCTGCCAAGCTGCCCTCTCTCCCTATGCTTCAAAAGATTTCAAAACATAACTCCCCCTAAGATTGATGAGACATTTTTCACTGCACTCTTCCCCCCTTTGAAATCAATGAAAAAGCATATAAACCATATGCCAAAAAGGAAAAACATGTGTTCAAAATCTCCAAAACTTCAAAAATATATATGTCAACAATTCTCCCTTTTTGACCAAAACTTCAAAAATTTGAATCAATTTTGAAAACAAGCAATTGCTACTTTAGAAAATTATCTTATGATTTTCCTTAACTTCCGGAAGGAACTTCTTCCAAGAATCTATTATGATCCCAATGATAATGATCAGGCTATTGTTCTTGGATGTTTTGTTGACAATTTTAGTTAAAGATTCTGGAATTATAATTGCTTCCTCTAGTTTCTCACCTTTCCTTAGTATCTCCACCATCTTCTCCAATCTACATTCGGTTAGATCCTTCACCTTCCAAAAACTATCCACGTGTGTTCTTGGTGAATTGAAGTTTGGTGTATTCAGACTGTAGCTCTCAAATCTTTTTCCTGATGGTGCCATCCTGATCCTAAAGCATGTCAAAGCTTCTTCCAATGCCATTCAACTTTGTTTCAATCTATTCCAATTTCTCTTTGTATTTACCAACAACATGAGGCCAACAGATGCAATAGCTGTAAATTTTATTAGTCGATTTTATGCATTGCCTCAATTCATTCATATTCTTCTTTAGTTTGGTAAGTGATAGCCTAAAATGCTCCTTCAAATGAGAGATAACTTCACCTTCTTCTTTGTCTTTATCCTTAGAGTTCATTGTTTCTTTACTGCATTCAATCATTTCTTCAAGTAGAATGTTTTGCAAACTTTCCAATTTTGATCTTGCAGTGCTCAACATGAGCATTTAGTACACTTAGAATCATGTCTTGATCATATGATGGTCTAACAGACCATAACTTAGCAATTTTCTGCATTCCACCTTCTTCTTGAATAAGCTGTTGTAGCTTTTCCTTTGTTAGGTCATCTTCTTCCTCACTAGATTTTTCTGGTTTTGATTAATTTCTCTGTGGATCCTTAATTTCTTCATCAAATTCTTCGTCTAGAATATCCACAATTTCCTTTTCTTTTCCTTTACCTTCAATTCAAGGAATTTTGCATTCCAGAGAGTTGTATTCAACAATTTATTTTTCTCTCTTCTACTTTTTCTCCATGCCATCGGAAGAGGAACCAACTTCAATTGTTCTTACCGGTAGGGAAATATTGACTGAGCCACATTGTCCAAGCATATTCCTAAAGAATTTTTCAAATTCTAGATCCCAATTAGCCAAGCTCCTAGAATATGAGTATATTTGTTTGCATACTAGCTCATTTTCTTTCCACACCACATTGTCGATCTTTGGCAAACAACTCAAGAAATACATTACTAAGCATGTACTCAGAATACCGAACTTGAAAGGGTAGCCTGTTTCTTTTTTTAGTTGCACATTCTCCATTAGCTGATCCTTTATCAATTTGCACAGGTCAAAGTGTTGACCTTCAATTATCATCTTGTGAGAAATATAGACTGCACCAACCGAGGTCGCTCCTTCTCAGTTTCTAAAAAAGACTTTATATGAAATTCCATGTGCAATGTACTTTATAACAAGATTCTTGATTGTCACAATTATTAGTGTCCTCTAATCTCCGATTATTTTAGTTAAGGTTTCAACTTATTTGTTTTGAATGGATTTCTTCCTTGGTATATCTTCGACTTTGCATAATCCAATCAAAATTTCAATTATTTCCTTCGAAACAATGTAGGGTTTGTCCAAAGTTAAAATATCATCATGCAATCTACTCAAGATGAATTTAATGAATTCTGCATTTTCAAAGTATAGAAACTCATTCCAAATATCCAAATTCATGTGTTTGGCTTCTCTCAATTACTTCAATTCGTTGGGTGATAACAGATTCCTCACGGACCTAATCTTTCCACTATTTTATTCATCCAAAATGATTGACCCTTTTATTTTTTCCATTTTCTTTTCGCACTTAGGTTTAACAATCGCACACCAAATTATATGAAAATTCTGAAAACAACTGAAATATCTGAGATTTTGAGAATTGCCGATGAATCGATTTCACTGCTTCAAGAATCTTCTACTGAGTGCTCCTCCTTCTCTTCTTCGATGCAAAGTGACAAATAACGGTTCCAACTTGAATTTATAGCTCACACACTTGTAATATATGCATTTTCCCTAAATTTTTTGGGTGCTTTGTTTTCTCAGACATCGACAAAACAATTCTTCTACGGACCTATGAATTCTCTAAATTTTCTTGTGAAAGTTCTCCAAAACTTCTGCATATTATTAATACACCTTCTTGACCATTCTTCGTGTTCTGATACCATCTACTGATAGGGGAGGAGAATATTTTCTTGAAAATCCCCCCCTAGGCTAGTGGCCTAAAATCAATTACCGAAAGAATTACCGGAAGTAGGTTCCGGTGCAAAACCATTTCCAGCATCAGACTCATTCTTCCTTACCCATGTCTTCTTCATCTCATCTCTTATCTCATTTGTAGTCACTTTTCCTTTTCCTTTGCCATCTTCTTGTATATTTTTTCTTCTGTATATCAGACCTCTTCTATCCACATTTTTGTTTTTGTAGAACCTTGCAATGTGACCATATTTATTTTAGTTGTAGCACACAATACTTCCTTGTCCAAACCAATCATTCCATTGATTTATTCTTGATCTGCATTGATTAGAAATATGTCCAAATCTTCCACATGTGTAACATTCAACATTCTTTCTATTGACAGACATATTTTTGCATTCGATTGATTTATGACCAAACTTTTTGCATTTGAAACATTGACCAGAAAATGATGAATCTCTTGATTTCATATTACTTCTACACTGAGTAGCCATATGACCAAATTTATTGCAAGCAAAAAAATATCCATTAAATTTTTGAGCTTTAGGTTGTCTTACCAGATACCTTCCACCTTTGTTCATCTAGTTTTCTTGTCTGAAATTCTTCTGTCTGAGTCTAGAAATTTCTCCTTTTTCATATCCAAGACCTCTTTTTTCATTTCCATTCTTCTGTCCTTGAGTCAGCTCATCAAGCTTCACTGAACTGATATTAAACTTCTCCTTGTATTCATTTGCAGTAGTAAGTTCACTTTTGAGAATAACAATCTGTTTACCAAGTTCTTCTTCATTATTTCTGGATTGTTGCAGTTCTCTTTCCAACTGAGTGAATTCTTTATTTATTCTTTTGTGTTCATCAGATTTTTCTTTTAAGGACTAAGAAATATTCTCCTCATTCTTCTTCCTTTCTTCAATTTCTTTAGTCAGCTTCATCACCACAGATTCCATCTCATGCTTTAGTGTAGCATTTTCTCTGGCAAGATTTTCACATTCTTCAGTTATTTCCTTCAAGGTCTGATTTAGGTGAGCATCATCCATGTTTTCACTCTCTTGTTGCTTGATCTGATCATATAGATCCTTCCTTTTCTCCTTGGATTTAACAATTTGATCCTTCAATGGTTGAGTGAATTTCTTAGCATCCCTAAGATTTGCTTTCAATTCCTAGACTTCTTCTTTAGACTGATCAAGGTCATCAAGTAACACCAAAAGTTGCTGCTGAAGACTACTAGAGTCCATAAAATTCCAAGATCCACGTCAAGCTACTAAACTTCTTCCGAGGAACCAGAAGCAAGAATACCAATTATTGGACTCAAAGGAACACTAAAGGGTGAATCGGTGTTCAAAAAATCTTAACTTTATTAATCTGAAACTTAAACCATTCTGACATTACATTAAAAGAAAGATGCAAGAATTCAAATGAAACGTTCATAAAACCATAACAGAAGGATTTTTGCATGGAAACCCTATTCGGGGAAAACCACGGTGGAGGTTAATCCATAATTTGAGTAAAATAAAAGTTTTATAAAAGGGAATGCAGTTGTATTTAGGCACACTCCCTCGAGCTCACTACTCAAAAGGGAAGGCTCACTGCCTTAGAAAAGTTCAAATTAAAACCATCTAAAGGATGACCTGATATAGTAGCATATATTCATGCCAGGTTATAGTTTTGGTGAAGCTCATAGATTAGATTTTGGATCCTTTTTCTAACTTTGCACTTTGCTCTACTTTGCTCTGCACTTTTCTACTCTTCGCATCACACGTGGATAAATTCACACTATTTCTTTATTGAATTTCACACCACATTCACTATGTTCTCTCACTTATATATCTCCATGTCAAAATGATAAAACTGATCTCATATATATATTTGCTATTAAGGATTTGATCATTTATATGTCGACTTCATAAAACATTAATTTCTTTTCAACTATCGGCTAGATCCACCACTAATTCTTTATGCGCATTCTAAAAAAGCTAGTTAAGACACAGAGAGGGCCCAAACAAACATAATCAAGCATGAAATAATTTAATTAATCACTCCTTATACATCCACAATTACTGTATTCGCTAGGTCAGGCTTCAAGCATAGATAATCAACAAAATAATGTACCGGATCTCCTAGATCGTATACCAGTGAATGCACATTAGTATACTTCTCGAGTAAGGTAATACAGATATAAAAAATCTTCCTCAAAGATCCAAAACTCAAAATAATAGTCCAGTGAGGTATTCAGATCAACATTTATGCCTTTAATCGGATGCCCTGTTCTTCACTCTATTTTTCTGATGTAAACAAAAACTATATTGTAGACCGAATGCATGACTTAGGTTGCCATCAATGAAAACACTTACAAGACATATGCAAAAATCATCATTATCATCATCATCATCATCATCATCATCATTGGGATGTAACCCTTCCCTATCCTTTGTGTTCTTTTGGGATGTATCCTTTCCTCATCAACAACACTCTCCTCATCATCATTGGGATGTACCCTTCCCTATCCTTGTGTTGTTTCAGGATATATCGTTCCCTCATAAACAATATTTCTTGGCTTGTAGCTTGACCGAGGCAACATCATATTTGTCCTTAAATCCATTTTTGCTTGCTTTTATCTCTTTACCCTACCGTCCTCTATCCTATCCATCATTTTGCATCATCTTCCCCATCTTATTTTTCATCATCTCATCTATTTCGAGAGCACATCCATGTTCTCTTAAACCCACATGTCCTCTCGAGGGGGCATCCTCAATCCCTAATATTCATCTTCACTCCCATCATCTTTCTTCCTAGTCACTTCTTTGAATGACTAGGGCATCTGTCACCGTTTAACCATTTTCTTTGAAATGATGCTACTTTGTAACACCATCTCAAAGAGGGGAAAAATGTAGACACTGAAAATTGACCACTTTCATTTGACCAATTTACCCCTAATTCAACCAATGTCATATCCTCTATATTAATTAAATAATACCCTATTATTGAATTAATATTCATTATCCCTTATCCCTTCATCCTAATTTATTTCTTCTATCATCTTTAAATCCTAGCCTAAAGTAAATAATTACTTTCAATTATTTACTCCCATCACTTATCCCTTTCCTCAAAGAATTAAATAAATAATCTATTTATTTAATTCCCCTCATGTCACATCCTCCATAAAAATTTTCTAATCTTGATTAATTTGCATAATCCTAGATTAAGGATGTGCACATTCCTAATCCTTGATTAGGGAGGTGTCACATCCTCCTTAATATGCAAGCAGATCAAAAATCCTCACTACCCACCTAATCATTTGCCTAATCCCTCACTTACACAACCTAATCATTGATTAGCTATCCTAACCTACCCATTGGTCAACTCTCCCCATCCACCAAGGAATTTTTAATTCATTTTTGTCTTCCCAAGGTCCTTTTGAGGAATTTTTAATTCCTCTCTCATCCCCCAAGGAATATTAAATTCATTTTCTCTTTTCCAATGAATATTAAATTCCTTTTATCCTTTCCATGCACATTTAAAAAGAATTTTTAATTCCTTTGGTCAAATCTTGATCTCAACCATTGATCCTCTTCCAAGAATCAATCTTGGCTATCCATTCCAATCTCCCTTGCTAAATGACTAAAACTTAGCCATTTTTGCATTCTCAACGACATTCTCAACCTCATGCATCCAAGCCTTCTACTCTCACACACTACCACCTTGCATCCATAGCTAAATCCACCATCCTTGCATCCAAATCAAGAAAAATCAAGTCATTATGTTGTCGAAATCATCCTAGAGCACACATATCAACCCATCGATGAGGGAAAACAACTCCATCAAACTCATACAAGGTGAAATCAATGTTATTTTCAGGTTCTTGTTTGAGTTTCATCTTTAGCCCAATCTTGAGTGATATCTTTGTCTTTTATCCTTTTGCTTGAGTTTGTTTCTTGTATTTTTAGATGGGGTAAAAACATTGCACACAATAATCATAATTTAATTCTGATTTTTGAAGATGACCGGGTAATTTAGGACCATAATTGGGTCTAATCACATAGGGGAGCTAAACCTAAAGTGAAATTGTCAAGGGTGACAATTTATGATGCTATATTTAGCCTCCAATTTAGTGGTATTATTAACTTACAGTCATTCTCACACTAAAGTAAGGATAAGCCAATAAGGGTTCATTTATCAAAAGATTGGAGAGTAGGATGACATCAAATCTAGGGGATGCACTAGCCCTTAGGCTCAAGATCCTAAAACATAAAAATGTAAAGACAAAGGACCAAACACACACTTGAAGTGAAATGCACAACATGAAAAATGCCACATACATAATGAAAACACAAGACTAACATAATGAAAAATGATCACAATGCAAACACAAGATAATACACAAAGAAAACATACAAAAGGCACAAGGAAAACACATAGAAAACATAAGACAAACAATAAAAAACAATATAAAATAAATATAATTTTAGTACACTAAAAAGGATTTGAGTCGGTAAGATAAAGAGACCTCAATCTAAAAGTTTGTCTCAAAAACAAAACATCATCTATCAAATATGATGTTAGATAAAATGGTTCTCTCATAAGGAATAACAAGCTGCATAATGCTAGATCACTCATGAGCTACATAGATCCACTAGCTAGAAAACTACGTTATGCTAGTGTCCATGTAATATGATGGATTTCACAAGGCTAGCAAGTTGCATTATACTATTTTACTCTTGAAACACATGGATCAACTGATTTTTTTTTTTTTATGCTAGGTGGCCATGTTATAATGCTTAAAACCATAGGCTAGAAAGTTCCGTTATGCTAGGTCTATGAAAATCACGCTTTAGGGAGCACACAAAATTTTAACATCATGAGGAAAAATTTAATGTCACAAGGGACGAATCACGTCAGGGGGTGTATAAAAGTTTACCATTACGGGGGATGAGAAAATGATTAACATCACAAGGGATGAATTTATAAGCATGCCTATAGGGGCATTATAAACAACACCACCACAAAAAGGTTAGATCAATAAGTTAAAAAATCATAAGATGCCAATGAAATGGATAAGGTGAAATACCCCCTTCTAAAATGTTGAAATACTTGCTATGTTGATATTTTAAGGAAAAGAGGGGGAAGAGGGGATCCTTAAGAAGGATACATACCTCAAAAACTAGTTATCCTTGCCCCCAAGTGTAAAAGCAAGAAAAACCATGCTAGAGGCTATCATGTTGCTACCATAGATAAAATATGGTTGCACACAAGATTGTACCACCATGAATTTCAATGAGAAAACACATGGAGCTCCAAATTCCACATAGTGAGGAACAACACAAATAAATGAGAGATTATAATTTAGAATGAATAGGTGCATCAATACATGGGAGAGTGATAGCACTGCCATCAAGAATTTGTATTTTGTTTCTCGAGCCTTGAATTTTATTGGTGGAATGACCATGCACTTGATGATATGAAAAAAAGAGAGTTATTCTTATGAAACTTCTTATGTGTTGGAGGAGGAAGAGTAATCAAGTGGGTTTTAAGAAGCCTCAACAAAATATGCACTTTCTCAAATAGAGGATAAGGAGTAGGAGACAATCCTCTCTCTTTTGAAGAAAAGTATGCTCACTTACCACAAGATGTTATAAATATAGTAGATGATGGAGGATGAGATGTAGATGAAGGAGAAGGTTGAAAGCCTAAACCTCTTTTTTTCCAAGTATGGTGTATAATTCACATGATACTTGATGTAAATGGAGGAGAAGTCTTGTCTAAATTATTATAAGAATAATGCATATCCTTTTTAGGCATTGAAATATTAGGATTAGATATCACCAACACATGAGGTACTAAAGCTAAATATCTCCCACCACTATCATGGGATGATGTTTTAGAGTTTTTTATGTAGAAAAAGATAGAGCAAATGAAACAAAAGACTCCTTAGGTTTGGATTGTGATATTTCACATTTTCCCACAAAGGAGGGTATAAAATCTAATGAACCCAAATCATTACCAAAGAATGCACTTGAAGATGGACCATTATCATTGTTTGAGGAAGTTATAGTGTTGATATTGGATTGTGTTGACATCATGGGATTTGACGGTGAGATTTTATACTCCCTAAAATTAGGTGTAAATTACAATGAACCCCAATTATCACCCAAGATCATATTCATAGTATCATTAGTATTGGAAAGTAAGGTTCAAATTTTGAAGATGAAATCAAAGTACTAAGAGAGTTAGAAATGTTACACTCAGATTCAACGTGTAAGTAAATTTCTTATCCACTTTAACCATATATATCTTGTTATTATATTCGTAATTCATTATATAGTGAAGAGTAGACAAGACTCCACTCATGAATGAAATGAATCCATGATCTACCCAAAATAAAGTTATATGAGAGAGGATTTGACATGATATAGATAAGGGTAGGAAACGTTATGGGTTTTACCTTAATGGATAGTGTGATTGTCCCTAATGGTTGCCTAAAAAATTATCAAAGCCATAAATAGAAATATTATTGGGTTTTATGAGAGTTTTATCCACACCAAGTTTATGTAAAAGGTCAATGCTACAAACATTAAGATCCGATCCATTATCAATAAGAGTATGTATAACCCAAATTTTATTAATGACAAATAATATCATTCGGGCATCATGTTTCTTTTGAATCTCAGGAGGAGGTAACTCACTTTGATGGAAAATAATATCTAGATTTATTGTATTCATACCATCCAACTAGGCTACTACATCATTCAATTTAACATAAGGTGGTACAATAATCTTCTACAAAGCCTCTTGGAGAAAACCATGGTAGGAAGGTGAAGTTTGAATCAAATCCAAAAGAGAGATTTTGGTTGGAGTATTAGAAAGTTTCTCAACAAGGTCATACTCTTTGTCACTATGTTGAAGAAGCCAAGGTGCATGAGGAAGATATGGTTGAGGAAATAGAATGGAGGTTAGAATTTGATTTGGTTGTTTATTATTTTGAGTATTATATGTATGGGAGACTGCATGGTAACTTGGTTGGTGTGACACATTTGGGTGTATGATTTGTTTTACAAAGTTTAAGATATGACCAAGAGGTTTAGACTAGTTTGAAGGAGGTCCAATAATAAGCAAAGGTATAGTTTGAAACTTATGAACATGTGAAGGAGGTTAAATAATTAGTTGTAATTTTATTAAATCTATTACACTTTAATAATCCTTGACATATGAAAGTTTTTGGAGCCTTAAAGGATGGTTTAGATGAGATGAAGACATCAAAGGACTAATCTAACATATCAAAATGATTGCTAATAAAAGGTTCATCAAATGCATGAAAGTCTTATAGAAAGAGATTTGACATGATCAAATGACTTCACTTCCTCGAAGAAATTAAATACAATTCCAATTATAATGTTAAATTTGTTATTTTTTTTTATTTCTTAAGACCAATTATCATCATTTACACAAAAAATTAGATTTGTTACAGATAAAATTTTCAAAAACAAGTTCCAGGATTTCATAGAGAATACAAATATTAGTCTTCCTCTAAAAAAATGTTGAAAATAAGAAGGTTAGGGGTTGTATCTCCCTAGACAATAGGTATAGGCCTTTGAAATTTTGAAAATTTTGACAAGTGTTATAGTAAACAAAGATTTGGGACAAAGACAGTCAAGGTTTGATACTATAAATATTATAGTTTTTAACAATTTTGTAAAAATGTGACCTATGCAATGAACTAGGGTTTTTAATACTTTCAAAAATACTATTACATTTCACTAATTCATGTGCTAATTCAGTAAAAATATCAATTTTATCTATAGATATGATGTTTTACTGAAATTCAAATGATACAATACTTCATTTTTTTGCAAAATTAAAGAAATGTTTTTAAATACAAACACACTTTTTTTGCAAACATAAAGAGATTCAATTTTTGAAATTATTTTAATTGATAAATAAAATCTAAGGATAAAAAAATTAGAAGATATTTAAAGTGGAGGATATGTTGGGTTCACCAAAAGGTGATGTGGGAAAAGGGGATCTAGGATCCAAATCACACTTTATCCTATATCACATGCAAGGAAGGAACAAAAAACGATCACAAACACCCACTTGGCTACTAAGCTCAATGGAAGAGCCAAAATGGTGGATTAGGGTTTGGTTCTTTCTTGGGGGAGATTGATGTTGATTGATTGATTAATGATTAACTTGATTTGATAATGTGAATACATACCTAGGTCAACTATGAAGCTACAAAAGCCTGATGTACAATTAAAAAGAAATGAATAACTAAAACACAAAAATAGATAACAGATAAGTAGAGTGCAATGATAGAGGAACTTGGCATATGAATTTGGACTCAAATTGGTTGGATAGGGGTGCTAGTACCCTAGTCCAAGAAGTGTAGATCTCATGAATCAAAAACTAGATATTAGATGGTCACAATTTGTAGGTTCTTTCTTTCTAGACTTAGATTCAAAACTTTGTTTTTGTCGATGATTAATTCCACTTGCCCTACTTTGTTGACATAGGAGGCTCAAATGCTTGATCTTACAATTATGTCTTCAATCCTTTCCCAAATTTACTTCAGATATATCACTTCCACAAAAGAGAGGAGAGAAAGGGCTATGTTATATAGTGCATCACCTACATCAAAGCTTGTTTTTGTGTTTCCACCTCCACGACTATGATGATGTAAAGAGTGCTTACCCTCAATCGGTTAGAGACAAAAATGGATAAAAGCAATGATAAATTGATAACTTATACAAATCACCACTCAAATCTACTTTCCTTGATGGATTGAAGTCATTGCATTCATCTCATCCAAGGAGAATTGGTTGCTTGATCAAAAGACCCGCAAGTGTTAGTACTCGTGGAAAATAAATGAACATAAAACATGCATAAATTCACATGTGATCTTGATGCATTGCAAACATAAATATTGACTGATGATAAGTGTTTTAAACTCTACTAAATTTTCTCTTGACTACTTATTAGGATGCTCAATTGATATTCAAATTGCCTAAAATTTTAAATGGTGAAAAAGACTTGTATTTATATGCAATAATCTGTTTTAATTATCAAAAGCTCGCAAATGAATTTAAAATTATAATATTAAAATGCCGATAATAACATATTCATATTGGGGCTGAAATAAGCCGGACAAGGGTGTTAGAACCATAGACTAGACCTATTTTAGATCTTTAAGTGTCGTTAAATAAATATTAAAATAATAGGTCCCAATTTAATTCTAATTTTCTAAAGATGACCATAAAACAAGAAATTCAAGAGCGTAATTGGGTCCAATCACATAGGGGTGAGCTAAATCTAGTATGAAATTTTTAAAGGTGATAATTTATGATGCTATAGATTGTTCCTTGCTTTCTTGCCAGTTTCTTCTCTACCTTTAAGGCATACTAATTTTCTTCTTCTATAATTCACAAACTTATCATACTTAGCTCATCTTGAATATTCAACCTTAGTCCATTAACATATCTAGCCACCTTTTCATGGTCTAATTCATTATGAATAGATCATATGGAAATTTTATAAAACTCCTCTAAATAAGCCTTCATACTCAACTCTCTATGCCTTAATTCTATAGTTTCTTGAGAAGTTCAAGTTGATAATCACCAAATAGAAATTTAACCTTAATATTTCTCACCATTCAATCCCATCAAGTGATCTTATCTCTACCATTTCTTCTTCTCTTAGCTTGCACCTCTTTCCACCAAAGTTTTGCGTGGCCTTTCAGTTTTGTTTATGCAATCTTCACTCTTATAGGTTCCTTCACTTCATCATATTTAAAGTATTCCTCTATCTCCATTATCCAATCAGTTAACTTGTCTAGTTCTAAACTTCATGAGAAGCTTGGTAATTCCATACTTGTTCCTTTCCTAATGTTAGAAATAACCAGGTTATAATCTTTCTTTCTCCTATATCCATATCTCCATCTACATTTTCACCTTCTTGTCCTACCATATTTTCTCCTTCTTCTTTATCTTCACTATCAATAGCTTCATGTGCCTACCTCTTCTCATTCCACCTTATATTGATCCATTCTTGCTTGCACTCCCATTAGAGCCTTTACTACCTCATCTATTCTTCTTACCGATTCTACAATTGTAACCTCTTCCATCCTTCTCCTTGGTCCTAAATCTCCTTTCTTTCCTTTCTCTTCTTATTGTAGCCCTTCTAACTACAATATCCCTTGCTGTAGGGACACACCCATAGTCACAACTTACAAGGCTTCCTTCAAACCTAATGCATAGTTACTATCTTCCTTTCTAGAGCTATAGCTATGCTTTGATACCACACCAATGGCATCCACCCCCTTGTAGGAACCCAGAACACAACCCAGTTGGAGCTAGTAGGTGGAGGAGGGAGGTTGCATTTCTATAAGCAAATCACATAGCCTTTGTAGAGGTCTAAACACTTGTTACAAGTAGAATCTTGGTTTAAGGGGACACAAAAAGAATCTAAAGGGATCAAGCACTATGCAGTAGGCACACTGTCAGATGCTAAGAGGATAAAATATTTGTTGTAGACAATAGGAACATATGCTATAGGGGTTCGAACTACACAAGACCAACTCAAAAACACCCAAGTTTTTACACATAGAAAGTAATCCACTTTAGAGTAGAAAACTCATAAAATCATCAATCATATATTATACACATAGTCCTGAAAGAAAACAAATTTTAAAAAGTAATCTTATATTGTATTTTAACTCAAAAATACATTGTTTACAATCATTTATACCCATTTAAAAAAAACTAGGGAAAATATGAGATTCCACTCTTTTCCTCTTCCTTCTTGGCTTGCCATGCACTCCTCTATTTCTTTATATATTCCTCTTTCTATTTTCTATATTTTCTCCTGATGTTCCTATGATTTTCTCTCTATTCTCTCTTCTTCTTTGCTCTCTATTTTTTATTCTAGAAAATCCAAAATCTAGAAACTTCTTCCCGCCAAAATCTCGCCTAAACTTAGTGTGTCATATACAATTTGGTCATTAATGACTAAACACTTGAGTCTCACTCAAAGTTTCTTTGCATCATTTCCCCTTCCTAATGTTCATTTATGAGCCCATGAGTAGGTATTTGCTGCCCACAAAATAAATAAAATCAAAATTTAAAATCTTATAAATCATACATGGTGGTTGTTGAAGAAAATAATAATAAAAAGGGCATAAAGAATGAAGCCCCTACATAAAAGATGGTAAATTATCAACTAACCAATATCATAACATCATTATTATTTTTTAGATAAAAGGCTTGCAGCTGACTTTACATATTTAAATTATAAAATAGATTACATAACTTCATAGATGGCTGAATATATGTGTCCATCACATTCAATATAGAAATATGAAGTCCTCAAGATAAAAGATCAAGTGTTTTGCCACTAGCAAGGAATAACAAAGACCATAATTTGAAATATAATAATAGAAAACTCCAATCATCATCTTATTAATGTCAATAATGACCCAATTGACACACTCATTGGGCTCTTCCCTAAAGAAAATAATAAAAGAGTTTAATAATAAGAGAAATTAACATGTATATCATTCTACATCCATCCTCATTTGAGGTGATGAGATGAAAATATTGAGTCAAAATATTTTTTTAAGATGAATTGAAGAAAGAGTACAATGTAACTTTGATTTCTTGTAAATGAATGATGATAAACAAACTAAGATATTAACACCTAGCCTATTTAGAGAACTTATGTGAATCCTCTATAAGGGCTCCAATATTTCAAGAGATAAAAATTACGTGGAAGGATCTTCCATAGAATTATCTAAACAATCATTATTATCAACTAGTACTGATTCAAATTAGTTACCCAACAAAGGCTGTTAGTTTGAACAATTTATCTTCAAGTGAATGTATTGCCCTAAATTATCCCCTATATGAATTACCATCACTAGATGGATTGCATGAGTTACTAAAGGGTTTATCACTTTAAGAGATGTGAAAACATCCACATGATGCATTTGACTAGTGATGCTAATCATAATTTATGAAGCTAGACTATGGTGTGCTTGAAGAGAGCACAAACTCTTCATTTTGGTTGTCAAAGCAGTTTGAACCTCAAGAAAAATTAGGGTGTTTCTAGAGCATCATTGGATTCAAGTTGTTAGGTGACTAAATGGTTTTTACCACCCATAATTGACCAATCAACCTCTTGGGATAGAGGAGAAGAATATTTGGCTACTAACTTAGTCATAGGCATGGGTATTAATGGACAATCTTTAATCTTGTGATCTAGTGACTAGTATTGGAAATAAGTGTTGGGTAAATTAATTTAGGTGATCTACATTATTATGAGCCATCAAAAAAAAATATCAGTAGATTATTTGAAGTTGGAGGTGAGGTGCACCTTGATGGAAACCCACTTGTGGGGTTGAACAATACAAACCTTTTCTAGTTCATGGCAAATAAAAGGTATACGATTTTAGATAGTTTTCTCCAAGAATACCCACATTGGGATGGGGAGCTCAAGGTGCTCAACACATATAGGAACCTTGAGTCATGATTTCATAGAAAGCTTAAAGTATTAGATCGAGTGAGAAAGCACCGAGAAGTTGTTCCTCATGAATTAATAGGTAGACTAAAACAACATATTGATATGTTGCATGTAATGAAATTAATTGATGATATAATAATTAATAGAAATAATAGACAAATACTTGAAAATAATAAATCATTTTGAAAGGAAAACCTCAATTTTTTTTTAATAACATATTCACAATATGATGATAATAAGATAACCACTATCTCCTATATATAATACTTATGTCATAGAGGCTGACGTAACTACCCATATAAGACTATATAAATAAGTATATAACCTATTTAAAGATTATGATAACCACAAATTCACTACAAATGCATGCTATAGATTAAGGGAAAGACATGGCCCTCCTCTTAAAACAAATATCATGTTCAATTTTCACAATCCCAAAATGTTTTTTTTAGAATATTTCATCCTACGTCATATTTTCACTGGCCATGTTCCCTGCATCAACATTTCCTCTACCTATTTACCAATCTCACTCACTCTTTTGCAAATAGAAGTGTAATTATATGGCCCAATATTAAGAAGTTTCTCCAAGGAAACTGAGCCTCATAAAAACAATTAAACTAAAATTTTCATTCCAATTAAGGATAGATTTTATGTAAAAAAAGTACAAATCAGTTAGTTAAAAAATCAAACCTCGTCATAAACCTTCAGAACCATCCTCGCTGCCAAATGCAACGAGGATTATGGAAGACACAGTTTTGGCATTTGAAAAGGGCCCGAGGTTGCCCAAAGGGCGAGAGTAAAGGAAAATTAGACCGGAGTTTTCAGAAGATTTTCACATATACACATAGTTTTAAGCGGCATTAATTTTAGAATTTACAGAGTTTTAAGCAGGAACACAGTATATACAACCATGATTGTTTTTTAATAAGAAAAAATAGTAATGGAACAGTAAGTTGATACAGCTGTAAAGAAACAAGTAATGATTATGGAAAACAATCACAGTGAAACTGTAACGTATCTTCTATTTTTCTGTATCGAAGAATATCATTCAATCTTGATATGTTACATGTATTTTGGAGGCCCCAAACTGTTTAAAAGGCCAATTTGGCAGCCTCGTTAATAATTCCTTGAGAGTAAGTAGCTGGTCACTGAGAAGAAAGTGTGTTCAAGAGCGCAACTCTGGCAGAGATGATACATTTGAATAGCTGGTTGATTTTGTGTTCAAGGAGGGGAAGAGCAGTCTCCAAGTCATGGAGTGCCAAGGTGGAGGGAGAGAGATGAAGCGGGAGATGCAATTTGGACTTGGAGTTAAGAAGATTATTGAGATTTCCCAGCGCAATATCTGCAGCTTCTAACTCATGCAAGAACCTTGATGATGATGAAGACCTCTTTCTCATCTCGAATGCCTCCTTTAGCTTGTGTTGCAGACAAGTGAAATGGGTAGGAAGAGGAAGAGATGGCATCCTCATGTGGGATGTCTTGAAGGAAAGAGCAGTGACAAGAGTAGAGCAGATCATGATGGTGATGGCCTTGACATGGTTGATGTTGATGACAGCTTGTGCTACTCCTGCTTTATCCTCAACGTTAAGCTTCTCTGCCATTCGCCTCAAAATGGACATGCATTTCTCCAGCTGGGAATGTGTGTCCTTCTTTCTCAGCCAAGTGGCGAGGGTGGTGCGTGCCCTTTCAAGGGCATGGGCAGAGGGACTGAAAGCAGGGCCAAGGCCGTGAATAGCTACTTGCACAGACGTGTGCTGCTTCTTGATCTCTGCAATTCTGTCTCTCAACAAATTGCACACCTCAAGCAGATTGAGTACGTCATCCAGATATGCATTCATCCATTTGCTCCCCATGCCCTCCTTGTCTATCTTGATGTTTGACAAATTAGAATAGCAATTCACCACCGTCTCCAATGCTTGGCCAAGCCAATCTGCTCCAAAACATGAAGAAGAAGAACAAGACTCCTCCAATCTTTTCACCTCGTCTGTGAGAATTGGGCGCCCCTGCAGCGTGGAGGGCATGCTCTTTGAGCGATTATGGCGATGCTTGCGAGGAGAGTGCAGGGCCATGGCAACCCCAAGAGAGGAGAGACGAGAGAGAAGGTATTGCAATGCTCATGCTCATTCTATTGTGTTTTGCTTCCTCTGATGATGATGATTATTCTGACTGTGATGTTGTTGCTGGCTTAGCCTTCTGCCTGGCTATTAATATGATTTATACAACTCAGTATGACTGGGCACAGCAGGTAAACACAAAGAGAGAATCCCGGCCAGAAGCATCTAATTTCTCAAAATGAGTATGATACAAATATCTCTTGTCCCCTGCCACTGCTTGCTTGCTTTGGTGTCTCACGCTTTCCATGTGACGTAGCTTCTAATCTAATTGTATGCCTGCCCCATGGTTTCAACCCCTAGAAGCATCACAGCTAAACACCATGTGGCCAACCAGTTTAGGTTAGAAAGTTTAAGTTTAATCAAAATTCGTAATTGGAATCCCCTGCAATTTGCAGATCACATGTCTCCTATCCAAACGTGCACAAGCTGTGTTTTAATTGATCATACAGGAAGTCAAATTTCTATCCAATCTTTTGGCCGCATGGGCAAAATATTTATATTCCTTTTCGAGGGAGATTTCAACCCTTCTTGTTGGGTGATTAAAATAAAAAGAAAAAATATATTAAAATGTACATTTTAACTCCTCATGATAGTTATTTTATAAAGATTGTTTAAATATAGGATAGCCCATTAAATATTTCTCACACAATGATATTATTAGGCACATTTTGTAAATTTAAATAAACTACTTTAATGTAATGAAATGCATATAAATAAGTATAAATTAGTTTATACTTATTAGTTTATAATAATTGATGAGAAATGTAAATAAAAAAATAAATATAGTTAAGTTGACAATTAAAAATGTTTTAAAAATTGAATGGATTTAAATTTCATGTATATGAGAAATTGGAATAGTATAACAAATTTGAATACATTTCTATATTACCATTTATAAAGAGTGATCAACATATTAGAAAAAAGGTGGGTGGAAATATTTACACATCTAAAGTCTAGATGGGGCAACAACCTCAAGAAAAAAATCATAAAACGAAGCTACTAAGTGGCGAGAGTAATAGCAGTAGCAGTGGGAGTAGGATGAGGATTCCGGTCATTAGGTTTACCCCATACATTAGCAAGGTCCAAATTGTCCATGGGAGGGTCCCACCCATTAGTATCATTTTCATTATTATTATCTTCTCTATTTTTAAGACTAGGTGAAATAACAATAACTAACCAAGTGATTTATTTGGAATCAAACCAACCAATAACACCCCTCATTGGCCACCCAAAAGTTCTTGTAGGTGGTGGAGAGGTGAAGCATTGAAGAGCAAGCTATGACCAACCTCGTCAGCCATGATCTCTTCCCACATCGTAGTAGGGGAGAGGCCTATGAGTGATTATCTTGGTTGCCTCAAGCAAAGAGTCTATGTCCACGTAGAGGAGGAGATTTGCTACTCCTGAGTCTCTAGGAAAAAGAAGAGTCTATAGGGAGAAATGGTCCTCAACTACCTCAAAGAAACAAAGATCAAGTGACAGGTTAAAACAACGAGAGTTCCAACAACAAAAAGAGTAGCTCATAGAGGTCTTTCAAATAGACTGAAATTTTTTTGACCAAGAATGACAATGCAACACACGGATGATGACACAATGTGCTGGCATCCCATGTTACACCCAACTTGTGTAGTTACTATTTACTAAATTACTACATAGGGTAAATATGAATGCAATGTGAATTTTGGAGATGAATAAATTATGCTTGTACCTTGTTATCCATATGAGTGTTATCTCATTTGATACTATCTCAGTTGATGTTATTTCATAGGGAAATACTGCATATATGTGAATGGATGATTATTGAATTATTATTCTAACTTTGAAGATGTTTATATATATTGCATATGTTGTGAACAAATAATTGTCATGTGCATGTGTTAATGGATGCAGGTATGTGTTCCATTCCTCCAAGCAGAGGGGAAGAATCACCCAGGAGAAGATCCTGGTCAGGTAGCCAGTAAAAGTAAACTATCAGAGCATATACACACACCACATTACAATGATTGAGTTGAGTTAGTTTGTGGGTAGTTGGTAAGTCATCCTTAGTTGATATGTCTGCATTTGAGAGTCTTGTTTACTACTGCATGCATTATGGGGTGATGTTTATCTTTTGAGCTTTTGAGATCTTTCTTGTACTATTACGATTATATTGACAAGTGGGTTGTACATGGAGTAAGTGTATGTATATTCACATACATGTCAATGGGATCTAATGACATGTATATGCACATGTATAGATGTACCACACGTAGACACTTAAATCAATATGATGGTAATTGTGAATGACTATATGTGAATCAGATGTGAAGATATATATATACACACACACACATGTATCCATATGTGTGTATATATATATATATCAATATACACATACGTTGGCGGATGGACACACTCATAGGGATGCATCAATATAGATATACCTACATATACGTGTACAAGGAGGCATATACATTTATGGATACATTTAATATAATGTGTTTATTATAAACTATCTTGCCTATACTGTTATATATATATATATATATATATCGAATGCATGCTTACATTATTGGCTTATGATATATACATATATATATTAACGATTATATATATATAAATACATGATGGTATTTAATTATATATGCATATAATATATATTATATATATATAATACTATATATATTTAACATATAATATTTGTTAATAGAAATTGACTATCACTTACTTTGGTAGAAGCTGATTTATAAATGATTATAGTTGATAATGACTTTGATTTTGGAGTTCAATTATTGTCACTTTTAACTATGTTTTAAGAGGCCGTTAAAATAGCTTATGATTGTTTTGGTGAAGTTGATTCTCACTCTTTCTGCCACGCGATATGAAACACTTATATTGAATTCCGAGTTGCTATTGATGTCAATGGACTTAGTTGACACCTTAGTAAAGATTATCCTTGATTTAGTAAACGTATTTGCTATGATATTCACATCTATTGGAGAATTTTTCAAACACATTTATCAGCTTAAGCCGACTCATCTTCTATGCAAGTTGATGGATTATTGCTATTAAGAATTAGTAGTTGATTGTTTCTTTTAGCAATGAAACCACACTAGACAAGAGGGATTGTGGTTGAAGTTGGCACCACCTTTGAAAACCAAAGTGATGTAGATGTATTCAATTCGAATTGAACATATGAAAATTGAATGTCTTTGATTGCTGCCAATAAGAAAGTTGACCTGTAGGTGTTTATGCTGAGTATTAAGCTAGGAAGTCACCACCTTTCTACTATGTTTCATGTGTTTCTTTGCATGGAGCTTGCTATCCATTAACTTCCCTAAATTGTAGGCTATGAGGTTACCAAGTTGCTCTATAAATAGCTAAACCATTTCATTTGGAAGGGATGCATTCCTCCACAAGATTACACATCTTTTGCAATTCCTATTTCTACCTTATTTCCAGCCATGTACTTTGTTTTACATTGTGAGAGAGATAGGGAGTGAGTTCTATTTAGTTTGTGAGGAAGATATTATTGAGAGGAGTAAGCTATCAACTTGAGAGATAGTGTTTATTGCGACATACTTGTGAAGCTGATTATCAAGCTTGTTGTTGTTAGAAAGGGCTGCATTACTACCATTTATTTGGATAAGTGATAACAGGAATGGGGATATCTTCTTCTTGTTATTTTAATTTTGAATGATGTATGTTGTAGGCATGGATGATATGTCTTTTCCCAATATGTGCATTAGAGAAATTTGAGTGTTTTGAAAAGGAAATTAAAGTTTTTATGCTGTTTTCATATTGTGTTTTTAAGTACTCCATAGTAGGAGATGGGTGTTTATCATAGGTATTATAAACTAGGCTTGATTGAACATGAAAGGCACATATGGTAAACTTAGCTAAGTTATTTATTTAACTAGGAAAGCTTGTGTTTACTCCTAGGATAGACAATCCAACATGGGAGAGATTTTATGTACTTACTAGTTAAGTAGGTTTATTCCAAGTAGATTAACATGGTGATAGTTTATCTCTAGGATGAAGGACTATCCGTTGAAGGAAATACCTATGCGTAGCTTAAGATAGCCTTAAGTGAAATCGAACCTGAGTAGTGTATGTGATAGATGACTTAATTCAAAGTACTGAATGATAACACTTTGGCAAAAGTAGTGTGAATATCTAAGACTCCACTCTAGATTTTGTGACTACTGAGACTACACTATCAGTTCACCATGATCTAGTATTACATGCTAGTTTGAGACTGTGGGATTACAAGGTTCTAGTTATGTAGGACATAGCACTATGCTCAGTTGGTTGTCATTATTAGTTACTCTACCAATCTCTTCGTCGAAGGGAAGGGCCATCTATCAAATGATAGATGTGTGGGGAACCACATTATGAGTCCATGGTTGATGGAAAAGTGCTTGAGTGATGCTTCTCCTCCATAGTAGGCAACAAAAGAACCAAGATTTGAAAGGAAGGATCATAGACCATCTTACAACTATTTTTTCTAAAGCTCATTGAGCTATGTATGTAAATGCATGCTTTATTATATTGATGTAACTTATAGAATTTTTGAAATGAAATGGAATTCATGTTGTATTATGTTTTGCATCTTGTTTGAAAATTATGAATAAAGAAATTTTTTTATTTTATTGCAATGACTTTTTACTTAGTTTATTTACTTGAAATGTGAAAAATTAGAAATTTTTACTTTATATAAGGGCTGGTATGTTACATCCTAGAGGTGCATTAGCATCTCGTACAAACTAAAAATTGAGAATGTCATAGAAAACAACAAAGTGCCTAATTTAGTAGTTCTATCTGTTATAAATTCTTAAACTATGAAAATAACAGAGAATAACTGAACTAAAATAATGTAAACTAAATAAGATATAAACTAAAGATTGTAAATGATAAAATAAAGAGAGAGAAAGAAAGTGCTCACATAAGACCGAGAGAAAATGTTGGGGTTGTTTAGGGGCTTGCCTTAGTCAAACCCCCTCGTTTTGGTATTTGCACCTCTTAAAAAGCCAAATAGATAGATAGATAGAAAGATAAATAAACAAGATAGTAAAATGCATAGACAAGGGATGCGAGAAATACCAAGATGCTCAAAGACATAAGACAAGAGATAGATATCACCTACAAGGCTTGAGGAAGCCCAAGAGATAGAGAGAGAAAGACATTGTTATGACAACCAAGATAGTTGTAAAGAACATTGCAAGAGCTTGAGACTGTTGTAACAAGAAAGAGAGTTGTGCAAGCTTGAGAGAAAGACAAGGGATTTTTTTGAGAGATACCAAGAAGACCGAATGAATCAAAAATATAAATTTTAAAGAGAGAATAGGAGGGAAAATAAGGTTCTTGAGTTGTTACAAGGTATCTCAAGCCATTTCCACTGACCAAGGTAGGTGACAAGTGGAAACATGCTTAGAAATAACCATTTGAATATTGAAATGTTACAGGATGCTAGCATGGCATGTGGATTTCTGTGTGACACGCTAGTGTCTAGATAAGTCATGCTAAAAAATAGTGGGAATGAGGAAAGCACAAGGTTTGATGCAAAGTTAATGCACAAAGGTAGCTACTGAAAAAGGGTCTTGGGAATCTTGAGAGAGAAAAGGCTAATGCAAGGGCTAAAATGAGCCTATAAAAATACTAAGGGAGTGGAAACTAAAGTGGATGCAAAAATGTAGGTAAAATTGCAAGGGGTACAATTTGATGATACATCAATCCATAATGAAAACCACGAGGAGGGGAGTGGCCTCAGGAGGAAGATATAGATGGAGGAACTTGCGCAATAAAATAAGGGGCATTATCCTAGTGATCAAGTAGAACTTGTATGTGAGCCATCTTACATGCAAATTTATTGAATTTCACTTGAATCTAGAGTAAAAAATTATAACAATTCATAGCTTTAGTGCAAAGTGAGACATTATGATCCACATAACAATTGAAAAAATAAAATAAAAAATCTTTCGATATGCTAAATAGAATCTACACCTTCAAAGCATGCCAAATATTAAAGTGAATTTATGGGGGATGTGAGGCTAATCCCCTGAAAAGAACTTTATCCCATGAAAAAGGTTCTAGTTTGAATGATTTAAAAAATTCATGTGTATCTAGGTCCAAACATTTTGAGCTTTGGGATAAAATTAGAAAAGGTGTTTGAGAGACTCTTGTTGTCCACAAAGGGGACACTTAAGATTAGAGATTCCCAAATGGGATATTTTGGAGCTAATGGGGAGGCCTTGAGAAAGAAGATATTAGGTAAAATGAGCCAAATTTGGTTCCAAAACTATCAACTAGATGGTGTGGAATTTGCATGCTAAACAAAAACTAGAGAGTACAAATACCACTGGATTGATTCAAGCTGGGAACCATGGTGAAATGAGGAGAGAGCTATTGATATCCTTGCCAAGGCTTATAATTTTAGAAAGTAGTGTCTAGAAACCATTTCTAATCTTTCCACCAAGGTTTGTAGGAATTAAGACTAATTTTATGAATCATATGAGTTACGATTTCTCCTCTCATTGCATCAATAGTTTCATGATCTTGATTAGAAAGGTGAAACTGGGCCTTGGATTCATTCTATAACATGAGATTCATGGAAGACCTGGAAAAAAATATTGATTAGTTTTGGTTGCTTTTTAAAAAACCTTAGAGAATGAGCCTAAGGTGTCTTTATAAGAGATGATTTCTACCTTGAAAAATAGGGCACCACCAAATATTTTTTTGATTATGAAAAGATCATTATGATAGTTAGAACCATTATAGAGGATCCAAGGTTTCATGAATTCCTAGGCTCTTAAAATTTTTTTTTATCACAAAAGTTACTTGGATTTGAACATTTGTCACACTAAATATTTTAGGGATTTTTCCCCTAAAGGTATGATCATCCACTTAGTGCAAAGAGACAAACCTTGATGGTGAGTAGATAGTAATCCCAATCCTTTAACTTATTGAGGGAGGTAACAAAACTCCCAAGCCACATGATGAAACTCCTATGATTCTCTAACGAAGCCTAAAAAAAAACATGAAGAAGCTTTAAAGGAAACCCAACATGAAGAGTAATAAACATGAATGGTCGTGGGTATTGTAGAAAAAAACTTAAATTTCCTTGTAAGAGATAGATGTTTTATGAGCCAATAATTCAATTGATTTTTAATTTTAACAACAACAACTTGCCACAAATATGTTTAGGATGCCTAGAAAGAGAATGAAAAAACCAAAAACCCTAAAAAATTCACCATGATCAATACACTTCCAACCATAAGAATTGAACCAAGAAGGAACATGTAGGAAGAATTATTTCTAACATTGAGTCATGCTATTAAATGGTAGAACCAAAGGATTTGTAGAAAATATCTAAGTAATGAAAGGCTTGATTGATGTTTTTTCCTCTTACAAGAGAGTGAGAAAAGAGTCATCAATAAAATGATCATTAACAAGTTGAACTAAAGAATTAGGTAGAGAAATACCTTTAACTAGTCCCTGAGACACATAATGAGCTAGGAGGTAACCAAACCCTTCAATGGAAAGAAAATATAAATACAAAGAAAAAGGATACATTTTTTGAATGGACCTAAAAGTTCCAAAAATACTAATTTGTTGAATATTGATAGTAATGCAAATAGAGGAGTCTACAAAAAACATGTTAAAAAATTGAATGAATTGAGGCTCAAATCCTAGAGCTTGTAACATGTCCAAGATAAAAGGCCATTCAATATGATCATAGGCATTAGTGAAATCAATTTTAATGAAAAGAGTCTATTGATGAGAGCATCGTGCCAATTCCATACCTTTTCAAATTGTAATTATATTATCCAATATATATCTAGACTTGACAAAATCAATTCTTGGAGATCTTACAATTTGAGGAAGGATACGATGCAACTTGAGAGACAAGGCTTTGGCAATGATATTATAAGAGACATTAAGAAAGGTAATGGACATCTAGTTATAAATATCCTTTGAGTCTCTAGATTTAGGTATGAATTTGATTAAGTATCAAAATATTTTGTTATAAATATTGTGCCACATCAAAGAAATTTTTCTATCTAATAGAATACCTAACAACAAGGAATAGGTTAGGCATAACATCATGGATGCCCATATATGGTTTTTGGTCCAACTTATTTTCCATCCCCCAAGTTTGAATCACACATATTCTCAAGGTAGTGTTAGAAATAGGCCTAGAGATATAGTTTATAAATCCTTAGATATTTTTGTTGCATAAACTTGTAAGCTTGCTCATCATCTTATCTATCTCTACCTTTGAATTTTTCCTTTTTTTGCAAGAAGTTGAAGCAATTATGAGCCTTTGATGGAATTTTGTGCTCACAACCCAAAACATGCATAGGAAAGAACCTAACAAGAGAAATTTCTAAAAAAATAATAATTTCCCCTTTCTTTTCTAATATGAAGCCTAATTATATAAGCATTCCATAATGTTTTGTCATCATACATGAACTTCCATGGGGTCACATAAGTCACAATCCAATTGTATCTCTGAATCTTGATAGCTAACCTTAAATGATAACTAGGGTTGATAAATATGGATATGCCTTGTTAGGAATCATACTTTCTAAATACCTGAATAGGCACTGACACATTGTATGATCATGTCTAAAATTTAATCATGATTAAATTCTCTTCATCATGAAGTATCCAACCTATATGATTTTAATTTATTAAATTATTATTTTAATTTTTAAATTTTAAATATTTTATTTTATTTTTTCCCTCCAATTATTTTTAGCAATACAATGCTCAATACCATATTCTTATGAAATCAACCCCTTATTAAGTGAATTGAGTATTAGGATCCTGTATATCTCAAGTTATCAATCCAAACTATACTCAATTTTCCTTTCCTCTCTCTTAGGTTGATACCTTGATTTGTAGCCTATTTTATTGCAACATTGCCCTTGATGTGGGAAAATGAGACAATTTCAAACTCACCTACCAACTCGAAGGATTTAAAAAAGACCATATCTAGAAACTATAATAGATGACTTGTGTGAATCATAAAGTTAGATAATCAATTTAGAGTTTCCTTCCACCTTTAATTTTTTCCTACCTTATCTAAATGCCTTTAGAATCCCTTGAATAAGGGATCTTCTATCTACCATGTTATTATTTCTATGCAATGGTTGAATAAACTCATTTTTGAAAACATAACCTTCCACCTACGTTGGATTCACCTTTATTGCCTTGTCAAAATTTAAGTTTCTCCACCTAATTTCTAAAAGATGTAATTACATTATTTTCTTTCATGGATGTAAATTAATATCACACCTCATACCTCTAAACTTATATTTTACTAATCTCCCTATGATCTTATGTAAATCCAATAATGAAAAATATTTGTCTTGTTTTAAAAAGTAAAAAGAAAATAAAAATGGGCTTAATAAGTGCTCCTAAACTTTAGCCATCCTACCATAAACACTAAAATAACAAGGTTTGCATAACAAGAAGTCCCTATCATTCAAATAACATGTTTAAAAATTAATATTTAGTTCGGTTATGTGGTAATAGTTTGCCTAAGCAATGCATAGAGTTAATAGTTTGGTTAAATTAGTTGATTTAGTTAATTGATGTGTTGATATCATGGTTAAGTTAGAATCTACAGTCATGGGTACTTTGACTTGACAGTCATGGGTACTTTGACTTGACATTCATTATTAAGCAAGAACACAATATTAAAAAGAAGTAATGGAACAGTAAATTGATGCAGCGGTAAAGAAACAAGTAATGATTATCAAAGACAATCACAGGAAAATTGTAACGAATGTTGTATTTTTCTGTATTGAAGAAGATCAACTCAGCCTTGATCCTGGTAGTAATATTAATACTCACATATCTTACATATATTTCGGCAACCCCAAACTGTTTAAAATGCCAATTTGGCAGCCTCCTTAATAACTCCTTGGAGTAAGTGGTTGGTCACTGAGAAGAAAGTGTGTTCAAGAGTGCAACTCTGGCGGAGATGAGAGATTTGAATAGCTGGTTGATTTTGTGTTCAAGTAGGGGAAGAGCAATCTCCAAGTCATGGAGTGCCAATGTGGAGGGAGAGAGTTGAAGTGGGAGCTGCAATTTGGACTTGGAGTTAAGAAGATTATTGAGATTTCCCAGTGCAATATCTGCAGCTTCTAACTCATGCAAGAACCTTGATGATGATGACGACCTCTTTCTCATCTCAAATGCCTCCTTTATCTTGTGTTGCAGACAAGTGAAACGGGTAGGAAGAGGAAGAGATGGCATCCTCATGGGGGATGCCTTGAAGGAAAGAGCTGTGACAAGGGTAGAGCAGACGATGATGGTGATGGCCTTGGCATGGTTGATGTTGATGGCAGCTTGTGCTACTCCTACTTTATCCTCAACGTTGAGCTTCTCTGCCATTCGCCTCAAAATGGACATGCATTTATCCAGATGGGAATGATTGTCCTCCTTCTTCCTCAGCCAAGTGGCGAGGGCGGTGCGTGCCCTTTCAAAGGCATGGGCAGAGGGAGTAAGAGCAGGGCCAAGGCCGCGAAGGGCTACCTGCATACACGCGTGCTGTTTTCTGATTTCTGCAATACTGTCCCTTGACAAATTGCACACCTCAAGCAGATGGAGTATGTCATCCAGATGTGCGTTCATCCATTTGCTCCCCATGTCTTCCATCTTTGTCTTTATGTTTGACAATTCGGAATTGCAATTCACCAACACCTCCAACCCTTGGCCAAGCCAATCTGTTCCGAAACATGAGGAAGAAGAACAAGACTCCTCCAATCTTTGCACCTCGTCTGTGAGAACTGGGTGCTCCTGCAGCGTGGACGGAATGCTCTTTGAGCGATTGTGGTAACAGTGATGCTTGCGAGGAGAGTGCAGGGCCATGGCCATCCCAAGAGAGGATAAACGAGAGAGAGAAGGAATTGCAATGCTCATGCTCATTCTATTGTGTATTGCTTCCGATGATGATGATGATGATGATGATTGGGATGTTGTTGCTGGATTGGCCTTAATGATTTATACAACTCACTATGACTGGGCACAGCAGGTAGACACATAGAGAGAATCCCGGCTAGAGGCATCTAATTTCTCAAAATGAGTATGATATGAATATCTCTTGTCCCCCGCCACTGTTTGCTGGCTTTGGTGTCCCACGCTTTCCATGTGCCATACCTTCTAATCTAATGGTATGCCTGTCCCATGGTTTCAACCCCTAAAAGCATCACAGCTAAACATCACATGGCCAACCAATTTAGGTTAGAAAGTTTAAGTTCAATTAAACTTTGTAATTGGAATCGCCTGCAATTTGCCGATCACATGTCTCCTCTCCAAACGTGCACAAGCTGTTTTTTAAATTGATCATTTAGGAAGCAAAATTTCTATCCGATCTTTATGCCGCATGAGCAATATATTTATATTTCTTATCCACGGAGATTCTTCAAAGTTTCTGGTTTGGTCTTTGAAAAAGGTTTTTCAACTACATGGTCATCTATTCAATATTTCTCACACAATAATATCATATTATGAGGCACATTTATACATGAAATGTTTTGTTTGACCTAGGCACATTTATACATGAAATGTTTTGTTTGACCTATCAAAGTTTTGATTTGGTCTTGTAAGTTTTTTCGAAGATTATAGGCTTCATTGTCAAATTTTTGGGCCAAATGTTACACATGATTTTTTTTAAAACTATCAAATCCTTATAATAATCCCTATGCCCTTGATATGAATTTAAGTTTGAATTTTTGTTGTATCATATTCAAAGAGTTACATATCACTCATAAGATGAAACAAGTTGGATAGGTTCCATGCAATTTTATGAATTTAAGTTTGAATTTTGGTTGTATCATATTCAAGGAGCTACATATCACTCATAAGATGAGACAATCTTGATAGGTTCCATGCAACTTTTTTCATGTTTTTGATTTTTATACATGCGAATGTGACTTGACATTACAATATGAAGATATAATTAAATTATGACATGTATATAGGTTCAGATTATAAATGTGACATGCCACAGTGTTATAAAATAGAGGACCAATGAGAATATACATGAGGTAATTATAGCTTATCGAATGAGTATGTTTGATATGATTAGCATCTCTTGAGACATTAAATATGGGAAGTTCTACTATTAGGATAGGTGTGAACACCCCACTCAAACACCCTTGGTATAATTCATATACTTTATCACATGCAATGTTTCCTTGAAGGTTAGATTCTACACCGTTATGTTGAGCCATTAATCTACTAGTATTCTTGATGAAATAAAGCATGTAAAAAAAGATGAAAAATATTTATAAGCCTATTCCTTATGAATTTAAGAGGATTTTTCACCATTTACATAATTTTAGTGATTTCAAAAGAATTTTGGTTGTGTAGGCCTACATATGGGGAAAGCTTTGAGAATCACAATAGTGCACACACACTCATTAGTTTTATTTTATACAATAAGGTATAACATGATGACATAGTTCTATGGGTACATGATTTACTTGTGAGAAGTTGGATTAGTCAAGGTCAACCTCAACTTCTTTTATGTGGACCTTGATTGCTAAAATATGTTAGGAATTGATGTTACATACATGAGTTATGGTTAATATAAATGATAGTGGGGAAATGTAGGTGAATCAAATATTACTACCATTGACCCAAATGATATTATTTGACCAATAAAAACCATCAACATCATCTCAAACTTCAAGACTTATGGTGGTTGTGGGAGGGGGACATATATGGGATGATAATAAAGTATGCCACAACGTGGTAACAAAATGCTTGCATGCATGAAATGAAATATCTATAACTATGGGAAGTACTCATGTGGATATATTTATGTCCTTTAGTTCAACCCATTAAATACCCCTAAAGATCAATAATGTGTAAACATTTATTTGAGAATCCATGACATTGGGGTATTGAGAGAAAAGAGAAGGTTCCCAACAATAACTTTGATAATGAGATGGGATAACTCATAATTAAAAGGCTATAGTTTGAATTCCCAAGGGATTTATTCAATCAATAAATAATATAAAAAATGTGTTAGTGAGAATTAATAAAAACCCCTAATTTAATTTCTACCTCTTCAATTCATATTTTTTATCCCCCCAACATTCACTATTATAGTTAAAATACCTCCATATTTTCACTAGGTATCCTATGTGCCTATTATTTATTTACATTTTTATATTATTCCCTTATTATTTCTAACCTATCAAGCAAAGGTGCTACTCACACCTCCATTAAAATCAAAATTATTTTTGATTTCCATCTCTTAAATTAAATTAGAAATCCTAAATGAGCTATGAAATAGATGAGATATCTAGAAAGTATTTTATTTTCTAGAAAGATTTGATTGAAACAAACTTATACATCTCAATCCCTAAATAGTTGTCATACTCACATTATCAACGAATCCTTGTAACGACCCGGCCCTTCGGTAATTTTTTGTTTTTCCAATTTACATCAAAAGTGTAAATAAATGTGCTAACAAGTCATTGTAATATAATTTTTCTTTCCTTTATTGACTATATATGAACAAGATATCATATTAAAATTACAATAAAGATTCCATTTCAATACAATAACTTCACAAATACAAGTAATGAGAAAACATACCTTAACTATCAGAGCTCCAATGAGATTTAGAACAAATAGTAGTAAGAAGGTCCATGAATTCGTCCTTTCAAATCTTGATGCGCTAGTAGCCTTCGGAGGAGGAGAAGCATCACTCGGGTGCTTTTCCACCAACCACAGGCTTATCATGCGGTCCACCACACATTTATCATTCGATAGATGGCCCTCCCTTCACGAAGAGATTGGTTGGGTAACCGTTACTGTAAACCAACTGAGCATAGTGCTATGTCCTATCCACAACTAGAACCTTGCTATTTCAGAATCTCATACTAGTACAAGGATCACAATGAACTGACAGTGTAGTCTCAAGCATCACATAGTGTAAGTGGATGTCATACATTTCACTACTTTGGCCGAAGTGTTCTCATTCAGTACTTCAAATGAAGGTCATCTATCATGTACACTACTCAGGGCTGATTTGACTTAGGGCTATCTTACACTACGCGTAGGCTAAGTCCTTACAATGAGTAGTCAATCACCCCAGACTCCCTACACTAACCTATCTATTTGGGAAATGAAACAATCTACAAGTATCCCTCAGGTAACTCCTATTCTGGAAATCTTTATCCATGAAGTACTTATCTTATCTCAGTTAACCTAATAACTTTAAGCTTTAGACCATACTTGGTTCCGGTTTCATCTCAGTCCTAATAGATAATAAATAGTTTCTCGTATTCTCCATATATGGAGATCATAAGAAACATTCATACAAAAATTTATTTCAACTTATCCCTATTATTTCTTTCACAAAAATCCACTATACTTAGAATTCCCTTTTAAGCAAGCAAAAAAAAAGTGTTTTCCTTTCCCTTATAAATACTACATTCAAGACATTTCCTTTAGTCATTGCAAACTTATAATCAAAAAACATAATTATTTTTCACTCAATCAATTAGCTATGCCTATTTTTAGTCAATGCATAAACACAAACACAATGAATTCTCTTACTTTCAAAAACAGAGAAATAAGAAATTTTCCTCATGCCTGTTTCCTCAAGCTTATCCTTCTTGATGCTCTTGAATGTTCCTAGATCAAACTGAATACAACTCCTTGGTTGATGGTGAAACCTTCCAACTGATTTCCTTTATACTTTCTCTCAAAGGTGCTCTCTTTACTAATATCCTACCCAATTACTATTTCTTGTGTTTTTCTCAAGCTCAGAATGAATGAAAAACAGTGACTGGTAATGTTGGTTTTCATTTACTGTTATTTCCAAAATCAATACTACAACAAATGCATACATCAAAATGTGAAGCAAATGATAGCTCAAAATTTAACTTAGAATTCTCAATGTTAAATTGTGTGTTTCAGTAAAGGCTGGGCGTCCTTTTATAAGCCTGAATTCCTCAAAGCATGGTATGCGAATAGATAACAGAGTGCCCAGAATTGGTCAAGAAGCAACATGGTGGATTTCCAAGACCTAATTCATCATAAATAAATGTGATTCGACTTCTTTTGAGCCAGCAGATTCAAGACTTGTTCAACTCTAACTCGAAATTGCCACATACAGAAAAACGCCAATTTTTGGCGCAAAATAGAAGTTGATTCATGCTTGCTGCAAAAATGTCAAGGTTCAGGTTGCAACAATGAATTTCCATCTAGCTGGTGTTTTCCTTTTAACCAGTAATTGAATTTGTCTTCCATTTCTTCCTACGTTGGAAGCTCATATCATTTCACAAGAAGGTTTCCTCAAAATTTTGCCCATTTCAAATGTCAGTTATAATGTTACAATGAAATATTTCTATCTTATGAAGTTGGTGTTGCATTTTAAAGTGCTGAAATATTTCCAACATTGCAAATCGATTTCCATAGTTTATTTCCCATGAGGCAATAATCGACTCCTCCAAATGACTTAATAAAATTAAGTCTTTATTTGCCAAATGACTTAATAAAGTTAAGTCTTTATTTTTCCAAATAAATTTCTTCTTTATTTCAAACATATATATATTTATATATATTGTATAATATTATTTCTCCAAAGTCTACTTTATAATATTTACTCTAATTAAAAGATTTAAATATTCTAATTTTACACTTAAGAGTTTTAAAATATTTACTAAATACATTTATATATTTTATTATATAAATATTATTATAGTTCTTTTAAATATTAAACATATAAATATTTAAATACCCGAGTATTTAATATACATATATATTTTAATATAACTATAATAATATTATATATAATTACATATATAAATATATTTATATTTAACAAATACAAATATATATACATATACATATTTAATTTTCAATTATATATATATACGGAGAGCCAGTTAACATACTTTCAATATATATATATATATATATATGTATATGTGTATATATAAATTCCAAGTCAAATATTAATATTTCCACATTATCAAACATACACTTATAAACATATATATAATGCAGTATAATCCTCTATCTGCACGTATATGTACGTACACCATATTGACACATTTGTATGGCAAGTCTATTAGCCACTTACACCTGTATGTATATGTTTATACTTACAGATACGTATATATACTATACATGTGTTTATATGCTTACTTCCAACGTTCACATCCAAACATGATACCACCATGATGATCATAATCTCACAATCAAGCACAAGGATAAACTTCACAAACAGAAGCAGTCAAGACCTCTAATTGCAAGACATACAAGCTATGGATGAATTACCTTATACTCATACAAAACTGACTTGGTTTACTCAGTCTAAATTGAGTGTGTGTATGCTCAAATAGTTCACTTTACTGGTTACCGAACCAAGCTCCTCTATCGAGTGATACTTCTCCTCCGCCTGGAGGAATGGTTCTTGTTCCTACATCCATTGCCACAAAACCATGACAATTACTTGTTCATAACATTTGTAGTACTTATACAAATATATCAAGTTTAAGAAGAAAGATTCATTATCCTCCTATTCACATATATGCAGTTTTTCACCATGAATTAGATCAATTGAAATAACATCAAATGAAACAATGTCAAATTAGATAACATACATATTGATAACAAGGTACAAGCATCTCCAGATTTCACAATACATTCATGTCTACCCTTTATATCACTAGTAAATAGTAACCTCACAATTTGGGATGTAACAATCCCCCTAAAAATATATATTTCAATTATAATATACATATCAATATAAATTATTATATAATTAGTTTAGGGAGACCTCATGATCCTTTTGGGTAGGGTTTTGGCACTACCAAAATATGTCTAATATCTAGTTTTACACTGTAAGTTGGATAGGATTGTATTGAACCTTTATGACCTTGCTGTGTCCATTTTTTTTGTTAAATACATTTGATCTCAGATCAAGTAGGAACCTTTGGATTATGAGGCTTTGACACAATACAAGAATGTTTTATAGAAAAAAGATAGCTTGGTTGCCTTGGCAAGTCAAAGATAGTTAATGATATTTCTTCTAATTGAACTATACTTGAAGTGATATATAAATAATTTGGAATGAAATATATGATCATCCCACCTTATTTTTTCACATTCTTCTTAACCCCCAACACCTACCCATATAACATTGACTAAATTTTCTCTTTCCCCTTTGTATTGAAGTGATATATTGGTGTCAAAATAGCAACATAAATGACACACTACACATATTAACTATGTAGATATTTAATACTATTGAGATTTGAATATGACACTAATTCTAAATTAATAAATTAATAAATTAATAAATAAGAAATTATATATCAACAAAATGATAAAATGTAAACAATATAAACACTAAATATATGTGGCAAAAACTTTGTGAGAAAAAACTCCATGCTAAAGAAAATTCAAAAAATGTAGTACAATAATATAATCCACCTATCCCTTTGACTATAGCCCAAAACCATATTATGATTAAAGTTCCATCTAACTTGTAAATTCTATGTCATATTGCATGGTTCCAACATCCTTAGAATGTGTCCCTAGGCACTTAGGGTGTATTGGGAAAATATTTTGTAATATTTATTCTCACCATTATTTGTATTACATTCATAAGGGGTGATGGATATTGCTATCAATGGTAAATGTGACTTGTGGATACAAATATTTAATATTGTTTTCCCCACATGTGGATGCAAAGGCAATAGGTGTCTCTTGGTATTCCACCATTTATTATATTTAATGTAATTTTGATTTCCATGTTTGGGAGCCCAAGTTGGAGGGAAAGTATTGGAGCCAAAATTGACATCCTTTTGTATTTGAGGACGTAATCCAAGGGTCGGGGATGTTTACAATGAAGGGTCATCTTTGGGAGCCATTTTTTGGTCTTAAGATGTCTTCACAAGTCTATAAAACCAAGATGTAAACATTATGAGGAATAGTTGAATGTAGAGTTTCATTGTAGGAACAAGAATATAGGTTGAGGAAAACAAAAGTTGTTTGCAAGTTTACAAATTCTGCCATGATGGAGGAAAAGAGGATAATGGAAGTAGTTATATTATAACCTAATGTACTTGAAGATAATACATACTTGGCCTTTCTTCTTGGTGGAGTTTTTTTCTACAAGGGTTTCTCCATGTAAATCCTATATTATGTGTTGCTGATTTGTGCCTAATTGATGCTATCTTATGGTGACATTATTATTTATATATTTCTATTATAAGTTCACATAAGGTAGTGTCTATAAGTATGTTATGTTGGTTGATTTTTAGCATCATAAAGAAGACGGATCTAATCATGGTAATTCCATATTAAGGAAAATTAATTTTCAAATTTGAATATAAGTTTCAATTTTTCATGTTGTTTTAGTCCAAGCCTTGTATCACATCCATTGAATTCATATATAGATAGAGATTTAATTTCCCAAAATGTATTGTTAGAGAATGTTTATTTCTCATTATTTGGTATTAGAGATGAAGGTTAACCAGGTTATGGATTTTCCTTCATTTTGATTTCTTAGCCTGTCAAGCTTATGGAAATTTGTTAGAAGGAATTAGAGGTTGTTGGAGGCTTATGGGGCTACAATGATTTTTTTGTGTTAAATTTATTTTGTAGATTTGTCAGATTGAAAGCAATGAATATTGTCAATGTGATCTATGTTGGGCATTAAATCCTCACAGTTATGGATCTTTATGGAGTTGGTTATATTTTAGTAACTTGGAGCTCTTTTCTAGTGGTTTTTTTCCTTTACCTATGGTCATGTGAAGTGATAAGGTGTTCATGTTGGATGAGTAGAGACATCCTGGTCATATAAAGAAACACCCTCAATTTGGACTAAATAATGGAGTTATTATGTCGGCTTTATGGTTTTAGCCCTTAGTTACATGAAAGCACTAGAAGATAAGGCATTGAACTCTTTGTGAGTTATGTAGATGATATGTTTCACATGTTATAATCTCTTGGACAACTTAGTTTTTCTTTTTGGGATATACTTTTCTCTTGTTTTCAGTTGTGGGTTTGCAAATATGTTCTTATTCCATTATTCAAATGACATGTTTGATGTAAATGTCTAGATGTTTAAGTGGATTTCAGATTTACAGAGATGGTTTTGTAGGTTTTACATTTTAACAAAAATATGTGGTATGTAGATATGTGATAAGAATGTATTCAAGGTGTTCTAAATGAAGCTAGTTATAGGTTTGCATGGCTATTTGGAAGGTTCTTATTGATTTATGGAACTACTCTTATGTGGGTTTGTTTGAAAAATTATATTTAGCATTGATCCTAGTGTTTGAGTCTTGGAAATCCACATGGTAACCTGATGAACTCTATTCTTCATGTTAGGTTGTTGCCACAATAGTGGTTTACAATTTCTAGGAGATCCCGATTTTTGCTGAAATCACATATTTTTAGAAAATATAATGATTTAAGCCTTGAAAAGTTCCATTTAAAGGATTCCAATTGAAGAGGGTTTGATCAAACCACCTTATACCAAGCCCCCTTGGATAGAACCCCAATAGTTTTAAACCATACCTATAACAAAGTCTCCTTTACACCTGTCAAAATGTTGATAGAAAACCACTTTTGATTTACCTTTTGGGGGATCAAATGAGTTCATTTAAAATTTATTTTTTGTAAGTATGTAGTCCTTATTATAAGCTTCCAAAAAAGTATAATTTTAATTAAATTAAATTTGATTATTAAATTTATTTTTTATTTCTTGTGAATGTATGTTTTTCACTGAAAATCAAGTTCTTCGTTCTGCACATGTGGAAAAATAGTAGATTATCAAAATAAAATTTTGAGAAATTTTGTTCAGGTTGGGTATTGATGTTCTTGATCTGTTAAAAAAAATGAATTTTGATACATACACAAAAATTTATGTTGTATACAGTCCGCTTATGTCTGAATTATAATTGGTTTAACTTCAAAACTTGATTAAGGAAAAAATATCTAATAAAACACTATGAAACCAAATGAACTGGTTAGATATTGTAGTTACAAATCTAAATTTGAAAAAAATAGAATTTTATCCTTAATACAAAAAAATTTATGTTATATACGGTGAGCATCACTCCTTAAAAATGTTGTTTACTGATAAAAACTAGTTTTCAAAGGAGATGAAAAAAAAAGTGCAATCTGATTCCAATTTTTTTGAAAAAAATATATTTAGAATCTATAGACAAAACTTCACAAATCACTAGTCTGCATCATCTTCAAATTCCTCATGGTTTAACCGCTATAGGAGCCCGAAAATGAAAATAGTGTGTGGTGTATGCGAAGATCTGTTCACTTTTAAGTAGAGTTTTGGAAATGATATTTGTCATGATTCCATGTATAACTTTGTATATTACATTTAGTGGGAGATTTATACAATTATATAATGTGTTCCAATTTATTTATTTTAATATTTTGGTTCTAAGTTGTTTTGTGTAGTGAGCCATGTATAATATTTTATTGGAAGATAGATGGTATTTATAATGATTTTTGGGTGTCATAATGAGCTCTTCGATTTTGCCTTCAGATTATAGTGAGAGTTCAATGACATATTTGGTTCTAATGATATAGAATGTGTGGCTATATTATCTTCTTAGTTTGGAGATTATGGTTTGAATTTATCTTTTGGGAGATCATGGTGTTGAGTTCTTTGTTTGAGTTGGGGCCATGGAGGATCTTTAATTAGGTTATGATTATAATGATGCCTAGAGAGCTTGGTTACATAGTCTAGTGGGGGCATTGGTAGTGATGTGGGTTCATCATTTTATGATGGATTTCTATCTTCATGTGATGAAAGAAAAATGGTTTCTTTATGGTTTCTAGGACATAAAACAATGAACATTTCACAATCATTCATTCAAGGAAAACCCTAGAGATCTCAATCTAAAGTATGCAAAGGAGAAATAGATCTTGCAATAGGGTTGTCCTAGGGTATGAATATAAACTAAAGAGGGGTTCACCACAAAGCTAGGGATTGGAAAGACTAATGAAATGAAATATCTAATGCTTAAGCCTAGTGTAATACAAAACTTCACTAAATGACCTAGAAAAGCATGTAAAATAGAACAAAAAGTTGAGAGATAAAGGGTGTGCACCTAGAAACCTAAAGAGGATTGGATGAAGGCTTGAAATGTTGAAAAAACTAAATTTAATGTTGATTGGGAATCATAAGATAGACTGGGTGATTTAGTCCCACATTAGGGTTTTTGGGTAGAAACTAGAATCCGACAGAGATATGACTGAAACTCTAGAAATCTAAAAACTTGCCTATACGAGGACTCATACGCCAGAAGTGGTGTATCAGGCTAGTTAGGGTTTTCTAGAAATTCAAAGTTCTATTTTTCTCTTCAATGTCCGCTCTGTCCTTCCCACTAGATTTTTGGATCTGAATCTTTAATTTGCAACCTGTAGATGTCTTCCAATGATCTCCAATGCAAGGTGACAACTTTGACAACTTTGAAAACTTTCTCCAAACTTTTTCTTCAATATGTCTTCAACCTAGACCTACAAGTCACACACTAAAGAGAGGGAACAATGTTGTTTTGTTACTGAAAAGGGGTTTTCCTTGGTCAAACCCTATTTTGGTAATCAAACCTTGAAACAAAATGAAATAGGAAAGAAGAATGATGAATGAACAAAATGTAATGTTGTAACTCACCAAACCCTAGCAATATATTGATGCAAACATGTATGAAGTGAATCCAATAGATGTAGATTTTGACTCTTGCTTGAATGTAATAGATCTTGAATTGAATGCTAGCTTGAATCATAAAACCCTACATCACAATTATTATCTCAAAAACAAACATGATGCATGATGACTTTGACATAATGCTTGATACTTGAATTATGCTCTTAAACATTTAATAATCATCTCTTGAAGACTCTTGAATTCTCTTGTAAATACTTGAATGCTCTTGTGAACTCAAATTTACTATAAGGACTACTTGATTTCTTGTTAGGATGAAAATGAGAGAAATAACCTTGTATTTATACTTGTTTATGAAAATTTTCTCGAAATTACAACACTACAAGTTGACATCAGATCTAGGATAATAAAATCCAACCAAGAATTTGAATTAAATTTGATTTTGGGCAACATGAGACTCATACACTAGAAGTGGTGTATGAGTCCCATTAGGCCTTAATTATGGGACACTTTTTAATTTTTTTTTAGAATGATGCAAAATCTAGACCGGGGCCCAAAAACCTAGGTAGGATCCATACGTCCAAGGTGGAATGAGTCCTAGATCACTAAATATGGGCGACACAACTTAAAACCACCTGAATTATGATTGAATTTTGGTTTATATTGGGATTATCCTAAAAAATATACATTAAATGAGGCTTGTGGATGCAAAATAAGGCCAATTAAAGCATAAAGAAGCCCGATTGTTTTATAAAACTCTAGAAAAATCTGTGAAAGTGTTCACAACACTCAAAATAAGGTAAAATAGAGTTTATTTAGTTCACAAGGGCCCAAGACCTAATGTGAATGTGTTAAACACATTAAAACAATAAATTAAGGCCATGTTAGGGAGTACTTTTTCCATCATTACATCTAGCCCTCACTATAGTGAGAGGATGAACTTGCTTCAAAATCACACTAAAGTAGACCAACACACATTAAGAGGGGTCCAAATGTACTAATGCTAGTAAGGTAGGATGAAAAAAATCTAGAGGGAAGGACCAAGGTCCTATGACAAACCAACATAGGTGCAAAAGAACACACATGAAAATGATATAAAGAGAAGCAACAAGACACAAACATATATTGCCAAAGACAAAGAAAAAAAAGAGGGGCAGATCAAGATTTGATCATTTGTCCAACACAATGTGGATAAGATCTAGGCTGTTTGTCTAAAAAATGCATGCTCTCTCTGAGGAAATGGAACTTTAGGCTGTTCCCTGGGTGAGTAATCCAAGAATGTGAGAAACATACACACATCATCGGTGTGCACTCACACACACCCACACAAATGGCTATAGGGAAGTTATGCCTCAGATCAGCTTCCCATCCAACCATACCAAAGCTATCCTCTTGATAACTTTGATAAGGTGCCACACAAAAATGAACTTTGAGCTTCGTGAGGCAAGAAAAGCTTTGTATGCTTGGAACTCATGAACAAACAAGATGACTCGACAAGCAAGAAAACTATGTTATGCAAGGTGGCCATATATCTAAAATTTTGTAAATGTAAAATATAAAGAATGTTCAAAGGATTATTTCTTAGTTCATGTAAGGTATTAACTTATGGAACATTGTGCCTAATGTCTCCAAGAGAGGACCAATCAAATAATAGAAGATTCACAACTTAGGGGATGCAATGTGTCTCATCAAGCCACAAAGAGGAATATAATATGCTAAGAGAGATCACACTCTTGAGGGACATCACACACAATGTCGCCACAAAGTGAAAGATGCATCGCATGAAACAAGAAGACTACACCATAAAAAATAAAAAATAAAAATGCAAAAGAATAACACCAATGTATGCCCACTTTAAAGAAATTGCTAAACACCATGTTGTGAGAAATTACTTTAAAGTAGGAAATGATAAATGTTAACAATAAAGAAGACATGAGAGCTAACTTGGAAAGCCCTATGCCAAGTAATATGTTTCCAAATAAAGCTACGTCATGAAGAGAACAAGGGGTTGCCCCCAAAATAGAACTCCAAACACACATAAGGGATTTATGGATTCGAGGTCAGTATGTTCTTGTTATACAATGTTTTTAGAGAGCCCAAATCTGTCATCATTCCCCAAATAATCATAGAAATGGAAGAATGACACAAAGAGAAAGAAAAAAAAGAAAAGTCATTTTGGGTCAACATGGAAGAGACATGAATGTCTCGACGCCTTATATCATCCCTAAAAATAAAACACAAGACAAATGAAAAAGATAAAGGAAAATATTTTGGGTCAACATGGAAGAGAAATGAATGTCTCAACGCTTTGCATCATCACCAAAAGGAACACACAAGACAAGATAAAAGGATAAAATAAAAGTTTTATGACATAGAGAAGAATGTAGGTACAAATGGAGGAATGCCACAAAGAGATAGAACATCAAACATAATAGTATGTGGGATCAGATTACGCAAATGCAATCACACAAAAGAAAAAAAAATAATAATACAAAAGACTAGTATGGCACATGCGAATCAACCTAAAACAGGTTGTCTGCATCCCAATCATGTTCATTCAATACCGAAGGTGGAAAATTAGCCAAAGGGATCATCACCACCTGTTCAACACTCTTCTTAGGAGAATTGTCGTTTAAGCTCATAGAAGAGGAAAACAATGTGTTCAATTCATTATGAACTTCTTCATCAATATTTGCAATCACATCATCGTCCTCCAAGTTAATCAAAACAAGAGTTCGAATGATAATATCCAAAGAAGGGTTTAGCTCTTGTTGTGGTTGTGCTATAGGATATTTTTGTTTCAGAAAATGAGGAGACTCATCATGCTTTACTTCAGTCAAGTTTGGATCTCGATTTTCTTTGTTTATTTCTTCATTTAAATTTTGAGCAAGGGCACGACGTCTATGCCTATGTTCTCTATCACCTCTTTTTCTTTTAGTTTTGTTTTCAAGTTCTATTTGTGTAGGAGCGAGGTGATCAACCATAGGTTTATTTTCTTCCCTAAGGGGAAGAATGAAAGAAACCATGGCAGGTTGTTCAATCAATTTATCTTTAACCTTGTAAACTTTTTTTTATCCTAGGAGGCGTGACAATATTGTTTTTGTTATCTCTTGGTATTTTGTAGGAAGCAGGCAAAGGTTCTATCTTTATTTGTTATTGGTTATTTGGAATGTCTTTAGGTTCGATCATGGTTTCATCAAGTATGGTAGGCTCGATTATGGGTTGAGGTATGTTTTGAAGGGATAATTTTGCTATGCATTTTATCTTGAACTTTTAGTAGGACTTGAAAAATAAGTCTTCTCAAGGTTTAATAGGTTCCATAGGCTTGGACCAAAAGAAATCTAATGAAAATTTCCCTCGGGTTAAAGCCATTATGATTCACTATGAAAATTTCATTGTCAAAGGGAAAATTTAGACATTTATGCATGACTGATAGGACAAATTTCATGGAGAGAAGCCATGGATAACCTAGCTTCACACAAAATTGATCTGATGTCAAGATGATGGAGAATGAGACATATCATTTTTTCCTGGTCCTATTTGTAAAGGAAGGGCGATCAATCCCATCGTAGGGCAAGCAAAACAATTGTGTCTTGATCCATGCTTTCGATTTATCAGATTTTTATTGGTAGAGCTCATGCACAAGTAAGTATTCTTTAGTGATCACATTCTCTCCATAGATGGGACCTATTAATATCCCATTAGTGGGCTTGTCATAGAATCAACCAGCTATGTAAAGAGGACCATCAGGTGCATGCTTAAGTATATCTTGTGAGGAGAAATCAATCTCAAGAGGTTTTTTAGTTTGGCCCATATGAAGTACAACCTTGATTAGTCCAACCATATCATCCATACGATCAATATTTATAGGATCATCTTGAATAATATCATTGTTGTCATCATTCATGTCAACATTCATCACATCATTCTTTGTAGTTTCTCTAGCTTTGAAAAATGAAATTTTATGTTTCGGCATGGGGTTGGTAAAGCTTTGTAAGTTTTGGTTAGGAGGGGAAATGGACTTATTTCCTTGATCGTTAACACCTCCAATGGAAAGCCAATCAAAATCAATGAGGTCTTGCGCAGGATTTTTAAGATGCTTGTAATGTTCCTTGTCATGTCCATTTTGTTGGTGATAATGGAAATAAGAGTTTGGTATATAGTTTGTGGGTAATGGTTTATTAGGATCGAGAGTTTTAATGGGGGAAAGGTAATAATCTTGTGTTTTAGGAGTTGTGACATTGTGTTATGAAGGGTGTCGAGCAAGGGAGTGAATTGTATTTTTGGGTCCCCATAGTTAAAGGGTATCGTTGCTTTAACATCAACTACTTGGGTATCAACATGTTGAGATTTTTATTGAGGGGGATTTAGTTGAAGGAAGCCTTTTTTTTTCTTTTCTAAAAGGTTGATAATTATTTTGGTCTGCAGACTCGGACTTCTCAATTCGGCTAGAGGTGGATTTTGCATCACGATTACTAACTAAGTGTTGATAATCATAGAGGGTAGTGCATAAGTGCATGAAGGAGGGGAATTTCATCATGATAAACTTATTTTGTATCTTTCTTTGAAAATTTTCTATGAACATATTTTGAAGGTGAGGATCGAGGACCTTTACATCAATTTGGGAATAAGCGATTGATAGCGTGAAATAAAATAAATAATCTTTTCCTCTTCTTTTTGCTTACATTTCATCAAATTGGCCAAGGTCATCTTAGGAGTCATATGCACTTGGAAATGGCGGATAAATGCCTCAACAAGTTCATTGAATGAATGAATTGAGTTGCTGAGTAACAAAGAAAACTATTCTAAGGCAGTATCCTTCAAGGATCTAGGGAAAAGTTTAGCCAAGAGTTTATCAAGGAAGAAACCTCCTACTTATCAAGAGTTTATCATCAAGGATAAATTCACTACATAAGGCCGTATAAGAAGAAACATGGTTAGAAGGATCTCCCTTCCCTCCATATTTCTTGAATATAGCCACCTCTACACCTTGTTGCATCGGTGTTTACAATATCTCTAAGGACAAGGGGCTACTTTTGACATAATATGTAGGTGGGCCATTTTGATTTTGGTTGATGGTGGAAACTTTCTTTTGAAGGGATGAAACGGTTTGCAAAAGTTGGTTTATGAGAGGGTCATTGTTTGTATTGTAAGATGAAGTGAAAAAGGTGAAGGTGTGTATGTGTTCAAAGGATGAGTGAGCGAAATGCTTATAGGTGGTAAAGTTGTAGGGGATATGACGTGCGATGCCCCAAAGGTACTAGGGATGCTAGCGGAAATACCCAAGGAAGGAATCACATTACTAGTAGGTTGCATTGTTGTTGTGAATTGAGGGTTTGTATAGGTAGGAATATAGGTAATTATTATGGGAGGAGGAATTTGAATTCCTCCTTGGCTTGTGACATTATTCAGTGGTAAAGCAAAACTAGTGGTAGATGTAAGATTCTTGCCAAAGATATGAACTATGTTATGCACAAGGTCACTTGTTTGTCTTCACTTTCAAGCATGTGATGAATGTTATCTATGGTATGGATGGTGATAGTTGAAATGTTTTCAGTACTTATTTTATTTTGTAGGTTTGCTAAGTTTTCATGAATTTGGATTATGTTTTCTTGCAGAACACTAGAAACCATTGTTTCAACATGCGTCACACTACTTGAAGGCAAGGAATTATTAAGGGTATGGTCCATACCTAGTGAACTAGTGTCAATACTAGGAGTGAAAGAGCTAGACAACCGAAGATCCATGATGATTGTGCTATCACGGGATGAAATGAGTCTTGAACTTTGTCTCACTATAGTATTAGCAATAGGACACCAAGTAGAAAATATCATGCAATGGATACTATATGAAATATCGATGCAAATGCAATTTAAGCTAAATGTAATGAAATTAATATAATAAAAAATCTGCGAACTGAAATAGAAAGTTATCAACAGAAAATAGAAGCTCATAAATAGAATTTTGAATTTTGGAAAATGCAATTTAAAATCTGCATTGGGACTAAATCACCCAGAGGGGCGTATGAGTCATAGTGAGGGTTTTTTTCACAAATTTCAGAAAATTTTAAGTGATTTTTATGCTTTTTAGTTTGGATGATCTATAGACTAAATGAAAATTCAGATTTTAGATGATTTTGAATGATGCAAGATGCAAAAATGTAACTGATATTCACTTTCACTAATGCAAGAATTAGAAACCCTAGAATGCTAATTAACTCATGCAAATGGGTTGATGCAAGAAGTTGGGTCCACAAAAAGCTCAAAAAGTTGAAGTGTTTTTGCTATTTTTTCTGAATTTGTCACACTTTGACTGAAAATTTGAGGCACTTACACAATGAATTTTAAAAAAGTCAGTAATATGAAATTTAGCATTTTGAATCTAGTTTCTAAATATGCAAATTTTTCAAATACCCAGATTGTAGAAATTACATTTTGATAGGGATCTATAAAAACCACTTTTTAAAAGTCCCTATTTTTTTACCATATCATGCACATGTATAGACACCACTTTTTGACCCAAATAAAAGTATTTTGCTAATTCCTTTTGGGGAAAGAGAGATAACAACATGAAGATTGATGATGAATTTTTTTTATTGAATTTTTATTGGCTTTAATTGTTGTTTTTAAAAATCAACATGTATGGACAACATAATTTGACCTAAAATAAACATTTTTTGAATTTTTTTTTTTTCATTGTGTAGATAATTGTTTGAAGATTGATGCCATATAATTTTTTTTACAAGAAAATTAGCCAAAAAAAGTTGTTAAAAAACAAAAAAAATCTGATATTTTAATTTTAAGGACTAGATTGCTTTGAAATTAATTAAAAAATAGAAAAAATAATCCAATCTTAATAAAAATTATATAGTTGGAAACTAGATATCGTGTTCTCTAATGGGTTTTAATTTTATAGATTGATTCAAAAAAATTGTCCATCAGCCATATTGCCAAAGTTGGACATTCTTTTTAAATCTGCCTTAGTTTTTTAGATGCAGGTTAAAGGCTAAGGCTCGGATTGCCAAGCCTTTCCTGAGCCTAAAACGAAGGTTGCATGTGGATTGGGAATCCAATTTTTAAATAATGCGTACACATTATGAAAACGCGTACACGTTATTTAAATGAAACACATATGCGTTTCATAACGCGTACATGTTATGCTTTTACTTGTTGGGTAAAGGTAACGCATACGCATTATGAAACACATACACTTTCTATTTTCATAATGTGTATGTGTTTCATAACGCGTATTCATTTCTAATATGACCGTTTTCCCTAATTTGAAATTTTTTGATACAACACATTTTTCCTGCAACATTCCTTTTTTGTAGTACGGTCTGAAAGTGCCATTTTCTACATTTTTTATTGCAAATTTGTCTTGTGCAGTGAATATTCTATTGCAAATTATTGGAAGAGACAAGTGTAGGTTGAGTTTTCTAAAGTGGAATCAAGTAAAAGAATAATTTACAAGAAGATTTAAAAAAAAAGAGCTTTTGGATGTATTCATGATGGTTTTGTACTTCAAAGTTTATAGAAGAAAGGATCTTCATAGTACATAGTTTTATTTGAATATTTGAAGGAGATGGAAATTTGAAAATTGGTTACAAGTAAATAATTTTTTTTTTCATCAAAGAGGGTTTGGTAACCATGGGATAAAAGCAAAGACAAAGAAAAAACTATAGAAAGTCAATGACACCCAACGGAATTCAAGGAAATAAAGATATGGAGGCAAAAAGACAAAGGGATAGAAGAGAAAGGATTCGTCAAATGAAAAATTTGGAAGCATCTAGTTCCATGAATGTTGAAGAGGAAGCCATGAATGATGAAATGAATGTAGATGATGCAAATGTGGAGATGGTGAATATGGAAGAAAATGCAATTATGGAGACAAACTCAACTATGCCTTCAACTTCAACTTTGAATGATATGGAAATAGTACCTATGCAAACAAGTTTGAGTATGTATTCAAATCCACCTCCCAATGATATGGAAAATGTACCTATTCAAACAATATTTCCACATATTTTTTCAAACCCAAGTCTTGATAATATTGATTTTTCTTGTTTAGATGAAGCTAGATACACAATTGATGATATCAATAATTATAAGGTTGAAAGAATGCAAAAAACAAAAAAAATGATGAAAATATATCTTATGAGAATGCAAATGATAATCAAATCCCTCATATTGATGAAAATGAGAATGAAATCCCTTTTACATTTGAAAATTAAAATGAAACCCCTTGTGTGAATGAAAATGAAACCCCTTGTATGGATGAAGGTGAATTTTTTTTTTTTACAATTGAAAAAGATGTGCTAGATAACCTTCGTGGTAAAGTTTCTTGGAGATAAATTAGAACATATAGAAATAAAATATATAAAATGTTTTTTTATAGAAAGAAATTAGGATTCTAATGTCAACTCATGGTGCAATTGGTGAGAATGTGGAAAATGAGAAAAGTGATGAAAAAATTAGGTATTTTTGTAAAACCAAAAAAGAAAGATGATTCAGTAGAACAAGTCATATCTACTGTTTCTAATGGTATTGATTTTATAGGTAAGAAAATTCGATCTAAAGATAAAAATACGGCTCATCCTGCAATAACAACTGCTTTAGTTGATAAAGCAACTTCAAATGAAAGAATGTTAAGTAAGATTAGTAAATGTATAAAAGTAAATCCTAAAACTTTGATAAGAGTTGCTAAAAGAAGAGAAAGTATTGAAAAGGATACAATTTGGAGTTTTAGTGGTAGACTCCCAAGATCCAACATGTAATTAACTAATGAAGTTAAATCTTTAATCGATAAATTTTGGAATGATAATACAAGAGTATCAGCTAACATTAGAGATATCTTAAAATTAAGGATGGGTTCCAAAATTCGTGTACCTCATCCAAAGAATCTCTTAGATATAACTCAAACTGAATTATATATATATTTTTTAGATGCTTCAATCTTACCATTGAATATTAACATAAGTCAAAGATCATTCGAAAAGTGTAAACCTTGGTATGTTAGAATTAATAAGCAACAAATCTCTTGTTGTTGTAAGACTCATATACAATTTCATTATTATTATGATAGTTTTCGATATATATGATGCACTTTGCATGTTAACCAAATTATGTAGGAAATTTGTGGTATTAATATGCCACCTGAAAGAATAAAAATTTTTATAGTAGTTTTGTTTTGTGAACCCTCTAATGGAAACTTATTTTATTTAAAAGCATGTATTTATGGAGAATGTGATAGATGTGCTAACTTTTCATTATTAGGAGAATGTATTCATGAAATTATTTTAGATGAATTTGGACAACAATTAGTGGATGTAAAAAAAATTAAAAATGTTGAGTATTCTTTAAAAGATGGAAAAACTGGAAAACATTGTGAGCTAATTATGGAAAAATTTAGTGTGCATGCATTTCTTAAAGAATTTAAAGATAAGATTGTACCTAAATATTTTCAACACTCTCAATATGCTCATTGGCTTGATAATCAATTTCGTTTATGTAAAAACACATTCCCAATTGGAACTATATTCTTAGTTGTTGATTTTGCTAAAAATTATACTCTTGCTCCACAAGAAGAAATTCAATCGTAGTATTATAATTCAATGCAAGTAGCTATTTTTGTTTATATTGTTTATAGACATGCAGATGATAGTAGAGAATATAATAGATTTTTTTTGAGAGAGTACCATTTTTATGTCAGTGATAATCGATTACATTCATCTGAGTTTGTTCAATATTGTTTTGATCTATTTTACAAAAAATTAAAAGAAAGAGGAATTCAAATTCTACAACATCTCATATGGTCAGATAATTGCATAGGTCAATTAAAAAATGCTAGGATATTTTATGGGTTATGTAGAGTTCATAAGGAAAATAATATCTAGCACATATGGAGTTTTTTTGAAGCCATTCAAGGTAAGGGAGAACACAATGGAGTACCTGTGCATGTGTGAAAAGAGATCTTGCAAGAGAGCAACTAAAATTTGAGGATGCTGGAAAATTTAGAGATGCATGTGCAATTGTAGATTGGTGCAATACCAAATTATCTACAAGAACAAGTGAGAGCTCAATAATTCGCCGCTTCTTTTGGTTATTTGAAGAAAATGATATTTGTTCTCGACAAGATTGTGAAACAATTAATGGATCTACAAAATGGCATTCGTTTAAGAGTTCGAATGCAAACACATGGACAATATGGACAAGGGAGTTGGAATTATTTTGTCAAATTTGTATTGAAGGTGATTGAGAGGCTTGTGAAAATACATAATGGGTCGAACAATGGAAACAAAGAGCCTTAACACCTACATCAACACATGTTCAACATGGAATGACAATTGAAGATAATCAAGCATTCACATTAGATGATTATGATTGTGTTTATGATCTTGTACAAGAAGGTAAATTATTTATTGAGTTGAATTTTATATGTATGCACATGTTTATATGTGAATTAAATATAAGTCATTCTTTATTGATTTTTTTATCTATTTTTGTAGGACATGTGTATGTTGTTGTTGCATCTGAGGGGAATGAAGAGGAGATGAAGTACTGGTTGGCTAGATGTGTTGAGAGAAAAAATAAGTTGGTACATCCTACAGTGGATGATGATAACTTTGAGTATCCAACTGGTTCAATGGTTGTTGTTGGCACCTAGCTTCAAAAATATTTGATAAGAAAGAATGGCTTGCTTGTATTTGAAGATTATGAAAGACACAAGAAGAGTATACATTATTCACATTTTATTTTGGCAACCAATATAAAACTAGTTAGATATCAAGGGAGGATTGCTAATAAATTTTTATGGACACTTTCAATGGATGATCACGAGACAATCGTAGATGCATTACAAAAAAGAGAGGATGTTGATGGTACAATGAAGTAAATAAATATTGGTAAGTATATCTAGTTGTACATATATATTTAATTGATATACATATGTCTTTAAAGTCATTTCCTAATTAAAGTCTTATATCATTTTTGTTTCAAGTCTCCCTTGAAACTAGATGATTTACAAAAAAGAGAGGAGACACACTCTTATTACAATGGAATTCAAATCTAGAGATAGGTAACTATATATAGATATAGATACATTTAGTTGAGAGTATAAAAAAATACTAACTTTAATTCATTTTGATTTTATAAAAAGTTTATAATTGATTTCATATCCCCTTAATCCATTCTCTTAAAACCCCTTAAGCCATCCTATTATGTACCATTAATCCATCCTCTTGCATCCCCTTTAAGTCTCTCTATTAATTCCCCTTAAGTCATTCTATTAGGACCCCTTAATCCATATCCTTGTATATCTACCCTTAATCCATCGTCTTGCATCCCCTTAAGTCACTCTCTCAACACTCCTTAAGCCATACCCTTATGTACCATTAATCCATCCTCTTGCATCCCCTTAAGTCTCTTTATTAATTCCCCTTAAGACATTCTATTAGGGCCCCTTAATCCATCCTCTTGCATCCCCTTAAGTCACTCTCTCAACACCCCTTAAGCCATCCCCTTGTGTACCATTAATCCATCCTCTTGCATCCCCTTAACTCACTCTCTCAACACCCCTTAATCCATCCCCTTATGTAACATTAATCCATCCTCTTGCATCCCCTTAAGTCCCTTTATTAATTCCACCTAAGACATTCTATTAGGCCTGCTTAATCCATATCCTCGTATGTAAATATAAAAAATAAATTAGATCTATGATGTGTATTTAATTCAAACTTAACAAACTTTTGAAAGCACACACCTGAGCTGATGATGACTCAAGAGCACTCACCAAAAATTATGGTTGGTCAACACTAGGTATTGTATGACCTCCCTGCATCTAGACATAATATATCAATTCACACATCATGTACGCACATTCAAAATAAATTAGATATATCCACACAAACTAAATTTAATATATATTGGTTTAAGTACCTGACCAAAACGTGAGCCTAGATCTACAACACTCGACATATAGACACAATCATTTTGAGTTTTAGACATTATGTGATCATGCATCTACAGCGAACACTTATTGAATTAATATTATATTATATATATAATTTGATGTTATTATTTACATGAATTTTGCACATTTCAAAAAAAAAAAAAATTAATTTCAAATGATGAACATACCTATGTAGGATGATGCTCAGAATATAGTAAATCCATATATGACTCTATTTCAGACACATGTGGGTCACTTGAAATGGATGCCTGAGTATTCCTATTGCCCGAGCCTCCATGCTCTCTATTGACCACTTGAGCAGCCGCATGTGTAGTCTGATGAGTGAGATGTCCTGAAAGCAAACTCAATGATCCTAATGTCGATAACATGGTCTGCTGCTGAAATGTAGCAGGAACACCAAGAGAAGGAGGAGGAACAATAGGGGCAATCAAAGCATGTCACTGAGGATCAACACATGCTCCTAATCTATGTTGGGGCATGCCACACCCAACTCCTTGAAATGACATCATATCAAAATAGTTGGATTTTAAACCCAACTCAAACTCAACCCATAACTTTCTCAAAAAGTATAGGGGCACCTCTGAATTTCCATGTGGTGGACTATCAAACACCATCCACCATCTATCCCAAAAATGTGCAGCTATTTGGGGGTGCCTACACTATAAAATTGAAAATCATTTTTTGGTAGGGGGAATTGGTTGGTTAGTTTGGGGGTTAAAAAAATATTGGCACATGGCTTGTTTGGTAATTTTAAGGTCATTAATTTCTTTATAAGATAATCCATCTGCATAGAATTGTCTCCTCTCTTCTCTCCATGGATGAACCTATCTAGGTTTGCATCAATAGATCGAACAAAATTGACAATAGTTTGCATTGTAGATGCAAATCATGCGAGATGGGGGGATTCTAGGCTCATTTTTTATCAAATCTATATTTCCTTGAATCACAATAAGATTTTCCCTAATGCTCTCTCTGAATTGATCCTGATCTACTACAGGGGGTGGGGGGTTAGGAGGTGGAGAGTTTGGAGGCATGGGGTTTTGTTGTGGTGGTGGGTTTGGATCTATGGGATCTATAGGAATTTGTGGTTCAGCATTAAATCCTCTATGTTAAATATAGGATCCATGTGAATGTAACCAAATGGAAAAATGCTAAACAATTAAAAAATATATATTAATAAGCTAATTAAATAATGCATAGAATTTGAAAGTTATTTAAAAATCACATTGACTGTGCATAAATTCAAAATACAATTCATTTGAAGACCATTCAATTTATAACATTAAAAAATCCATAACATTAAAAACCCATAGCATGTACATATTAAATTGAATCCAAAAACTTACTTTTAGCTAGATATCACTTGATAATTAAACTATACCTAAATTTGATGATACATGCATTAATTGATTTATTTAATATAAATAAAACCACATGGATTAAGGTAGCTTGACTTAAGATTTATTTAAATAAATCACCATCAACATTTAAACTAGGAGTTGGATAAAATGTATCACTTGAATTGAGAGCTCACATTTAAGGCTACGATATCAACAATGAGGCTTTTTTGAATCATTATTGGAAAAAATAAATAAGAAGAATAGAAATAGAGACTGTGAACATGAGGTGAGGAACCATTTAATTTCTATAGGTAAACGACTAAAGAATGAAAAATAAGACAAATGTCTCGATATATAACTTTGATTTCTCAAATTGGGTGTTAATAGGAGGTTAGGGGTTGTTTAGAGTGTCTTCTATTACATATATAAAGGTGGAAAAAGAGAACCTGAAAGGTCCCCAAGATAATTTAGGTTATGAACAACTCAAGAATGAGTGTGAAAATGGGTAAATGATGAAAACCATGTAGTTTAATTCAAGTAAAAATTATACTAAATTCTATTTATATTAAACGATTAAATTGTTAGACATGGGTGCTCAATGGAGCTCATAAATATCAAGCCTATCATTAATTAACTAATTCATCAATAAGTAATTTATTCTTTTAAGTTTTTATGGGTCTCTAGAGCTTTATATTTTGGGGCAAGGGGATGTTTACTCATAGGTGTGGTTGTTTCCCAACAAGAGTATATCTATAGAGCTAAGGTATATTGATTGTGAATTTACATGTGTATAAATATCAAGTATGACATAGAATTTAATTAAATGCGAAGACATAAATTGATTTATCTAAATTTTCAAATTTCATGATAAGAGACACAAGTTCTCTATAGTGGGACAAAGTAGTTAAGAAGAAATTATAAGTTTAATACTAACATTAATTTATAATATCATTCATTATTTTCAAATCATACTATTTAGATTTAGAATAAAAAATTAATAAAAGACATTCAAAGGTACACATAGATATATGCTAACTCGGTAATTGCAATACATACACAATAAACAAAGATGAGCTTGAGTTTTATTGACATATTGAAAATGGCTTCTTTAAGTACACATAGACTTCACTAAATTTAAATTAAGTTGTAAATGATTTATCATATTTATACATGTGAAAGTATGGAATGTTTTAGGGTTTATAATAGTATTTTATTATATATTAGAATTTTTTAATATTTTTGTAATCAATAGCTCCTAAAAACTTCGATCCATGAGATCAAATATAACATATAAAATTTAAACAATATACATAAACCCAACTTGATTATTAAAATAAATAGCACTATTTCTAATTGCAACCCTTGAATTCTAACTCTAAACCTTACCCTAACACTTACACTAATTCTAACTTGAACCATAGACCCTAATTATAACTTGAACCCTAATTTATTTTAACTTGAACTCTAACCCTAAACCCTAATTATAATTAAATCCTATCATAACCTTAGTTGAACCCTAACCCTAAATGCATATAAACTTTAATCATAACCCTAATTAAATATTGATTGAATGTTTAACTCTCACCAAAATTACAACCATAACCCTAATCCTAATTTAATTTTGACCCCAACCCTAACCCTACACCAATTGAACCCTAATTCTAACTCCAACCCTAACCTTGATCTTAAATTTTAATTCATAATCATAATCCTAACCCTAACCCTAATAGAAATATAACCCTAACTCTAAACCTAGTTGAATACAAACCCTAACCTCAACCCTTACTCGAATATTTATCTTAGAACCCTAACCCTAATGAATTTTAACCCTAATTGAACTCCAAATGTAACTGAACCCTAACCAAGTAATTGAAGGGTATGTGCAGCATCATCATGGAAAAAACATGCCCTTAAGTGGCAATAAAATTTAGTAAAATCAGAGTTAGGCAACTTGACATAAAAATTTGAATAAGTTATCTATATTATTTCAAAAATATGTAAGAATAGAATTTGTAGAAAATTGAATGTAGTTTCTAAACTACTAGGTTTATTTAAAAAATAAAAAAATCTATTTGGTGAAAATTTGAAATTTCAATCCAGTAGTACTTAAATTTCAGGGAAAAAATAAGAAGTATGTGTCTATTTAACCATCCTAACCACAATAAAATGATAATATTTTTTTATAATATTTTAGATATAAGTAGAGGACTCATGTTTCGATGCGATGCATATTTTTTTGTAATTTTTTTCCAAGTACATAATTAATTATGAATTTTTTATTACAACATTTTAAAAATATAAAAACTCGTATGGCTGACCACCTTAACTTGGTCAAAACTTCATGAAATTTAATTCTTTTTTTTTTAATCCAATAGTATGTGAAGCATATAATGTGACACATGTTTGAGATTCAAAAAATGTGACATCGTTTGAAAGCTATAGATGTTTTTCAATCATCCTATCAATCAAGACTTTAGTTGTAATTCAAATAGAAAATGAATAATAATTATTTATTAAATTCAAAGTAAAGCATAATTTATATTGGTGGAAAAATGAGAATCTCCTTTAAAAACCCTTTTCGTTTCATCAATTTTGGGTTAAAAAAAGGTCATCAGCTACATGGTTCATCATATCACTTACATATCACCACTTTTTGGCCCTTCATGATCCTGCACATACCCTGCAATCTAATATTAAACTTAAACCTAATCATAACCCTAATTGTAATTGAACTCTAACTATTTATATTAAAGTTTAACCCAAACCTTAATTGTACCCTAGCTTTAACCTAACTTTAGCCTACAAATAGGGTGTTAGTTTACGTTGTAGGGTTTAGGTCCAAGGATTAATGGTTTGGGTAAATTAGTTTTTAAGGACCTATGTTTTTAAGAACCTAGGGTTTAGGGTTTTGAAATTTCTAAATTAAATGTGTCGAATTTAGGTTTATTTTTTATGGTTTTTGATTTAGAATTTTATGTTGTTTTTTTTGTTAATGTTTTCGGTTAATTAAATGTAGTTTAAAAACTATAAAATATTAAACTAAAACAAACTAAATAACAATTATAAAAAAAAAATGCAAGATATAATGCAAAAATATGGCAGAATTCAACCAACCTAGAGGTCGCTGAGGTTGATTGCGTCAACGGGAGGAGGTGGCAGTGAAAATTTGAATGAATCTTACCATCTGAAACATGTACACAATCTACTTCTACTTCTAGCGCACTGAAAGTGATAGTGAAAATGATTTTCATAGTTGCTTATTTAAAAAAATAAAATAGCTCTACGAAACGCTTACATGCTTCATAAGGTGTACACATTTTAGCTTCGCGTACCTAAATCATAACACATACGCATTATGAATTCAGGCTCAGGTACCCAATCCATAATGTGTATGCATTTTTTAAAATTGCGTACGCGTTTCGTGCGAGATTTTTTTTTGGGCTGAAACTTCCCCTCTTCGTGGACCCAACTTCTTGCACTTACCCAAAACCTAATGCAAATTTAATGCAAGCAAGATCTAGGATGATGATCCACTCCAAATAACAATTAAGATGTTCTAAATGCAGGTTCACAAAAATGAAATGAAAGAAAAATGGTTGCTTTATGGTTTAGGACATAAAACAACACATTTCACAATTATTCATTCAAGGAAACCCCTAGAGATCTCAATCTAAAGTATGGAAAGGAGAAAGAGATCTTGCAATAGGGTTGTCCTATGGTATAATTATAAACTAAAGAGGGGTTCACCACCAAGCTAGGTCTTGGGAAGACTAATGAAATGAAATATCTAATGCTTAAGCCTAGTGTAATACAAAACTTCACTAAATGACCTAGAAAAACATGTAAAACAAAACAAAAAGCTGTGAGATAAAGGGTGTGCACTTGGAAACAGGAAGAGGACTGCATGAAGGCTTGAAATGTTGAAAATACTAAATTTAATTTTGACTAGGACTCATATGTTTGACTGGGTGATTTAGTCCCAAGTTAGGGTTTCTAGACATAAACTTAAATTCTACAAAGATATGACTAAAACTCCTAAAATCTGCAAACTTGCCTATACTAGGAATCATATGCCAGAGCTAGTGTATCAGTCCAGTTATGTTTTTCTAGAAATTCAAAGTTTGATTCTTCTCTTCAATGTCCGCTCTATCCTTTCCACTTGATTTTCGGATCCGAATCTCTAATTTGCAACCTATAGATGTATTCTAATGATTTGCAATGCAAGGTGACAACTTTGAACACTTTGAAAAATTTCTCCAAACTTCATCTTCAATATTTCTTCAGCCTAGACCTATAAATCACACACTAAAGAGAGGGAAAAATGTTTTTTTGTTAGAGGAAAGGGGTTTGCATTGGTCAAACCCCATTTTGGTAATCAAACCTTGAAATAAAATGAAATAGGAAAGGAGTCTAATGATGAATGAACAAAATGTAATGTTGCAACTCACCAAACCCTAGCAATAAAGTGCTGCAAACATGGATGAAGTGGCTCCAATGGATGCAGATCTTGAATCTTGCTTGAATGTGATAGATCTTGAATTGAATGCTAGCTTGAATCATAAAACCCTACATCACAATTGTTAGCTCAAAAATAAACATGATGCATGATGACTTTGACATAATGCTTGATACTTGAATTATGCTCTAAAACACTTGATAATCAGCTTTTGAAGACTCTTGAATGCTCATGTAAATACTTGAATGCTCTTGTGAACTCAAATTTTCTATAAGGATCACTTAATTGCTTGTTAGGATGAACATGAGAGAAATAACCTTGTATTTATACTTGTTTATGCCAAATTTCCCGAAATTACAATACTACAAGCTAACATCAGATATAGGAGAATAAAATCTAGCCAAGAATTTGAATTAAATTTTATTTTGGGTCACATAAGACTTATATGATAGAAGTCGCATATGAGTCCCATTAGGCATTAATTATGGGACACTTTTTCAAAATTGCTTAGAATGATGCAAGATCTAGATTGGGGCCCAAAAGCCTAGGTGGAACCCATACACCCAAGGTGGTATATGAGTCCTAGATCACTAAATATGGGCCACACAACCTAAAAGCAACTTAATTATGATTGGATGTTGGTTTATGTTGAGATTATCCTTGAAAAAATGCATTAAATGAGGCTTGTGGATGAAAAATAAGGCCAATTAAAACATAAAAAAGCCCAATTATTTAATAAAACCCTAGAAATGTGTGAAAGTGTGTTACAACACTTTACAACACTCTAAATAAGTTAAAATTAAGTTCAATTAGTTCACAAGGGCCCAAGACCTGATGTGAATGTGTTAAACACATTACAACACTAAATCAAGGCCATGTTAGGGAGTACTTTTTCCATAATTATAGGTTATTATTATCATGATGCCTAGAGAGTTTGGTTACATAGTCTAGTGGGAGCATTGGGAGTGATGTGGGTTCATTATTTGATGATTAATTTCTATCTTCATGTGATTGGAGATGTTATTTCTTGGTTTGGAGTGTGGTTGTTATTATGCTCGAACTACAAGTTGGCTAAAGATATCATAACATCCATATTATTTAATTTAAGAGAAATAATGGATGCCCCTCCTCTTAAAATAAATATTATGTTAATTTTCATAATCCTAGAGAATACTTTTGTAGGAGCATTTCATCCCTCTACATCATATAAATTCATTGGCCAAATTATTTTACTTGTTATAGTACTCTATGATTGTACTAGTCTTTAGATTCTTTACATATGTATAGAGAATTAGTTTTAGGATCCAAGATGATTTTTCCTCTTGATCAATCTTGTGTAACAATATCTATCCTACATCCAACAATTCCTCTATCTATTTACAACTCATTTTTTTGCAAATAGGGGTAATTACATGGCCCAATATTAAGTAGTTTATCCTTTAAGACTAGTTAAATGTGATGATGCTACTTTATTTTTTGTTGTAGAATCTTTGATATCCCTCCAAATAGTGATAGTGCATAGAAAAGTATTGTTAGTTTTGGGACCACTTCTTCTTCTCCTACTTCTCCTTGTCCTTCACTTCCTTCTCTTTCATCTTCTTCTCCTCCTCTCCCTTCTTCATCTTCATATTTTCTCTTCTCCTTCTCCATCTTCTTTTCCTTCTCCTTCTTGGGTCATCATCTTTCCAAATCATATTATGTGCATATACTCTTAGAAATACAACACAACTCTTTATAGAGGTTATTTGTTTGAATATTTTATCAATATATTTGTTTTTATTCCCTAGCATAATATTGCCACAATAAATTTCACAATAACAAAAATAGTATTTTTTCTCTAACTTGCTTGAGTGTAGTCCTTATGACCAAGAAACTTGTTTTAATAATTGATAGTGAGTTTAGTGATATCTCTAATTTCTCAATAACTCTTTCATATGACCTCAATTTTCAAATGGAGGTGATTTATTATGTTTTTTATCATCCCTCTATATTTTAGAAAAATGAAATACAAAAGTGAGAGAGATACATGTTTTACAATGCACCCTCCTAAATTAAAAAAGAATGCCTTGTTTCTTATTTTCTCAATGCGAGGATCATGTCATAATACCACTTGTGATGAAATTAATTGCATTAAATAATAATACAATACGAATAAAATACAAATAATTTATTATAGTTGATGATAATAAGTCACTTTGAGGTTGCAAACCTCCAATTTTTTTTAATAACAATACAATGTATAATATGATGATAATAAACTAACCACTACCTCCTATATATACCATATTTATGTAATGAATGCTGCCTTAGGCCAAAATAACTACTTATATAAGACAATATAAATGATCATATATCTTAATAAAGGACTATGGTAACCTTAATTAGATGCACATATCATAATGCATGTTATGATGAATCATGGAAAATAAATAAAAAAACCTCTTGGATAGATTCTTAATCCTTGGACAACTTAATATTGTGAAGGCATCTCAAATTCTTTCAAACAAAATAATTAAAAATACTATTATGAAGGAATATAACCTACATAATAAACCAAAAGTTTCATATCAATTACACATTTTTTCATCAACATGTAAAACAATCAAAGTTTAGAACATATTTTCAAATACTTATGCAATAAATATGACCTACAAAACTATCTATATAAGACTATATAAATGATCATATAACTTGATGAAAAGCTAAACTAACCATTCATTAACTATACATATCGTAATTTACATATCATACATTAAAATCATTGCATCATGAAAAAAATTAAGAAAAAAACTCTTAAATAGATTCTTAACCCTGAAGTGAATGTCCCATGAATTCTTCCCCAAAAAGAAGAAAGAATAGTACTATTGGGAAGGAATATAAGTCCAATTGCACACAGATTTTACACCACCAAAAAAAATCAAGTTAAAAGGTCAAACATCATCACAAACCTTCAGAACAAACCTCTAAACATACTTTGGAACCATCCTTCTGCCAAATGCAACATCTTTGGCCTTTGAAAAAGCCCGAGGCTGCTCAAACGGCGAGACTAGGGAAGAACTATGGTGTTAACTATTGGGGAGTTGAGGAAACCTTTAGCCATACACAAAAGCACAACATAAAATAACGAACTAGACCAGACTATTCAGAAGATTTTCACAAATACACATAGTGTTATGCAGCATTACTTTTACAAATTATATAGTCATGGGTTGCACTTGATATTCATTATTAAGCAGGAGCACAGTATATACAACCATAAAAAATAATTGTAAATATTAAAAGAAAAGTAATGGAACATCAAATTGATGCAGCTGTAAAGAAAAAAGTAATGATTATCAAAGGCAATGACAGTAAATTGTAACGAATTTTCTATTTTTCTGTATCGAAGAATATTGATTCAACCTTGATATGTTACATGTATTTTGGAAACCCCAAACTGATTTAAAAGGCCAATTTGGCAGCCTCCCTGATAATTACTTGGGAGTAAGTAGCTGATCAGTGAGAAGAAAGTATGTTCAAGAGTGCAACTCTGGCAGAGATGAGAAATTTGAATAGCTGGTTGATTTTGTGTTCAAGGAGGGGAAGAGCAGTCTCCAACTCATGGAGTGCCAAGGCGGAGGGAGAGAGATGAAGCGGAAGCTGCAATTTGGACTTGGAGTTAAGAAGATTGTTGAGATCTCCCAGTGCAATATCTGCAGCTTCTAACTCGTGTAAGAACCTTGATGATGATGACGATCTCTTTCTCATCTCAAATGCCTCCTTTATCTTGTGTTGCAGAAAAGTGAAATGGGTAGGAAGAGGATGATATGGCATCTTCCTGTGGGATGCCTTGAAGGAAAGAGCAGTGACAAGGGTAGAGCAGACCATGATGGCGATGGCTTTGGCATGATTCATGTTCAGGGCGGCTTGTGCTACGTCTGCTTTATCCTCAACGTTGAGCTTCTCCGCCATTCGCCTCAAAATGGTCATGCATTTATCTAGCTGGGAATGTGTGTCCTTCTTCTTCAGTCAAGCGGCGATGCAGGTGCGTGCCCTTTCAAGGGCCTGGGCAGAGGGAGTGAGAGCAGGGCCAAGGCCACGAATGGCTACCTGCACAAACGCGTGCTGCTTTCTGATTTCTACAATGCTATCCCTTAACAAATTGCACACCTCGAGCAGATTGAGTATGTCGTACATATGTGCATTCATCCATTTGCTCCCCGCGCCTTCCATGTCTATCTCTATGTTTGATAAATTGGAGTAGCAATTCACCAACACCTCCAATGCTTGGCCAAGCCAATCTGTTCCAAAACAAGAGGAAGAAGAACAAGACTCCTCCAATCTTTCCAACTCGTCTGTGAGAATTGGGTGCTCCTGCAGCCTAGAGGGCATGCTCTTTGAGCGCTTATGGTGATTGTGATGCTTGCGAGGAGAGTGCAGAGCCATGACCATCTTGAGAGAGGAGAGACGAGAGAGAGAAGGTATTGCAATGTTCATGCTCATTCTATTGTGTATTGCTTCCTCTGATGATTAGTGATGCTGATGAAGATCTTGTTGCTGGCTTGGCCTTAATGCCTGTCTATTAACACGATTTATACAACTCACCATGACTGGGCACAGCAGGTAGACACAGAGAGAGAATCCCGAAGGTAGACAGAGAGAGAGTCCCGCAGGTCGACACAGAGAGAGAATCCCGGCCAGAAGCATCTAATTTCTCAAAATGAGTATGATATATCTGTTGGCCTCGGCCACTGCTTGCTTGCCTTGGTGTCCCACGCTTTCCATGTGCCATACCTTCTAATCTAATCGTATGCTTGTCCCATGGTTTCAACCCCAGAAGCATCACAGCTAAACATCATGTGGCCAACCAAATTAGGTTAGAAACTTTAATCAAAATTTATAATTGGAATCCCCTGCAATTTGCAGATCACATGCCAGGTTTTGTCATTCCATTCATAAAAAACCACTTCCTCTCCAAACGTGCATAAGCTGTTTTTCTAATTGATCATATAGGATGTAAAATTTCTATCCAATCTTTAGGCCGCATGAGCAATACATTTATATTTCTTATCCACGGAGATCCTTCAAACTTTCTTGTTTGGTCATTAAAATAAATTAAAAAATATTAAAATATAGAATTTTACTAGCTGTTTAATGAAGGGGTTGAAATATAGGGTCACTAAATATGTCGCACATTTATAAAGGTATTTAGATATATTTAAGTTGTTTTAAAAATAATTTTAAAATTGAATGGATTTGAATTTGATCTTATATGGAAATTTAGAATAATAATTAAAATATTAGCAATTTGTCTAAAGATCAAAATATTTTGTTGTAAATATTAGTCATATTAAAAGATCTTATGCATGCTGACATATGTTTTGTTGTCTAGTTCCTTTTCCATCTCCCTAGTTTGAAGAAATATTATGTAAATCTTTAAAGAGTTTTACAACATAAACCCGCCACCTTCAATAAGCTTGTTCATCACCTTCTCTATCTTTGTTTTGTATACTTTTTCCTATCAATTTTTTCCCTTGTTGTTGTTAGAAGTTGAATCCATTATGAACCTTTTATGAAATTTTGTACTCAAAACCAAAAGCATGCCTAGGGGACCACCCAACAAGAGAGATTGTCAAACAAAATAACAATAGCGGCCCCTTGCTTTTCTACTATTAATTCTCATCAAAGGAACACTACATAATTAATTTTCATAGTAGATGAGCTACCATGGGCTTGCATGAATCAAAATTCCATTGCAACTCCCAACTATGATAGCCAACCTTAAAAGATAACCAAGGTTCACATATAGCTATGCCTTGTTAAGAATCAGAGGTGTACCAAACCCCTTGATGGGAATTGATACATTTTGTGGTCATGTTTAACATGCAACCATGACTAAACACTCTCCATCATGAAAAAGAAAACCCTTATTATTTTTACTTTTTAGAATTTTCATATCAATTACATAAATTTTACATCATCAACATGTAAAACAATCAAAATTTAGAGCATATTTTCAAATACTTATGCAATAAACATGCCCTACATAACTATCTATTTAAGACTAATAAATGATCATATAACTTAATGGAAAACTAAACTAATCATACATTAACTATACATATCATAATACATATTATACATTAAAATCATTGCATCATGAATTTTTTTTGAAAAAAAACTCTTAAATAGATTCTTAACCTTGAAAAAATTAATATTCTGAAGGTCCCATGAATTCTTCCCTCAAAAAGAAGAAAGAGTAGTACTATTACGAAGGAATATAACTCCAGTTGCACACAAATTTTACACCACCAAAAAACAATCAAGTTAAAAAGTCAAACATCATCACGGACCTTTAGAACAGACCTCTAAACATACTTTAAAACTGTCCTAACCATCCTTCTACCAAATGCAACATTGATTATGGAAAACATCTTTGGCCTTTGAAAAAGTCCAAGGTTTCTCAAACGATGAGACTATGGAAGAACTATGGTGTTAACTATGGGGGACTTGAGGAAACCTTTAGCCATACACAAAAGCACATCATAAAATAACGAACTAGACCAGAGTATTCAAAAGATTTTCACAAATACACAGTTTTATGCGGCATTACTTTTTATGAATTGTATAGTCATGGGTTTCACTTGACATTCATTATTAAGCAGGAACACAGTATATACAACCATACAAAATAATTGTAAATATTAAAAGAAAAGTAATGGAACAACAAATTGATGCAGCTGTTGTTGGGTTTGGTGAAGCCAAAATATTCTAATTATAAAGAAAGTTTCTCTCACACTTGAAACAAATGCCTTTTTTATAACTGACTTCTTTTTGACATGTATTTTGCTAATTTAGAAGTTGACCATTTTGGTAGATTTTTCCATTTGGGAGATGAGAGTGAATTATAAAAGCGTTGCTGCTTGAATGCAAATTGTATTGAGAATTAATAAAAAGAGATAATCCTTGTTGGAAGTGGACGTAGCCATTATTGGGTGAACCACTATAAATCTCGTGTTCTTATTTTGTGTTATTTAGATCTTTTAAATTTTGTTCTTATTTTTTGCAATTTCTTCTTTCATTTTGCTTGTGCAATTTTATCAACAATTGGTATCAAAGCTTGGTGCTAGAAATCGGTGAAGAATTTCCGTAGCCATGGATGATGCAGAGAAATGGAAGATTGAAAAGTTTGCAGGTCAGAACTTCGGTCTGTGGAAGGTGCAAATGGAGTCATTGCTCATCACGTAAGATCTCTCAAATGCATTGGGTGGAAAAGCCAAAGGGAAAGGTTTTTTATCAGATGAAGATTGGGAGAAACTAGATAGGAAAGCAAGAGTAACTATTTTTCTTTCGCTGTCCAACAATGTTTTATTTAATGTTTCAGTTGAGAAGACAACACAAGAGTTATGGGATAAACTCTCTTCAATGTATGAGATGGCATCGACTTCGAACAAGATATTCATTATGAAAAGTTATATAATTTGAAAAATACGAGAAGGTGGGATTATGTCGAATCATTAAAATGAGTTCAATACCTTAGTCACCCAATTAATTTATGTTGGTATTAATTTAGATGATGAAATCAAGGCAATTTTACTATTGTGTTCCTTACCGAATAGCTAGGAAGGACTGGTGATGGCAGTTAGCAACTTTGGTGGCTACCTAAAGTAAATTAAAATTTGATGATGTTGCAACCAAACTTCTTAGTGAAGACATGAGGAGTAAAAATCAAGAGCCCTCATCTGGTGATGCCTTGACTGTTGTAAGTATTGACAATAGAGGAAGGGGTCAAGATAAAAGATAAAATAGCAACAGAGGAAGATCGAAGTCCAACGGCAAAAATAGTGATTGTTGATTTTGTGGCAAACCAGGTCACATAAAAAAGAACTGTTGGAACTATAAAAAGGTGCAAGAAAAGGTGATCAACAATGAAGCCAACATAACATACTAAGAAGATGCAGGGGTTCTTATTTCAACCGAAGAAGAAATTCCAACTAATGTTTGGGTGCTTGATTCAAGTTCATCGTTTCATGTCACTCATATGACCTCAAATTTAAAACACAGATGTTTTAGTATGATCTTGATAAATCATGTAAGAATTTAAAAAAAAAATTAAAAAAAAAAAGTATTTTACAATACAATCTCCTAAATTAAAAAAAATGCCTTGTTTCATGTCTTCTCAATATTAAAATCATGCTGAAAGTGATGAATTAAAAAAAAGAAAACAATAAAAACAAAATGTAAATACTCAACCCTAGACTATTATGAAGGAATATGAGCCATACCAAAATTTTCATACCAATTATACATAGATTTTACATCATCAACGCACAAAACAGTCATGTTCCAAAGTCAAACTTCATCACAAACCTTCATAACAAACCTCTAAACACCATCCCGACTGCCAAATCCTTCAATGATCATAGAAGACAAATCTTTGAGGCTGCCAGAGGGCGATACTAAGGGAGAACCAAGGGGGAGTTGAAGGAACTTTATGACATACGCAAAAGCACAGTAAAATAATAAACTAGACCGGAGTATTCAGAAGATTTTCACACATGTACATCCGCATTGTTTTAAGCGGCATTACTTCTAGAATTTGCGCAGATATGTGCTTCACTTAGCATTATTTATTAAGCAGGAACACAGTATTTACATCTCTTTTGGTATATCCAGATAATAGGTAAGAACATAGACTTAAACATTCTAAAGCTACGATGATAGTTGCTAAATCATTAGCACCACATAAAAACATTCTTCTTAGAGTAGCTGTTAATATGAATAACAAATACACCCATAAACAAATACTTGTATGCATTAAAAAATAAAATAGAACAGTAAATTTGTGTAGCTGTAAAGAAACCCGTAATGATTATCAAACACAATCATAGGAAAATTGTGACGAATGCTTTATTTTTCTGTATTGAAGAAGATCAATTACACCTTGATCTTGGTAACAGTATTATTACACATATATGTTACATATATTTTGGAGACCCCAAACCGTTTAAAAGGCTGATCTGGCAGCCTCATTAAAAATTCCTTGGGAGAAGTGGCTGGTCACTGAGAAGAAAGTGTGTTCAAGAGTGCAACTCTGGCAGAAATGAGAAACTTGAATAGCTGGTTGCTTTGGTGTTCAAGGAGGGGAAGAGCAGTCTCCAAGTCATGGAGTACCAAGGTGGAGGAAGTGACATGAAGCGGGAGCTGCAATTTGGACTTGGAGTTAAGAAGACTATTAAGATTTCCCAGTGCAATATCTGCAGCTTCTAAGTCGTGCAAGAACCTTGATGATGACGACAGCCTCTTTCTCATCTCAAATGCCTCCTTTATCTTGTGTTGCAGACAAGTGAAATGGGTAGGAAGAGGAAGAGATGGCATCCTCATGTGGGATGTCTTGAAGGAAAGAGCAGTGACAAGGGTAGAGCAGACCATGATGGTGATGGCCTTGGCATGGTTGATGTTGATGGCTGCTTGTGCTACTCCTGCTTTATCCTCAACGTTGAGCTTCTCTGCCATTCACCTCAAAATGGACATGCATTTATCCAGCTGGGAATGTGTGTCCTTCTTCCTTAGCCAAGTGGCGAGGGCGGTGCTTGCCCTTTCAAGGGTGTGGGTAGAGGGAGTGAGAGCAAGGCCAAGGCCACGAAGGGTTACCTGCACACACGTGTGCTGCTTTCTGATTTCTGCAATGCTGTCCCTCAACAAATTGCACACCTCAAGCAGATGGAGTATGTCATCCAGATGTGCGTTCATCCATTTGCTCCCCATGCCTTCCATGTCTATCTTTATGTTTGAAAAATTGGAATAGCATTTCACCAACACCTCCAATGCTTGGCCAAGCCAATCTGTTTCAAAACACCAGGAAGAAGTGAAAGGAAGCAAAGGTGTGCGGAATCGCTTGCTACGCTAATCTTGATAGAATGAATATGCAAATTTCAATATAAAGTATTACAACGATTCAAAGAAACACATTCAAGAGTATAAATGAAATAACCATAAACACATAACACTGTGATTATCGTGGGGAAAACCCTTACGGGAGAAAAACCCCACCCTCTAAAACCTGCATAATGTATTATCAAATCAAAGAAGATTACAATACACTTGCAATGCAAGTTCTTACAAGAGCATCACCTCAACTCAAGCTTGGAGAGACACCACTAGCATCCTTCTAGCACCCAGCCTTGCAAACAAAACTCCATTATGTAAACTCCTCCCCAAGCCCTCCTTATATAGTGATTTACAACCTGGAAACCATTTGTGGTTTTACAAAACCATGGGCTTAACCACCATGCCACATGTTGCCCATTTTTGACATTTACATTTTCAAGATAGAAAAACAACCAGGTTAAAATAGTAATCCCGTCCATAATTTTGTCTTCTAGTTTAGACCCCCATAAAAGACATAAAACAAATTAACTATGCTCTAAAAATGGCCCTCCTATATTCTACTAAGGACAAGGCACCTTTTAACAACTCATACACCTTTTTCCAATGCATAAACATGTGGAAAACTGCCACAAACAAATTCTGTAATTTTCCTGGAAAAGGCTTGCAAGGTTGAGACATATTTCTCAACAATCTCCCACTTGTCGAACACCTTGCAAGAGTTAGGGGATCCAAAAATATCATGGACTTAATTGCTAGGGGCCGAAAGGCCCATAGACTCTGAACACCATCTGAACTTCTCTGTGCTCACAGGTTTAGTTAATGCATCAGCAACATTCACCAAAGTGTCTACCTTCTCCAACTTCACCTTGCCATCCTCAACCATATCTCTCACAAAATGATATTGTACATCAATGTGTTTGGTCCTGGCATGAAAAGTCGGGTTCTTCGCTAGGCAGATTGCACTTTGACTGTCACTATAAATTGTCACTGCACCCTGTTTGAACTCTATATCTGAACACAATCTCTTAAGCCAAATGGCTTCCTTACAGGCATGAGTAGATGCCATATACTCTGCCTCTGTAGTGGACAAGGCAACCACAGCCTGTCGCTTGCTCATCCAACTAATTGCACCACCAAATAATGTAAACACATATGCACTGGTGGATCTTCTTCTATCAACATCACCAGCCCAGTCTGAATCCACATAGCCTCGAATATCCAAGGAATGCTTGTTTCCTATTCCATGAAAACATATAGAGTACTCTGAGGTACCCCGCAAGTATCTGAAAACTCTTTTAACTGCATCCCAATGTGCTCTTCCTGGATTAGACATGTAACGGGAAAGTACTCCCACTGCTTGGGCAATGTCTGGTCTTGTACAAACCATAGCATACATCAAACTTCCAACAGCACTCTGGTATGGTACTCGACTCATCTCTTCCATCTCCAATGGGGATGTAGGACACTGTGAAATAGAAAGCTTTGTTCCCATTGTAACAGGAACAGTCAATGGTCTAGAATCTTGCATATTGAATCTTTTCAAAATAGTACCAACATACTTACTTTGGCCTAGCCAAAGCTTTCTGTTTTGTCTATCTCTTACAATCTCCATTCCTAGAATGTACGTTGCTGCACCAAGATCTTTCATTTCAAACTTCGCTGAGAGTTGAGATTTTAATTCTGCAATCAAACCTTTTCCTTTGCCAATAAATAACATGTCATCGACATACAAGGCAATAACCAGGAAACGATCACCATCAGATTTGAAATATATACAATGATCATATTTAGATCGCACAAATCCCAAACTCAACACATATGTATCAAACTTCTGGTACCATATCCTAGGACTTTGTTTCAAACCATACAAGGATTTCTTCAACTTACAGACCAAATGACTTTTACCTTTTACCACATAGTGCTCTGGCTGTGTCATATAAATTTCTTCCTCCAAGTCTCCATGAAGGAAAGTTGTTTTCACATCCATTTGCTCGATCTCTAGATCATAAGCTGCTGCAATAGAAAGCAAAAAACGAATGGATGTCATTTTGGCTACAGGAGAAAAAATCTCACCATAATCTACCCCCTCAACCTGGGAGTAACCCTTAGCAACCAATCGCGCTTTGTACTTCTCAATGCTTCCATCTGAACCCATCTTCTTTTTGAACACCCATTTACAACCAACAGGTTTCCGTCCTTCAGGCAATGGTACAAGGTCCCATGTATCATTCCTCTTAAGAGCTGCCATCTCTTCATCCATGGCTATTTTCCAGGACTCTGAATCATTCATACCAAGAGCCTCTTCTACAGATCTTGGTTCATCGATGTTAGCATTCAAAGCAAATATACACCTCCAATCATCAGGAGAATACCCATACCTTTCAGGTGGTTTCCTTTGTCTAGTAGACCTTCGAGCAAGATCTGGTTCATTATCAGGTTCAGGTTCAGGTACCTCTTCTTCCTCTGATGATTCAGAACTCGTAGAGCTCTCCTCGACTTCTTGTCTTTCTAAGGGCCTCGATTCAACTTTCTCTGGTGTAGCAGGTAGTTGAATCACATCTTCCTTTTCTTCTATTTGTTTTGGCTGCGCTGTAACAAAAGAAGGCTTAGTTTCTCTAAAAATAACACTTCTGGAATAAAATACCTTTTGTGCAACAGGATCCCAAAGCTTGTATCCTTTCACACCATAACTGTATCCGATGAAAATACATTTAACAGCTTTGTTATCCAATTTTGTCCGCTTCTCCTTTGGCACATGAGCATATGCCTCACAACCAAAAACTCTCAGATGTCTAAGTGAAGGCTTGTGGCCCGACCACGCTTCCATTGGCGTTTTATCAACAAGAGCTGATGTAGGAGACCTGTTTATCAGGTAGCAGGCAGTGGCTACAGCTTCAGCCCAGAACTTTTGTTCTAGTCCAGCACCACTCAACATACTCCTAGCCTTCTCCATCAGGGTCCTGTTCATTCTTTCTGCAACTCCATTCTGTTGTGGAGAATACGGAGTTGTCTTCTGTCTTTTAATACCACAATCTTTACAAAATGTATCAAAATCATTAGAGCAATATTCATCGCCATTATCAGTTCTCAAACATTTTATTTTCTTTCCAGTCTGCAACTCTACCATTGCTTTAAATTCTTTGAAATGACTGAAAACTTCAGCTTTACTCCTAAGAAAATAAACCCATGTTCTTCTACTGAAATCATCAATGAAAGAGACATAATAAACTGATTTACCAATAGAAGGAACATCAATTGGACCAAATACATCTGAATGGATCAGATCCAATATACATGAAGACTTATGAGAACTGGAGTAAAACTGAATGCGGTTTTGTTTTCCATAAATACAATGCTCACAAAAATCAAATTCAAGATTGCAATCATTTAACCCATCAACAAGATTCTTATTTTTCAAGGTCCGTAGACCCTTCTCACCTATGTGGCCAAGTCTTTGGTGCCATAACATGGTCTTCTCTGCAGGCAACTTTGATTCGATAGACAGAGCACCCTTAGGTACTCAAAAACCACGACCATTTGTTGAAAGAGAAAACCTCTCCTTTTCCAATAGAGTAGTCTTTTTCACAATCTTATCAGAAGTACTATTGCACTCAACCGTGCATGCATCAAGCTGGTACAGTGTACCCAATCTGCTTCCTCTTGCTATTACCATAGCACCTCTTACCATTTTCACACCTGCTTCAGAGAACTGTACATGCACACCCGCATCTATTAGTTTACTAACAGATAACAAATTTCTTGCTAGTCCCGGGATATGCAAGACACCATCAAATCTTCTAATTCTACCATCAGAAAATTTTACACGAATACTTCCACGGCCAACAATATCAAGAATAGAGTTATCACCCAAATACACCTTACCACCATCAAAATTTTCATACTTACTAAACCAGTTTCTATTAGGAGTCATGTGGAAAGATGCACCTGAGTCTATTAACCACGCATTATCACCTGCATGAGTGGCCAAGGCTGCGATAAAAGCGTCTCCATCTTCCTTCTCGGACTCAGAATCAGAATCTTGCTTCTTTTTCTTCTTCTTCTTTTCCTCTTTGCAATCCTTTCAGAAGTGTCCAGATTTACCACAATTCCAACATATCACCTTGGACTTACCAGGGGATTTTGATCTCCCCTTATTCTTGGACTTAGAACGGCCATGCTGCTTTTCGTTCTTGCCTCTTTCCTTTGGTCTTCCTCGAACACTCAAAGCCTCTTTAGCATTCAGAGAGACCTTCCTTCTCATCTCCTCAGAAAGTAGAGAACCAACAACATCCTCCATCTTCAAGACAATAGAAGTGCTCCCTATGGCCATGACAAGGTTGTCCCATGAATCTGGCAACGAACATAGTAGGATTTGGCACCTTTCTTCTTCATCCATCGCTACCCCAACTGAGGTCAACTGAGTCACCAACATATTGAAACTTTCCATATGCTCAGGAATTTGTCCACCTTCTTCCATTCTCAAGGAATACAATTTCTTCCTCAAGAAAATCTTGTTAACAAGTGATTTCGCTTGATAGATCTCACTTAGCTTCTTCCAAAGCTTCTTCGCGGTAGACTCTTCATGCACATTAATCAGAATTGAGTCTGCAAGACACAATCTTATGAGACCTTTAGCTTTTCTGTCCATCACATCATATTGTGCAGCTAAAGTCAGATCTGTAGGCCTTAGGTTATTCTCATCCACCGCATCCCATAGATCCCGATCAATCAATAGATCTTCCATCTTTAGCTTCCACATCTCAAAGTTTGTGCCAGAAAACTTTTCTACATCAATCCTCCTCGATATGCTTGCCATCTTTGCGATCCTGCAATACAAAAAATGAAATACTCTGCACAAGCTCCCACTCAAACCTTGATTAGCTCAAAAAACCCTGTACCCAACAAACAGAACCAAAACTGGCCAGGCTCTGATACCACTTGAAAGGAAGCAAAGGTGTGTGGAATCGCGTCCTACGCTAATCTTGAGAGAACGAATATGCAAATTTCAATATAAAGTATTACAACGATTCAAAGAAACACATTCAAGAGTATAAATGAAATAACCATAAACACATAACACTGTGATTATCGTGGGGAAAACCCTTACGGGAGAAAAACCCCACCCTCTAAAACCTGCATAATGTATTATCAAATCAAAGAAGATTACAATACACTTGCAATGCAAGTTCTTACAAGAGCATCACCTCAACTCAAGCTTGGAGAGACACCACTAGCATCCTTCTAGCACCCAGCCTTGCAAACAAAACTCCATTATGTAAACTCCTCCCCAAGCCCTCCTTATATAGTGATTTACAACCTGGAAACCATTTGTGGTTTTACAAAACCATGGGCTTAACCACCATGCCACATGTTGCCCATTTTTGACATTTACATTTTCAAGATAGAAAAACAACCAGGTTAAAATAGTAATCCCGTCCATAATTTTGTCTTCTAGTTTAGACCCCCATAAAAGACATAAAACAAATTAACTATGCTCTAAAAATGGCCCTCCTATATTCTACTAAGGACAAGGCACCTTTTAACAACTCATACACCTTTTTCCAATGCATAAACATGTGGAAAACTACCACAAACAAATTCTGTAATTTTCCTGGAAAAGGCTTGCAAGGTTGAGACATATTTCTCAACAAGAAGAACATGATTGCTCCAATCTTTCCAACTCGTTTGTGAGAATTGGGTGCTCCTGCAGCCTGGAGGGCATGCTCTTTGAGTGCTTATGTTGATAGTGATGCTTGCGAGGAGAGTGCAAGGCCATGGCCATCCCAAGAGAGGAGAGACGAGAGAGAGAAGGTATTGCAATGCTCATGTTCATTCTATTGTGTATTGCTTCCTCTGATGATGGTGATGCTGATGAGGATGTTGTTGCAGGCTTGGCCTTAATGCCTGTCTATTAACATGATTTATACAACTCACCATGACTGGGCACTGTAGGTAGACACAGAGAGAGAATACCGCATGTAGATAGAGAGAGAGAGTCCCGCAGGTAGACACAGAGAGAGAATCCCAGCCAAAAGCATCTAATTTCTCAAAATGAGTACAATATGAATATCTCTTGTCCTCGGCCACTGCTTGCTTGCCTTGGTGTCCCACGCTTTCCATGTGCCATACCTTCTAATCTAATGGTATGCTTGTCCCATGGTTTCAACCGCTAGAAGCATCACAGTGAAACATCATGTGGCCAACCAATTTAGGTTAGAAACTTTAAGTTCAATCAAATTTGTAATTGGAATCCCCTGCAATTTGTAGATCACATGTCAGGTTTTGTCATTCCATTCATAAAAAAATGCTTCCTCTCCAAACGTGCATAAGCTGTTTTTTAATTCATCATAGAGGAAGTAAAATTTCTATCCAATCTTTAGGCCGCATGAGCAATATATTTATTTTTTCTTATTCTTATCCACGGAGATCCTTCAAGATTTCTACTTTAGTCATTAATAAAAATAAAAAAATATTAAAATATAGAATTCTACTCCTCTCGATAGCTGTTTAATAAAGGGGTTTTAAATATAGGGTAACTAAAAATTTCACAATAAATAAATATATTTAAGTTGATAATTGAAAAATAATTTTAAAATTGAATGGATTTGAATTTGATGTTGTATATAAAAATTTATTATAATAATTTAAAAAATAGCAATTTGTCTAATGATTAAAATATTTTGTTGTGAATAACATTAGGCAAATCCTTATGCATGCTAACACATCGTTTGTTGTCTACTTCTTTTGCAATCTCCCAAGTTTGAAGAAATATTATGTAAATCTTTAAACAGTTTTACAACATCAACCTATCAACTTCAACAAGTTTGTTCATCACCTTCTCTATCTTTGTTTTGTATACCTTTTCGTTTCTCTTTTTTAATTTGTTGTTGCTAGAAATTGAAGCCATTATGAACCTTTGATGGAATTTTGTGGTCATAACCAAAAGCATGCCTAGGGGACCACCCAACAAGAGAAATTGTCAATCAAAATAACAATAGCCCCTCACTTTTCTAATAAATTAATCCTCATCAAATGAAACATTACATAATTATTTTTCATTGTACATGAGCTACCATTGGCTTGCATGAATCAAAACTCCATTGTAACTCCAAACTATGATAGCCAACCTTAAAAGATAACCAAGGTTGATATATGGCTATGCCTTGTTAAGAACCACAAGTCTAGCAAACTCCTTGATGGGAATTGTTGCATTTTTTGGTCATGTTTAACATGCAACCATGACTAAACACTCTCCATCACGAAATAGCCAACCCTTAAAGTTTTTATTTTTCAAAATTATTATTTTCCTTATTAACAATTTTATAACTATTTTTGCACATATTCCCTCTAACTTCCTTTAGCAATATAGGCAATATCATCTTATTGTGAAACTAAAATATTATTAAGAAGTGTTGGGCTCCTATATATATCTAACAACTAGTGCTTGGACACCATTGAGAAGTTTTCCAATCTAAACCATCATCAATTTCCCTTTCCTACCCATACATGGGCATCTATTTTTCCCATTCCAACATGTTTGGAGATCAAACATGATTTATCATCAAAATAATTAAATACAATTAATCAAGACTTAGTATTTCAAGGAAAAGGGAAGATCCTTATCCTAAAATTCCCCCACTGGAAATTTACAGTGAATGACATAAAGAGAATATAAAAGATAAATCAACTAGTAGAGGAGGCAAGGCCTGTGACCTCTCTACATAAACCAAATTTCTCAATGCTTGTTGGATTAGTGAGAGAATCTACAACATTAACAAGGCATCAACCTTTTGTATCATGACCTAACTACTCTCAATCATCACATGGATGAAGTGATATTAAAAATCCATATGCTTCATATAATTATGGTAAAATAAGTTCTTTTCTAAATAGAAGACACTAGTTGTCACACACAATCTTGACTTGCATGAAATCAAATTTAAAATTGTAGAGTAGGGGGATTCGTCACCACTGGGCCTCTAGGTCATGGAAGAGCCCCAAGGAATGAACTATCCTAAATTACCTCAAGTTGTTTGAAAGGTATTTCAAATATCAGGTGAGCTGACCAAAAAAGTTTTAGACTACAGACTAGACAACTGACTATTTGAGGATGACAATGTGGGAGCCTAATCCATTGCAGCATGTTGGAATCTTAGGGAAATGTTGGCGTCCTATACAAATAGGGGTCTTGCAAAAAAATAGAAAAGGTAAAATGCCTACTTACAACCTGACTGATAGAGTTTTACATTTTGATAGAGAAATTGTAGGAAACAAAAAATACAACAAGAAGAATATTGGAAACTAATCTAATGCAAAAATGACAAAGAAAGATAAGGAAAATATACCACTCTAGCCACACTTCGATTTTTCAACTTTAAATTTAAATGGATGAACCACCACCTACACACACGAAAATGGGAAAATTTGTTGGGCTATGTTTCGAGGTCTACCTCAGTTAGACCCTTATTTTGGTGTTCTCACCTCCAAAAACAACTAGATAGAGAAATTGATAAAGAAGTGAAGGAAAGACACTGTCAAATAGAGTGAACATATAGATTGAATGCTACTCTATAAGGCACAACGATGCAGTTCCTTTCCTCTTACTAGCACTAAAGGCAGAGGAGAATATGACACCACATTGAGAGAATGGAGCTTCATCAACCTACAAAGATTGTGGAGTTATAACAAGAATACATTGTAGAAGTAAAGTAGAGAGGAGAGAAATGCAAGAATCACCAAGAAAAGAGAAAGAGTGAGCTTGAGAGAGTGAGAGAGTGAAAGAATGATTATGAAGTTGCAAGAATTGACATGAAGGAATGAGAGAATTGCATGAAGGAATGAAGAAGACAGTTTGAATTGCTAAAATGGAGGTAAAAAGGTCATTTTTTTGGTCAAGGGTTGAGAGAAGACATTACCTTCACAACCAACTGAAGACAAAATAGTGTTTGCAGATTCTAGGAGCAGGAATTTATGTTGGGGATGTAAGCATGACACATGGATGTTCGTGCAACATACACACATCCCCAACATAAATTCCTCCACCGACGCAAAAAGACAAGGCCACATGGAAGGAATAAGCTGACAACAGCAGGTTTGCATCATCAAACTTATAGTTTCTAAAGTAAAGGTAAAATAAATGGGGAATTTGGCTAGGGTGCAAATTCATGCCATTACATTTGGCTCCCAATTCAATGAGCATATGTGTTAGTGTGAATGTAAGATAAAGTAGAAATAAATTGAAGAGAATATACCAATAGCATCAAGGAATAAGATCTTTGATCTAGCACACTTGAACATGTAGAAAGGAGAAAAGGCTCCACAGGTTCTTGATCCTATAAAGCTATGAAAGAGAGGAGGCTCCATAGGTTCTTGATCCCTCAAAGAAAGTTGTAATCTCACCAAAAACATGTTAGGTGAAAAATTATAACACACATTCATAAGACACACAATCCAATATGATAAGACATAGTTTGATCAGGTACAGTGACTAGATAAGCCCGCAACTTTTTTGCAAGCTACATTGTAGGATAGTCGTAGAAAAGATAGGTCTAGTCAGGCTACCCCTAAGCTAGACACAAGGATATACAATGTTTGACACCAAGACATAATGACATTAAATATTAGACAAAAGACACTCACTTTTTGCAAAGCACAAGAGAATTCAATTAAAGGATAATTTTTCAAAGGGTTTCCTTCAGCAGGAAACTCGTCAAGACACTGAGGGGTCCATTCAAAGGAACACTCCAATTAAAAGACACCACATTTTTTGCAAGTTATTATTTCATCAAGAAATCCTTTTGAAAGAACTGCTCGTCAAGGAATCCATTGGAAAGAATGCTGCTTCTCAAAGGAAAGTTTTCAAACTTTTTCAGTTTAGAAAAAGCACTCCTTTTTCAAAGGTAAGTTTTTAGACTCTTTCATAGACAAGGTTCTTTTAGAAAGAAAATTCTATCTAGGAGTCTTGAGAGAATATAATGTTTTGGAAAATGAGAATGTTCAATAAGGGATTCTTCCATCAAGGAATTCATTGTAAAGAAAATTTGACACCAAGGAGTCCTTTTCAAAAGAATTCACCAAAATTAAAAATTAGAAAATCATGGTAGCCCCCCTTAGGATGGTGTGTGCTATGAAAAGAAGCACATGACATCTTAAGGAGAGAAAGGAAAGGTAGAGATTTTGTGGCACACAACACATGGAAAAATGTATTTCATGGTATGTTGTCTCACACACACGAGGAACACCACATAAGAACTACACCATCAAGAAGAAAACAAAGATGAATAAATTCAAAGAGACAAGGGGATCTAAGAGTTTGGGCTTAGATGTGTTCATCGATACAAATAGATATAATACACGGTATGAATGAATGGTCATAAATCTCTAAATTAATCATATCATGAAGAAGAGCACATGAAGAAAAAGTAAATAAAAATTGGGTCAACATAAAATAAGACCTAAATGCCCCCAATGCTTTGTATCGTCCCTAATATAAAAAACTACTTCACAACATATAGAAGAATGATGATACACATAGAAGTGCATGAAAAACATTTTGTGCCTATATTCAAGCACCTACAACGGTAGAAAGGGCACTCTAGGTAGGATCACAAACACAAAAAGACAAGCATGGGGGGACAAAAACATACACACGCAAATCTAATCTACAGATAAGAAGTGCTACCACTTGATGAGTAGATTTTTTATGCATCAATGTCAATCCATGGGCAACCAACGTTTGATTTAAAGGATGTAGTTCTATATAGACCAATGGTTGGATTATATGTATATATCACATGGCATATTCAAAAAATATTCTTATCACGCCTATGGAAAATGATAAAGTTTTTTCATAGGATGACTTCATAAATACCTCTTAGTACACCTATGAAAAGGAGGGTAAAACAAGCTAAAACTCAAGAATGAAATATTTAGACCTTGAAAGAAATGTAAAGGAAAGGATGGAAAATCATCTCCATTTTAGTCTTGTCACAACTTACTTTAGAAATGATTACTAAACCTAAAAAGCATTGTAAAGGAAAGAAAGGAAAATTGAATCTCCATTTTAGTCCTATCACAACTTACTTTGTGGTTGACAATGTCTAACTCTAGAAAGCATCAAAACCTATTTAGCCTATCCTATGATTCTTTATTTAACATAAACATAAATAAATCAAGATTGCTATGATAAATAAAGTAATGGAATATGAACATGACTACCACAATAAAGTTACTATAATAATGGAATAAAAATATGGTGAACACAACAAAGGTTACTACAATAATGCAATATAACATGACTACTACAACATAGATTACTACAATAATGAATTCTTATATAAGAAATTTCATTCTTCTATAATGAAATAAAATCAAAGACAAGAAGAAATATGAGAGAATAGATTGCCATTTTATTCCCACTAGAAGTACAATTCTGATGATCAATTCCAAACTAATCTTCTTCCTCTCTCACTATTTTTCGGCAAACCATATATATAGAGGTCGTTCTTATAAAAAATAATAACAAAGTGATGTGAAATAGAATAATTTTGTTTTGGCCCATGGACAATGAGCTATAATTTAGAGGTTCACGTGAAGCCTTGACTGTAACCACGGGTTAAAACAACATTCTTATAACTACAAACAAAAATAGGAAATAGGTAGATTGGCAGGTTTCTCCATCACACGATAAAACTCCCCTCCATGATTTAGTTGAGTTGGAAAAGAGAAGAAAGCATCAAAAGTAGTCATAAAGAGATATGCAATAACTAAAGATCTGGAAGCTCGAATTGGTACAATGAAAATAAAGTGAATAGAGTCCATTTGTAGATTGGTACAATCAAGAGTCGATGTGGCCAATAATAATAGTGAAAGATATATTAGCAAATACAATATGATATTATTTATTCACATATTTTATCTAAAACTAAATTAAATATTACTTATATGTATTAAATCATAGGGCGGGTGCATGGAAATGGGTAGCAATTCTGTGGACACCTTTCAATTTTTTTTTGAAAAGCAATAACACGCATGCATTATTGGCTCGGTGTGCCGAGCCTAAGGCTCAGAAAAAACAAACCAATAACATGAGAGCATTATAATGCGCTCATGTTATTGCTTGTTAAAAGCAAAAAAAAAGTGAAAACCTATCATTGTTATTTCAACTATTTTTTTCTTGTAGACGCGGCCAAAACCCCCATACTTATGCATTCGCGTTCTAGGAGGAGAAATTCAACAAATTGTTTGACCAACAATTTCTATTTCTTCGCAACGATGGCACCATGATGAGGAGGAGATGTGAGAGGTAAGGATTTTGTGGTTTTTGTTTTGAATTAGTTAGTTTTAGGTTGAATTTGTTAGTTTTAGTTTTAATTTGATATATATTTGTTTTAATTTTTAGGAGATGCAAATCAACCTGCAAACCTTCAAGATCCTCAATAGGAAGACCAACCAAATCCTCAAGATCAAAATCAACCACAACAACAACCTCCTCGACCAATCACTCAACCCCCTCCTAACACTCAACAAAATTTAGTGAGTGAAATTGAGAACAACAAAAAACAAATTGAGGATTTGATCAATAGGTTGAGTGATCCAAATGGTTCAACCACAAAAAGAATGACCCTAGCAAATTCATTGAAAGATATGGTAAAAAATGTAGATTCAATTAGCAAACAAATAATTGGATGGCAAGATAGGAGGCAGGCGACTAGGGATTATTATGCAAATAAACTATCATACAACGATGTAAAGGATTTAAAAATTACAAAAGGTGATTTGTGCTCATTATTCATCGACCCACGTATAAATCAAAATCTTACCCTCAATACGTAGAGGTTTCCTACCCATTGGTGCCACCACTAACAGATTAGGGACCATTTCTATGATAGGTGGTACATGGTCTTTGATTACCCACCGTGCAACAATTGCGAGGTCCCTCAATTAATCCTCATTAAATGAAACATTACATAATCATTTTTCATTGTACATGAGCTACCATTGGCTTGCATGAATCAAAACTCCATTGTAACTCCAAGCTATGATAGCCAACCTTAAAAGATAACCAAGGTTGACATATGGCTATGCCTTGTTAAGAACCCCAAGTCTAGCAAACTCCTTGATGGGAATTGTTGCATTTTTTGGTCATGTTTAACCTGCAACCATGACTAAACACTCTCCATCATGAAATAGCCAACCCTTAAAGTTTTTTATTTTTCAAAATTATTATTTTCCTTATTAACAATTTTATAACTATTTATTCATATTCCCTCTAACTTCCTTTAGAAATATAGGCAATATTATCTTATTGTGAAACTAAAATATTATTAAGAAGTGTTGGGCTCCTATATATATCAAACAACTAGTGCTTGGACACCATTGAGAATTTTTCCAATCTAAACCATCATCAATTTTCTTTCCCTACCCATACATGGGCATCTATTTTTCCCATTGCAATGTAAAGGGAAGATCCTTAGCCTAAAATTCCCCCACTTGACATTTACATTGAATGAAATAAAGAGAAGATAAAAGATAAATCAACTGGTAGAGGAGGCAAGGCCTGTGACCTCTTGACATAAACCAAATTTATCAATGCTTATTGGATTAGTGAGACAATCTACAACATTAACAAGGAATCAACCTTTTGTATCATGACCTAACTACTCTCAATCATCACATGGATGAAGTGATATTAAACATCCATATGCTTCATATAATTATGGTAAAATAATTTCTTTTCTAAATAGAAGACACTAGTTGTCACACACAATCTTGACTTGCATGAAATCAAATTTAAAATTGTAGAGTAGGGGGATTCGTCACCCCTAGGCCTTTAGGTCATGAAAGAGCCCCAAGGAATGAACTACCCTAAAATACCTCAAGTTGTTTGATGGGTATTTCAAAAATTAGGTGAGCTAACCACAAAAGTTATAGATTGCAGATTAGAAAACTCATTATTTGAGGATGACAACACGGGAGCTTAATCCATTGCAGCATGTTGGAATCTTAGGTAAATGTTTGCATCCTATATAGATAGGGGTCTTGCAAACAAATAGAAAAGGTAAAGGGCCTACTTACAACCCGACTGATAGAGTTTTACATTTTGATAGAGAAATTGCAGGAAACAAAAAATACAACAAGAAGAATACTAGAAACTACTACTCTAATGCAAAAATGACAAAGAAAGATAAGGAAAAGATACCACTCTAGCCACACTTCGATTCTTCAACTTTAACTTTAAATGGATGAACCAACACCTACACACACAAAAATGGGAAAATTTGTTGGGCTATGTTTCGAGGTCTACCTCAGTTAGACCCATATTTTGGTGTTCCCATCTCCACAAACAACCAAATATGCAATAAGATAGAGAAATTGATAAAGAACCAAAGGAAAGATACTATCAAATAGAGTGAACATATAGATTGAATGCTACTCTATAAGGCACAATGATGCAGTGCCTTTCCTCCTACTAGCACTAAAGGTAGAGGAGAAGATGACACCACATCGAGAGAATGGAGCTCCATCAACATACAAATATTGTGGAGTTATAACAAGAATACATTATAGAAGCCAAGTAGAGAGGAGAGAAATGGAAGAATCACCAAGAAAAGAGAAAGAGTGAGCTTGAGAGAGTGAGAGAGTGAAAGAATGACTAAGAAGTTGCAAGAATTGACATGAAGGAATGAGAGAATTGCATGGAGTGAAGAAGAGAGTTTGAATTGCTAAAATGGAGGTAAAGGGTCATTTTTTTTTGGTAAAGGGTCGATAGAAGACATTACCTTTACAACCAACTGAAGACGTAATAGTGTTTGCAGATTCTAGGAGCATGAATTCATGTTGGGGATATAAGCACGACACATGGACGTCTGTGCAACGTACACACATCCCCAACATAAATTCCTCCACCGACGCAAAAAGACAAGGCCACATGGAAGGAATAAGCTGACAACAACAGGTTTGCATCATCAAACTTATAGTTTCTAAAGTAAAGGTAAAATAAATGGGGAATTTGGCTAGGGTGCAAATTCATGCCATTACATTTGGCCCCCAATTCAATGAGCATATGTGTTAGTGTGAATGCAAGATAAAGTAGAAATAGATTGAAGAGAATATACCAATAGCATCAAGGAAGCAGATCTTTGATCTAGCACACTTGAACATGTAGAAAGGAGAAAAGGCTCCACAGGTTCTTGATCCTATAAAGCTATGAAAGAGAGGAGGCTCCATAGGTTCTTGATCCCTCAAAGAAAGTTGTAATCTCACCAAAAACATGTTAGGTGAAAAATTATAAGACACACAATCATAAGACACACAAGCTAATATGATAAGACATAGTCTGATCAGGTACAATGACCAGATAAGCCCGCAGTTATTGCAAACTACATTGTAGGATAGTCATAGAAAAGATAGGTCTAGTCAGGCTACCCCCAATCTAGACACAAGGATATACAATGTTTGAAACCAAGAAATAATGGCATTAAATATCAGACAAAAGACACTCACTTTTTTCAAAGCACTAGAGAATTCAATTAAAGGAGAAGTTTTCAAAGGGTTTTCTTTGGTAGGAAACCCTTCAAGACACTAAGGGGTCCATTCAAAGGAACACTCCAATTAAAAGACACCACATTTTTTTCAAGTTATTCTTTCATCAAGGAATCATTTTGAAACATCCGTTCATCAAGGAATCCATTGGAAAAAATGTTGCTTCTCAAAGGAAAGTTTTCAAACTTTTTCATTTTAGAAAAATTGCTCCTTTTTCATACATAAATTTTCAGACTCTTTCACACAAAAGGTCATTTTTGAAAGAAAATTCTATCTAGGATTCTTGAGAGAATATAATGTTTTGGAAAATGAGAATTTTCAATAAGGGATTCTTTCATCAAGGAATTCATTGTAAAGAAAATTTGACACCAAGGAGTCCTTTTCGAAAGAATTCACCAAAATTAAAAATTAGAACATCATGGTAGCCCCCCTTAGGATGGTGTGTGCTATGCAAAGAAGCACACGAAATCTTAAGGAGAGAAAGGAAAGGTAGAGATTTTATGGCACACAACACATGAAAAAATGTATTTCATTGTATGTTGTCACACACACACGAGGAAAACCACATAAGAACCACACCATCAAGAAGTAAACAAAGATGAATAAATTCAAGGAGACAATGGGATATAAAAACAAAGATGAATAAATTCAAAGAGACAATGGGATATAAAAGTTTGGGCTTAAATGTGTTCATAGATACAAATAGATATAATACATAGTATCAATGAATGGTCATCAATCTCTAAATTAATTAGATCATGAAGAAGAGCACATGAAGACAAAATAAAATAAAAATTGGATCAACATGAAATAAGACTTAAATGCCCCCAATGCTTTCTATTGTCCCCAATATAAAAATCTACTTCACAACATATAGAAGAGTGATGATACACATATAAGTGCATGAAAAAATTTTCATGCCTATATTCAAGCACCTACAAGGGTAGAAAGGGCACTCTAGGTAGGATCACAAACACAAAAAGACAAGCATGGGGGGACAAAAACACACACACACAAATCTAATCTACAGATAAGAAGTGCTACCACTTGATGAGTAGATTTTTCATGCATCAATGTCAATCCATGGGCAACCAAGGTTTGATTTAAAGGATTCATTTCTATATAGACCAATGGTTGGATTATATCTATATATCACATGACATATTCAAAAACAATTCTTATTACGCCTATGGAAAATGATAAGGATTTTTCATAGGATGGCTTTAAAAATACCTCTTAGTACACCTATGTAAAGGAGGGTAAAATAAGCTAAAACTCAAGAATGAAATATTTAGACCTTGAAAGAAATGTAAAGGAAAGGATGGAAAATCATCTCCATTTTATTCTTGTCACAACTTACTTTAGAAATGATTACTAAACCTAAAAAGCATTGTAAAGGAAAGAAAGGAAAATTGAATCTCCATTTTAGCTCTTGCACAACTTACTTTGGAGGTGACAATGCTTAACTCTAGAAAGCATCAAAACTTATTTAGCCTATCCTAGGATTCTTTGTTTAACATAAACATAAAAAAATCAAGATTACTATAATAATTAAGGTAATGGAATATGAACATGACTACCATAATAAAGTTACTATAACAATGGAATACAAATATGGTGAACACAGCAAAGGTTACTACAATAATGGAATATAACATGACTACTACAACATAGATTACTACAATAATGAATTCTTATATAAGAAATTTCATTCTTCTATAATGAAATCAACTCAAAGAAAAGAAGAAATATGAGAGGATAGACTGCCATTTTATTCCCACTAGAAGTACAATTTTGATGATCAATTCCAAACTAATCTTCTTCCTCTCTCACTATTTTTCAGCAAACCATATATATAGAGGTCGTGCTTATAACAAATAATAACAAAGTGATGTGAAATAGAATAAGTTTGTTTTGGCCCATGGCCAATGAGCTATAATTTAGAGGTTCACGTGAAGTCTTGACTGCAACCACGGGTTAAAACAACATTCTTATAACTATAGACAAAAATAGGAAATAGGTAGATTGACAGGTTTCTCCATCACATGATAAATCTCCCCTCCATGATTCAGTTGAGTTGGAAAAGAGAAGAAAGCATCAAAAGTAGTCATACAGAGATATGCAAGAACTAAAGATTTGGCATATCGAACTAGTACAATGAAAATAAAGTGAATAGAGTCCATTTGTAGATTGGTAGAATCAAGAGTCGACGTGGCCAATAATAATAGTGAAAGATATATTAGCATTTGAATACAATATGGTATTATTTATTCACATATTTTATCTAAAACTAAATTAAATATTACTTATATATATTAAATCATATGAAAAATAAAATGGTAAAATGGTATGATATGGAATGAAAATGGAAAGTGGGGATGAGTATGAAGGTGCATGAAATAAGCCAAAAATATGGCATAAAATAGAACATAATTGGCTCTCATCACCACCCTAGTCCTCATTGACCAATAGGTCATCTTGATCCCAATCTAGATCATTGTAGGGGGAGGGAAGACGAGCTTGCAAGGGAAAGATAGAAAGAGTGGTACCCTCTGACTCGCTTGTAACAAGGGCCAAGGAAGAAGGACCCTTAATGTCTTCTTCATTGAGCTCTTGTGGGGAAAATGTCACCGACCTTGAAAAGATCGAGGATAGAGCCGAGATGTCATCCATTGAATTAAACATGCAATTCGCCAAAGTACCATGTGTCAATCAAGTGGGACAAGAAGGAGGTGCCCGAGAGCCTATACCAACCTCATTGAAAGGGGAAGTGATAAACTCAAGGGAAGTAGGGGCCACCTCCATCACAAGGATGGTGTAGGCCAATATATAACCATTTTTTGAAGAAGCTGACCCCTTCTTTTGACCTCCACTTCAACAAAGGTCATCCTATAGCTTACACTTTAGTTAAGGATGAAGAATCCCCATAGAAGAAGTGGAATTCAAGGAGGAAGAGGGGGTGATCCCACAATATTGGTTTACAATTTTTGGGCAAACTGGACACTGAACTCATTTTTTATAACTAAATCTTCACTTTCGGGCTCCTATAGCAGCTAAACCATGAATAATTTGAAGATGATGCAAAATAGTGATTTGTGACATTTTGTCTATAGATTCTAAATATATATTTTTTCATTTTTTTTGGAATTATATTGCACTTCCTTTTCCATCTCCTTTGAAAACTAGCTTTAAAAAAAAAACAACATTTTTAAGGAGTGATGCTCACCGTATACAACATATTTTTTTTTGTATGAATTATAATTTTTCCGAATTCAGATTTGTAACTATGATATCTAGCACTTTCATTTGGTTTCATAGTGTTTTATTAAATATTTTTTCCTTAATCAGGTTTTGAAGTCAAACCAATTACAATTGAAACATAGGTAGACTGTATACAACATAAATTTTTTTGTATGTATTGAAATTGAAATTTTATTTTTTTAATGGACCAAAGACATCAATACCCAACCTGAACATATTTTTTAAAATTTTAGTTTTATAATATGTTATTTTTCCACATGTGTAGAACAAAGAGCTTTATTTTCGGTGAAAAACCTATTTTTAATAAAGCACATACATAATAAAACCAGAACATATTAAAATCATATTCATTGGATAGCTTGTTCCAAGGACTACTATGATCATTTGAAATAAATTTTAAATGAATTCATTCGATCCCCCAAAATTTAAATGAAAAGTGATTTTTTATCAGCATTTTGATAGGTGTAAAGGAGACTCCATTGTAGGTATGGTTTATAACTAGTGGGGTTCTATCCAAGGAGGTTTGATCTAAGGTGGTTTGATCAAACCATATTCAATTGAAATCCTTAAAATGGAACTTTTTAAGGCTTAAATCATTATATTTTCAAAAAATATGTGATTTCAGCTAAAATTAGAATCTCCTAGAAATTGTAAACCAGCTTTGTGGGATCACCCGAGGACAAAGCCACAATAGGACATCACCATGGTGTTCGACATGTCTATGGGTTGAGAAAAGGGAGGGATATCTAGGAGGGACATCAAAAGAGGGGGTTCCATAGAGGGAGTGATAAAAAATTGTACCTTTTTGGGGTGAGGATCATTAAAGCTTGCTGGGGGAGGTGAAAAAAGAACAAAGGTGATTGGAATTGAGGTAGGCACAAAAAAAGAAGATAGAACAACATAAGAGGATACAAAAATAGGGGCCACCAGATCCCCCTTCGCAACATGTTTGATAGCCAGAGCCTTTCACCTATGCTTGTGCTCACATGTAAGATAGTTGTGTTGGCTATAGATGCTAGAAGATGTGGCTTGAGAAGAGACATTAGGCTACTACTCAACCACAAGAATATCCATCACAACCACTTTTTGTGGAAGGGTAGTCTCCTGGGTGGGAGAAGGAGGAGGAAGCACAAGGGAAAAAGCAACATAGGAAGAGAAACATAAATAGGTGCCTTGGTTGTGGGCCTCTTCTTGTTATCCACCTTAGGGGTAGGTAGAAGAATAGTAGGAGGCCATAGAGGTTGAGACATAGGAGCAAATCCATGAGGAACTTTCCCCTTTCCATAAGCAATGGGTCAAGAACCATGGGAAAAAATAGGAAGCTCTAAGAATTGATGCTTTTCTTTTCTCCATGTGGGAACCATCACACTTCCCATGCGAGGCATGGGAGTGAGAGATGAAGGTGCCATAGTAGGGTGAGAAGAAGAAGCAGAAGCATATGACACGAAAGGAGAAGGCCCTTGAGCACGCGAGAGCTTCCCCTTCCCCATTTTCTAGGTAGAAGAAGTAGCTTGCTACTGAGAAATCATGGAAGCCTTCATAGAGATTGCATAAGGGGACATTGGATAACTAGCCTTCAATGTTGAACCCCTAGTCTTATATTTAATATAATCCTTATATAAAAAATCCCCCCTAGGAGGGAGAGGTTCGATCGGGCTAGGCTAGAAGTAATCTAATGAGAATCCCCCATGCAATGACAACGAATTATAGCCAGTGTCATGAACTCCATGCATAAAACCTTGATGAGGGAATTTTAAAAATTTATGAACCACAGAGGTGACACCATTCACAAAGGCCAGCCAGGGAATTATACCCAATCTAACTTAAAACATGCTAGACTTTGGAATGATAATGAATGAAGCATCAACAACCTTGGGTCCCATAAAGATTGACAAAGAAATAGAGCCCAAAGGGGCAACAGAGAATCCATCATGCTACGGAGGGTGGTCTCAAACTCTTTGTACCTCTCCTTGTGTAACCTATTTATATAAATAGAGTCTCCACCATTATCACATTAACCCAGCTTATCTGATCAACTAATACACCAGTTACGCCATTTTCATTGATCTGGGTAGGGATGTATAAAGATGAGAGATCCTTATTAAGAGGATCATCATGCAAGGTGAATGCTATTTCAGGTGTAACACTCACATTTTTAGGAGGAGGGATACATGTGAACAAAACCATGTTCACGTACTCAGATGGAACTAACTTAGATGAAGTAGAGGATTGCGTTACAAAATCTGTAGAATGAGGGAAATATATTAGTATACATTTGTAATTCGCTATTAGCCTTGGGCATAGATTTATTAGAATTCTATTTATTTCCATTGAGATGGATATTCCCATCATCGATGCGGTCCCAAATCTTATGCTATAGGGGCACACATTTCTCGGTATCATGCTCGTGCACTCTATGGAATTGACATAATTGATGCTCACTGTACCAATCAAGATATGGCCCAGTTATAGGTCGAGGTTCTGGTAATGCCAAAAGTTTATCTTTTAATAACTTCTTCAAAATGATATTATAATACTTAGATAATTTTATGAAATTCCTATTGCACCATAGGCCCTTATCCTTAGATGTAGAGACCATGTTTGCAATAGCTTTTTTTTTTCCATCAATCAACACTATAGATCGGTTAACTATTGGAGGAACTAATTTACTATCTGATCAAATGAGGATATAAAATTATCCAATAAGGAATAGTATCACTCAAGGGTAATATCCTTAAGGGATTGGAAAAAGAGCTTAGCCATTAGAGCATTGTTGTGGAAGAAATCAATGCACATAACATTAAATGCCAAAACGTGCGTCTGAGGGTTTCCACAACCACCATACTTTTCAAATTTTAAAATCTCTATCCCTTGAGGGATATGAGTGTTTAAAATAGAAATAGATAAATGACTATGTTAGAAGAATGGTTGATAGATAGGTCGAGAAGTAGTACTAGATATGTTTCTATTTGGTTTTGCATCCAACCCATGTTCTGCAACAAGGTGTTTAAGACAAATTTAGAGGATGAAATAAAACTAGTGGAACCTCCACCAGAACCACTAGAGCCACCAACCCCCATACTAGTAGAGAACCCACCACCAGTTCTAGCATGGGCTCTAGGATTGCCACCAGGAAGATTAAAGCTCGCAGAGTTGAAACCCAAGGGTACCTTTTCTAATTTAATGATGGGGGTCAACTAAGGACTAGAGGTAGAGTTAATGAAAGGGATAGTCCCAATAATGCATATTGATACCCTAGGCATTGATACTTCTATTTGTCTTTCAATAGTCTTAGACCCAAGGTCTTAGGCAATGCCTGACCTAGGATTGTATGACAAGACATGAGTATCTTTTATGTTTGCAATTCCCCAGTGAAATTATAGACCTACTCAGTCCTTGTCCAACATAGTTCTCAAGTCATTAACAACCTTAAAAACCATAGCCATAATTCTTTCTTTCTCTAAATACTTCCCAAACTCGAGAAGTCTTCTATGAAGAAAAAAACACTGAAAGAGAAAGGAAAACACTGAATTAGGCACACAGATTTACTTAACATGCACTGCTGCAAGTTTCTATTGTATATCAAACAGGTTACATTGATCCTCTTTTTATAGAGGAGTTAGAAGTTACCAGATTATAGAAGAGTAAGAAAGTTCTGGAACAATGTCGACATGTGCATTTAATATTTTCACATGTTACTTGTGGGTTAGGTGCAAGAAATCTCCAAAACATGTGTAGCTAGGAGAAATTACTAGAAGATTCATTTAGGGAGAAATTAATATTATAACACTCCCCCTTAATTTTGACCACACATACTTGAATCATTTTAAATTTTCAGTCTTTCAAGTCTGCAGACTCACTAAATAATTTTCTTGCATAATCTAAAAGGATGGGTCCTGACCTAAAGCCTTGTTAGGTACCCATTTATAATCACCTTTTCGATGATGGCCATTAATCATTCAAATTATGTTTTTGGAAAAAATCTATTTTTCAAAGTCCTTGCTTGCTCACTGATCTTTTGATTTGCAATCCAATTTCCTACTTTTTGGAAGTAAGCTACTGCACTTTGGTGCAAAAGTTTTAGTTTCATCATGTTCTCAATCATGATCTTTGATCTTGGTGGCTTCATGCACCTTCACCTTCAACTAATCTTGAAATCACTTTATTTCTATCATCTTTGACATAGGAACACTTGTACTTGAACAACCTTTTGAATATACCTATCAATTTTTTCCAATTTGATCCGAAACTCCAACCACAATACATTTTCATGTAGTCTTTCATATATTCATTTTTCCAATTTGTGTTCCAACACATTTATTTAGAATGGTTTTTCAAACCAAAAATTTTACATGGATATAAATCCCAACATTTATCTTTTGTATGACCCCTCCTATGGCAATGTGTACACTCAACACTCTTCATTTCTTGAATAAATTTACTTGAAGTTGTAGAATCATTCCCCTTACTTGTGACATACTCGAGACCTTCATACTTTGGCCTCATTGTTGGCTCAATAGGATTTTTCATTCCTTGTTAATGTTTTCCTAATCCTTGACCTTTATAACCCATTCTTTCCATGAGTTTTAAGCCAAAATTATTTTCACTAGCAACATTTAATGCATTATCATCACAACTTACAAGATTCTCAATGACATTAACATGTTTATCTCCATCACAAACAACTTCAACAAAAAAACACTTATCGAATGATGAACTCAAATCTTCGGTACTATGAGAAACATCACATACCAATCTCTTTGACTTCAAACTTTCATTTTCTTTATTTAATTTTGAAATTTCCTATTTTTATAAACCATTCTCTTCTTCTAATTTTGTGATTTCCTTCATTTGAAAATTATTTGCTTCTTCCAATCTCTTTAGTTTGTGTTCTAAGTCATTAACAAATTTTACTCTTTGTTATTATTCTTCATTCCTTTTCTTAATCTCATCAAACAACTTTAGCTTTTCTTCTAGCTCTTTATTCTTCTTCTCAACTTACCAAAAATATTTAAAAAGTTCATCAACTAGCTTTAGCTTTTCTTCTAGCACTTGATTCTTTTCCTTAACTTGACACAAATCTTTCAAAAGTTCACTATTTTTATCTTTAAAAAATCATTCTCACAAATTAAATTTTCATTTTCTTTTAGCACTCTTTTATCGACTTTACCCATTGAAACAAATTATTAGAAAGTTCACCTTATACACTTTCACCTTGATTACCGATTTTTTTTGTTTGAAAACTTCGTGTGCTTACTCTTTTCTTCAATTTCCACTCTTTTGCCACTAACTCATTTGATTGAAAAATTCGACGAAAATTTCCGACGAAAGCTATATACTCAGATGTATCATCGGGCACTTGTGTAGAATTTTCATTTTTAAAAAAATTTATCCCTGACGTTCGTCGGAATTTCAATGAATCTTATTCTTCGTTGAAGTTTCGATGAAGATATTTCGCTGAAATTTCGACGGACTTGCAAAGTTAAATTGTGTCCGATATAAATAAAAATGAGCTCAACTATTTATTGCGACAGTGTTTTGCTCGACGATTTTCTTGGGAAAAATCAGAAAAAATTCAAGAAGATATCGCCAGGTTGAGGGTAGTCATTGTCTTTTTCTGGAATTCATTTGTGAAGTCAGATTTGTACTTCCAGGTTTGAAAATCATATTTTAAAGCAACATCTCATCAGATTTCATTTTTAGTCTTGTGCATTTTCAGAATTTCATTTCCAGATTTTAGACTTGACTTCACAAATTGTTTATAAGGGAATTGTTTATAAATGATGGAAGATTCTTGATGGATTTGGACAAATATTATATTTGCAAGGTTTCAATTTTAACCCTAATGATCAATTTTCAATAGATTTGGGAGCCATAACTAGATAATATCAAAGGCATAGGGATAGCTACAAAGTGAAATAGCTGTCAAGATTTAGGCCTAGAGGGTTGAACAAAGAATTGGGAATGTTTGATAGTGGATAGTTAGAGCCATTTAGCTATGATATTTTTGAAGACTAATTCATAAAGATCTATTTTTCCCTTTGCCAAGTTTCAGAAATAGATTTTAGACCTTAGATGCCAATGTCCTATAAAAGCAGTTATGGTATATCTGTTACCTGAAGTTCTTGAATTCATCTTGACTCTATGAAAATGTATCTATTTTTTATTTGAACAAGAAATAAAGAAAGAAACCAATATTTAAATATTGTGAGATATTTAGAGCAACAAACTAAAAAATGAAAAAATGAAGGTCAAGGCCTCTCTATTTTTCTCAGTTCACTTAAACCTTTTAGATGCTGCCAAACATCTAGAAAGCTATAACTATCATGCACATTATATGATTTCTATTTTTTTTGTACTTTGGAACAGTTTACAAGATGAAATTGTCTCCTCATGTAGAAGTATAAGCTGTCGAATTCCTTCAGAAGTTGGTACAGGAATCAAAAGATGAACCTGTCAAATTGGAAACCAAACTTTTAATGCCAAGAAGAGTTGATTTTGACATGAATGGCATGTTGCAATAACTTTATTAAGTAATAAAATTTATTTAGTTATTTGGGTATGTGCAGGATCATCATGGAAAAAAGAGACCCTTAAGTGGCAAAAAATTCAGAAAAATCAAAGTTAGGCATCTTGACATAAAAATTTGAATAAGTTATCTATATTATTTAAAAAATATGTAAGAATAGAATTTGTAGAAAATTGAATTTAGTTTCTAAATTACTAGGTTTATTTACAAAAACAAAAATGTATTTGGTGAAAATTTGAAATTTCAATACATTAGTACTTAAATTTCAGGGAAAAAATAAGAAGTAGGTGTTTGTCTGACCACCCTAACCACATTAGAATGATAATATTTTTTTATAATATTTTAGATATAAGTAGAGGACTCATGTCATGATGTGATGCATATTTTTTTGTAATTTGTTTCCAAGTAAATAATTAATTATAATTTTTTTATGACAATTTTCAAAAAATATAAAGACTCGTATGTCTGACCACCTTAACTTGGTCAAAAATTCATGAAATTCAATTTTTTATTTTTTAATCTTATAGTATGCAAAGCATAGAATGTGGCGCATGTTTTGGACTCAAAAAATATGATATTATTTGAAAGCTATAGATGTTTTTCAATCAGCCTAAAAATCAACACTTTAGTTGTAATTCAATAGAAAATGAATAATAATAATTTATTAAATTCAAAATAAAGCATAATTTATATTGGTGGAAAGATGAGAATCTCCTTTAAAAACTCTTTTCGTTTCATCAATTTTGGGTAAAAAAAAAGTCATGAGCCACATACCCATCATATTGCCACTTTTTGGCCCACCATGATCTTGCACATACCCATTTGACAACTTGGTGATTTGTGTGTAGATATGCCACCATATGAAATTGCATGGAAAAGAGCACTCCTTACCTTATCAAGTAATATCGAGGTAAGATGTTATAAAAAATAACTTGTTCTTTTAGTGAAGTTGGTCAACCTACTCATGCTTTTCCATGCTTAATTTTTTCCTTTTGGATTGTGCTACTTATGATAATTTTTTAACTTTCCTTGCAACATGTGTATTACCCTCTCAAGTTTTTAACTGGTTAAAAGCAATCTCTTATAAAGGATATAAAATTCCTTAGTACTTTAGATTGTCCTTTATGTTAAGGGAGGCATCTGACTATTGTTTATATAATTCAACTTTATTTGAGAGTAAGCATATTTAATCTCTATGTGGTAAATTCAAACACTAAAAGAAAGTATTTCACCTTATTAGGAAAAATAAAGAAAAAAACCTAAAAGTGCATCACATCTCTGTTGAAAGTGATCCCATATCCTTTGTGATACCTATCCTCTAGCAACTTGACTATCCTTTGTATTTTAGGTTATGCATGAGTTTATTCATTTGATTTCAATGGCCTTGCATAACACTTGAAGAAATTAATTGTGGTAGCTCCTTGAGATATTGTCCATGCACTCCTTAATAAACTTGTAGGTTGTCCTCTTTTGAAACTTTGTGAGATGGAAATATTTATTAGTTTACCATACTGCTATGAAAAAAATGAACCCTTGACAAGATTTATGATGTTTTAAAAGCCCTCTTGACTGCTCAGTTACTTTTCTTTATGTATATTTTAAAGTTTGTCATACTACCCTATCACTGTTATTATTAATTTCAATGCCCCCTTCATGGTTATGACATGGACTAATCATTGTTTATTTGAATAGTCATGACTGTGATCTCCTTTTGGGAATCTATAGTAAAGTGTCATGCCTTTCTTTGAAGTCCATTTCCTTAAATCTTTTCTCTTTGCTTGTTGCTCCTTACCTCTATAGTATCCCTATATTGCATATACATTATAATAACAATTATGGTGATAACTAGTGGACATGGGTATAACATCAAGCATCATACAAATGTAGTTTATATCTACATATATAATACCCCGAGATAATAATATTGTAGCACTAGTCAAAGAATCATCATCAAACTATATTTGTTGATCAAATACAATGAAAAATAAAATATATTAAAATATAAAACATTGATCTTTTCTATCTACTCCACTGTAAATAATAAAGACTTCCAACACTCAAATTGGAAGGAAATTTCTACAGTCTTTATTATTTATAGTGGGGTAGATAGAAAAGATCACTGTTTTATATTTTACTATATTTTATTTTGCAAATAGCATTGGATAGTAAACTGGCCAATACACTGTCAAACATAATGATTGGACCCTATGAATAAATAGGTTATCAATCTTTAATTGAAATTCACATGAGAATTCATACTGACAAATAGTATCAATGAAACTTTGATACTATATAACAATGAATAGTCTCAGTTTGATGAAATTTCAAGACCAATGCATGGATATCATTTGGGCCTCATGGCATTGAACATTGTTTTTATTCAGCTATGATATAATGTTCTTACAAGAAGCACAATACTAGTATGATTGAATGTATTAGAGGAAATAGGAGTTAGAGTAGATAAAAAGAGAAAAAAAATATTGTAGTGTAACCTTATTATTATATAAATAAACAAAAAAATAGTAAGAGTAGGAACCCCAAATATCATGTTCATTTTCTATGTGAATATGTGTGGAATAGAGTGACCCCTTATCTATTTCAATTGATGATAAGGTTATGGTTTATTCTTATTCTCCTTTGCATAGTATACGCTCTAACCAATTTTTAATATTTAGCTTAAAAGTCAAGATAGTATTCCATATTGATTCTATGTCAATAGGAGGGAGGAAGTTGTATATGGATTCTAGAATAAAAATTGTAACTATAAGGTCTCAAAAACGCAAGTTTGAACCACAAGAGGTTTCCAAGCTCTTACAATGTTTTTGGCTAACGTACAAGGCCAAATAATTAACTTGGACCTTCTACTCTTTAGGCTTTGCTAAACCTAGGCAGGTGTACCTATGTGAATGATGTAGATTCAAACTATGTTTCCTACTTGACCAATCTATCCACAATGGCAATTTGACAATGGAGAGATGTGATCCTAATTTGGTATAAATTGTATAACTAATATCAAGGTAAAATCTAATATGTTCAACTAATAGATGTCAAATAAAATGGATAAAACTAAATGATGAAATGGGGAAGACCAGTGCCTCATTGGGTAAATTGAGTCAAATAAAAGTATATGAGGAATGGCTTCTATCTGGCATAAATTCTAATTGTTTGGCATACAAATATTTGTCTATAACTTGTATAAACATGCAAGAATGTAATTATCAAGTTCTTCTTAATGATCCAGATGATGCTTCCAAGTTACTATGAATGACTAGAAGGATTTAATATTTACTTGAAAGAACCAATTAATCATACCACATGAATACAATAAATATGCATCAATAAATTGAACATATGCTTGATATATCAATTTGAATAACAAAGAAACACCAGCCTTGGAAACAAGTTAATAATATTTTCAATTAACTCAACAAACAATTGATACCAGAATGGCACCATTAAAATTAGAGTCCTTTCATTGATTCCTCAAAATTTCATACATGCATCATGGTCCTTTTAAATGTAAGTATTATGGAAATTACCTATTATAACAACCTATTCTCCTTCTAATCTCCCCCCTTTCTTTTTGCTACCAAAATGGATATTTATACATCAACCGCTTGAAAGGACACATCCTTTCAGAAATGTCTTATGTTAAAACAACAATAAATTAAAAAAGGTAATTAGGCTCTGTTAAGCCATAAGTGAATCTTCGACATGTGGTCCAAGTAGTCCCAGTTCTCATGCGTATCTGCATCTCCCAATGCATTCTGGATCGTGATCTCCATTTTCACCATCTTTTCATTTTGTTTGCATGCTTCATCTAGTGTTATATCTTTCGCGGTAGCTGTCTTCATAATTTCTTGCAATATTGAATCACTTTCACCTTTCCACCTAGCCATTTCTTTTAATCTTCCTCCATCATCGAAGAATGCAGTCAATCACTTTTTGGTGGTATCAATTAATCCCTGCGCATCCCCTCACAATTCTTCAAAAAAGTCTCTATGCTTATTCATAAGATAATTTGCAGCCTCAATTGCCACATTATCAGGAGCATCCCTCTGGTTTATTTCCTAGAGCTTCTCTAGAATCCTACCATCCATTCTTTCATGTTCTTGTAATGCAACAAATTTATTTGAGTGTATTCCCCAGAGCTTATTCAATCAAGTTGTTAGACTGGCTTGTCTTTTCTTAATTATTGCTACAAGTGCATCATATTTTCCTTGAGAATATGCACTTGACCCTTCCCAATGATCTTTTTCTTGTGAAATTTCACCATGGATGAGCAGCTTGGTTGACCCCATTGTAACTCCTAATAAATCTTTTAGGCGGTCATTTTCTCTCAACATTCTCTCATTATTCGTTTTGTACATTTCTTTTTCCTTGATCAACATCTCTATTTGAGCTTTGTTCAGTTTTACTACATTGATCCCAATATCTATTGTTGCCACATGATCAACCTCCCCAGCCTTTAGGGTCATAACATGGGTATGTGCAGGATCATCATGGAAAAAATAGGCCCTTAAGTGGCAATAAAATTCGAAAAAATCAAAGTTAGACAACTTGACATAAAAATTTGAATAAGTTATCTATGTTTTTTTTAAAAATATGTAAGAATATAATTTTTAGAAAATTGAATTTAGTTTCTAAACTACTAGGTTTATTTAGAAAAATAAATAAATCTATTTGGTGAAAATTTAAAATTTCAATTTAGTAGTACTTCAATTTCAGGGAAAAAATAAGAAGTAGGTGTCTGTCTGACCACCCTAACCACAATAAAATGATAATATTTTTTTATGATATTTTAGATATAAGCAAAGGACTCATGTCCCGATGTGATGCATATTTTTTTGTAATTTTTTTTCCAAATAAATAATTAATTATGAATTTTTTATTACAAATTTTAAAAAATATAAAAAATTATACGTCTAACCACCTTAACTTGGTCAAAACTTCATGAAATTCATTTTTTTTTTTTAATCCTATAGTATGCAAAGCATAGAATGTGACGCATGTTTTGGATTCAAAAAATGTGATACCGTTTGAAAGCTATAGAATTTTTTCAATCAACCTATCAATCAGGACTTTACTCGTAATTCAAATAGAAAATAAATAATAATAATTTATTAAATTAAAAATAAAGCATAATTTATATTGGTGGAAAGCTAAGAATATCTTTTAGAAACCCTTTTCATTTCATCAATTTTGGGTAAAAAAAAAGTCATCAACCACATGGGCCATCATATCACATATCGCCACTTTTTGGCCCATCATGATCCTACACATATCCACATGCTCGAATGCCTTCGTAGTATCAATGATAATTGATTTCCTATGAGGTGGATACAAGGCCCAAATCATTAATGACCCTTCATCTGGATTGTACTTTGACCTTGCATAGACTTCTGTCACCTTTTCCGGGCTGACCTTGTGTGTAGCATTACTGTTTTTTAGGAAACTATCAAAGACTAATGCAGAATTGAGATCCAACCTTGGAAAAACCATAACACCAACACTTTCTAACATTTTCCTTCCCTTTTCAAGTGTCATACTCACCATCTCTCTGTCCACACTCATCTTTAGATCATTCAGTAGGGTGGGTGCATTGAAATGGGTAGCCATTCCGTGGACACCCTTTAAAAAAAAAAGTTTTTGGACATAACACATGCGCGTTATAACGCGCTTGCATTATGTCGTTAGTTAAACCTAGGTAAGGTCTAGCGGATAAAAACTACAAAGAGATAACGCGAATGCGTTATAACGCGCTCGCGTTATTGATTGTTAAAAGTAAAAAAAGAAATGCAAATCTCTCATTTGCATTTCGACTATTTTTTTTGTGCACCTGTGGCGAAAAACACCAAAATAGTGCGCTCGCGTTCGGGGAGAGGAATTTATTCACCAAGCATCCAAATTTCTTCGCAACGATGGTGCCACGACGACGAGGAGCTGTAAGAGGTAAGGATTCTATGCTTTTTATTTTGAATTTGTTAGTTTTAGGTTGATTTGATATCTATTTGTTTGAAATTTTAGGAGATGCAAATCAACCTACAAACCCTCAAAATCCTCAACAGAGGACCAACCAAATCCTCAAGATCAAAATCAACCTCCTCCACCAATCACTCAACCACCTCTTGGCACTCAACAAAATTTAATGAGTGAAATTGAAAATAACAAAAAACAAATTGAGGATTTGATCAATAGGTTGAGTGATCCAAATGGTTCAACCATAGAAAGAATGACCCTAGCAAATTCCTTGAAAGATTTGTTAACACACGTAGATTCAATTAGCAAACAAATAACTGGATGGGAAGATAGGAGGCAGGCGGCCAGGGAGTATTATACAAATAAACTATCATACAAGGATGTGAAAGATTTAAAAATAACAAAAGGTGATTTGTGCTCATTATTAATCGACCCACGCACAAATCAAAATCTTACCCTCAATGCAAAGAGGTTTCCTATCCATTGGTGCCACCACCAACAAATGAAGGAGCGATTTTATGATAGGTGGTACATGGTCTTCGATTACCCACCGTGCAACAATTGCGAGGTCCTGCAATATTTCCTTAGGAAACTATATAGTGAGTTCATATTGAATAAAATCCCAAATTATTTTGATATGAGGGATTTCCAAGGGAGAGGTGGGGGGTCAGCTCAGGATAGACCTGGTGCACAGCCAGATCCTACGCGGCAAGGTAGACGAGCTCTCGCTAGGCCGCCTCATGAGCACATTGTTATGCCTTCCGTCGTGAAGGAAAGTGCTGACGTAGAGACATTGCAGGCAATCAGTACTTTGACCCAGAGTGTCATCCATCATACTAGCCCTATTCTATAGCGCCATCTAGGGGAGTCTTCTAGTGGTGGTCTTCGAACACATGTGTGTCAATCTTGTGGAGCTACTTGTTCACATGACCCCACTGACCCTCAGGAGACTGGTACATAGAATCCATCTGGAGCTATGGAGATGGAGAGGGCAGCTGATATTTTGCATGAGGTATATGGCATTGATAGTCAGGTAAAAGTTATTGCATGTGTTCATTGAATTTAATTTATTAAATTTCGATTTTGAAATGCAAGATTAACTAAAAATGTTTTATGATTTTAATAAAATTGCAGGGTCATAGTGTTGAGACTGGATACACCGGCCCCCCACCAACCTATTTTTGTAGTACACCTATCGCTAGGGTATGTAACTAGTAAACAATTATAAGTTTATTGCATATTAATGGAATTGTTTTACGAATGGTAATTTAATATGCAATTTTGGATGTTGAACAGACTAATATTGGAGGTTTTGATGGAACACTTCCCAGTGGCAGTGGATTTACTCAAACCTTCACGTAGGTAATAGAATAAAGAGTTTAATTAATGAATCAAGTACTTAATAGATTTGTGTAGTTTCTACATGCACATCGTTGATTATGTTGAATAATTTGTTGTTTTATTTTCAGTTGTTGCGAGACGATACACCTCCGAATGTGACGAGGGCAATGGATATTGGTGTGACATCTGCTATACAATCCTCGATGGCTCTGACAGAAGAGGTATGAGGCAAATTAGTAAATTTTAATTTACATTTGTTGTTATAGATGTTAGTTAGTCAGAAATCAAACCATTATTGATTCACGTAGTTTTTGTCTATTTGTATGGTTTATACAGGGCTTGAGCATGCCTGAGCATGGGCGTGAGGATATTTCCCTCGTGGAGAGAGATCGTGAGATGGCTGTAAGTGATTATTTTGTCAAATATATCATTTTTTATAATGTAATTTCTATATATTCATGTCTTTACTTCTTATTGTAACAGTTAAAACTTCACCATGAACTAAACCCTAGGAGGAGTAGTAGGAGCACTCCACAAGCGCAGCAAAAATGAGTGACAGACCTATCACCATCTGAGTGAAAAGGAAAGGGAAAGATTTTATTTCTTGGGCATGGAGAGCAATGACTTTTGATTCCATAGTCTTTTATTGTATGCCTGCATGGCAGTTTTGTACATATTTTTTATTGGACATATTTGACATTGTATGCCTAGATGGCATTCTCGTAAGCCTATATGGCTATTTTGTACATATATTTCATACTTATATCGACATATATTTATGTATTCCTACATGGCTATTTGGTTAATACAAATATCTTTTTTCGATGCTTGTCCATATTTGCATTCTAAATTGATGGTTCAATAGATATGAGTTACGTATATTCAAGTGTATACTTTACAACTTATGTGTATACTTTGTGACTTACGTGCATTCAGTGTATACTTTGTGGCTTACATGTTTTCATGCATATACCTTGTATTCGTGCATATACTTTGTTTTAATTTGTGTATACTATGTATTCATTTGTATACTTTTTGAGGCTTACATGTTTATGAGTACTTGTAGTTCCCTTATTGACATGTACATGTTTGACTTATTCACGTGTATAAATATTAATTGGTTAGCCATAGCATTGATCTATGTCATCCTCAATGCATGATCCTTGAGATGGAGTAAGTACACCCTCAAGGTCAAAAGGAGTTTTCCTTTATAGAAGGTCTGAATCCATTATCATTCTCCATTAGTTCTTCATGTATCCACTCCCCATTAATGGTTGTCTCATGACCTTCATGAAACAAAGCACTTATCTCATTTGTGATAGAAGAAATGTATGAAGATTTATCTTCCTCCTTATGAACCATTCATTATCATGAGAGATGGGTTCTTGTGAACCACTACTGATGAATCAAGGGTCAATGAGTTTGACTTGTAAAACTACATGATTGAATCCGGATAGCAATATCACAATATTTATATATCTAAATACTGCCATTGAATCCTGAATACTGCAATCTTACCCACACAAGATTTTGGAAGATGCTTCCCACCCTTCCCTTAGTGGTTGCTCTCATTGCACCTTCTACCTAGCTTCATCTTGGTGTAGACAATACGAAGACCCCAACTTGAGATCTTCACAAATGCAAGAACAACTGCATCCTTCCTGCAGCTTGGATGGATCAACTTGCAACCAAGAACCCACGCTACTTCCTGGTGTAGATTTCCTTCAAAACGCTTAGAACCTTCTGCCTCTGATACCATTTTGATGTAGAGGAAACAACACAAGATAGTGGCTCATCCACCCTTCTCACTCCTTAACCTACTGATCACTACTGATCACTACTGATCAAGACATGTTCTTAAGCCTCTAACTCTATCCACCACCTTTTCATTGTTCAAAGCCTGAGTCACACATTGCTCAAACAAAATGGTCGAGCGATGTAATGGTTTCTTTGAAAACCGTTATACATTTAAAACCATACAAGAATTTCACACTCAGTTATATTACGTATATTCCCTATCGACTGAAACCATTTTTCCCATTCCATTCGGGACTATCATAAAGAAACCCAAAAACAAGACATCCATGACATTCAAAACAATAGTGAATCCTTCAAAACTAATCTGCATTCACAATTTGCAAAACAATAAACCAGGAAAGATAGAGAGAACAACACGATGGGAAATGGAAACTCCTCTTTAACAAATTCCAGATATTAACACTTCAAAAACATACATGCTTTAAATGGCTCTTTGGCCGAAGGTCAGAGAGCCCGATTTCTTCTCCCTCTTGTTTACTCTCTTTTTTGTTTTCCCGTAGTTGCACTCTCTATTTCCTCTATCTCCCCGTATTCGGTTACATGTTGTCTCTTTATAGAGATTCTAGGGTAGTTAGATAAATTGTTCATCTACCTGATATTCCCATTCGGTTACAACTGTCATTTAATCCTTTTGATGAATATATCATTGCAATTTTAAACACTTAACCATTTCTTAACATGGTCCCACGAAATTCTAAATGACTAAAACATTACAAAATTATGAAGCTTGTCATAAATTTCAAGAGTCGAGGTATCCCCGCACCAGTATCCTAGTTGTCCCTTTGTTGATTTATCTCCTCACTGATCCATCTTATTGGATTCTTTCACCTTTTACCCTTCGCTTTCTTGAAAAACTCAATTTTAGGCCTTGTAGCCTTCTGCCCCAATTTGGCCTCCTAGAACCCGTTTTCTTGACTTTTCTCACAATCAGTCTTAAAAACCCCCAAATGTTTTTGTAAATTCTTTCTTTTGATCATCAAGGCTCCAATATTTATGAAGCCTTAGGTCCTACAAGTTTTCGTACATATGATTGTCCTCAAACCCCCTATTTTCAAGGGTTCCTATGGTTTTTGGCTCTTTTTCCTTCTTTTAGGGCTCCAACGACCTCCTCAGCTCTCCTCCTAGTACACACATGACTGAGATACATGTTCCTAAACTTTGATACTCTTTATTGGCACAAACCAATCCATTTAGCAACTCTCCTTGCTGCTGTCCTCTCCAAGCTACTAGCCAGAATGCACTTGCACTCGCCTAGCGCTTGATGATTTCATCACCTCCCTGCAAAACAAGACCCCTTAACCTATATGTACACTATTTACATAGTCCCCAACTTGATTCCAAGTGGCCATGAGAGGAAAGCCACGGGAAGTCAAGTGGGACTCATTATTCACAAAACTGGCCTGAACCGGCAATGAGACCAAGAAAACCAAAAACTTGCAAAAAGATAACTAGTCGGTCTAGATGACTAATCTAATGCTACACAAGATAATTAAGTGACACAAATGGAAGAATCAAAGCATTAGATAAGTCCCTTCAATCCATTCTTGACTGGATGAAGGCCCAAACACAGAAATTCAATGAAAACTTGCTCTCTTCCAATCACAAAAATGTACTCTCCAAGTCTCAATTCGCGAAAACAATCCTCCAACCCAGGTATTAGGGTTTTTCTGACCTTATATACCTTTCTCCCACGTTCTAGGACCCTTCAGTCGGGCTTAGAGCATCATTAATGTCATTTTCCAACTTTTAGGACAAATAGCCAAGGCAACATTGCTCAAAATGCTCACAGTGTCCAAGACTTACCCAAACCGCAAGCCCCTAACAAACCTATTTCCAATTCACTCATCAAAAACACTCTTGGGACTTTATATCATAGTCCTTATTCCCTCTTTCATCCTAATCTAATAGTAGCCACTTTTCAAATCAATCTTGGAGTAGTACCTAGCACCCCCCTAAACAATCCATTAAGTCTTCTATCCTAGGAATAGGAAACCTATATCTAATGGTTATCCTATTTATGGCCCTAGAATCATTACACATTCTCCACTTATCTCCCTTCTTAGGTGCCAACACCACTAGAACAACACATGGGCTTATGCTTTTCCTGATCAACCCTTGGTCCAAAAGTTCTTGAACTTGCCTTGCTATCTCCTTGTTCTGCTCCGGTGTCATTTTGTATGCAGCCTTGTTAGGCAATGTTTCTCTTGGTACAAAGTCAATTTGATGACTGATTGCCCTCTTAGGTGGTAGTGTAGCTGGTGTGCCTTCACAAATGATATCCTTGAACTGATCCAATAGTTGCTTCACCTCTGCTATCATAGGTAGCCGACTAGGTGACTCCTCCTCCTTTGGCTTCAACATGATTGCATAGACAACTCCTTCTTCCTCCTTCATGTCTCTTAGGAATTCCTTTCCACTCATCAAAAGTACACTGGATTCTGCCTTTTCCACTATCCTTCTTGGGGAAAAAACTTCATGGTTAAGCGCTTGAGCTGGAGTATATTGGAATGGGTGACCTCTCGGGAAGGCCTAGTGCCTCACCTCTATGAGAATCACTTAGATGAAATGATTGCTAAGTGGGCCATTCAATATCATTTCAAATTTGCAACTTAAGACTCCTCCAACCTAAGGGATCGATCTGGTGGAACATAGCTCAAAGCGATTCCACATGTTTCGGTGCAAAAGAGGACCATGAATAGCATAAATATACCTATTTGGACGTGTTGGAATAGTCCGCTTGGTCACACAAGTTGCAGAACGAAAGTTGCACCACTTTGCAACTTTGCACTGCTTGCATTTAATGCTTCTTCCATCAAGTGAAAATCCGCCACCACTGGAAAACCACTTTGAGATAGCCAAAACCGAGAGAGATTTTTGTAGACAGGCTCAATGCAATCCTATAGGATCAAATGAGAAGTTTCTATGCATCACAGTATCCAAGTAATAACATGCTAAAGTTTGCAACTATTTTGCACTTTGGACCCTTAAGGGATCGATCCGGTGGAACATAACTCGGAGCGATTCCACATGTTTCGGTGCAAAAGAGGACCATGCCTACGGTAAAAATACCTATTCAGATGTGTTGGAATAGTTTGCTTGCTCACACGAGTTGCAAAGCGAAAGTTGCACCACTTTGCAACTTTGCACAGCTTGAATTTGACACGTTTTCCATCAAGTGGAAATCCACCGCCAAAAGAAAACCACTCCAAGATAGCCAAAATCAAGAAAGGTTTTCCTAGAGGGGTCCAATGCCTTTCTATATTATCAGATGATAAGTTTCTAAGCATAACGATATCCAAGTAATAGCATGCTGAAGTTTGCAGCTATTTTGCACTTTGGACCCTTAAAGGATCGATCCGGTGGAACATAGCTCGGAGCGATTCCACGTGTTTTGGTGTGAAAGAGGACCATGCCTACCATAAAAATACCTATTCAGATGTGTTTGAATAGTCTGCTTGCTCACACGAGTTGCAGAGCGAAAGTTGCACCACTTTAGAACTTTGCACAGCTTGAATTTGACACGTTTTCCATCAAGTGAAAATCTACCGCCATGAGAAAACCACTCCAAGATAGCCAAACTCGAGAGGTTTTCTAGAGAGTTCAATTCCTTTGCTAGGATCAGATGAAGTTTCTAAGCATCCGCGGTATCAAGTATTAACATGTTGAAGTTTGTAGCCATTTTGCACTTTGGACCCTTAAGGGATTGATTTGGTTGAACGTAGCTCGAAGTAATTCCACATGTTTGGGTGTGAAAGAGGACCATGCCTAACATAAAAATACCTATTCTAATGTGTTGGAATAGTCCACTTGCTCACCGCGAGTTACTGACGAGTTGCACCTTTGCAACTTTACTTGCGACTTGAATTTGACCCGTTTTCCATCAGTGAAATCCGTATCGCGAGAAAACCACTCCAGGAATGGCCAAAATCAAAGGTTTTCTAAGAGTTAATTCCTTTATAGGATTAGGCGAAGTTTCTAAGCATCATAGGTATCCAAGGAGTACTAACGCTCTTTGAAGTTTACTGACCTATTTTGGACCCTAAAGGGATCGATCCAGTGGAACATAGCTCGGAGCGATTCCACGTGTTTCGATGCAAAAGAGGACCATTCCTATCATAAACATACCTATTAGGATGTGTTGGAATAGTCCACTTGCTCACATGAGTTGCAGAGCGAAATTTGCACCACTTTGCAACTTTACGCAGTTGAATTTGACCGCGTTTCCATCAAAGTGAAAATCGCGTAGCCACGAAAACCACTCCAAGATAGCCAAAATCGAGAGAGGTTTTTCTAGAGGGGTCCAACACCTTTCTATAGGATCAGACGAGAAGTTTTTAAGCATCACGGTATCCAAGTAATAGCATGTTGAAGTTTGCAGCTATTTTGCACTTTGGACCCTTAAGGGATCGATCCGGTGGAACATAGCTCGAAGCGATTCCACATGTTTCGGTGTGAAAGAGGACCATTCCTACCATAAAAATACCTATTAGGACATGTTGGAATAGTCTACTTGCTCACACGAGTTGCAAAAAAATGTGTACAAATTGTTTACATGACCTTTATATGACCTTTTTCACATTGTTTACATTTCAAAATTCAAAGTTTGCAAATTTTCCTACTCAAGGCATTTACAGAACAAGGTGCTACTACACCAAACATGAACTTCCACCTTAAAATATTTGAGTATATCTCATTATGTAATTAAATCTTATTACAATGCCTCTGGCACTTCATTCTCTCAGATCTTTTACAATGTCACTCATACATTCAAGATTCTTTTTAAATGTCTACATCATAGGTGCTCATCATGAGGTTAACTTCAAATGAGTAACTTGAGATTCCCTCGCTAAGCTTCACATTATCTCTTATAATGGCTTGAAATCAAAATTGAGATTTGTCAAAATCATCAAAATAAGTATGTTGCATTGATTTTTTCGCTGAGATTTTTGATAATGGCTCTTAAATCAGCATTTTCTGCAATGAAAGATCAATCAACCCTTAGTAGTTTACTTACAAATACGCAAAGTAAAAGAGAAAAAGAAAGAGCATCCAAAATGGAAATGAAATAAAAATAGATGGAAGGCACTTACGGATGTTGCATGCAGGCATCAAAATAAGGATGTTGCATTGCTTTTCTGGTTGACATTCTCTTTGATGGCTCATATATCAGCATTTTTTGCAAGGGGACACCAATCACTATAAAAGAAGATGATAGCATTGGCATCAAACAAATTAATGTGCATACAAGTATAAATTAATAAGAACCAATGTGCATATACTTACAAATTAATCCAATGAACCATCCGGGTCTGCTCTACTCTTTATTGTGTCAAGTATTGCCTCATGGTCAGACTCACGGACCTTCCATAACGTCTTGTTCAAAGTTCTACCCCCATATTTGGTCAAATGAACATTGGATGCCACGACAAGGTTTGAGTAATGAAGAATCTTACGATGCATGTCAAAGTCCTGAAATAGCCAATGTTTAACACTTGAATGTGGGTACCTTCTAAGCCATGTTCCAGTAACCACAACTAAGTCTGTAGGGTATTCGATGTTTTCTCCATCTATAAGTGGGGCCTCCAATTTCTTTTTGGTCTCAACACAACGACACAAGTAATAGTCTATTCCCTCTTCATTGTCTTCATCTGCAATAATTGCATAAACATGCCCTGCATTGATAGGTGCAAAAAATCTCTTGGAATTTGTCAACATTACAAATACAGTACAAATTAAGATCTAACGATATGGAATTTTACACTTCTAAGAAAGTAGATATATCACCTCGTTGAACTAGATCTGATATGTGGTCAAAATCGACCAATGATTCTATCTATGTCATTTCCAATGCCGTCAGAGGGTGATACGTGTGAAGTGGGCTAAGATAACTTGTCAACCATTTGTCAACCCACTCCCCTGACTCACAATCATTCCAGTCTTGCATTGTACATGAAGAAAAAAAGCATGCCATCTTTCATGTATCGATACTCCATGAACCTGTATTTGAGCTAAGGAAAGAGTGTACCTCACTCGATCCTATTATTGTACAACAGTCTTCATATGGTGCAATGTTAGTATCATCCATCAACCAAAAAAATCTATGAACTAAAGACGTACCTTCATTACCTAGACCCATCAAAGCATTACACCACTTGATGATTGATTTTGCATCTATCAACTTTGCACTGTCTTTATACTTTAACTCTTCTTGTGCTAATGCTCTTTTCACACATGCTCTTGCACCATCATGCTCCCCCTTTCCATGTCCAGCCTCACAAAAGTTCCACATATGTTGAACACCTGTAATGACATGCATCCTGCACAACCAGTAGAATATGCACGAGTTCTTGAACTGTGCTGCACAATTATCAGACCATATTATATGTTGATCGTATTATATGCCCCTCTGAGCCAAAGCACTGTAGAACATCTGGAAGCAACCTTGCACGAACTCTGCAGAATGTGTGCGATCATCACTAATGTAAAAGTGGTACTCCCTCATTACCTTCCTTTGCTCATCTGTACTATCAGATGCATGAATAAATGCTATGTGCACAAATATCGAAACTTGTGTAGAGTTGTAATATTGTGACTGCACCTCATGTTGTGGTTGTAGAGTGTATTTCTCTGCAAAGTCAACCATGGATACTATGCTTCCAACTGGAAAGGTGTCCTTGCATAGCTTGAACTGCATGTCCAACCATCGGGCTCTATGGGTATGCATTGCATACTTAGATAGTATACTGTCACAAAATGTGGTCATAAATTTGTACACTGGAATCTTCTCAATAACCAAATCACACCTTTTTGCTTGACACCCATCTTTTGTATCATATGCCACTATTTTATACTTCCCAAACTCTACTAGTTTTTGTCCCACCTCATTTGTGCTTTCCATATGTTGACATACTCGCATACGCTGGAAGCCACCGCAACGCTCGCATGAACCATCCAAGCATGTTGTCCTATAGAATATCTGGCCATCCTCTCTTTGACATAAAATTTTTGATAAGAACTCTCTTGAAGATTTTGGTGGGGCTTCTATGCCACAATCCTATAAAACATCGTTAGTATGCAAATCTAAAAATATAGAATGATAAACATCGTAATGGTTAGAAAATTCAATATGTAGTCTACAACAACAAGTAGTGCATGTGTGATTTATCTTGACATAAAAAGGTTTAAGCAGTTCAAAATATCTTTGAGAAATACTAATTTGAGGATAATCATTTTCAAATTTATGAAAAATTTGGGTTTGAGTCATATCCAAAAAATGCTTTGGATGTGGCTCACGATTCCGACTACCGATTCTCCTTCTTACCACATCCCTTTGATTTGGAGATGGCCTTGTGTTATTCTTCCAATACTCTTCAATTAGTGTTCTCAAGGCTTTGACAACTTCTTTATCTTTCATGACAGTCTCCCCGAGAATGCCCATAATTCATTTGTATCATTGCCCTCAATTCTTTGCCGCCTTTGAATGGCCCTTGATAAAGTTTTTCTACTAATTCCTATTTTTTCACTAGTCTTTCTAATTAGGCGAGCTCTCTTTGTTTGACAACTTACCAAAGTTGATGTAATCACATGTCGGGTGACATTACTATCCTTTGAGCGTGAGGTCTTACCCACACTCTCATAAGCATCCATTAGATTCTTCACAATAGTGTCTTCACTCGATCCATTCGATGTTCTCAACCCAAGAGTCTTCATGATGTTCCTATACTTTACACCCCGCATCATTTCAACAAATAGTTGACATCTTGCAGTCTCATTTAGCCTTTCAAAGAATCGTTCCCAAATCTTATCAACATATCTTCTACAAGTGTGTGTTGAAATCTTACCTTCCATGTTCTGCAAAATCTCATCATCAATATTAATCAAATACTTTGGTTTTCTATGCAAAATTCTTGGTGGTGTTCTCCTAGGTACATACATCTCAACATTAGGAATTTCATCAATATTTAATTGAGGTGGGCTAGATTGCATACCTTCAATCGAGGGTGGATAAGAAGACATACCTTGAGGTTCACATGGGAATGATGGCATACCTTCTTCGTCAATTTCGAGTGATGATGTACTCTCAACTTGATATGTGTTGGATGGTGTCCAACAATATTCACTTGCGGTAAATGGTGTCCCTCCATATTCACTTGCAGTAGATGGTTTCCATCCATATTCACTTGTGCTAGATGGTGTCCCTCCATATTTGCTTGTGCTTAATGGTGTCCCTTCATATTCACTTGTCGTAGAGGGTGTGTCTCCAACTACGGTAACTAAATATGTCTTACAACAATGCTTTCACATTCGTGCCTTTTGTTCTGCCAATTCCTATTCTCTTTTTGATGGTTGAGGTTCCTCTACAATCGGGTTGTTCTCATCAATCGTTTCCAATTACTTCTTTTCACGATATGTCGCCACCCGAACTCTCTCCTTTTCTTTCAAGGTTTCGTTCTCTTCGTCTATTAGTTTCCTCTTTGTCTTTTTCTTTGGCATGGCGGATAATTTTATCTATACCATGGTAATGAGATGAATATTAGTTCCTAAAAAATGTATCCATTCAAGATAATTGAAAAATATGTTATTGAAGGCTTCATTTAAATAATACTTACAATCATCTTGTACAAAAGTAGTCTTTTATTGTTGATGGTTCTAGCCAACCACCAAGGGAATAAGGACTATGATGTAAAGTCCCAATAGTGTTTTTGATGTGTGAGTTAAGGAAAACTTAGGGTAGTCTAGAGCCTTGAAGTTTGGAGAAGCCTGAATGATGAAACTAGGCAAATTAGTCCATGTAGACTTGGCAATTTATCCTAAAAGTGGGAAAAGGGCATTAATGATGCTCTAAGCCTGACCCAAGGGTCCTAGCACATGGGAGAAAGGTATATAAGGTCATAAAAACCCTAATTGAGCATGTGGGAAAGCTATTGTACGATTTTGAGTTTTGGAAGGGGAATTTGTGAGTTGGAAGAGTGCAAATTTCATTGAATTTCTATTTTTGTGCCTTCATCTAGTCAAGAATGGATTGAAAGGACCTGTCTAATGCTTTGAGTCTTTCAATTGTGTCACTTAATTACTATTTGAAGCATTATATTAGCCATTTAGTTGAATTGCTTTCTATTTTGCAAGTTTTTAGAGTTTTTGGTCTCATAGCCGGTTCATGCCAGTTTTTGGAAATAATGATCCCCACTTGAATTCTCGTGGCAAGGCTACCATGGAAACTTGGAATCAAGTAGGGGAATGTTTTTATAGTGTACATATGGTGTGTGGTGTCTTGGTTTGCAGGGGAGATGGTGAATTCATCAAGAACTAGGCGAGTGCAAGTGCATTTTGGCTAGTGGCTTGGAGAGGACAGTAGTAAAGAAAGTTGCTAAATGGACTAGTTTGTGCCAATCAAGAGCAAGAGAGTGTGGGAACATGTATTCCAGACATGTGTGTGCAAGGAGGAGAGTTGAGGAGGTCATCGAAGCCCTCAAAGTTGGAAAAAGGAGCCAGAACCCTAGAAACCCTCAAAAATAGGGGGTATGAGGATAGTCCTATGTACGAACGCCAAAGGGACTAAAAACCTGGTAAATATTGAAGCCTATGGTACCACTAGAAAGAATCTATAAAAATATTTGGGGGTTGTTAAGACCGTTTTTGAGAAAAGCCAAGAAAACGGGTTCTAGGAGGCTTAATTGGGCAAAAGGCTACAAGGCCTAAAAGTGGGTTTTTCAAGAAAGCGATTGGTACAAGGTGAAAGAATCCTATGAGATGGATTAGTGAGGAGTCAAATCAACAAGGGGATAGTGAGAATACCCTTTCGTAGCCCCTCAAGTGGTTAGGATACTTTGGGTCGGTGTGGAGCCCAGGGAAGCTTAGTGGTGAATTGAGAGCAATGGTGAAAATTTTGAAATTGGTGGAGAGTCTTATGAGGTGAGAGGGGTTTATGAGGGATCCCTGAGTAGGGTAGAGAGGAATACCCTAGGAAGACCAAAGAATAGGTCTTGGGAAGAGAAAGATTTCTCTTCAAAGATAAGACTCCCCATCAATTGTTGAAGGATTGGTCTATGTAATGAACTTTTGACCTTGTGCAGGGTATTTTGAAGATGTTTGATGCTTTGGAATGGTCTGGGAATGGTCTTAAAGGATGAATTTTGGTGAATGGTTATGAATTTCTATAATTGGCAAGTGTAAAATGGTAATTGGAAAGTGTAAATAATTGTGTATATAATTTACTAATTTAAAATGTGCATTGACAACCTTAGGTTATAATGACAAACAAAACAAAAATGAAAGAAAGCCATAATAGAATGAAAGAAAATTTGTAAAGACTTCACATACCTTAAAAACCAGACTTTCAAATGGAGGAATTCAACCCAATTATGTAGCCTTAGCTTCTTCTTTCTTCAAACTCCACAACAATTTGACTTGTTTAAAAGCTTGTTCCCTTCCACACTTCAATTGTATATCAGTTTTCAATGGAATTCAAACTTCAATTGATATTATATGTCTTTCAATGTCGAGACTCTGCTATTTCATGAAAAGGTGGTAAAAAGATCATGGAAAAGGTGATGGAAAGTGAAAAAGATGCTTGCACACTTCACAACATCATCAAATATATATTTTTTGTCGGAGCACGCGTAGAACCAGGGGAATATGTAGACTGTGGACCTTCAAATCACAAGTATATTGATTTTTTTACCATTTTAGTAAACTACAAAACACACACGCGTTATAACATGAGCACGTTATGTTAAATTAAGTTTTCTTAGTGTATTTTTTATAGTATAGGGGTTTCTGAGAGAGTGGGAGGGAGAGAGGGGGAGAGTGGAAGATAGAGAGGGATGGAGAAGGGGAGAGTGGGAGAAAGAGAGAGGGAGAGAGTGGGAGATAGAATGGGAGATACAGAGGGAGGGAGAGAGGCGGAGAGTGGGAGAGAGTGGGAGAAGGGGAGAAGTGGAGAGTGGGAGATAGAGAAAGAGGGAGAGAGGGAGAGAGTGGGAGAGTGGGGGAGAGTGGAAGAGAGTGGGAGAGTGGAGGAGAGTGGGAGAGAGTGGAGGTAAGTGTATAGGGCATAAGGATTAGGGTTTAGAATAATGGGTATAGGGTATAAGGATTAAGGTTTAGAATAATGGGTATAGGGTTGAGGGTATTGGGTTTCAGATTGAGGTTTAGGGTTTAAGTATAGGGTTGGGGGATGATGTTCAGGGCTTAGGTTATAAGGTTGAGGGTATAGGGTATAAGGATGAGGGTTGAAGGTGTAGGGTTGAGGTATAGTGTTCAAGGTTGGGGTGTAGGGTTAACTGTATAGGGTATAGGGATTAGGGTTTAGAATATTGGGTATAG
>VCHN02000014.1:69277866-69303070 GCA_007115665.2 Sequoiadendron giganteum | reverse complement strand
TGTAAATACTGTGTTCCTGCTTAATAAATAATGCTAAGTGAAGCACATATCTGCGCAAATTCTAGAAGTAATGCCGCTTAAAACAATGCGGATGTACATGTGTGAAAATCTTCTGAATACTCCGGTCTAGTTTATTATTTTACTGTGCTTTTGCGTATGTCATAAAGTTCCTTCAACTCCCCCTTGGTTCTCCATTAGTATCGCCCTCTGGCAGCCTCAAAGATTTGTCTTCTATGATCATTGAAGCATTTGGCAGTCGGGATGATGTTTAGAGGTTTGTTATGAAGGTTTGTGATGAAGTTTGACTTTGGAACATGACTGTTTTGTGCGTTGATGATGTAAAATCTATGTATAATTGGTATGAAAATTTTGGTATGGCTCATATTCCTTCATAATACTCTAGGGTTAAGTATTTACATTTTGTTTTTATTGTATTTTTTTTTTTTAATTCATCACTTACAGCGTGATTTTAATATTGAGAAGACATGAAATAAGGCATTTTTTTTAATTTAGGAGATTGTATTGTAAAATACATTTCTTTTAATTTATTTTTTAAAATTCTTACATAATTTATCAAGATCGTACTAAAACATCTGCGTTTTCAATTTGAGGTCATTAGAAGGATTTATTGAGAAATTAGAGGATTTATGTAGAAATTAGAGTATTTATCAAATTCACTAAAGAATTATAAAACATCAAGTTTCTAGTTGATTTTTTTGAAATGTGAGGTCTAGGCTTAAGCAAATCAAACCAAAAAAATAGTTTAATTTAAATTATTATAAAAAATAATATGCCAACATTATTGTAAGAAAAAAGAAAGAATATATTGATAAAATATTCAAACAAACAACTTCTATTAAGACATATGTGGGATTCCTAAGGGTATATACACATGATATGATCTAGAAAGCTAATATGACTCAAGGAGAAGGAGGAGACGAAGGAGAAAAAGGAGAAGATGAAATAAAAGAAGGGAGTAGACAAAGAAGAAAAGGAAAATGAGAAGGAGGAAGAGAAAGAAAAGGAAAAATGAAGGACAAGGAGAAGCAGGAGAAGAATAAGAAGTGGTACCAAAACTAAAAATATCATATCACACACTAACCCTATTTGGAGAGATGTCAAAGACTCTACCACAAAAAATAAAGTAGGATCATCACATTTAACTAGTCTTTAAGGAGAAACTCCTTAATATTGGGTCATATAATTACCCCTATTTGCAAATGAATGAGAGTGGGAAATTGGTATCTAGGAAATGTTGGATGTAGGATAAATATTGTTGCACAATCTTGATGAAGAGGAGAGAATCTTGGATCCTAAAACCAATTATCTATACATGTATATAAAGAATCTAAGCACTAGTCCAATCATAGAGTACTAGAACAAGTGGAAGAATATAGCAATTAAAAATATGACATGTAGGTCAATGAAGTGTCCCTATAAAAGCATTATAGGATTGTGAAAATTGAACATAATATTTCTTTTAAGGAGAGGAGCATGCTTTTTCCATTAACCTATAGCATGCATTATGATATTTTTAGCCAACTTGTTATTATCATAACCTTTAATTGAGTTATATGATCATTTATATAGTCTTATATAGGTAGTTAAGTCATCCCAAGGTTGCATCTATGGCATACGTATGGTATATATAGGAGGTAGTGGTAGTTTATTATCATCATATAATATAAATATTTTCTTATTGAATACTTTTTTATTTTGTACCTCTCAAATTGGTTTATTATTATCAATTATTTTTCTATTATTCCTATTATTTATTTTATCATCAATTAATTTCATTACATGTGACTCCCAATAGATCAATATGTTGCTTCACTTTAGCTATTAATTGATGAGGATACCTTTTTGGTGATTTCTCTTGGATATAAGGCTTTAAATTTTATATTCAAAAGAATTAATCAAGGTTTCTAAATGGGTTGAGCTCCTTGGTCTCCCCATCCCAATGGGGACATTCTTGTAGAAAATTATCCAACCACTTAGCATTTTTATCTACCATGAACTACAAAAAAAAAGTATTGCTCAACCCCATAAGTTATTTTTCATGTAGGTGGATCTCATCTCCAACCTCAAACAATCTATTGATATCTCATTGGTTGACTTGTAATTTCCATCAAAGATCACCTAAATTAATGTACCTAACAAATGTTTTCAATTCAAGATCTAACTCACAAGATAAAAGAATTTCCATTAATGCCTAAGCCAATGACTAAGTTGGTATCTAAGTCTTCCTCCCCTTTAGTCCAATTACTTGGTTGGTTATACATGGGTGGTAATAACCCTTTAGTCACTAAAAAATCTAAATCCATTGATGCTCTAGAAAATCCCCAATCTTTTCTTAAGTTTGATAATGTGTCAATAACCAAAATGAAGAACTTGTTCTCTCTTCAAGGACACACCACATTTTTCTTCACAAATATGATTAACATCCCTATTCAAATGCATCAAGTGGATGTTGGAATATCTCTTAAAAGTACTAAACCCTATCAGAATTCACACAATCCATCTAGTTAAGACAAGTCATCTAGGGGAGAAATAGATGGTAAATACTTTCACTCAAAGACCATATTTTGGCAAACCAACAACCATTGTTGGGTAAATAATTTGAAGCATTAGCAAATAATTATAATGACCAATTATAAAATTTTATAGAGGATCCTTCCACATGAATTTTATCATTAGAACATGTTGGCTCGGCCTTATATACAGTTCACATAAGCTCTCTATAAAGGCTAGGTATTAATAGATTGGTTTGTTTGCCATCATTTATTTACAAGAACCCTTTTTTTTATGATTTTGCTTCAACAAATTTTAAAAACTATTTGGCCTCAATATTTCATCTCATCACCTCACATGAGGATGGATGTATTATCATGTGCATGTTAATTTCTCTAATATTAAGCTCTATTTAATTTCCTTTGGGTAAGATCCTGACAAGTGTGTCATGTGGGTGACAATTGATATATTAATAGGATGATGATGGAGGTTTTATACATTAAAATTATAGTAAAGAATGGTCTTAAAATAGTAGATTTATGACATTGGATAGTTTATAATTTAGCATTTTTTAACTAGCTAGTTTACAATTATTTTAATGCAGTAGACTCTCTCAAGGTTAAATTGGTATATTATCAATGAGATGGTACACTAGATAAATATAATATTAGTCTAATATTTACTAGCATAGGGGACTTGTGGACATGGTTTTTAGTGGAATATCTCCAAATCAAATCCTTAGTATATGTTCTCCAATTTGTAAGTCATGAAGATAGAGTTTTTGAACATCTCGATTATGTTATGTTTTTTTTGCATCACATGTTCCATGTCACCACCAAAACATGGTAGAATTATTAAATTTCATTTAGAGATCATTCATAATTGTAACCAACTAATATTCATCTACCTATGAATAATAAGTAATAATGGGTCAATTTAAATTAAATAGACTATTTTGAGGATATGTTTAAAATGTTCTATCTGGAAGTACCATAAGAATACTAATTTGATTCTATGATCTCTAAATTTCCTTACATTTCTCAAGTAGTGGGAGTCCTTAGTAGGTTTATGTTTAACCTTGGTAGAGAGCATTGGAATTAAATGTAACCAAAATTATATATTTGTGAGGAACTTCATATTATTGTATTTCCTATTCTAGGACTAATGATGCAATAAATTTTCTTGATGTATAATCCTTTGTTGATTTAGATTGACTTAGTGATTTGGATTTTAATATTTTCATAAGTGGTTGTGTGTGTAATTTACTTTGAGGAGCTATTAGTTTTATGAATACATGACAAAGTATATTTGTATTGTCCACTATAGAAGCATAGTACATGGTTATGGCATATTACTATAACGAGGTAGTGTGGCTATAGAGATTGTGTTTGAGTTTTGACTTTGAGTTCATGCAAGTCAAGATTGGATGTAACAACTAGTGTCTTCTTTTTAGAAAAGAACTTATTTTACCTTTATTATATGAAGCATATGGATGTTCAATATCACTTCATACATGTGATGATTGAGAGTGGTTAGTTCATGATACAAAAGGTTTACACATTAGTTAACATTGTAGATTCTCTCACTAATTCAATGAGCATGGGGAAATTTAGTTTTTGTAAAGAGGTCATGGGCCTTGCCTCCTCTACCAATTGATTTATCTTTTATCTTTTCCTTATGTCATTCAATTATGTAAATGTCAAGTGGGGGAGTTCTTTTATAAGGACCTTCCCTTCTCCTTGTAATACTTAGTCTTGATTAATTGTATTTAATTATTTTGATAATAAATCATGTTTGATCTCAAAACATGTTGGAATGGGAGAAATAGATGACCCTATATGGGTAGGGAAGAAAATTGATAATGGTTTGGATTGGAAAACTTCTCAATGGTTTCCAAGAGCTATTTGTTAGATATATATAGGATCCTAACACTTCTTAATAAGGGTTTGGTTGTATTGCTAAAAGAAGTTAGAGGGAATATGTAAAAATAGTTATAATATTGTCAATAAGAAAAATAATTTTAAAAAGTAAAAAAAAATAAGGGTTGCCTTTTTCATGATGGAGAGTGTTTAAAATAATGGTTTCATGTTAAACATGACCATAAAATGCAACAATATCTATGTTATCTTTTAAGGTTGGCTATCATAGTTTGGAGTTACAATGGAATTTTGATTCGTGCAAGCCAATGGTAGCGTATGTACGATAAAAACTAATTATGTAATGTTCCTTTGATGAGGATTAATAGTAGAAAAGAAAGGGTCTATTGTTATGTTTTTTTAAAATCTCTCTTGTTGGATGGTCCTCTAGGCATACTTTTGGTTTTGAGCACAAAATTCCATCAAAGGTTCATAATGGCTTAAAATTCTAGCAACAATAAAGGAAAAAGTATACAAAACAAGATAGAGAAGGTGATGAACAAGTTTATTGAAAGTGATAGGTTGATATTGTAAAACTCTTTAATGATTTACATAATATTTCTTCAAACTTGGGGGATGGCAAAGGAAGTAGACAACAAACCATATGTCAGCATGCATAAAGATTTGCCTAATTTATTGCTTGTTCTTAAAAAATATATTAAATAGAAAAATATCTTTAATGTGACTAATATTCACAACAAAATATTTTGATCTTTAAACAAATCACTAATTTTTTTAATATTATTCTAAATTTATATACATCAAATTCAAATCCATTCAATTTTAAAATTATTTTTCAATTTTATCAACTTAAATATATTCATTTACAAATATTTAGTTACCCTATATTTAAAACCCCTTTATTAAAGGGCTGTCAAGAGGAGTAAAATTTTATATTTCAATATTTTATTATTATTTTTTAACAACTAAGAAAGAAAGTCTCAAGGATCTTTGTGGATAAGAAATATAAATGCATTGCTCTTTCGGCCTAAAGATTGGATAAAAATTTCACTTCCTATATCATCAATTAAAAAATAGCTTATGCACGTTTCGAGAGGAAGCATTTTTTTAATGAATGGAATGACAAAACCTGACATGTGATCTGCAAATTGTAGGGGATTTCAATTACAAATTTTGATTAAACTTTATGTTTCTAGCCTAAATTGGTTGGCCACATGATGTTTAGCTGTGATTCTTTTAGGGGTTAAAGCCATGGGACAAGCATACCATTAGATTAGAAGGTATTGCACATGGAAAGGATGGGACACCAAGGCAAGAAAGAAGTGGCCGAGGCAAGAGATATATATCATACTCATTTTGATAAATTAGATGCTTATGGTCAGGATTCTCTCTTTGTGTCTACCTGCGAGATTCTCTCTATGTGTCTACCTGTTGTGCCTAGTCATGGTGAGTTGTATAAATCATGTTAATAGTCATGCATTAAGGCCAAGCCAGCAACAACATCCCCATCAGCATCACCATCATCAAAGGAATAAATACACAATACAATGAGCATGAGCATTGCATTACCTTCTCTCTCTCATCTCTCCTCTCTTGGGATGGCCATGGCCTTGCAATCTACTAGCAAGAATCACTATCACCATAAGCATTTAAAGAGCATGCCCTCCAGGTTGCAAGAGCACTTAATTCTCACAAACGAGTTGGAAATATTGGAGTGCTGGAAACAATTCCAACTCCTCTACTTTATTTTTTTTCTTGTTTATCGCGATACCTCGGCCTTGTGTTCAGTCTCCTATGGTGGCACGGTTCCTATTGCTTTACCGCGCCCCTTCATCTTGTCCCCCGCGGTTATGTGGTTTCCCCACCATACCACTGCTCTCTCTTTCCTTCGGTGGTTGAGCGGTTATACCGTGGCCCCATGGTCTATCTTCTTGCTCCTCGCAGTAACAAGGCTTTCTCCTGCTTCACTATGGTACCGTCAGATTCTTCAACCCTCCTCATGGTAGAGCGATATCACATGCTTCTCTCTTCTTCCTCGCGGTAGTGGGGTTTTGTCACTTCTGGTGGCATGATAAGTGGTTGTCTAGCTAGCTTCTATAAATTTTGATTAGACAATGCAAGGACAATTATAAATGTGATTGGACGATTAATCTGGCATATCTTTAATGCCTTTTAATTTTGTAATTAAAGTTTTTAATTCTTGCTGCCAAATTAAAATGGTTATTAATATTGTGAAGTTAAAAAATTTTGCTTTATGAAGAGGAGGAGTGCTCTGAAGAAGAAAATTTGTAGCTACTCTGTGAAGAATTTTTTTATGAATGAGATAATTTAATTTTTGTGTGTATTCTGGGTCAAATTGTTTTAGTTTTACCGTGCATCCTCTACGTTTTTCCTTCACGTGGTATTAGAGCAGGTTCTCCACAACTACTGGTATCTTAAAAGTTTTTGTGAAAGTATGATTGTAAGCACAAGCTTGACAAATCCTCAAATCCCACAGTTAAATGGGAAGAACTATGATTATTGGGAAATTACAATGAGGACATTATTTTGTTCACAAGACTTATGGTAGTTAGTGGAGAATGGATTTCCAGAGCCAACTGATGCAGCAGCATTAAATGCCTTGACACAAGTAGAGAAGGACTTATTGAAAGACAATAAAAAGGACTCAAAAGCTCTCTTCTTTATAGAACTGCAAGGAGTGCATGAGAGCATTTTTCCAAGGATTTCAGTAGGAATCAGGTCTAGACAAGCATGGGATATACTTCAAACAGCTTATCAAGGAATGGAGAAAGTCAAAATAGCTAAGTTGCAAATATTGAGAAGGGAGTTTGAGACTCTGTATATGAAGGACAATGAATCAGTAGATTCATTCTTTACCCAGATTATTGGATTGGTAAACCAGATAAGATCACATGGTGAGACACTTGAAGATGTCAAATTTGTTGAGAATATTTTAAGAAGTTTACCTGCGAGATTTGAAACAATTGTTGTAACCATAGATGAAATAAAGGACCTTACCTAGTATTTTGTTGATGAGATTTTTGCTTCACTCATTTCCCATGAGCACAGGCTGAGCAGAATAAAAATATGTCATTGGAGCATGCTTTCAAGTCACAAGCTTCAATAAACCAAGTAAGAGGTAGATGAAGATCAAATTTTAGAGGAAGAGGAAGAAATTTTTACAGAGGTGGAAGAACCTGCCCATCAAGTTCAAGTGGAAGAGGCAGTAGCTGAAACCCATCTTAGAATCAACCTCAAGGTCAAATGTATGATAAGTCCCAAGTCCAATGCCACTACTGTAAAAAGTTTGGACATTATATGAATGAGTGTAGGAAGAAACAGTATGATTTTGGTAAACAAAATGCAAACTTTACAAAAGAGAGTCAAGACCAAAAACCAGATAAGAGTATAATTTTTTTGGCCTGTAATGTTGCACAAGCAAGTGAAAAAGACGTTTGGTTTTTAGACTCAGGTTGTATTAACCATATGACAGGAAATTTAGAAATGTTCTCAAGTTTAGATGAAAATTTTAGGTCTGATGTCACCTTGGGTAATGACAACAAAGTGTCAGTTAAAGGAAAGGGAAATGTCAATATTCTAACTAAACAGGGGGAGAAAAAGTATATTTCAGATGTGTATTTTTTGCTAGGTCTAAAACACATTTTAATGAGTGTTGGTCAACTAGTTCAAAAGTGATATAGGGTAACTTTCAAGAATGGTTTGTGCATAATTTTAGATAAATACCCTAATAATCAGCTCATTGCTAAGGTCAAAATGGCAAATAACAGAATGTTTCCCTTGAAAATTAAGCCAGATTTAAATACTAATTATGCACAAGCACAAGAAATTACAACTGGCATGCAGACTATCTTTCAAGCAAAAGTAAAAGATGAAAACTAGCTGTGGCACTTGAGATTTGGTCATCTAAATTTTGGAGGTTTAAATTTGCTTCATAGGAAAGGTATGGTCAAGGGATTACCTCTAATTGAAAAACCTGAGAGAGTTTGTGAAGGATGTATTTTAGGAAAGCATCATAGGGAATCATTTCCAGCAGGGAAGTCAACTAGAGAAAAATCCCCTTTGGAGATTGTTCATTCAGATTTGTGTGGGCCAATGCGAACACTTTCAATAGGTGGTAGTGTTTATTTCTTGACTTTTATTGATGACTATTCAAGGAAAACATGGGTTTATTTTTTAAAGAATAAAAGTGAAGTGTTTGATTTCTTTCGTCAGTTCAAGTCTCTTGCTGAAAAAACCAGTTGCCATTACATTAAAGTGTTGAGGATGGATAGAGGAGGAGAATATATTTCAAAAGAGTTCTTATATTTTTGTAGATATTATGGCATTCACAAGCAATTTACTACCAAATATACACCTCAACAGAATGGGGTAGCTGAAAGGAAAAATAGAACAATCATGGAAATGGCTAGAAGTATGTTGAGAGCCAAACATTTGTCAAATGAATTTTGGGTTGAAGTTGTATCATGTGCAACATATATAATGAACAGGTTCCCAAAAAAAAGTGTTATGAATATTGTTCGTGAAGAAGCATGGACTGGCAGAAAACACAATGTCTCACATATGAGATTGTTTGGATGTGTTCCATACACACATGTGCCTGATGAATTGAGAAGAAAGCTAGATAATAAAGGAGAGAAATGCATATTTATTGGATATAGTGATGAATCCAAGGTGTAATACCCCTTTGTTTTGTCCTTTTGATTGATCAGTGTTATGCTCTGTTATGTTGTACTTTCTATTAGTACCTTGACTATGGTACCCGGCTATTATTTGATCGCTATCTATAAAGCGACGTTAATGTTATCTTTTGTTGTGATGGTATTTTAATATGATGTTATCTTATGCCATGTTTTGGATTAACATAAATGGATATTTGAATTAATGATGTCATGCTTTAGATTATATTAGTATGTTAGATTGTCAGTTAGTTACACTGTATTGGTGAAGGGGACGGCATCGCATCACTCACTTGTGAGCGCCCTGCGATTCCGAGATTTCCTCTTCAGGGTGTGTATTTTATGTTGTTTATATTATATGTTGTGGTTTACTTGATTTTCAGGTTGATAGGTACAGGACATCGACTCCACCTGGTTTCATAGGGTTGAGCATGCCCCTTGCCCTACAGTATTCGATTGGGAGATTGTAGCTAGGTTTTCCATGACAAGTCGTCACCCTAGTCTTAGTATGTCGTCTAGTGTTAGTCAAGTTATGTTTCTTTTATGATTGATCATCTTTCCTTGATTTTATTTAATTGCAAGTTAAATTGGGTAATTATATGGCATAATGTATTTAAGTTGTGATTAATTTAATCTGGAATTATGTTCAAATATAATTTATTTTATTATTAATTTAATTCAATTAATAAATAATTTAATCATTGATTAAATATATTTTATTAATTAATTAAATTTATGATGTTGAAATGAGTTAATTTTTTTATTTTGAAGTTATTGTTTATTGGAAGAAATTGAAAATTAAAAGAAAATGTATTAAATTTCTTTTTTTGAAAATTTGAATTCAAAAATTGGAAAATTGAGATATTTTGCTATTCTATTTTTAGAAATTGATGAGGGTTGTTGTATGGATATTGTTGGGGAATTTTTTCATTATTATGGAATTTTTTCTTCACAATTTGGAATCATGGAGTTTTGGAGAAATTGTAATTGAGAGAGTGAGAAGTTTTTCAACTTTGTGGGTTTTTGGATTAAAGCATAAGGAAAGGGGGAATCAAGGCACCATCAGGATCTTTTCTCAACTTCAAAAAAATAGGTTCTTATCTTTCTATTTGGTTTTCTTTTTTGGATTCAATGGCTTATGTGTTGATGAGAAATCTTTTGAAATCTGATGTTTGTGTGCAAAATAAAACCCATGTCGAATATGAATTTTGTTGCAAAAAAAACCTCTGTTTTATGTTTGAATTTTCTTAAAAATAAAAGATAATCTTGACAGGAAATAGTTATTTTATAAAGGGTTTTCCCCATTGTGTTCTAAAAATTCTTATTTGGAAATATATATATATATTAATTTATTGGATCTCATTTTGGGTTTACTGCCAAATTTGGGGGTTAAAAATTTATAACCTGGGAGCAAAATCGGACAAAAATCCGTAACCTTTTTATAAAAAAAATTAAAAAAAAAAATGTAAGGGGCTTTGGGGGAGGCTCACCCACACTGCGCCCCCATGGGAGGCGTGTGGGGGAGCAACATGCCCCGCAACCCTTCCCCCACAACGCTGCCACCATTACTGGTGGCGGCTGTGCATAGCACAATGCCACTAGTAATGGTGGTCGGTTGTGCACACAGCACCATCGCTGCCCCACCTTAACCATCGGCCCCTGCAAAAACATGCAGCCCTAGTAAAAATGCCGCCACCCTAGGTATAATCCACATGGCTAGGGAAAGAAAGGTGCGGCCGCCCAAGCCTTAATCTGTGGCGTGCATCCCTAGCCTTGCTTTAACATTTCAATTTTCTTTATATATATAAATTAAAAATAAATATATATATTAATATTTTCAATATTATAAATTTATAATATTAAAATATATTTAATATTTTCAATATTATATTTTTATAATATTAAAATATTATTATATATTAATAAAATAGGATTTATAATATAATATTTATTATTATATTATGTGGTATTAAAATATTAATATGTATATATATCATTTTAATATATATGTTAGTGGGGATGTAAATTTAACATGCATAAGAATTGTTGATTTAAATGGCATGATTTAGAGGTGACTAATGAGTTTAAATTACAATGCTCTTAGTCAAATTATGGATTTTAGTTTAAAATAATGGATTTAATGGAAAAGTAGATTTGATTTTGGTTGATTAAGTTAAGTTAACTATTTTTAAAAATGAATATGGTGAAAAGAAGAAACAAATATTTATTTTTAAAATGATGCTTTCTGATTAATGGGAATAAATGTTTAGTTTATAATTATTGAAAACAATTAGAGAATGTGATTTTGAGTTAAATTTCATCTTGACAAAAAAAAAGACGTTATTCAATCCAGTTTATTTAATGCGAAAAATTACTGAATGAAATGAGGAAATGGATTTAGAATATCCAAAGGTAGTTTCTTTCAGATGCCTTCAGTGAACTTTTCTTTCATGTTCTTGTTTTGGGGAAAGGTGTTATTGAGTTTAAATAAGTCTTCAAGATGGGGTTTTCTGTTATGTGGGTTGTCGTGTCATATTGTCAACCTTTTTTTTGAATCCCTTGGGTAGTGCATGGGAAGTTGTCAGTTATCTACTCGGTTTCTACGAACGGGGATGTTTTGTGTCTCCTGAGAAAGGAGTGGATTATGGGATCTGTGTCTCCTTGTAAGAAGTGACCTTGTTATATGATTTTTTGCCTCTAGTGTTGGAGTGCGTTTCAGTTTGTGTCGCCTCCTGAGAAAGGAGTGGTCGTGATATCTGGTTTTTTTGCACTTTGTTACCCTTGGGGTTTGGATGGTATGTGTGTTGTCAAGTAGAAGAGTGGCTTCCATTTGGGGCCAGAGCCTAGAAGAGGGAAGATTGGGTAACCTTCGAAAGTGGTATAATTAAGTGATAACTAAATCAATGTACTTAGAAGGTTGGGTAGTACTTCACACTAAAAAGATAATTATGCCTCACTTATAGACCCAAGTGTTCGGTTAGGCTTGGGATGGGTGGAAGGCCTGGAATGGCAAGGTCATCTATCTTGTCTGTGCAAAAGGTATTTGATTCCACATTAGTAAGTATGAGGGTCGGGGATCGGTTTGAGGCCACCATCTTGATGATCCACAGTGGGTAACTCATGACGAACTATGTGATGACACTCTGTCTAGAACAATAGTTGGTACTTGTTTATTGTGGGTATGGTTTTCGTAACATACCTGTTGTGACAATAGTTGGTATTTGATTATTATGTGTATGGTTCTCATAACATACCTGATCTTCTTTATATTTGGAAGCAATTTGACCTTGTTGAGTTGTACATATGTAGTTGCACTTGTGATGTGCGTATGTTGTACTTGTGTTATACTTGTGAGGTTCATGTGATTGGTTGTTTTAGTTTGGTTCAGTTATGATGTAGCCCTTGTCTAGACGTAGATGGTCTTGGCTAGGATTCCTTGTTACTATCTCCTAGCACGGGGGGTGGGCCTTTGGGTTCCACTTGGTTGGGTGGCGTGCACCTAAATCTGTTGGGTTCCTTCTTCATGTTCTTGTGGATGAGACTTCCAGTTGGAGAGCTCGTTGGACTCAATATCAGATTCTTGCTTTATTCCTTTTCAGTTGATCTTGTATTATTGTACCCCTCAATTGTTATTGAGGTGGGAAGATGTAAATGTGATTATGTTTACTGGATTTTCCTCATTTAGGGAATCAGTGTTGTAACCTTATTGTTTAATGAATGTTTTAATGAAATGGAAGTTATCTTTATGCTTGATGCAAATTATCTTATTGGAATGTATGTGTTTTAACTCTTAATTAAATAAATGATATGGTTGTATTCATGTTTTTGTTGAGGTTCTATATAACCTCTTTCTTGTAACCTTAGAGGTTGTTGGCAATGGGTAGTGAACTTGCTTTTTAGTTGTACTTAAACAAAAAAAAAAATTAGCCTGTTTAAGTAGTTGTTTGCAACTTCCTCTAGGGTTGCGTGGTGGGGCGTTACACAAGGCGTGCAAGCTTTATAATCCAATAACTAAAAAGGTCATAATCAACAGAGATGTACAATTTGTTGAAGATGAAGCATGCCCCAGGATGGAAGCAGAGAAAGTATAATTGATGTATCTGTAAGTATTCCTCAAGAGGAAAATGAAATCTCAGTTTGAGCAAACACTTCTACTAATGTGACTTCTTCTATGCCCATTCAAGTTCAGGCAAGTAGTCAACAAGTGACACCATCATCTAATGTAAGAGCAACAACAAGAGGACTGTAGATGCCATCTACAACAAGAACCTCTGGCGCAGGACCATCAAGTCCACATTCTGCAAATTCAAGTGATTTATCAAATCCAACACTGACAAGCATGAGAAGACAAAAAATTAGAAACATAAGGGATATCTACAGTCAAAATGAAGGTGAAAATAATTCAGAATAGTTTACTCTTTTATTCTCAAGCTGAAGATCCAATTCACTTTAAAGATGCAATTAAAGAAGATAAATGGATATGTATAATGGATGAAGAGATTGATGCAATTGAAAATAATCAGACATGGGATTTGGTGAGTCTTCCAAAAGACAAGGGCATAATAGGAGTTAAATGGGTTTACAAAACTAAGTTAAATGCAAATGGTGAAGTGCAAAAGCATAAAGCAAGATTAGTTGCAAAAGGTTATTCACAGCAGCCAGGAATTGATTATACTGAGACTTTTGCACCAATAGCTCGTCTTGATACAGTAAGAATGATACTAGCCATAGCAGCACAAAACAAATGGTTAGTTCATCAAATGGATGTGAAATCAGCATTTTTAAATGGCTATACTTGGAGAGGAAGTTTATGTTGAACAACCACCGGGGTATGAGATATTGGGCCAAGAAGACAAAGTCTACAAGTTGAAGAAAGCATTGTATGGTCTCAAACAAGCTCCAAGAGCTTGGTACAACAGGATTGGCAGTTATCTTATACATAATAGCTTCATCAGATGCAGCAACGAGCCTACATTGTATACCCAGATGAATGAAAAAGGTGAAATTCTGATTATATGATTGTATGTTGATGATTTAATATTCACTGATGATCTGTCAGTTGATTTGTTTAAAGGAGATATCATGAAATAATTTGAAATGATAGCCTTGGGTCTCATGAAATACTTTTTAGGCATTGAAGTAAACCAAGATGAAAATGGTATTTTTATTTCTTGGGCAAAGTACATGCAAGTGATGTTTTGAAAAGATTCATATGTTGAATTGTAAATCTGTACCCACTCCTATAGTGACTAGTTTGAAGCTGAGTAAGGAGGATATAGGCTCAAATGTTGATTCAACTTTGTTTAAATGACTAGTTGGTAGTCTTATGTATTTAATAGCCACAAGGCCAGACATAATGTATGCATTAAGTTTGATTTCTAGATTTATGGAAACTCCTAAAGACACACATTGGAAAGCTAGGAAAATAATTTTGAGATACATAAGTGGAACAAAGAATCATGGGATTCAGTATTCAAGATTAGATGAATTCAAGTTGACTGGATACACTAACAGTGAATGTGTTGGGAGTGTTGATGATAGAAAAAACACATCTGGTTATGTTTTTCATTTTGGCACTGGTGTAGTTTCATGGGCTTCAAAAAAGTAGCCAATTCTCACTCTTTCATCAGCTAAAGTTGAATATGTAGCAGCAACAAGTGCTTCTTTCCAGGTAGTCTGGATGAGGAGAGTACTAAAAGAAATTCAAAATGAACAGGGGGACGCAATAAAATTATACTGTGATAATAATTTTACGATTGTACTTTCAAGGAATCCAGTCTTCCACAAGAGGAGCAAACACATTGACAGAAGATACCACTTCATCATAGAACTGATCAACAATGGAGAAATCATTTTGGGTTTTTGTAGGTTTGAGGATCAATGCATAGACATCTTCACTAAGGCACTTTGAAAAGAGAGTGTCATCTTTCAAAGAGATCGACCGGGCATTGTCAATGGCAGAAGTTGTAACTAAGGGGGAGTTTTGGAAATAATTCCAACTCTTGTGCTTTATTTTTTGTTCTTGTTTACCACGATACCTCAGCCTTGTGTTCGATCTCCTATGGTAGCGTAGTGCCTACCGCCTTATCGCGCCCCTTCGTCTTGTCCCCCGTGGTTATGTGGTTTCCCCGCCATACTGTTGCTCTCTCTCTTTCCTTTGGTGGTTGTGCGGTTATAACGCATCCCTGCGGTCTATCCTCCTGCTCCTCATGGTAACATGGTTTTCTCCTGCTTCACCGTGGTACCATCAGATGCTTCCTCCCTCCTTGTGGTAGAGCGATACCCTACGGTACCATAGGCTTCTCTCTTCTTCCCCGCGGTAGTGTAGTTTTGTCACTTTTGGCGACGTGTTAAGTGGTTGTCTAGCTGGCTTCTATAAATTTTGATTGGGCAATGCAAGAACGATTATAAATGTGATTGGACAATTAATATGGCATATCTTTAATGCCTTTTAATTTTTTAATTAATTTTTTTAATTCTTGTTGCCATTAAAATGGTTATTAATATTGTGAAGTTAAAATAATATATTTTATGAAGAGGAGTGCTTTGAAGAAGCAAACTTGCAGCTGCTCTGTGAAGAAATTTTTTATGAATAAGATAATTTAATATTTGTGTGTATTATGGGTCAAATTGTTTTAGTTTTACTATGCATCCTCTACCTTTTTCCTTCATCGTGGAGTCTTGTTCTTCTTCCTCATATTTTGCAACAGATTGGCTTGGCCAAGCGTTGGAGGTGTTGGTGAATTTCCATACCAATTTTTCAAACATAGAGATTGACATGGAAGGCAAGGGAAGAAAATGGATGAATGCACATCTGAATGACATACTCCATATGCTTGAGGTGTGCAATTTGTTGAGGGACACCATTACAAAAATCAAAAAGCAGCACGCATTTCTTCAAGTAGCCATTTGTGGCCTTAGCACTGCTCTCACTCCCTCTACCCATGCCCTTGAAATAGCACACACTTCCCTTGCCACTTGGCTGAGGAAAAAGGACACACATTCTTAGCTGGATAAATGCATGTCTATTTTGAGGTAAATGGCAGAGAATCTCAATGTTGAGGATAAAGCAGGAGTAGCACAAGCTGCCATCAACATCAGCCATGCCAAGGCCATCACCATCATGATCTACTCTACCCTTGTCACAACTCTTTCCTTCAAGGAATCCCACATCAGGATTCCATTTGTTCATCTTCCTACCCATTTGACTTGTCTTCAACACAAGCTAAAGGAGGCATTTGAGCTGAGAAAGAGGTCATCCTCATCATCAAGGTTCTTACATGAGTTAGAAGCTGCAAATATTACACTGGGAGATCTCAACAATCTTCTTAAAACTCCAAGTCCAAATTGTAGCTCCCGCTTCATCTCTCTCCCTCCACCTTGGTACTCCATGACTTGGAGACTGCTCTTCCCCTCCTTGAACACAAAATCAACTGTCTATTCAAATTTCTCATCTCTGCCAGAGTTGCATTCTTGAACACACTTTCTTCTCACTTATCAGCTACTTACTCCCATGGAATTATTAATGAGGCTACAAAATTGGCCTTTTAAATAGTTTGGGGTTTCCAAAATACATATAACATATCAAGGTTGAGTCGATATCCTTAGATATAGAAAAAAAAAAAAAATACAATATCCTATGATTCTCTTTGATAATCATTACATTTTTCTTTAAAGTTGTTGATAAAATTGTAGAAGCAAAATGAAAGAAGAAATTGCAAAAAATAAGAACAAAATTTAAAAGATCTAAATAACACAAAATAAGAACACAATATTTGTAGTGGTTCTCCCAATAATGGCTACGTCCACTTTCAACAGGGATTATCTCTTTTTATTAATTCTCAATACAATCTGCATTCAAGAAGAAACAGCTTTTATAATTCACTGTCATCTCCAAAATGGAAAAATCTACCAAAACGGTCAACTTCTAAATTAGCAAAATACATGCCAAGAATTCAATTACAAAAAAGGCATTCGTTTCGAGTGTGAGAGAAACTATTGTTATAATTTGAATATTTTGGCATCACCAAACCCAACAATCTCCCACTTGAAGACAAAATATTGCTTGAGAGAGTTTCTTAGAGATATCGTTGCATTTCCAATCCTATCATTACTTTGAAAACTCCACAAGCCTATCTCTAGGCCTGCCTCTCTTAGTAGCACCAGCGGATCTTCGATCAGTCTTAAGTACCTTATCAAATTTCTCATCCGCCCCTTCATACATTCTAGTATCAACATCTTCTAATTCAACCTTTCAATGCTCTGCTTCCAATTTTGCAGTCATGTACCCTATGCTAGCAATGGTGACTAATGCTTGAATATCAAAGCTCTTTGTTGCTAAAAGGTTAATAAAAATTAAAAAATAGAAAATCAAGAACACAACAATTTGAACAATTCCACCAAATTCACTACCAAATTTTACAACAGTCTTCTTAGATTTAGCTGCTCCATCTTCCATAATGGTTGACATATTTCCAGATGTACAAGTTTCACTACCAGCACCATTACAAACTAATTCCAACTTTCACTCTTATAACTATTACAAACGGTCTCATCTTTTGTCACCTTCAAATTGTCACTGTTACCACCATTAATTTCATCTGCCCCGAGTTTTATGGCATCAACGTGCTCACCATCATCTAATTGATCCCCAAAACTATCACTGTCAAACATACTAAGAAAATTATTAATAACATAAGCAGTTTCACCATCTAATTGATCCAAAGACCTTTTCTTAGAAGTCAACAAAGAAAAATATGAAGTAGGATGAACAACTCCCACTTCAACATGACTCCCTATGACATACAGGGTGCCTAATTTGCTACCCCTTGCAATTACTAGGGCCCCCTTTTTAACCTTGCATCTAGATGAACCCACAAAAGTGGTTTACAATTCGAATGAGGAAGGAAAACTTCCAAAAAATGCCCCCACTCAAACAAAAAAAAATTTGAGGGGTTCGAACAAACTCAAGGTTCGAGCGAACCCAAAAGGGGTTCGTTCGAACTAGGGTTCGATCGAACCCCTTTGAATGTGGAAACATGTGTTTTCCATTGTGGAAGGGGGTTCACTCGAACCCTGGTTCGACCGAACCCCTGGGGGTTCGATCGAACCCTTTAGGTTCGCTCAAACCCCCCTTTTCCCACCTTCCCACCCTCTCTCACAAAAAACTTCCAAATTTTTCCCCTTCGAAGAGCGGGTTGAGGATGAAAATGAGGAGACTTCACAGACCCAACTGGAAGATGGTAGTCCTCAGAATGAGCTATCCAATGAATATAATTTTAATATGTTTTAGTTTTATTATGTATGTGTTTTTTTAGTTTTATTAAACATAAGTTTTTCACCGAAAATTAAGCTCTTTGTTTTGCACATGTGAAAAAATAGAAAATTATCAAAATAATTTTTTTTTAAATATGTCTGTGTTGGGTATTGATGTCCTTCATCCATTAAAAAAATAATTGAATTTCGATACATACAGAAAAATTTATGTTGCATATAGTCCGCCTATGTCTGAATTACAATTGGTTTGACTTCGAAACTAAATTAAGGAAAAAATATTCAATAAAAAACTATGAGACCAAATGAAAGTGCTAGATATCTTAGTTACAAATCTAAATTCGAAAAAATTCAAATTTTATCCTTCATACAAAAAAAATTATGTTGTATATGGTGAGCATCACTTTTTTTAAATGTTGTTTTCTAAAAAAAACCAATTTTCGTGGGAGATGGAAAAAGAAGTGCAATCTGATTCCAAAAAATTTGAAAAAAATATTTTTAAAATCTACAGACAAAATTTGATGAGGCTCTAGTTTGGATCATCTTCAAATTCCTCATGGTTTAGCTGCTATAGGTGCCCGAATGTGAAGATTTAGTTAAAAATAATAATTTCAGTGTCTAGTTTGGCCAAAAATTGTAAACCTCTATTGTGGGATCACCCATCTATTTGATTCAAAACTAAATTCACAACATTGAGAACCCAATTGTCCAACCAAGATTACATTTTGTTTGAGCTGGGGAAGATATCTAACATCACATAACAACCAACTATATCCATTTTTCAGTTTTAATGAAATATCCCCTTTTTCAACATCACAAGATTCATTGTTACCAAGAAAAACCTTACCGATGTCACCAATTTGTAGATTTTTGAAATACTCTTTACACGGAGTGACATGAAATGATGAACCTGAATCAAATACGCAAACATTAGTTGGAATTTTTTCTCTGGTTGAAATAAGAACACCTGCATCTTCTTAGTATGTTGTGTTGGCTTCGTTGTTGATCACCCTTTCTTGCACCTTTTTATAGTTCCAATAGTTTTGTTTTATGTGACCCGGTTTGCCACAAAACCAACAATCACTATTTCTGCCCCTGGACTTCGATCTTCCTCTGTTGCTATTTTTTATTTTATCTTGACCCCTTCCTCTATTGTCAATACTTACAATAGTTAAGGCATCACTGGATGAGGGCTCTTGATTTTTCCTCCTCATGTCTTCACTAAGAAGTGTGGTTGCAACATCATCAAATTTTAATTTAATTTTGGTAGCCACCGAAGTTGCTAACTACCATCACCACTCCTTCCTAGCTATTCAGTAAGGAACACAATAATAAAATTGCCTTGATTTCATCATCTAAATTAATACCAACAAAAATTAATTGGGTGACTAAGGTATTGAATTCATTTAAATGATTCGACATAATCCCACCTTCTCACATTTTCAAATTATATAACTTTTTCATAATGAATACCTTGTTCGAAGCCGATGCCATCTCATACATGGAAGAGAGTTTATCCCATAAATCTTGTGTTGTCTTCTCAACTGAAACATTAAATAAAACACTGTTGGACAGCGAAAGAAAAATAGTTACTCTTACTTTCCTGTCCAGTTTCTCCCAATCTTCATCTGATAAAGAACCTTTCCCTTTGGATTTTCCACCCAATGCATTTGAGAGATCTTGCTTGATGAGCAATCAATCCATTTGCACCTTCCACAAACTGAAGTTCTGACCTGCAAACTTTTCAATCCTACATTTCTCTGCATCATCCATGGCTATGGAAATTCTTCACCAATTTCCAGCACCAAGCTTCTCCACCAAGCTTTGATACCAATTGTTGATAAAATTGCACAAGCAAAATGAAAGAAGAAATTGCATAAAATAAGAACAAAATTTAAAAGATCTAAATAACACAAAATAAGAACACAAGATTTATAGTGGTTCGCCCAATAATGGCTACGTCCACTTTCAACAAGGATTATCTCTTTTTATTAATTATCAATACAATCTGCATTCAAGCAACAACACTTTTATAATTCACTCTCATCTCCCAAATGGAAAAATCTACCAAAATGGTCAACTTCTAAATTAGTAAAATGCATGTCAAAAAGAAGTCAGTTACAAAAAAGGAATTTGTTTCGAGTGTGAGAGAAAATTTCGTTATAATTAGAATATTTTGGCTTCACCAAACCCAACAACAGCTACATCAATTTGTTGTTCCTTTACTTTTCTTTTAATATTTACAATTATTTTTTATGGTTGTATATATTGTGTTCCTACTTAATAATGAATGTTAAGTGAAACCCATGGCTATATAATTTATAAAAAGTAATGCCGCATAAAACTGTGTATTTGTGAAAATCTTTTGAATACTCTGGTCTAGTTCGTTATTTTACGATGTGCTTTTGTGTATGGCTAAAGGTTTCCTCAACTCCCCCATAGTTAACACCATAGTTCTTCCATAGTCTCGTCATTTGAGAAACCTTGGGCTTTTTCAAAGGCCAAAGATGTTTTCCATAATCAATGTTGCATTTGGCAGAAGGATGGTTAGGATGGTTCCAAAGTATGTTTAGAGGTTTGTTCTAAAGGTTTGTGATGATGTTTGACTTTTTCACTTGATTATTTTTTGGTGGTGTAAAATCTGTGTCCAACTGGAGTTATATTCCTTCGTAATAGTACTACTCTTTCTTCTTTTTGGGGGAAGAATTCATGGGACCTTCAAAATATTAATTTGTTCAAGGTTAAGAATCTATTTAAGAGTTTTTTTTCAAAAAAATTCATGATGCAATGATTTTAATGTATAATATGTATTATGATATGTATAGTTAATGTATGATTAGTTTAGCTTTCCATGAAGTTATATGATCATTTATATCTAGTCTTAAATAGATAGTTATGTAGGTCATGGGTAAGTGCAAGAAGTTGGGTCCACGAAGAGGGGAAGTTTCGGACGAAAAAAAAATTCTCGCACAAAACGCGTACGCTTTTTTAAAAAATGCATACGCGTTATGCATCACATACGCGATCCTAGATCAATAATGCATACACGTTACGGTTCGGGTTACGAACCTAAAACGCGTACACGTTATGAAACGCGTACGCATTCCAAAATGCGTACGCATTCTAAAATGCGTACGCGTTTCTAAAGACTATTTATTTTTTTAAATAAGCGACTGTGAAAGTCATTTTCACAGCTGAATTAGGAGCGCTAGACAAGAGACAGCAAATCGCGTACACATTTTGGACGGCCAGAATCTGCAAAATTTTGACTCTCACCTCCTCCAGTCGACACACCTGACCTTAGCGACCTCCAGGTTGGTTGAATTCTACAATATTTTTGCATTATAATTGCTATTTAGTTATTTTTGTTTTATAATTGCTATTTAGTTATTTTTGTTTAGTTTGTTTTAATTTAATATTTAATAGTTTTTAATCTGCATTTAATTAACCGAAAACATCAACGAAACAAACAACATAAAATTTTAAATCGAAAACCTAAATTTGACACATTTAGTTTTGAAATTTAAAACCCTAAACTGTAGGTTCTAAAAAACTAATTTACTCAGACCGTTAATCTTTGAACCTAAACCCTAGAAAACGTAAACTAAAACCCTAGAAAATGTAACATAAATTAAAACCCTAGAAAACATAAACTAATTCCTTAGAACTTTAGAAAATGTAAAGTAAAACCCTAGAAAACATAAACTAAAACCTTAGAAAACGTAAACTAAAACCTTAGAAAACATAAACTAAAACTTTAGAAAACGTAAACTAAAACCCTATAAAACGTAACGTAAACTAAAACCCTAGAATTTACGTAAACTAAAACCCTAGAAAACGTAACATAAACTAAAACCCTATTTGTAGGTTAAAATTAGGTTAAATCTAGGGCACAATTAGGGTTTGGCTTAAACTTTAATATATATTGTATAGTTAGATTTCAAAATTACAATTGGGGTTATGATTAGGTTTACTTGTTTAATATTAAAGAATTCAATTACCTGCTTCTAGGGTTAAAATTCATTCTAGGGTTAGGGTTCTAAGATAAATATTTGGGTAAGGGTTGAGGTTAGGGTTTGTATTCAACTAGGTTTAGAGTTAGGGTTATATTTTTATTAGGGTTAGGGTTAGGATTATGAAATTATGAATTAAAATTTAAGATGCAGGTTAGGGTTGGAGTTAGAATTAGCCCTGTCAATTGGTGTAGGGTTCTAGGGTTGAGGTAAAAATTAAATTAAGAGTCTAGGGTTAAATGGTTGTAATTTTGGTGAGAGTTAAACATTCAATCAATATTTAATTAGGTTTATGATTAAAAAGTTTATATGCATTTAGGGTTAGTGTTCAACTAAGGTTATGATACCCGATTTAATTACAATTAGGGTTAGAGTTCAAGTTAGAATACATTAGGGTTCAAGTTATAATTAGGGTCTATGGTTCAAGTTATAATTAGCCTGTCTATGGTTCAAGTTAGAATTAGTGTGATAAAAATTCTAATATAAGGCAACATATCCTTAGATGAAATCGTATTTTAAAAAATTCTTCATCTATATATCGATTAAATTTTTTATCTTAAACTTGAAAAATAAATCTATTAGCAATGTATTTTTGAACTGAATCCCCGTACTTAGGTACCTAAGGTTTTTGATGGTTTCATAAGGATTTAAAAATCATGAATACTAGTGGAACTTTTTAAAACACATAGTGTTTTAGTCTTATTTCTTCAATTTTTGTTTCTCACAATCTTAGTTTTGAAAGAGTTTATTTACAAACTTATATAACAATGGGGTCTTTAGGTGTGATCAACAAAGTTTATTTTTAGTAGAGATAATTGTGAGGTATCACAAGACAATGTATTTCCCTCAATTTGTTATAACAACCATAGACTTTTAGTCATAACATATTGAATTTTCATTTCCTTCACTCTTGATTCAACATAATCTAGGTCGATTGTTACCATTTTGTCAAAGGGGGTCCTAGAACATCAACTTATAGATTTTCCTTCATTATTATTCTAGGGTGTTCTATGGTAACTCCTATTATCATTTCCCCTTTTCAAATACCATGATTCCTATGTTTCTATTATTATATGTTTAAATGTATCCTTAATATGTTTAAATGTATCCTTATAACCAATTTTTTTAATTTCTAGATCTTAATGGTTATTACATTATTCTAATATACATAGACACTAAACCCTACATTCTAAAATATGAACACACACCCTTACCCAAAACTCAAATTGTAAACCACAAATTTGAAATTTTCAAAACTTGTACAAACTTAAATTATAAACTTTAATGTGTACATGCTATGGATTTTTAATGAACATTATGGATTTTTTAATGATAAATCTAATGGTCTTCAAATGAATTGCATTTTGGATTTGTGCATGTTTAATGTGATTTTTAAATAGTTCTTTCAAATTGTCTGCATTATTTAATTAGTTTGTTGATATATATTTTTTAATTGTTTAACATGTGCAGTTGCCATTTGGTTGTACATTCACATGGATCCACTATTTAGCATTGAGGATTTTATGCCTAAACCACATATTCCTATAGATCCCATAGATCCTAACCCACCACCACCAGAAAACCCCATTCCTCCTAACCCACCACCACCAAAAAACCCCATTCCTCCAAACCCTCCACCTCCTAACCCCCCACCCCCTATAGTAGACCAAGATCAGTTGAGAGAGAGCATTAGGGCAAATCTTACAGTCATTCAAGAAAATATAGATCTGATTAAAAATGAGCCTAGAATTCCCCCCCATCTCTCACGGTTTGCATCTACGATGCAAATTATTGTCGATTATGTTCGATCTATTGATGCGGACCTAGATAGGTTCCATCAATGGAGAGACGAGAGGAGACAATTCTATGCAGATGGATTGTCTTATAAAGAAATTAATGACCTTAAAATTACTAAAGAAGCCATGTGCCAATATTTTTTTAACCCTCAAACTAGCCAACCAATTCCACCCACCAAAAAACGAATTTCAATTTTATGGTGTAGGCACCCCTTGATAGCTACACATTTTTGGGATAGATGGTGGATGGTGTTTGATACTCCACCACATGGCAATTCTGAGGTGCCCCTATACTTTTTGAGAAAGTTATGGCAGAGTTTGAGTTGGGTTTAAAACCCAACTATTTTGATATGAGGTCATTTCAGGGAGCTGGCCGTGGCATGCCCCAACATAGATTGGGAGCACGTGTTGATCCTCAATGATGTGCTCCAATTGCTCCTATTGTTCCTCCTGCTTCTCCTGGTGTTCCCGCTGCATTTCAGCAGCAAACCATGCTATCGGCATTAGGAGCATTGAGTTCACTTTTAGGACATCTCACTCATCAGACTTCACACGCGGCGGCTAAAGTGGTCAATAGAGAGCATGGAGGCTCCAGCAATAGGAATACTCAGGCATCCACTTCGGGTGACCCACCTGCGTCTGAGACAGAGTCATTTATGGATTTACTATATTCTGAGCATCATCTTACACAAGTATGTTCATCTTTTGAATTTAATATATATTTTTTTGGAATGTGCAAAATTCATGTTTAAATAATAACATCAAATTATATATATAATACAATATTAATTCAATAAGTTTTTGGTGTAGACGCATGATCAGACAATGCCTGAAACTCAAAATGATCATGTCTATATGTCGAGTGTTGTAGATATGGGCTCACCTTTTGGTCAGGTACTTAAACCAATATATATTAAATTTAGTTTGTGTGGATATATATATATATATATATCTAATTTATTTTGAATGTTTACACATGATGTGTGATTGATATATATTATATCTAGATGCAGGAGGTCAGATGAGCATGCCTAGTC
>VCHN02000014.1:69182360-69277766 GCA_007115665.2 Sequoiadendron giganteum | reverse complement strand
TGCTATGGATTTTATAATTGATGAAGGATTGGTTTGCAAACTTTCTTGGATTTGACCCTACTGAATTGGTAGTTTGGATTCCTTATTTTTTTGCATAATTATTACTTTTAATCACTATAATTTTAATTTATTTGCATCCTTTAAGTTTCATGTAGTATACTATTGTTTAATAATTTATTATTAAAATAATATTCAATTCTCATACCTTTTATGTCTCTCATATGAACAATATTTTGTGTTCTATGGTAACTCCTATTATCATTTCCCCCTTTCAAATGTACCATGATTCCTATGTTTCTATTATTATATGTTTAAATGTATCCTCAATATGTTTAAATGTATCCTTATAACCAATTTTTTTAATTTCTATCTATCTTAATGGACCTTATTACATTATTCTAATATACATAGACACTAAACCCTACATTCTAAAATATGAACACAAACCTTTACCCAAAACTCAAATTGTAAACCACAAATTTGAAATTTTCAAAACTTGTACAAACTTAAATTATAAACTTTAATGTGTACATGCTATGGATTTTTAATGAACATTATTGATTTTTTAATGATAAATCGAATGGTCTTCAAATGAATTGCATTTTGGATTTGTGCACGTTCAATGTGATTTTTAAATAGTTCTTTCAAATTGTCTGCATTATTTAATTAGTTTGTTGATATATATTTTTTAATTGTTTAACATGTGTAGTTACCATTTGGTTGTACATTCACATGGATCCACTATTTAGCATTGAGGATTTTATGCCTGAACCACATATTCCTATAGATCCCATAGATCCTAACCCACCACCACCAAAAAACCCCATTCCTCCTAACCCACCACCACCAGAAAACCCCATTCCTCCAAACCCTCCACCTCCTAACCCCCCACCCCCTATAGTAGACCAGGATCAGTTGAGAGAGAGCATTAGGGCAAATCTTATAGTCATTCAAGAAAATATAGATCTGATTAAAAATGAGCCTAGAATTCCCCCCCATCTCTCACGGTTTGCATCTACGATGCAAATTATTGTCGATTTTGTTTGATCTATTGATGTGGACCTAGATAGGTTCCATCAATGGAGAGACGAGAGGAGACAATTCTATGCAGATGGATTGTCTTATAAAGAAATTAATGACCTTAAAATTACTAAAGAATCCATGTGCCAATATTTTTTTAACCCTCAAACTAGCCAACCAATTCCACCCACCAAAAAACGAATTTCAATTTTATGGTGTAGGCACCCCTTGATAGCTGCACATTTTTTGGATAGATGGTGGATGGTGTTTGATACTCCACCACATGGCAATTCTGAGGTGCCCCTATACTTTTTGAGAAAGTTATGGGGCAGAGTTTGAGTTGGGTTTAAAACCCAACTATTTTGATATGAGGTCATTTCAGGGAGCTGGGCGTGGCATGCCCCAACATAGATTGGGAGCACGTGTTGATCCTCAACGACGTGCTCCAATTGCTCCTATTGTTCCTCCTGCTTCTCCTGGTGTTCCTGCTGCATTTCAGCAGCAAACCATGCTATCGACATTAGGAGCATTGAGTTCACTTTCAGGACATCTCACTCATCATACTTCACACGTGGCGGCTCAAGTGGTCAATAGAGAGCATGGAGGCTCCAGCAATAGGAATACTCAGGCATCCACTTCAGGTGACCCACCTGCGTCTGAGACAGAGTCATTTATGGATTTACTATATTCTGAGCATCATCTTACACTGGTATGTTCATCTTTTGAACTTAATATATATTTTTTTGGAATGTGCAAAATTCATGTTTAAATAATAACATCAAATTATATATATAATACAATATTAATTCAATAAGTGTTTGGTGTAGACGCATGATCAGACAATGCCTGAAACTCAAAATTATCATGTCTATATGTTGAGTGTTGTAGATATGGGCTCACCTTTTGGTCAGGTACTTAAACCAATATATATTAAATTTAGTTTGTGTGGATATATATATATCTAATTTATTTTGAATGTTTACACATGATGTGTGATTGATATATATTATATCTAGATGTAGGGAGTTCAGATGAGCATGCCTAGTGCTGACCAAGCACAAGTTGTGGTGAGCACTCCTGAGTCATCATTAGCTCAGGTGCATTCTTTCAAAAAGTTTGTTAAGTTTGAATTAAATACACATCATAGATCTAATTTAATTTTTACATTTACATACACATGCGTGAATGATCTATACAAATTGTTGTACATATATATGCAGGCATTTCATGAGACACCCATTGCAGGTGCACCTGAGACATCGTCAGCATTTATGCATGGGCAATCTTAGGTGTGTGATCTTGAGGTCATATCATTCAAGGTTGTAAACTTTACTAAATATCCTAAACAATTTTTATGGATCTTTTAAATATATATATATATATTCGAGGTTTTAACATATTGATTGCTTTATATGAATATGCAAGATATAGTAGATCAGGCATTTGAATCTTTTCAAGTGACAGTTATGCTACCCGTTGAACAAAATGTTCTAGTAGATCCACATGATCATATGGTAAATTATTCATGTCTTAAAAATCATTTTTATTGTATTTACTAGATATTTAATTAATTTATTTTTTTTATCCAAAAGTTTATATTTTGTCAAGTTTAAATATGTTTAATTATATCAAAATTTATAAATAAATTTAAATCTAATTTCAAGTTACTTGTACTCTTTTACAGCATGATGTAGGTACATCTAATCGACCTAGAACAAAGAGGAGACTTGATTTGACTGATCAGCTTGATAGTTAAATGGTTTTAAATTTTAAATAGACCAGACATCTCTAGTTTTATTTAAACTTTTATGTGTTGGACTTGACATATACATATTTTTGCTTATTTATATCAGATGACTTTAATGTGATGATTATATATATGCAGTCAATTATGATCATGTTATGTTCATTTTGATGATTATATGCACTCATATGTATATGTAGATTAGATATTTTATCTAATTTTCAAGTAATACATGCACTAGATATAAATTCTTATCTCTACAATCAAATTTCATAAATATATAATTTATCACATGGTTAAAGGTGATAAATTTAAATATTCCTTAAATATTTTAGATTATATTCATAATAAATTAAGAGCTCGCGTAATTTTAACTATTTACCAATTCTAGAAAATATTTGAACAATTATATGAAATGTATAATCTATAAAATTGGAATGAGATTTTTAAAATGCTACTAATAAGTTAATTGAAAATCATACAACTATACAACATGATGAAACATATATGTGTGCACATGTATATCCAATTATTTAGCTTATCAATTTTTACGTAAAGACCAAAAATTGATATTTACATAGTCTCTTGATAAAATAGTTTTTCAGTGACAATCGCATGGTAGACCGACTTGATGAGAACCTGCAAAAATAATTAATGTAAACTGTAAGTAGTTCTATAATTTTTTTGATTCATTTAAGTAAATATATAGTAAAAGTTACAAAATTAGATCTTATAAATTTCATAAAAATTCAAATGATGTTTTCCATAGGATGGATGAATGGGATGCATGTCATGAGCCCTAAGGTATGGCTTAATGGGTCCTATGAGAATGGCTTAAGGGGAATTATGCGAGTGACTTAAGGGATGCAAGATTGTGGAATAAGGGTACATGTAAGAGGATATGACTTAAGGGTCCTAAACCCTTAACCCTAAACCCTAAACCACGTGACCTAAACCCTAGAAACCCTAAACTCTAAACCATGTGACCTAAGGGGATGGCTTAAGGGGATGTCTTAAGGGGTGTTGAGAGAGTGACTTAAGGGGATGCAAGAGGATGGATTAAGGATAGATATACAAGGATGTGGATTAAGGGGTCCTAATAGAATGAATTAAGGGGAATTAATAGAGAGACTTAAAGGGGATGCAAGCGGATGGATTAATGGCACATACAAGGATGGCTTAAGGGGATATGAAATAAATTATAACTTTTTATAAAATGACAATGAGTTAAATTTAGTTTTATATTTATACTCTCAACTAAATGTATCTACAACTATATATAGTTACCTGTTTGTAGATTCGAATTCCATTGTAATAAGAGTGCATCTCCTCTCTTTTTTGTATCAAGGGAGACTTGAAACAAAAAATGATATAAAACTTTAATAAGGAAATGAATTTAAAGACAAATATATATATCAATTAAATATATACATACAACTAGATATACTTACCAATATTTATTGACTCTGTTGTACCATCCACATCCTCTCTTTTTTGTAATGCATCTATGATTGTCTCATGATCATCCATTGAAAGTGTCCATAAAACTTTATTAGCAGGCCTCCCGTGATATCTAACTAGTTTTATATTGGTTGCCAAAATCAGATGTGAATAATGTATAATGTTCTTGTGTCTTTCATAATCTTCAAATGCAGGCAAGCCATTCTTTCTTATCAAATATTTTTGAAGCCAGGTGCCAACAACAACGATTGAACTAGTTGGATACTCAAATTTATCATCATCCACTCTAGGATGTACCAACTTATATTTTCTCTCACCACATCTAGCCAACCAGTACTCTGTCTCCTCTTCATTCCCCTTGGGTGCAACAACAGCATACACATGTCCTACAAAAATAGATAAAAAATTCAATAAAGAGCACGACTTATATTTAATTCATGTATATAAACATGCATACATATAAAATTCATCTCAATAAATATTGTACCTTCTTGTACAAGATCAGAAACACGATCATAATCATCTGATGCGAACGCTTGATTATCTTCAATTATTGTTCCATGTTGAGCATGTGTCGATGCAGGTGTTAAGGCTCTTTGTTGCCATTGTTCAACCCATTCCATATTTTCACAAGCCTCCCAATCACCTGCAATACAAAATTGACAAAAGCATGCCAACTCCCTTTTCCATATTGTCCATGTGTTTGCATTCGAACTCTTAAATGAATGCCATTTTGCAGATCCATTAATTGTTTCACAATCTTGTCGAGAACAAATATCATTTTCTTCAACTAACCAAAAGAAGTGGTGAATTATTGAGCTCTCACTTACTCTTGTAGATAATTTGGTATTGCACCAATCTATAATTGCATGTGAATCTCTAAATTTTGCAGCATCCTCAAATTTTAGTTGCTCTCTAGCAAGAGCTCTTTTCACACATGCACCTGCTCCATCATGTTCTCCCTTACCATGACCGGCTTCAAAAAAACTCCATATGTGCTGGATATTATTTTCCTTATGAACTCTACATAACCAATAAAACATCTTAGCATTTTTGAATTGACCCGTGCAATTATCTGACCATATGAGATGTTCTAGCAATTGAATTCCTCTTTCTTTTAAATTTTTGTAAAATATATCAAAACAATATTGAACAAACTCAGATGAATGTAATCGATTATCACTTACATAAAAATGGTACTCTCTCAAAAAAATTCTATTATCTTCTCTACTATCATCTGCATGTCTATAAACAATATGAACTAGATACTTGCACTGAATTATAATACTGTGATTGAATTTCTTCTTGTGGAGCAAGAGTATAATTTTCAGCAAAATCAACAACCGACAATATAGTTCCAATTGGGAATGTGTTTTTACATAAATGAAATTGATTATCAAGCCAGTGAGCATACTGAGAGTGTTGAACATATTTAGGTACAATCTTATCTTTAAATTCTTTAATAAATGCATGCACAATATTTTTTTCCATAATTAGCTCACAACGTTTTCCAGTTTTTCCATCTTTTAAAGAATACCCAACATTTTTAAATCTTTTTACATCTACTAATTGTTGTCCAAATTCATTTAAACTACTTTCATGCATACATTCACCTAATAATGAAAAGTTAGCACATCTATCACATTCTCTAGAAATACATGATTTTAAATAAAATAAGTTTCCGTTAGAGGGTTCACAAAACAAACCCGATATAAAATCTTTGATTCTTTCAGGTGGCATATTAATACCACAAATGTCCTGCATAATTTGGTTAACATGCAAAGTGCATCGTATATATCAAAAACTATCATAATAATAATGAAATTGTACATGAGTCTTACAACAACAAGAAATTTGTTGCTTATTAATTCTAACATACCAAGGTTTACACTTTTCGAATGATCTTTGACTTATTTTAATATTCAATGGTAAGATTGAAGCATCTAAAAAAATTTTATATAATTCAGTTTGAGTCATATCTAAGAGATGCTTTGGATGAGGTACACGAATTTTGGAAGCCACCCTTAATTTTAAGACATCTCTAATGTTAGGTGATACTCTTGTATTATCATGCCAAAATTTATTGATTAAAGATTTAATTTCATTAGTTAATTTCATGTCTGATCTTGGGAGTCTACCACTAAAACTCCAACATTGATTAATTGGATCATTTTCAATATTTTCTCTTCTTTTAGCAGCTCTAATCAAAGTTTTGGGATTTACTTTTATACATTTACTAATCCTACTTAATATTCTTTTATTTGAAGTTGCTTTATCAACTAAAGCAGTTGTTATTGCACGACGAGCTGCATTTTTATCTTTGGATTGACTTTTCTTACCTATAAAATCAATAGCATTAGCAACACTAGAAATGACTTGTTCTACTGAATCATCTTTCTTTTTTGGTTTTACAAAAATACCTAATTTTTTCATCACTTTTCTCATTTTCCACATTCTCATCAATTGCACCATGAGCTGACATTGGAATCCTAATTTCTTTCTATAAAAAAACATTTTATATATTTTATTTCCATAAGTTCTAATTTGTCTCCAAGAAACTTTACCATGAAGGTTATCTAACACATCTTTTTCAATTGTAAAAAAAACATTTTCACCTTCATCCATACAAGGGGTTTCATTTTCATTCACACAAGGGGTTTCATTTTCATTCACACAAGGGGTTCCATTTTCATTTTCAAAAGTAAAAAAGATTTCATTCTCATTTTCATCAATATGAGGGATTTGATTAGCATTTGTATTCTCATAAGATATATTTTCATAATTTTTTTGTTTTTGCATTCTTTCAACCCTATAATTATTGATCTCATCAATGGTGTATCCAGCTTCATCTAAACAAGCAAAATCAATATTATCAAGACTTGGGTTTGAAAGAATACCTGGAGAGATTGTTTGAATAGGTGCATTTTCCATATCATTGGGAGGTGGATTTGAAGACATACCCGAAGCTGTTTACATATGTACTATTTCCATATCATTCAAAGTTGTAGTTGAAGACATAGTTGAGTTTCTCTCCATAATTGTATTTTCTTCTATATTCACCATCTCCACATTTGCATCATCTACATTCATTTCATCATTCATGACTTTCTCTTCAACATTCATTGAAGTAGATGCTTCCAAATTTTTCATTTGATGAATTCTTTCTCTTCTATCTTTTTGTCTTTTTTCCTCCATATCTTTATTTGCTTGAATTTCTTCGGGTGTCATTGACATTCTACACTTTTTTCTTTGTCTTTGTTTTGATCCCATGGTTACAAAACCCTTTTTGATTAAAAATGTTCAAATGATTTACTTGTAACCAATTTTCAAATTTTTATCTCCTTCAAATATTCAAATAACACTCTGTACTATGAAGATCCTTTCTTCTTTGAACTTTGAAGTACACAAAAATATCATGAATACATCCAAAAAAAAAATTTTGAATCTTCTTGTAAATTATTCTTGTACTTGATTCCACTTCAGAAAATTCAACCTGCACTTGACTTTTCAACCAATTTGCAATAGAATATGCCCTGCACAAGACAAATTTGTAATAAAAAATGCAGAAAATCGAACTTGCGGGCCGTACTGCAGAAAAAGAATGTTGCAGGAAAACCGTACTCTATCAGAAAATGTCAAATCAGGATAAACGGATATATTAGAAACGTGAACGCGTTATGAAACGTGTACGCGTTTCATAACACGTATGCATTTCTAAAAACGAACGTGTACGTGTTTCGTAATGCGTACGCGTTACCTTTACCCAACAGGTAAAAAAATAACGCGTACGCATTATGAAACGCGTACGCGTTTTGTTTCAATAATGCGTATGCGTTTCATAACGCGTATGCGTTATTAAAAAATTTGTTTCCCAACCCGCCTGGAGACTTGGTTTTAGGTTCGGGAAAGCTTTGGCAATCCAAGCCTTAGCCTTTGACCTGCAACTAAAAAACTAAGGCAGATTGAAGAAGAATGTTCAACTTTGACAATATGGTTGATGAATTTTTTTTCTGAATCAATCTATAAAATTAAAACCCATTACAGAACATAATGTCTAGTTTTTATATATATAATTTTTATTAAGATTGGATTATATTTTCTATTTTTTAATTAATTTCAAAGCAAACTAGTCATTAAACTTGAAATATCAGAATTTTTTTATTTTTTAATAACTTTTTTTTGGTTAAAGTTTTTAGAAATAAAATTATATGACATCAATCTTTAGACAATTCTTTACACAATGAAAAAAAAAAAATTCAAAAAAAGTTTAGTTTAGGTCAAATTATGTTGTCCGTACACGTTGATTTTTAAAAACAACAATTAAGGCCAATAAAAATTAAATAATAAAAAAAATATTCAACAAAAAATTACAAAAAAAATTCCTCATCAATCTTCATGTTGTTAGCTCTCTTTCCCCAAAAGGAATTAGTAAAATACTTTTATTTGATTCAAAAAGTGTTGTCCGTACACGTGCATGGTATGGTAAAAAAACAGGGACTTTTAAAAAGTGGTTTTTATAGATCTTTATCAAAATTTAGTTTCTACAATCTGGGTATTTGAATAATTTACATATTTATAAACTAGATTCAAATCTCTAAATTTCATACTACTAACTTTTTTAAAAATTCATTGTGTAAGTGCCTCAAATTTTTAGTTCAAGTGTGACAAATTCTGAAAAACAGCAAAAACACTTCCACTTTTTGAGCTTTTTGTGGACCCAACTTCTTGTATCAACCCTCATGTTTATTGCATAAGTATTTGAAAATATGCTCTAAATTTTTATTTTTTTACATGTTGATGATGTTAAATTTGTGTAATTGATATGAAAATTCTAAAAAGTAAAAAAAATAAGGGTTTTCTTTTTCATGATGGAGAGTGTTTAGTCATGGTTGCATGTTAAAATGACCACAAAATGTATCAATTCCCATCAAGGGATTTCGTAGACCTCTGATTCTTAACAAGGCATAGCTATATGTGAACCTTCTTTATCTTTTAACGTTGGCTATCATAGTTTGGAGTTGCAATGGAATTTTGATTCATGCAAGCCCATGGTAGCTCATGTATAATGAAAATTAATTATGTAATGTTCCTTTGATGAGGATTAATAGTAGAAAAGCGAGGGGCCGCTATTGTTATTTTGTTTGACAATCTCTCTTGTTGGGTGGTCCCCTAGGCATGCTTTTGGTTTTGAGTACAAAATTTCATAAAAGGTTCATAATGGCTTCAACTTCTAACAACAACAAAGGAAAAAATTGACAGGAAAAAGTATACAAAACAAAGATAGAGAAGGTGATGAACAAGCTTATTGAAGGTGGCGGGTTTATGTTGTAAAACTCTTTAAGGATTTACATAATATTTCTTCAAACTTGGGAGATGGCAAAGGAACTAGACAACAAACCATATGTCAGTATGCATAAGATCTTTTAATATGACTAATATTTACAACAAAATATTTTGATCTTTAGACAAATTGCTAATTTTTTAATTATTATTCTAAATTTCCATATAAGATCAAATTCAAATCCATTCAATTTTAAAATTATTTTTTAAACAACTTAAATATATTTATATACCTTTATAAATGTGCGACATATTTAGTGACCCTATATTTCAACCCCTTCATTAAACAACTAGTAAAATTCTATATTTTAATATTTTTTAAATTATTTTAATGACCAAACAAGAAAGTTTGAAGGATCTCTGTGGATAAGAAATATAAATGTATTACTCATGCAGCCTAAAGATTGGATAGAAATTTTACTTCCTATATGATCAATTAGAAAAACAGCTTATGCGCGTTTGGAGAGGAAGTGTTTTTTTCTAAATGGAATGACAAAACCTGGCATGTGATCTGCAAATTGCAGGGGATTCCAATTACAAATTTTGACTAAAGTTTCTAACCTAAATTGGTTGGCCACATGATGTTTAGCTGTGATGCTTTTGGGGGTTGAAACCATGGGACAAGCATACCATTAGATTAGAAGGTATGGCACATAGAAAGCGAGGGACACCAAGGCAAGCAAGCAGTGGCCGAGGCCAACAGATATATCATACTCATTTTGAGAAATTAGATGCTTCTGGCCGGGATTCTCTCTCTGTGTCGACCTACGGGACTCTCTCTTTGTCTACCTTCGGGATTCTCTCTCTGTGTCTACCTACTGTGCCCAGTCATGGTGAGTTGTATAAATCGTGTTAATAGACAGGCATTAAGGCCAAGCCAGCAACAAGATCTTCATCAGCATCACTAATCATCAGAGGAAGCAATACACAATAGAATGAGCATGAACATTGCAATACCTTCTCTCTCTCGTCTCTCCTCTCTTAAGATGGCCATGGCTCTGCACTCTCCTCGCAAGCATCACTATCACCATAAGCGCTCAAAGAGCATGCCCTCTAGGCTGCAGGAGCACCCAATTCTCACAGACGAGTTGGAAAGATTGGAGGAGTCTTGTTCTTCTTCCTCTTGTTTTGGAACAGATTGGCTTGGCCAAGCATTGGAGGTGTTGGTGAATTGCTATTCCAATTTATCAAACATAGAGATAGACATGGAAGGCATGGGGAGCAAATGGATGAATGCACATATGTACGACATACTCAATCTACTTGAGGTGTGCAATTTGTTAAGGGATAGCATTGTAGAAATCAGAAAGCAGCACGCGTTTGTGCAGGTAGCCATTCGTGGCCTTGGACCTGCTCTCACTCCCTCTGCCCACGCCCTTGAAAGGGCACGCACCTGCATCACCGCTTGGCTGAAGAAGAAGGCCACACATTCCCAGCTTGATAAATGCATGACCATTTTGAGGCGAATGGCGGAGAAGCTCAACGTTGAGGATAAAGCAGATGTAGCACAAGCCGCCATGAACATGAATCATGCCAAAGCCATCGCCATCATGGTCTATTCTACCCTTGTCACTGCCCTTTCCTTCAAGGCATCCCACAGGAAGATGCCATATCATCGTCTTCCTACCCATTTCACTTGTCTGCAACACAAGATAAAGGAGGCATTTGAGATGAGAAAGACATTGTCATCATCATCAAGGTTCTTACACGAGTTAGAAGCTGCAGATATTGCACTGGGAGATCTCAACAATCTTCTTAACTCCAAGTCCAAATTGCAGCTTCCGCTTCATCTCTCTCCCTCCACCTTGGCATTCCATGAGTTGGAGACTACTCTTCCCCTCCTTGAACACAAAATCAACCAGCTATTCAAATTTCTTATCTCTGCCAGAGTTGCACTCTTGAACATACTTTCTTCTCACTGATCAGCTACTTACTCCCAAGTAATTATCAGGGAGGCTGCCAAATTGGCCTTTTAAATCAGTTTGGGGTTTCCAAAATACATGTAACATATCAAGGTTGAATCAATATTCTTCGATACAGAAAAATAAAAAATTCGTTACAATTTACTGTCATTGCCTTTGATAATCATTACTTTTTTCTTTACAGCTACATCAATTTGCTGTTCCATTACTTTTCTTTTAATATTTACAATTATTTTTTATGGTTGTATATACTGTGCTCCTGCTTAATAATGAATATCAAGTGAAACCCATGACTATATAATTTGTAAAAGATGTTGCATAAAACTATGTGTATTTGTGAAAATCTTCTGAATAGTCTGGTCTAGTTCGTTATTTTATGTTGTGCTTTTGTGTATGGCTAAAGGTTTCCTCAACTCCCCAATAGTTAACACCATAGTTCTTCCCTAGTCTCGCCGTTTGAGTAGCCTCGGGCTTTTTCAAAGGCCAAAGATGTTGCATTTGGCAAAAGGATGGTTCCAAAGTATGTTTAGAGGTTTGTTCTGAAGGTTTTGTTGGAAATTCGTCCAACTCGCGCATCCTCATCACAGTCAAAACTGGCAGTCGAAGTCAACGCCTACCGCCATACCACGCAGACCCAATCAACAGCCTGCGGTATCATGGTGTATACCACTCTACCGCAGCCTTCCATTTCGATCACCGCGGATCGTGGTTAAACCGCCATCGGCTTCGCCTTCCTTCATCTTGGTAGTTACCGCAACCACTGCGGTCTTCCTTTCTGTCACCGGCAGTAACGCGGTGCCTGGCATCTTCGGTTAGTAAACCGTCAGTGGACAGTTACCACGACCACTGCGGTCTAATATTTAACCGCGGTGGTGGCGCAGTAAGCCCGTTACAGTCAACTCCTGCGGTTACCGCGACCACCGCGGTCACCTTGTAAACTGTAGTGGTAGCGTGGTAGTCAACGTCTGTTGACTTTTTGTCTTCTTCAGTGCCCTCGATAGTGGAATCCATGTTAGCATAAAAAGGACTTTTTGATTGGTTATTGTGTAATGTATAAGGACGAATATTAAACTGATTAGACCTTGGTTAGGACAATTATTTTGCTAGCTTTTTTATGACATTAAAGTTGTATTAAATTTTTGTGTGGGTCGAAAATCTTTAAATATGGGAATATATTTTATAATCAGAACAGAAGAAAATTAATATAGTTTTTGCTCTCAAGTAGCAAGGTGTTTTAATGGTTGTTCTGAGTTAATATTTTATATGTGTTTAAATTTGAATTTTTCTATCTCTGGTATTTCCTTCACGTGGTATCAGAGTTGTAAGGTTAGTTTTAGAAAGTCTATAAATCATGGCAGCAAGCACAAGCTTGAGTAATCCTCAAATTCCACAATTGAATGGAAAGAATTATGACTACTGGTCTATAATAGTGAGAGCTTTATTCTGTTCACAAGATTTATAGGAGTATGTAGAGAATGGGTTTCTAGATCTAGCAGATGCAGTAGCATACAATGCCCTAACACAAGCAGAGAAAGATTTGTTGAAGGATAACAAGAAGAAGGATTCAAAGGCTCACTTCTTTATTCTACGAGGTGTACATGAAAGTATCTTTCCGAGAATATCAGCCACTACTAAGTCTAAGCAAGCATGGGACATATTACAAATAGCATATCAAGGTATGGACAAAGTCAAAACTGCAAAGTTGCAGATACTGAGAAGAGACTTTGAGACTCTATTTATGAAAGAAAATGAGTCAGTTGATACATACTTTACACAAATAATGGGACTGGTGAACTAGATGAGAACACATGAACAGACACTAGAAGATGTCAAAGTTATAGAAAAGATTTTGAGGAGCTTACCCACAAGATTTGAGACAATTATAGTCACAATAGAAGAGACAAAGGATCTCACACAGTACTTAGTTGATGAGTTATATGCTTCACTAATTTCTCATGAGCACGGACTCAGCAGAACAGAAAATATGTCATTGGAGCATGCATTCAAGTCACAAGCTTCAATTAACCAAGGAAGAAGCAGAGGTAGATCAAATTACAGAGCAAGAGGAAGAGGTTTCAATAGAGGTGGAAGAAATAATCAGTCAAATTCAAGTGGAAGAGGCAGTAGCCAAAACCCATCTCAAAACTTTCCTCAAGGACAAAGATATGATAAATCTCAGGTCCAATGCCATTATTGTAAAAAGTTTTGTCATTACATGAATGAGTGTAGAAAGAAACATTATGAAATGGGTAGACAAAATGAAAATTTTCTAGAGAAGTCAAGACAATAGACCTGATAAGAGTACTATTTTTTTAGCCTGTAATGTAGCTTAAGCTAGTGAGAAAGAAGTTTGGTTTTTAGATTTAGGCTGTAGTAATCATATGACAGGGAATTTAGAGTTGTTCACAAGTTTAGATGAGAATATCAAGTCAGATGTCACCCTGGGAAATGACAACAAACTGTCAGTAAAAGGAAAAGGGAATGTTAATATTCTAACCAAGCGGGGGGAGCAAAAATATATTTCTGATGTCTATTTTGTGTCTGGCCTTAAACACAATTTGATGAGTGTAGGACAGTTAATTCAAAAGGGTTTTAGAGTGTCTTTCGAGAATGGGTTATGCACTATTTTAAACAAATACCCAAGTGGCCAATTGATTGTAAAAATTCACATGACAAATAATAGAATGTTTCCCTTGAGAATTCAGCCAGCTTTGAGTACAAATTTTGCACAAGCAAAAAAGGAATCAACTGTTGTTCAAACTGTATTTCAGGTAGAAGTAAAGGATGAGAACTGGCTTTCGCATTTAAGATTTGGTCATTTAAACTTTGGAGGACTGAACTTGCTTTATAGAAAGAACATGGTAAAGGGAATTCCATTAATTCAAAAACCAGAGAGTGTTTGTGAGGGTTGCATACTTGGAAAGCAACATAGAGAGTCTTTCCCAATAGGGAAGTCCACTAGAGCAAGAGCCCCATTAGAGATAGTTCATTCAGACTTATGTGGTCCAATGCAGACACCTTCAATAGGTGGTAGTTTCTATTTTCTGACTTTTATAGATGATTATTCAAGGAAGACATGGGTGTATTTTCTAAAATAGAAGAGTGATGTGTTTAGTTACTTTTATCAATTTAAATCTTTAGCTGAAAAATAGAGTGGTTGTTTCATCAAAGTTCTAAGAACAGATAGAGGAGGTGAATACATTTCAAGAGAGTTTTTAAATTTCTGCAAAGAACATGGAATACACAAACAGTTCACAACAAGATACACACCTCAACAGAACGGTGCAGCTGAGAGGAAAAACAAAACCATAATGGAGATGGCTAGAAGTATGTTAAAAGCCAAGCACTTAACAAATGAATTTTGGGCTGAAGTTGTATCTTGTGCAGCATACATTATGCATAGATGTCCAACTAAAAGTGTGATGAATATTATCCCTGAGGAAGCATGGATAGGTAAAAAGCACAGTGTGTCTCACATGAGAGTTTTTGGTTGTGTTTCATATGCACATGTTCCTGAATAGTTGAGAAGAAAACTTGATAACAAAGGAGAGAAATGCATCTTTGTTGGATACAGTGAAGAATCCAAAGCATACAAGTTGTTTAATCCCTCAACCAAGAAAGTAATAATCAGCAGGGATGTTCAATTTGTTGAAGATGAAGCATGGGATGGAAGCAAAGAAAATACAGTCAATGTTACTGTTAATATCCCTCAAGATGAGAATGAAAATACAGTTCAAACTATTGCTCCTATTGTTCCTAATGAACCTCAAGCAAGTGGTCAGCAATAGACACCAACTACTAATACAAGAGCAGCAACAAGAGGTCTGCAGACACCTACCACAACAAGAATTTCAGGCGCAAGACCTTCAAGTCCACATTCTGTAGATTCAAGTGACTTATCAAATCCAACTTTGGCTAGTATGAGAAGACAGAAAATCAGAAGCATGACTGATATTTATAATCAAAATGAAGGTGAGAACAATCCACAACAATTTACACTATTTTCCTTTTATTCACAAGTTGAAGATCCTATTCACTATGAGGATGCAATCAAGGAAGAAAAGTGGATAACAGCAATGGATGATGAGATAGATTCAATAGAAAACAATCAGACATGGGAGTTGCAAAGTCTTCCAAAAGACAAAGATGTAATAGGTGTGAAATGGATTTATAAAACTAAGTTGAATGCAGATGGAGAGTTGCAGAAGCACAAAGCAAGATTGGTGGTGAAAGGTTATGCACAACAACCTAGAGTAGATTACAATGAAACTTTTGCACCAGTTGCAAGATTAGACATAGTCAGAATGCTTTTCGTGTTAGCAGCACAGAATAGATGGCTAGTTCATCAGATGGATGTGAAGTCGGAATTTCTCAATGGATATCTGGAAGAGGAAGTCTACATTGAACAGCCACCAAGATATGAAATATCAGGACAAGAGGATAAATTCTATAAATTGAAGAAGGCACTGTATGGTTTGAAACAAGCCCCAAGAGCATGGTATAGTAGAATTGATAGTTATTTCACAAGTAATGGTTTTACTAGATGTGACAGTGAACCAACTTTGTATACCAAAGTGAATGATGAAGGTAAAATTCTGATCATATGCCTGTATGTAGATGATTTGATTTTAACAGGGAATCTGTCAGTTGAAATATTCAAAATAGAAATGAAGAAAGAATTTGAAATGACATATATGGGCATGATGAAGTATTCTTTAGGCATTGAGGTAACATAGAACAGAGATGGTATTTTTATTTCACAGTCTAAATATGCAAAAAATGTTTTAAAAAGATTTAATATGTCAAACTGTAAGTCAGCACCTACTCCAATGGTGACTGGACTAAAATTGAGCAGAGAAGACAAAGGCTCAGAAGTTAATCCAACTTTGTACAAACAGTTAGTAGGAAGTTTAATGTATTTGATAGCCACAAGGCCTGACATCATGTATGCAGTCAGCTTGATTTCTAGATTCATGGAAACACCAAAGGAGAATCACTGGCAAGCTGGAAAGAGAATCTTAAGGTATATCAGTGGCACAAGAAATTTTGGAATCCAATATTCCAGATCAGATGATTTCAGATTAACAGGGTGTACAGACAGTGACTGTGTTGGAAGTGTGGATGACAGAAAAAGCACCTCAAGCTATGTTTTTCATTTTGGAAGTGGTGTAGTTGCATGGGCTTCAAAGAAACAGCCTATTGTCACTTTATCATTAGCTGAAGCTAAGTACGTTGCAGCCACCAATGCATCTTGTCAAGTAGTGTGGATGAGAAGAGTTTTGCAATAAATCCAGAATGAGCAGATAGGGGTAACACAATTTTTTTGTGACAACAACTCAGCCATAGCTCTGTCGAAGAACCCTATATTCCACAAACGCAGCAAACATATTGATACAAGGTTTCATTTTATTAGGGAACTGATTTCTGGCAGAGAGATTTCACTAATTTTTTGCAGGTCTGATGAACAGCAAGCGGATATTTTTACCAAGGCACTGGGCACAAAGAGCTTCATTTTTTGAAGAGATCGGCTGGGACTCAAGAATGGCGCAAGTTGTACTCATAGGGGAGTGTTGGAAATTTTTCCAACTCGCGCATCCTCATCGTAGTCAAAATCGGAAGTCGAAGTCAACGCCTACCGCCATACCGCACAGACCCAGTCAATGGCCTGCGGTATCGCGGTGTCTACCGCTCTACCGCAGCCTTCCATTTCGATCACCGTGGTATCGCGGTTAAACCACCATTGGCTTCGCCTCCCTTCATCTTGGTAGTTACCGCAACCACCACGGTCTTCCTTTCTGTCACCAGTGGTAGCACGGTGCCTGGCATCTTCAGTTAGTAGACCGTCAATGGATGGTTACCGCGACCACCGTGGTCTAATCTTTAACCACGGCGGTAGTACGGTAAGCCCGTTACGGTCAACTCCTGTGGTTACCGCGACCACTGCGGTCACCTTATAAACTGCAGCGATAGCACGGTAGTCAACGTCTGTTGACTTTTTGTCTTCTTCGGTGCGCTCGATAGTGGAATCCACGTCAGCATAAAAAGAACTTTTTGATTGGTTATTGTGTAATGTATAAGGACGAATATTAAACCGATTAGACCTTGGTTAGGACGATTATTTTGCTGGCATGTTTATGACATTAAAGTTGTATTAAATTTTTGTGTGGGTTGAAAATCTTTAAATATGGGAATATATTTTGTAATCAGAATAGAAGAAAATTAATATAATTTTTTCTCTCAAATAGCAAGGTGTTTTAATGGTTGTTCTAAGTTAATATTTTATATGTGTTTAAATTTGAATTTTTCTATCTCTGCTATTTCCTTCAGGTTTGTGATGATGTTTAACTTTTTAACTTGATTTTTTTTTGGTGGTGTAAAATCTGTGTGCAATTGGAGTTATATTCCTTCCCAATAGTACTAATCTTTCTTCTTTTTGGGGGAAGAATTCATGGCACCTTCACTTCAGGGTTAAGAATCTATTTAAGAGTTTTATTCTTAATTTTTTTCCATGCTTTAATGTATGATATGTAAATTACGATATGTATAGTTAATGAATAGTTAGTTTAGCTTTCCATTAAGTTATATGATCATTTATATAGTCTTATATAGATAGTTATGTAGGTCATATTTATTGCATAAGTATTTAAAAATATGTTCTAAACTTTGATTGTTTTACATGTTGATGATGAAAAAATGTGTAATTGATATGAAACTTTTGGTTTATTATGTGGGTTATATTCCTTCATAATAGTATTTTTAATTATTTTGTTTGAAAGAATTTGAGATGCCTTCACAATATTAAGTTGTCCAAGGATTAAGAATCTATCCAAGAGGTTTTTTTATTTATTTTCCATTATTCATCATAACATGCATTATGATATGTGCATCTAAATAAGGTTACCATAGCCGTTTATTAAGATATATGATCATTTATATTGTCTTATATAAGTAGTTATTTTGGCCTAAGGCAGCATCCATTACATAAATATGGTATATATAGGAGGTAGTGGTTAGTTTATTATCATCATATTATACACTATATTGTTATTAAAAAAATTGGAGGTTTGCAACCTCAAAGTGACTTATTATCATCAACTATAATAAATTATTTGCATTTTATTCATATTGTATTATTCTTTAATGCAATTAATTTCATCACAAGTGGTATTATGACATGATCCTCGCATTGAGAAAATAAGAAATAAGGTATTCTTTTTTAATTTAGGAGGGTGCATTGTAAAACATGTGTCTCTCTCACTTTTGTATTTCATTTTTCTAAAATATAGAGGGATGATCAAAAACATAATAAATCACCTCCATTTGAAAATTGAGGTCATATGAAAGAGTTATTGAGAAATTAGAGATATCACTAAATTCACTATCAATTCTTAAAACAAGTTTCTTGGTCATAAGGACTACACTTAAGCAAGTTAGAGAAAAAAATACTATTTTTTTTATTGTGAAATTTATTGTGGCTATATTATGCTAGGGAATAAAAACAAATATATTGATAAAATATTCAAACAAATAGCCTCTATAAAGAGTTGTGTTGTATTTCTAAGAGTATATGCACATAATATGATTTGGAAATATGATGACCCAAGAAGGAGAAGGAAAAGAAGATAGAGAAGGAGAAGAGAAAATATGAAGATGAAGAAGGGAGAGGAGGAGAAGTAGATGAAAGAGAAGGAAGTGAAGGAGAAGGAGAAGTAGGAGAAGAAGAAGTGGTCCCAGAACTAACAATATTTTTCTATGCACTATCACTATTTGGAGGGATATCAAAGAGTCTACAGCAAAAAATAAAGTAGAATCATCACATTTAACTAGTCTTAAAGGATAAACTACTTAATATTGGGCCATGTAATTACCCCTATTTGAAAAAAAATGAGTTGTAAATTGATAGAGGAATTGTTGGATGTAGGATAGATATTGTTAGACAAGATTGATCAAGAGGGAAAATCATCTTGGATCCTAAAACTAATTCTCTATACATATGTAAAGAAGCTAAAGACTAGTGCAATCAAAGAGTACTATAACAAGTAAAATAATTTGGCCAGTGAATTTATATGATGTAGAGGGATGAAATGCTCCTACAAAAGTATTCTCTAGGATTATGAAAATTAAAATAATATTTATTTTAAGAGGAGGGGCATCCATTCTTTCTCTTAAATTAAATAATATGGATGTTATGGTATCTTTAGCCAGCTTGTAGTTCGAGCATAATCAGTAATTAAGTTATATTATTATTTATATACTCTTATATGGAGACCTTGGGAGTCTTGTTATGGATCTACATATCAATGGTACCATTGAATTTTACATCCAAAACTAGATCCATAGCTCAATACCAAAACAAGGAGAACAATGGAAATACATATAACCATGCATCTTCTTCTTAAAAAATCCTTGAAATTTCTATATTCAAGAATAACTCATATGAGAAGACAAGATACAATATAAAGAATGCATTTGATATTCACGAGGGCAATACCTCTCAGATCATTTACTTACCAAGTATACCAAGATTGGGATACAATATTTTTCTATGCACACAACACCAAGAAATTATGATTTCCTTTCAGGTCCTTAATGGATTCACATCCATAACCAGATGTAGGTTCCTTAGTCTTCTGTTAAAATCCTAATAAAAGAGTAACCATCTCAACATATAATCCCTTAAAATACAAGATCTATTAGCCTTATCCAAGTCTCTCTAGTCTCTATGTGCATCCACCAATCAATTCATGCCAACTTCAAATGCAACCCTACAAAATCATGAAGCTCCAAGCTAATGATTAATACTCAAAACTAAAGAGAAAAAATAATCTACCGTTGTCAAAGTTGTCAGTATAGAGCTAGGAACATATCATGTCATCATGATCTAACATCTCCTCAAGAATATCATATGCTCGAAAAGAATATATCATGACATCGTGATCTAACATCTCCTCAAGGGAATATTATGTGCTCTAAAATAAGATATCATGGTATCAATATAGCATGTATCATGTCAAAACTCTAATCTAGAATCAAGACAAAAATAATGGCATAGTAACAACCACACTCCAAACCAAGAAATAGCATCTCCAATCACATGAAGATAGAAATTCATCATCAAATAATGAACCCACATCACTCCCAATGCTCCCACTAGACTGTGTAACCAAACTCTCTAGGCATCATGATAATAATAACCTATAATTATGGAAAAAGTACTCCCTAACATGGCCTTGATTTAGTGTTGTACTGTGTTTAACACATTCACATCAGGTCTTGTGCCCTTGTGAACTAAATGAACTTAATTTTACCTTATTTAGAGTGTTGGAAAGTGTTGTAACACACTTTCACACATTTCTAGGGTTTTATTAAATAATTGGGCTTCTTTATGCTTTAATTGGCCTTATTTTTCATCCACAAGCCTCATTTAATGCATTTTTTCAAGGATAATCTTGACATAAACCAACATCTAATCATAATTAAGTTGCTTTTAGGTTGTGTGGCCCATATTTAGTGATCTAGGACTCATATGCCACCTTGGGTGTATGGGTTCCACCTAGGCTTTTGGGCCCCAATCTAGATCTTGCATCATTCTAAGCAATTTTGAAAAAGTGTCCCATAATTAATGCCTAATGGGACTCATATGCCACTTCTAGCATATAAGTATTATGTGACCCAAAATAAAATTTAATTCAAATTCTTGGCTAGATTTTATTCTCCTATATCTGATGTCATCTTGAGTATTGTAATTTTGGGAAATTTGGCATAAACAAGTATAAATACAAGGTTATTACTCTCATGTTCATCCTAACAAGAAATCAAGTGATCCTTATAGAAAATTTGAGTTCACAAGAGCATTCAAGAGTCTTCAAAAGCTGATTATCAAGTGTTTTAGAGCATAATTCAAGTATCAAGCATTATGTCAAATTCATCATGCATCATGTGTTTTTTTTTTAGCTAACAATTGTGATGTAGGGTTTTATGATTCAAGCTAGCATTCAATTCAAGATCTATCACATTCAAGCAAGAATCAAGATTTGCATCCATTGAAGCCACCTCATACATGTTTGCAGCACTTTATTGCTAGGGTTTGGTGAGTTGTAACATTACATTTTGTTCATTCATCGTTCCCCTTTCCTATTTCATTTTATTTCAAGGTTTGATTACCAAAACAGGGTTTGACCAATGCAAACCCCTTTCCACTAACAAAAAAACATTTTTCCCTCTCTTTAGTGTTTGATTTGTAGGTGTAGGTTGAAGAAACATTGAAGATGGAGTTTGGATAAATTTTTCAAAGTGTTCAAAGTTGTCACCTTGCATTGGAGATCATTAGAAGACATCTATAGCTTGCAAATTAGAGATTCAGATCCGAAAATCAAGTGGAAAGGATAGAGCAGACATTGAAGAGCATAATCAAACTTTGAATTTCTAGAAAACCCTAACTAGAATGATACACCAGCTCTGGCATATGAGTCCTAGTATAGGAAATTTTGTAGATTTTAGGAGTTTTAGTCATATCTCTATCGAATTCAAGTTTATGTCTAGAAACCCTAACTTGGGACTAAATCACCCAGTCAGACATATGAGTCCTAGTCAACATTAAATTTAGTATTTTCAACATTTCAAGCCTTCATCCAATCCTCTTCATGTTTCCAGGTGCACACCCTTTATCTCTCAGCTTTTTGTTTTGTTTTACATGTTTTTCTAGGTCATTTAGTGAAGTTTTGCATTACACTAGGCTTAAGTATTAGATATTTAATTTCATTAGTCTTTCCAAGACCTAGCTTGGTGGTGAACCCCTCTTTAGTTTATAATTAGACCATAGGAAAACCCTATTGAAAGATCTCTTTCTGCTTTCCATACTTTAGATTGAGATCTCTATGGTTTTCCTTAAATGAATGGTTGTGAAATGTGTTGTTTTATGTCCTAAACCATAAAGCAACCATTTTTCTTTCATTTCATTTTTGTGAACCTGCATAATTTAGAACATCTTAATTCTTATTTGTAGTGGATCATCATCCTAGATCTTGCTTGCATTAACTTTGCATTAGGTTTTGGGTAAGTGCAAGAAGTTGGGTCCACAAAGAGGGGAAGTTTCGGCCCGAAAAAAATCTCGCATGAAACGCGTACGCATTTTTTAAAAATGCATACATGTTATGGATCGGGTACCCGAGCCTAAATTCATAATGCATATGCGTTATGATTCGGGTATGCGAAGCTAAAACGCGCATGCATTATGAAATACGTACTCGTTTCGTAGAGCTATTTATATTTTTTAAATAAGCGACTGTGAAAATCATTTTCACTATCACTTTCAGTGCACCGGAAGGAGAAGTAGATCACGTACATGTTTCAGATGACAAGATTCATTCAAATTTTCATTGCCACCTCCTCTCGTTGATGCAACCAACCTCAGCGACCTCCAAGTTGGTTGAATTCTGCCATATTTTTGCATTATATCTTGCATTTTTTTTTATAATTGTTATTTAGTTTTTTTTTGTTTAGTTTGTTTTAGTTTAATATTTTTTATTTTTTAAACTACATTTAATTAACCGAAAACATTAACAAAACAAACAACATAGAATTCTAAATCAAAAACCATAAAAAATAAACCTAAATTCGACACATTTAATTTAGAAATTTCGAAACCCTAGGTCCTTAAAAACTAATTTACCCAGACCGTTAATCCTTGGACCTAAACCCTAAAACGTAAACTAAAACCCTATTTGTAGGTTAAAGCTAGGGTACAATTAGGGTTTGGGTTAAACTTTAATAGATATAGTTAGAGTTCAATTACAATTAGGGTTATGATTAGGTTTAAGTTTAATATTAGATTTCAATTACCTAGTTAGGGTTCAATTAAAGTTGGAGTTCAATTAGGGTTAAAATTCATCAGGGTTAGGGTTCTAAGATAAATATTCGGGTAAGGGTTGAGGTTAGGGTTTGTATTCAACTAGGTTTAGAGTTAGGGTTATATTTCTATTAGGGTTAGGGTTAGGATTACGATTATGGATTAAAATTTAAGATCAAGGTTAGGGTTGGAGTTAGAATTAGGGTTCAATTCGTGTAGGGTTAGGGTTGGGGTCAAAATTAAATTAGGATTAGGGTTATGGTTGTAATTTTGGTGAGAGTTAAACATTCAATCAATATTTAATTAGGGTTATGATTTAAGTTTATATGCATTTAGGGTTAGGGTTCAACTAAGGTTATGATAGGATTTAATTATAATTAGGGTTTAGGGTTAGAGTTCAAGTTAAAATAAATTAGGGTTCAAGTTATAATTAGGGTCTATGGTTCAAGTTAGAATTAGTGTAAGTGTTAGGGTAAGGTTTAGAGTTAGAATTCAAGGGTTGCAATTAGAAATAGTGCTATTAATTTTAATAATCAAGTTGGGTTTATGTATATTGTTTAAACTTTATATGTTATATTCGATCTCATGGATCGAAGTTTTTAGGAGCTATTAATTACAAAAATATTTAAAAAATTATAATATATAATAAAATACTATTATAAACCCTAAAACATTCCATACTTTCACATGTATAAATATGATAAATCATTGTACAACTAATTTAAATTTAGTGAAGTTTGTGTGTACTTAAAGAAGCCATTTTCAATATGTCAATAGAGCTCAAGCTCATCTTTGTTTATTTTGTATGTATTGCAATTACCGAGTTAGCATATATCTATGTGTCCCTTTGAATGTATTTTATTAATTTTTTATTCTAAATCTAAATAGTATGCTTTGAAAACAATGAATGAGATTATAAATTAATGTTAGTGTTAAACTTATAATTTCTTCTTAAATACTTTGTCCCACTATAGAGAACATTTGTCTCTTATCATGAAATTTGAAAATTTAGATAAATCAATTTATGTCCTCGCATTTAATTAAATTCTATGTCATACTTGATATTTATACACATGTAAATTCGCAATCGATATACCTTAGCTCTATAGATATACTCTTGTTGGGAAACAACCACACCTATGAGTAAACGTCCCCTCGCCCCAAAAGATAAAGCTCTAGAGACCCATAAAAACTTAAAAGAATAAATTACTTATTGATGAATTAGTTAATTAATGATAGGCTTGATATTTATGATCTCCATTGAGCATCCATGTCTAACAATTTAATCCTTTAATATAAATAGAATTTAGTATAATTTTTACTTGAATTAAACTACATGGTTTTCATCATTTACCCATTTTCACACTCATTCTTGAGTTGTTCATAACCTAAATTATCTTGGGGATCTTTCAGGTTCCCTTTTTCCACCTTTATATATGTAATAGAAGACACTCTAAACAACCCCTAACCTCCTATTAACACCCAATTTGAGAAATCAAAGTTATATATCTAGACATGTGTCTTATTTTTCATTCTTTAGTCCTTTACCTATAGAAATTAAATGGTTCCTCACCTCATGTTCACAGTATCTATTTGTAATCTTCTTATTTAATTTTTCCAGTAATGATTCAAAAAAGCCTCATTGTTGATATTGTAGCCTTAAATGTGAGCTCTCAATTCAAGTGATACATTTTATCCAACTCCTAGTTTAAATGTTGATGGTGATTTATTTAAATAAATCTTAAGTCAAGTTACCTTAATCCATGTGGTTTTATTTATTTCAAATAAATCAATTAATGCATGTATCATCAAATTTAGCTATAGTTTAATTATCAAGTGATATCTAGCTAAAAGTAAGTTTATGGATTCATTTTAATGTGTACATGCTATGGATTTTTAATGTTATGGATTTTTTAATGTTATAAATCGAATGGTCTTCAAATGAATTGTATTTTGAATTTGTGCACATTCAATGTGATTTTTAAATAACTTTCAAATTGTTTGCATTATTTAATTAGTTTATTGATATATATTTTTTAATTGTTCAACATGCAGTTGCCATTTGGTTACATTCACATGGATCCCATATTTAACATAGAGGATTTTATTCTTGAACCACAAATTCCTGTAGATCCCATAGATCCAAACCCACCACCACAACAAAACCCCATGCCTCCAAACTCTCCACCTCCTAACCCCCCACCCCCCATAGTAGATCAGGATCAATTGAGAGAGAGCATTAGGGAAAATCTTATTGTGATTCAAGGAAATATAGATCTGATAAAAAATGAGCCTAGAATCCCCCCATCTCACACGATTTGCATCTACAATGCAAACTATTGTTGATTTTGTTTGATCTATTGATGCAGACCTAGATAGGTTCCATCAATGGAGAGAAGAAAGGAGACAATTCTATGCAGATGGATTCTCTTATAAAGAAATTAATGACCTTAAAATTACCAAACAAGCCATGTGCTAGTATTTTTTTAACCCCCAAACTAACCAACCAATTCCACCCACCAACAAATGAATTTCAATTTTATGGTGTAGGCACCCCCGGATAGCTGCACATTTTTGGGACAGATGGTGGATGGTGCTTGATAGTCCACCACATGGAAATTCAGAGGTGCCCCTATACTTTTTGAGAAAGTTATGGGTTGAGTTTGAGTTGGGTTTAAAACCCAACTATTTTGATATGATGTCATTTTAGGGAGTTGGGTGTGGCATGCCCCAACATAGATTAGGATCATATATCGATCCTCAGCGACGTGCTCCGATTTCTCGTTCCTCCTCCTCCTAGTGTTCCTACTACATTTCAGTAGCAGATGATGTTATCGACATTAGGAGCATTGAGTTCGCTTTTAGGACATCTCACTCATCAGACTACACACATGGCTACTGAAGTGGTCAATAGAGAGCATGGAGGCTCGGGCAATAGGAATACTCATGCATCCACTTCAGGTGACCCACATGTGTCTGAGACAAATTCATATATGGATCTACTATATTCTGAGCACCATCGTACATAGGTGTGTTCATCTTTTGAACTTAAATTTTTTTTTTTGAAATGTGCAAAATTCATATAAATAATAACATCAAGTTATATATATAATACAATATTAATTCAATAAGTTTTCAATGTAGACGCATGATCACATAATGCCTGAAACTCAAAATGATTGTGTCTATATGTCAAGTGTTGTAAATCTGGGCTCACTTTTTGGTCAGGTACTTAAACCAATATATATTAAATTTAGTTTGTGTGGATATATCTAATTTATTTTGAATGTGTACACATGATTTGTGAATTGATATATTATATCTAGATGCAAGGGGGTCATACGATACCTAGTGTTCACCAACCACAAGTTGTGGTGAGTTCTCTTGAGTTGTCATCAGCTCAAGTGTGTGCTTTCAAAAAAATTTTAAGTTTGAATTAAATACACGTCATAGATCTAATTTATTTTTTACATTTACATACGAGGATATGGATTAAGGGTAGATATATGAGGATATGGATTAAGCAGCCCTAATATAATGTCTTAAGGGGAATTAATAAAGGGACTTAAGGGGATGCAAGAGGATGGATTAATGGTACATAAGGGGATGGATTAAGGGGTGTTGAGAGAGTTAGTTAAGGGGATGCAAGAGGATGGATTAATGGTACACAAGGGGATGGCTTAAGGGGTGTTGAGAGAGTGACTTAAGGGGATGCAAGAGGATGGATGAAGGGTAGATATACAAGGATGTGGATTAAGGGGCCCTAATAGAATGTCTTAAGGGGAATTAATAAAGAGACTTAAGGGGATGCAAGAGGATGGATTAATGGTACATAAGGGGATGGCTTAAGGGGTGTTGAGAGAGTGACTTAAAGGGATGCAAGAGGATGGATTAAGGGTAGATATACATGGATATGGATTAAGGGGTCCTAATAGAATGACTTAAGGGGAATTAATAGAGAGAATTAAAGGGGATGCAAGAGGATGGATTAATGGTACATAAGAGGATGGCTTAAGTGGTTTTAAGATAATGGCTTAAGGGGATATGAAATCAATTATAAACTTTTTATAAAATGACAATGAATTAAATTTAGTTTTATATTTATACTCTCAACTAAATATATCTACAACTATATATACTTACCTATCTCTAGATTCGAATTCCATTATAATAAGAGTGTGTCTCCTCTCTTTTTTGTAAAGCATCTAGTTTCAAGGGAGACTTGAAACAAAAAAATGATATAAGACTTTAATTAGGAAATGACTTTAAAGACAAATATATGTATCAATTAAATATATATGTACAACTAGATATACTTACCAATATTTATTTACTCTATTGTACCATGAGCATCCTCTCTTTTTTGTAATGCATCTATGACTGTCTCATGATCATCCATTGAAAGTGTCCATAAAAATTTATTAGCAAGCCTCCCTTGATATCTAACTAATTTTATATTGGTTTCCAAAATCAAATGTGAATAATGTATAATCTTCTTGTGTCTTTCATAATCTTCAAATGCAGGCAAGCCATTCTTTCTTATCAAATATTTTTGAATCCAGGTGCCAACAACAACCACTGAACTTGTTGGATACTCAAAGTTATCATCATCCACTCTAGGATGTAAAAACTTATGTTTTCTCTCAATACATCTAGCCAACCAATACTTCATCTCCTTTTCATTCCCCTCAGATTCAACAACAGCATACACATGTCCTACAAAAATAGATAAAAAAATCAATAAAGAATGACTTATATTTAATTCACATATAAACATGTGCATACATATAAAATTAAACTCAATAAATAATGTACCTTCTTGTACAAGATCAGAAACACAATCATAATCATCTGATGTGAACGCTTGATTATCTTCAATTGGCATTCCATGTTGAACATGTGTTGATGTAGGTGTTAAGGCTCTTTGTTTCCATTGTTCGACCCATTCTATATTTTCACAAGCCTCCCAATAACCTTCAATAAAAATTTGACAAAATCATTCCAACTCCCTTGTCCATATTGTCCATGTGTTTGCATTCAAACTCTTAAATGAATGCCATTTTGCAGATCCATTAATTGTTTCACAATCTTGTCGAGAACAAATATCATTTTCTTCAACTAACCAAAAGAAGTGGTGAATTATTGAGCTCTCACTTACTCTTGTAGATAATTTGGTATTGCACCAATCTACAATTGCATGTGCATCTCTAAATTTCGCAGCATCATCAAATTTTAGTTGCTCTCTTGCAAGAGCTCTTTTCACACATGCACCTCCTCCATCGTGTTCTCCCTTACCATGACCGCCTTCAAAAAAACTCCATATGTGTAGGATATTATTTTCCTTATGAACTCTACATAACCAATAAAACATCCTAGAATTTTTTAATTGACTTATGTAATTATCTGACCATATGAGATGTTCTAGCATTTGAATTCCTCTTTCTTTTAATTTTTTGTAAAATATATCAAAACATTATTGAACAAACTCAGATGAATGTAATTGATTATCACTTACATAAAAATGGTACTCTCTCAAAGAAAATCTATTATATTCTCTACTATCATCTACCTGTCTATAAACAATATGAACAAAAATAGCTACTTGCATTGAATTATAATACTACAATTGAATTTCTTCTTGTGGAGCAAGAGTATAATTTTCAGCAAAATCAACAACTGACAATATAGTTCCAATTCAGAATATTTTTTTACATAAATGAAATTGATTATCAAGCCAATGAGCATACTAAGAGCGTTGAACATATTTAGGTACAATATTATCTTTAAATTCTTTAATAAATGCATGCACACTAAATTTTTCCATAATTAGCTCACAACGTTTTCCAGTTTTTCCATCTTTTAAAGAATACTCAACATTTTTAAATTTTTTTACATCCACTAATTGTTGTCCAAATTCATCTAAACTACTTTCATGAATACATTCTCCTGATAATGAAAAGTTATCATATCTATCACATTCTCCATAAATACATGCTTTTAAATAAAATAAGTTTCCATTAGAGGGTTTACAAAACAAAACTACTATAAAATATTTGACTCTTTCAAGTGGCATATTAATACCACAAATGTCCTACATAATTTGGTTAACATGCAAAGTGCATTATATATATCAAAAACTATCATAATAATAATGAAATTGTACATGAATCTTACAACAACAAGAGATTTTTTGCTTATTAATTCTAACATACCAAGGTTTACACTTTTCGAATGATCTTTGACTTATGTTAATATTCAATGGTAAGATTGAAGCATCTAAAAAAATATTATATAATTCAGTTTGAGTCATATCTAAGAGATGCTTTGGATGAGGTACACGAATTTTGGAACCCACCCTTAATTTTAAGACATCTCTAATGTTAGGTGATACTCTTGTATTATCATGCCAAAATTTATCGATTAAAGATTTAATTTCATTAGTTAATTTCATGTTTGATCTTGGGAGTCTACCACTAAAACTAAAACATTGATTAATTGGATCCTTTTCAATACTTTCTCTTCTTCTAGCAGCTCTTATCTAAGTTTTAGGATTTACTTTTATACATATACTAATCTTACTTAGCATTCTTTTATTTGAAGTTTTTTATCAACTAAAGTAGTTGTTATTGCATGATGAGCCGCATTTTTATCTTTAGATTGAATTTTCTTACCTATAAAATCAATAGCATTAGCAACACTAGATATGACTTGTTCTACTGAATCATCTTTATTTTTTGGTTTTACAAAAATACCTAATTTTTTCATCACTTTTCTCATTTTCCACATTCTCATCAATTGCACCATGAGTTGACATTAGAATCCTAATTTCTTTCTATAAAAAAATATTTTATATATTTTATTTCCATAAGCTCTAATTTATCTCCAAGAAACTTTACCACAAAGGTTATCTAGCACATCTTTTTCAATTGTAAAAAAAAACATTTTCACCTTCATCCATACAAGGGGTTTCATTTTCATTCACACAAGGGGTTCCATTTTCATTTTCAAATGTAAAAGGGGTTTCATTCTCATTTTCATCAATATGAGGGATTTTATTATAATTTGCATTCTCATAAGATATATTTTCATCATTTTTTTTGTTTTTGCATTCTTTCAACCCTAGAATTATTGATATTATCAATTGTGTATCTAGCTTCATCTAAAAAAGAAAAAACAATATTATCAAGACTTGGGTTTGAAAAAATACCTGGAAAGATTGTTTGAATAGGTGCATTTTCCATATCATTGGGAGGTGGATTTTAATACATACCCGAAGTTGTTTGCATAGGTACTATTTCCATATCATTCAAAGTTGAAGTTGAAGGCATAGTTGAGTTTGTCTCCATAATTGCATTGTCTTCCATATTCACCATCTCCACATTTGCATCATCTACATTAATTTCATCATTCATGGCTTCCTCTTCAACATTCATGGAACTAGATGCTTCCAAATTTTTCATTTGACGAATCCTGTCTCTTTTATCCCTTTGTCTTTTTGCCTCCATATCTTTATTTGCTTGAATTTTGTCGGGTGTCATTGACTTTCTACACTTTTTTCTTTGTCTTTTCTTTGATCCCATGGTTACCAAACCCTCTTTGATGAAAAAAAAAATTATTTACTTGTAACCAATTTTCAAATTTCCATCTCCTTCAAATATTCAAATAAAACTATGTACTACATGAAGATCCTTTCTTCTATAAACTTTGAAGTACAAAAACATCATGAATACATCCAAAAGCTCTCTTTTTTAAATCTTCTTATAAATCATTCTTGCACTTGACTCCACTTTAGAAAATTCAACCTACACTTGTCTCTTCCAATAATTTGCAATAGAATATTCCCTGCACAAGACAAATTTGCAATAAAAAATGTAGAAAATGGCGCTTTCGGACCGTATTGCAGAAAAAGAATGTTGCAGGAAAAATGTGTTGTATCAAAAAATTTCAAATCAGGGAAAAACAGACATATTAGAAACGCATACGCATTCTGAAAATAGAACGTGTATGTGTTTCATAACGCGTATGTGTTACCTTTACCCAACGGGTATACGAAACGCGTATGTGTTTCATTTAAATAACACGTGCGTGTTTTCATAATGTGTACACATTATTTAAAAATTGGATTCCCAACCCACATGCATCCTTGGTTTTAGGCTCGAGAAAGGCTTGGCAATCCGAGCCTTAGCCTTTGACCTACATCTAAAAAACTAAGGGAGATTGAAAAAGAATGTCCAACTTTGGCAATATGGTTGATAGACTTTTTTTCTTAATCAATCTATAAAATTAAAACCCATTAGAGAACACGATATCTAGTTTCCAAATATATAAATTTTATTAATATTGGATTATTTTTTCTATTTTTTAATTAATTTCAAAGCAAACTAGTCCTTAAACTTAAAATATCAGATTTTTTTTGTTTTTTAATAACTTTTTTTGGTTAAGTTTCTTGTAAAAAAAATTATATGGCATCAATCTTCAGACAATTCTCTACACAATGAAAATAAAAAGTTTCAAAAAAATATTATTTTAGTTCAAATTATGTTGTCCATATAAGTTGATTTTTAAAAACAACAATTAAGGCCAATAAAAATTCAATAAAAAAAATCCAGCATCAATCTTCATGTTGTTATCTCTCTTTCCCCAAAAGGAATTAGCAAAATACTTTTATTTGGGTCAAAAAGTGGTTTTCATACATGTGCATGGTATGGTAAAAAACATAGGAACTTTTCAAAAGTGGTTTTTATAGATCCCTGGGTATGTGCAGGATCATCATGGAAAAAATAAACCCTTAAGTGGCAATAAAATTCAAAAAATCAGAGTTAAGCAACTTGACGTAAAATTTTGAAAAAGTTATCTATATTATTTCAAAAATATGTAAGAATAGAATTTGTAGAAAATTGAATATAGTTTCTAAACTACTAGGTTTATTTATTTATTTTAAAATCTATTTGGTGAAAATGTGAAATTTCAATACAGTAGTACTTAAATTTCAGGGAAAAATTAGAAGTAGGTGTCTGTCTGACCACCCTAACCACAATAAAATGATAATATTTTAGATATAAGTAGTGGACTCATGTCCCAATGTGATGCATACATTTTTGTAATTTTTTTCCAAGTAAATAATTAATTATGATTTTTTTATTACAAATTTTAAAAAATATAAAAACTCGTATGTCTAACCACCTTAACTTGGTCAAAACTTTATAAAATTCATTTTTTTTTTTTTAATTCTATAGTATGTGAAGCATAGAATGTGACGCATGTTTCAAATTCAAAAAATGTGATACCGTTTGAAAGTTATAGATGTTTTTCAATCAGAATCAGGACTTTCGTCGTAATTCAAATAGAAAATGAATAATAATTATTTATTAAATTTAAAGTAAAGAATAATTTATATTGGTGGAAATTTGAGAATCTCCTTTAAAAACCCTTTTCATTTCATCAATTTTGGGTAAAAAAAAAGTCGTCAGCCACATGGGTCATCATATCACTTAGATATCACCACTTTTTGGCCCATCATGATACTGCACATACCCCCCTATCAAAATGTAATTTCTACAATCTGGGTATTTGAATAATTTGTATATTTAGAAACTAGATTCAAAATGCTAAATTTCATATTACTGCATTTTTTAAAATTCATTATTTAAGTGCCTCAAATTTTCAATTCAAGTGTGACAAATTCTAAAAAACGGCAAAAACACTTCAACTTTTTGAGTTTTTTGTGGACCCAACTTTTTGCATCAACCCATTTGCATTAGTTAATTAGCATTCTAGGGTTTCTAATTCTTGCATTAGTGAGATTGCATATCAGTCACATTTTTGCATCTTGCATCATTCAAAATCATCTAAAATCTGAATTTTCATTTAGTCTATAGATCATGCAAACTAAAAAGCATAAAAATCACTTAAAATTTTTTGAAATTTGTGAAAAAAAACCCTCACTAGGACTCATACGCCCCTCTAGGTGATTTAGTCCCAATGCAGATTTTAAATTGCATTTCCAAAATTCAAAATTATATTTTTGAGCTTCTATTTTTTATTGATAACTTTTTATTCAGTTTGCAGATTTTTTATTATATTAATTTCATTGCATTTAGCTTAAATTGCATTTGCATCGATATTGCATATAGTATCCATTGCATGATATTTTCTAATTGGCGTCCTATTTCTAATACTATAGTGAGACAAAGTTTGAGACTCATTTCATCCCGTGATAGCACAATCATCATGGATCTTAGGTTATCTAGCTCTTTCACTCCTAGTATTGACACTAGTTCACTAGGTATGGACCATACCCTTAATAATTCCTTGCCTTCAAGTAGTGTGACGCATGTTGAAACAATGGTTTCTACTGTTCTACAAGAAAAAATAATCCAAATTCATCAAAACATAGCAAACCTACAAAATAAAATAAGTACTGAGAACATTTCAACTATCACCATCCATACCATAGATAACATTCATCACATGCTTGAAAGTGAAGACAAATGTAATGCCTCGCCAAGTAACCCTAAAGGAAGTTGTAATTAACAACTTAAGTGAACCAATTTTTTTTTTTAAAGTGCAATTAACATACACTCACTTACTAATTAACAACAACCTCTAAGGCTACAAGGTTGGGATTACTTAAACCCACACAAACATCTTACATATAACCATAGCATTATATACTTTATGAAATAAACATCATACATCATATGGATACCATATAACATAATAAGATAATCATCCAAGATACAATTTCATAAACATTTACTAAATCCAATAGTTACATCACTCATTCCCTGAATGAGGCAATAATACATAAGTGTTACAATTACAGCATTCCACCTCATAACATAAGAGGGATAAATAACTTATACAAATAGAAATATTACAATGCAAGAAAATACAATAAGAACTGGGAGTTGTCCATCTAGATGTCTCGCCACCAAGTACCGAAGATAGATGGGGACCCAACGGTGTCTGGTACATGTTCCACCCAACCAAGTGGTACCCGAAGGCCCACCCCCAATGCTATGAGATAGTAACAAAGTAACATGGACAAAGATCTACTACCTCTAACCAAAGGCAGACTCATACTGACTCATACTAACATAACCACACAAAAGAACTAAACAAGTACAACTCAACATCACTAACATAGGTCACATTGCTTCTAGACATAAAATAGATCAAGTATGTTCAAAGAATCATACACATAAACAAATACCAATAGTTGTCCTAGATAGAGTGTCATCGCACAGCTCATAATAAGTTACCCTCAGCGGATCTTTATAGGCTCTGGTGATCCTGGTGGCCTCTACCGACCCTCGGCCCTCATATTTGCTAATGCGGAATCAACTACCTCTCGTACTGACAAGATAGATGACTTTGCCATTTCAGGCCTTCCCACTCACACCAAGCCTTAATTAGCACTTGACTATGAGTGAAGCTAGAACTTATCTTTTTAGTGTGTAGTACTCCCCAAATTTATAATTTTAGTTATCACTTGATTAAACTACTTCCATAGGTTACCCAAATCTTACCTCTTCCGGGCGCTGGCCCCTAATGGAAGCCACTCTTCTATTTGACAACACACAAACAAACTAACCACCAAGGGACTCACAAGTGCATAAAACCTAGGTATCAAAATCACTCCATCACAAGGAGGAAATGAATAATAGAACACTCTCCAACAAATGGAGGCAACCAAAACACATATTCCACTCCTTCCAAAGGAGGTACAAGACATCCCCGTTCGTGGAAACCGGGTAAGAACTGAAAAGACACCATGCACTACCCAAGGGAAAAACAACTGGTTGACATAAAGATTCGACAACCCTCATCCTCTAAGATCTTCTAGAAGACTTTCAAATTTGGACTAACACATAATCCCATATCCCAAAATACCACATGACGACATAGCTACAAAAACATTCAAGTCATTAATCAAATCTAACAATTTGGATTTCCTAAATCCATAATCATTCAATAGGTATCGTTGACAAAGTCAAATACACAATGACTGAGTTAACTCAAATAACCCTTTTTCCCCTTATCATGAATGTAAGGAAAATTAATAACAATATGCAAAGGCAAGGAAATACACTATTTTCGGATATCTTAAATCCATTTCTCTATTTAATGCTTCTCGCAGAAATAAAATAATAACTTTCCATATTTTCGTTAAAACAAATAAATAAATTCCATTAAAATAAAGACATTTCTCTATCTTATCTAACCATGCACACTATTCATTTAGTTTAAATTGAAGTCTAAATACTTTGCATGCCACCAAAATGCCTAAAACAGGATATCAAATATATATACACTCATGCAAGAAAATATTTCTTTCAGTTACACAACTAACACATCAAATTTCTACAATTTAATTAATTTCCTCTATTTCATTTAATTTCCTATTATTCTTCCATCAACATATCATAATACAACTAATTAAAAATGCTATTGTTTAAATTTTCCAACACCAGTATTTAATATATTAATATATATATTCTTAAAATATATATATAATAATTAAATATAAACCTAATAAACTACAAACAAAATATATATATATATATATATATATATATATATATTTTTATATAAGTATAAGTAAATATACCTATATATATATATAAATATATACATATATTTTTATTAACACCGAATCATGAAATCCTAAATTAAAAAAAAACATTAAACAAAACAATCCCCGAAACTCATCGATTTTCGGGTGCATGTAGGAAATTAAACAAAGGTGAAGTCAAACCGCCAGACTATACATGGTACAGCCGGCCTGATGCCTTGGTCGTCGGACTGTACACAGTATAGTCGGCCAACCCAAGAGTTGGCACCGGTCTGTACTATGTACAGTCGGTCCCATATGCAGGGGTAGAGGGCGGCTCTACTGCCATCAATGGACAGTGAGTGGTGGGGTACATCCGTCCCCACTTACCAGTGTCAACATCAAACCCCTTTTTAAAATAAAACACACATATGACAATTTCGGAATTTATTGAAATGCTTTCATAAGAATATTCAATGAGTTTCAACGAAATTCGTTTCTTAGATACGCCATACGGACGGCAATTTTTCTAACAAGTATAATAATTTAAATCTATGACAGTAAAATAAATATATATATATATATTTATATGTTATGTGTATGTATATCTATCAGAATATAATACATAGAATATATAAACATATATATTTACATAGAATAAATTAATTGGTAAAATTGAGAGAAATAAATAAAAATAACCAGCTATAGGAAATTGAATAAAATTTTCCAGAATTCCTTTCTAAATTCACAAAGATTTAATAACTGATTTTCTTTCTTTTAATAAACCATTTCATCAAATTCCTAGCAATACAAAATATGAAAAATAAAAGAAATCTAGATTTCTCCATTGCAAGTTTTGCAAGTTTTCTATAGAGGGTTTGTTTTCAAAACAAGATCTAATAGCTTTCTAAAGAGATAAAATATCTTCAACAATTTAGGTTTGATGCACAATCTAAGATTTAAATTTAACAATGATTCTATAATTTTCACAATCACAAAATTAAATCCTACAGTATATTTATACATTCTTCCCCAAATTTTAGATTAATTTAAATCTAATTTCTATTAACAGATCCTAATTCCCAATGAATTCAACAACAGATTCTTTAAACAATATAAATTTGTTTTAAACAAACAAAAACAAAAATCACAGATCAAAACCTGGATTTTGAAGCTATAGGAAAAGATGAATTTCTGATGCAAGCCTCCTCCAAAGATCTCCTGAATTTTCCTCAATCGTGCAATGATTCCAATCCAAAACTCAACAAATGCAAACAAACTTTCCTCAAATCAATTCTACAATCAAAACTTTCTTCAAACCCTTCTCTGTGCAAATTTTTCCAAAAATTCTTCTCTGCTTTCAAGAAACTCTTTCTTCCCCAAAAATCTCTTCTTCCATGAATGAATTTTCAATCAGCACTCCTTCTTAATTAAACATCCAGTTGTGTTTTCAATCAAAAATATCTTAAACAACCTAAATCTAATTGCATGCAAAATTGAATATTTAGATATTAATTTCAATTCCAATTTTCGAAAACCCATTTTCAATTTAAAATGCAATTTCAAATAATAAATTAATTTCCAAAATTGAAACTAATTTCCATTTAATTTCCCAATATAATTTAGTAACTTCTAATTCAAATTTAATTCCCAAATAAACATTTAATTACAATTTCTAATTTAATTTCCCACAAATTGAAATTAAATTCCAAAATTAATTTTAATTCTTTTCTTTCTTTTAATTTTCTACATCACATTTAATTAATTAATTTAATTATTTAATAACTAAATTTATCCTCATGGATTAAATTTAATTTAATCAATTAATTTAAATATAAACTTCTATCCACATTACATAATTTAAATTAAATAACCATCAACATGATTTAATGCAATTATTCTAAGTATCTATTTCCAAATCAAGAATCCTTTCAAAATTAAATAAGATAAAAGCATGGCAATCACCGACTCGACACACACGACTTACGACACACTAAGGCTAGGGTGTAGACTTGACACATGTTACCTAGCTACTATCTCCCTTCAACTTAACCATTAGATCGACACGCTCAAACCTGTGAAACCAGGTGGAGTCGATGTCATGTACCTGCAACCTGAAAACATAGTAACCAACATCATATAATATAACAGCATATAATACACACCGTGAAGAGGAAATCACGGAATCGCAGGGCACTTGCAAGCAAGTGATGCGAACCCGTCCCCTTCACCAATACACTCATCCAAAAACTAACATTAACATCATAATCAATAATCTCATAATAACATCTCATGTTAACTCTACTAACATCATTAATCCATAATGCATGTGAAACAATAATCAAATAACCACATCACATGATAATAGTTGTCGCTCAATTGTAGCAATCAAAACATCATAACCAAACTATGTCTAGTATCAAAGTATCTGCAACCAAATAAAAAAAAAAGCAAACCAAACAAGAAGCAAAACGGAGGGGTATTACAACAAACAAGTGACCTTGTGCATAACATAGTTCATATCTTTGGCAAGCATCTTACATCTACCACTAGTTGTGCTTTACCACTGAATATTGTCACAAGCCAAGGAGGAATTCAAATTACTCCTCCCATAACAATTACCTCTATTCCTACCTATACAAACCCTCAAGTCACAACAACAATGCAACCTACTAGTAATGTGATTCCTTCCTTGGGTATTTCCACTAGCATCCCTAGTACCTTTGGGGCATCGCACATCATATCCCTACCACTTTACCACCAATAAGAATTTCGCTCACTCATCCTTTGAACACATACACACCTTCACCTTATTCACTTCATCTTACAATACAAACAATGACCCTCTCATAAACCAACTTTTGCAAACCGTTTCATCCCTTCAAAATCAAGTTTCCACCATCAACCAAAATCAAAATGGCCCACCTACATATTATGTCAAAAGGAGTACCTTGTCCTTAGAGATATTGTGAACACCGATGCCACAAGGTGTAGAGGTGCCTATATTCAAGAAATATGGAGGGAAGGGAGATCCTTCTAACCATATTCCACTTATATGGCCTTATGTAGTGAATTTATCCTTAATGATAAACTCTTGGCTAAACTTTTCCCTAGATCCTTGAAGGATACTGCCTTAGAATAGTTTTCTTTGTTACTCAACAACTCAGTTCGTTCATTCAATGAACTTGTTGAGGCATTTATCCACCATTTCCAAGTGCATATGACTCCTAAGATGACCTTGGCCAATTTGATGAAATGTAAGCAAAAAGAAAAGGAAAATATTATTTATTTTATTTCAAGCTATCAATCGCTTATTCCCAAATCGATGTAAAGGTCCTCGATCCTCACCTTCAAAATATTTTCATAGAAAATTTTCAAAGCAAGATACAAAATAAGTTTATCATGATGAAATTCCCCTCCTTCATGCACTTATGCACTACCCTCTATAATTATCAAAACTCAGTTAGTAATCATGATGCAAAATCCACCTCTAGTAGAATTGAGAAGTCCAATTTTGCAAACCAAAATAATTATGAACCTTTTAGAAAAAAAAAATAAAGGCTTCCTTCAACTAAATCCCCCTCAACATGTTGATACCCAAGTAGTTGATGTTAAAGCAATGATACCCTTTAAGTATGGGGACCCAAAAATACAATTCACTCCCTTGCTCGATACCCTTCATAACACAATGTCACAACTCTTAAAACAAAAGATTATTACCTTTCCCCCATTAAAACTCTCGATCCTAATAAACCATTACCCACAAACTATAGACCAAACTTGTATTTCCATTATCACCAACAAAATGGACATGAAACGGAACATTACAAGCATCTTAAAAATCTTGTGCAAGACCTCATTGATTTCAATCGGCTTTCCATTGGAGGTGTTAATGATCAAGGAAATAAGTCCATTTCCCCTCCTAACCAAAACTTACAAAGATTTACCATCCCCATGCTAAAACATAAAATTTCATTTTTTAAAGCTAGAGAAACTACAAAGAATGATGTGATGAATGTTGACATGAATGATGACACGAATGATGACAATAATGATATTATTCAAGATTATCCTATAGATATTGATCCTATGGATGATATGGTTGGACTGATCGATTTTGTACTTTATATGGGCCGAACTAAAAAACCTCTTGAGATTGCTTTCTCCTCACAAGATATACTTAAGCATGCACCTGATGGTCCTCTTTACATAGCTGGTTGAATCTATGACAAGCCCACTAATGGGATATTAATAGGTCCTATCTGTGAAGATAATGTGATCACTAAAGAATCCTTACTTGTGCATGAGCTCTACCAAGAAACATATGATAAATCGAAAGCATAGATCAAGACACATAACGGTTTTTCTTGCCCTACGATGGGATTGATCGCCCTTCCTTTACAAATAGGACCAAAAAAATTAGATGTCTCATTCTCCATCATCTTGACATCAGATCAATTTTGTGTGAAGCTAGGTTATCCATGGCTTCTCTCCAGGAAATTTGTCATGTCAGTCGTGCATAAATGCCTAAATTTTCCCTTTGAAAATGAAATTTTCACAGTGAATCATAGTGGCTTTAACCCGAGGGAACTTTTCCTTAGATTTCTTTTGGTCCAAACCTATCGAACCTATTAAACCTTGAGAAGACTTATTTTTCAAGTCCTACTAAAATTTCAAGGAAAAATGCATAGCAAAATTATCCCTTCAAAACATGCCTCAACCCATAATCGATCCTACCATACTTGATGAAACCATGATTGAACCTAAAGACATTCTAAATAACCAATAACAAATTAAGATAGAACCTTTGCCTACTTCCTAAAAAATACCAAGATATAACGAAGACAATACTATCACGCCTCCTAGGATAAAAAAAGTTTACAAGGTTAAATAGAAAGTGGTTGAACAACCTTCCATGGTTTCTTTCATTCTTCCCCTTAGGGAAGAAAAGAAACCTATGGTTGATCACCTCGCTCCTACACAAACACAACTTGAAAACAAAACTAAAAGAAACAAAGGTGATAGAGAGCATAGGCATAGACGTTGTGCCCTTGCTTGAAAGTTAAATGAAGAAATAAACAAAGAAACTCGAGATCCAAACTTGACTGAAGTAAAGCATGATGAGTCTCCTCCTTTTCTAAAACAAAAAGATCCTATAGCACAACCATAACAAGATCTAAACCCTTATTTGGACATTATCATTTGAACTCTTGTTTTGATTAACTTGGAGGACGATGATGAGATTGCAAAGATTGATGAAAAAGTGCATAATGAATTGAACACATTGTTTTCCTCTTCTATGAGCTTAAACGACAACCCTCCTAAGAAGAGTCTTGAACAAGTGGTGATGATCCTATTTTGACACTCACTATTGTCCCTTTGGCTAATTGTCCACCTTCGGTATACAATGAACATGATTGGGATGCAGACGACCTGCTTTAGGTTGATTTGCATGTGCCATACTAGTCTTTTGTATTATTTCTTTTGTGTGATTTCATTTGTGTAATGTGATCCCCATACTGTTATGTTTGATGTTCTATCTCTTTGTGGAATTCCTCCATTTGTACCTACATTCTTCTCTATGTCATAAAAATTTTATTTTATCCTTTTATCTTGTCTTTTATTTTCCTTTTGCTGATGATGCAAAGCGTTGAGACATTCATGTCTCTTCAATGTTGACCAAAAATATTTTCCTTTATCTTTTTCATTTGTCTTGTGTTTTATTTTTGGGGATGATACAAGGCGTCAAGACATTCATGTATCTTCCATGTTGACCCAAAAGGACATTTCTTTGTTTTATTTCTCTTTGTGTCATTTTTCCATTTCTATGAGTATTTGGGGAATGATGACAGTTTCAAGCTCTCTAAAAACATTGTACAGCAAGAACATACTGACCTCGAATCCATAGATCCCTTATGTGTGTTTGGAGTTCTATTTTGGGGGTGACCCCTTTTTCTCTTCATGACATAGCTTTATTTGGAAACATATGACTTGGCATAGGGCTTTCCAAGTTAGCTCTCATGTCTTCTTTTTTGTTAGCATTTATCATTTTTTACTTTAAAGTAATTGCTCACAACATGGTGTTTAGCAATTTCTTTAAAGTGGGCATACATTGGTGTTATTCTTTTGCATTCTTATTTTTTATTTTTTATGGTGTAGTCTTCTTGCTTCATGCGATGCGTCTTTCACTTTGTGGTGACATTTTTTGTGATGTCCCTCAAGAGTGTGATCTCTCTTAGCATATTATATTCCTCTTTGTGGCTTGATGAGACACATTGCATCCCCTAAGTTGTGAATCTTCTATATTTGATTGGTCCTCTCTTGGAGAAATTAGGCACAATGTTCCATAAGATAAGACCTTACATGAACTAAGAAAGAATCCTTTGAACGTTCATTATATTTTACATTTACAAAATTTTAGATATATGGCCACCCTGCATAACACAGTTTTCTTGCTTGTGGAGTCATCTTGTTTGTTCATGAGTTCCATGCATACGAAGCTTTTCTTGCCTCATGAAGCTCAAAGTTGATTGTTGTGTGGCACCTTATCAAAGTTATCAAGAGGATAGCTTTGGTATGGTTGGATGGGAAGCTGATCTGAGGCATGACTTCCCCATAGCCACTTGTGTGTGTGTGTGAGTGCATATCGGTCATGTGTGTATGTGTCTCACATTCTTGGATTACTCACCCAGGGAACAGCCTTAAGTTCCATTTCCTTAGAGAGAGTGTGCATTTTTTGGAAAAACAACCTAGATCTGATCCACATCGTGTTGAACAAACAATCAAATCTTGATCTCCCCCTCTTTTGTTTTGTTTTTCATTTTTTTCTTTGTCTTTGGTGGTATATGCTTGTGTCTTGTTGCTTCTCTTTATATCATTTTCATGTGTGTTCTTTTGCGCCTATGTTGGTTTGTCATAAGACCTTGGTCCTTCCCTCTAGATCGTTGTCATCCTACCTTACTAGCATTAGTACATTTGGACCCCTCTTAATGTGCGTTGGTCTACTTTAGTGTGATTTTGAAGCAAGTTCATCCTCTCACTATAGTGGGGGCTAGATGTAATTATGGAAAAAGTACTCCCTGGCATGGCCTTAATTTACTATTTTAATGTGTTTAACACATTCACATTAGGTCTTGGGCCCTTGTGAACTAAATAAACTTTATTTTACCTTATTTAAAGTGTTGTAAAGTATTGTAACACACTTTCACAAATTTTTCTAGAGTTTTATTAAATAATTGGGCTTCTTTATGCTTTAATTGGCCTTATTTTGCATCCACAAGCCTCATTTAATGCATCTTTTTTAGGATAATCCAAATATAAACCAACATTCAATCATAATTCAGGTTTTTTTAAGTTGTGTCGCCCATATTTAGTGATCTAGGACTCATATGCCACCTTGGACGTATGGATCCCACCTAGGTTTTTGGGCCCCGATTTAGATTTTGCATCATTCTAAAAAACATTTAAAAAGTGTCCCATAATTAAGGCCTAATGGGACTCATACACCACTTCTAGTGTATGAGTCTCGTGTGGCCCAAAATCAAATTTAATTCAAATTCTTGGCTGGATTTTATTATCCTAGATCTGATGTCGACTTGTAGTCTTGTAATTTCGAGAAATTTTTCATAAACAAATATAAATACAAGGTTATTTCTTTCATTTTCATCCTAACAAGAAATCGGGTAGTCCTCATAGTAAATTTGAGTTCACAAGAGCATTCAAGTATTTACAAGAGAACTCAAGAGTCTTCAAGAGATGATTATCAAATGTTTAAGAGCATAATTCAAGTATCAAGCATTATGTCAAAGTCATCATGCATCATGTTTGTTTTTGAGATAATAATTGTGATGTAGGGTTTTATGATTCAAGCTAGATTTCAATTCAAGATCTATTACATTCAAGCAAGAGTCAAGATCTACATCCATTGGAGTCACTTCATACATGTTTGCATCAATATATTGCTAAGGTTTGGTGAGTTACAACATTATATTTTGTTCATTCATCATTCTCCTTTCCTATTTCATTTTGTTTCAAGGTTTGATTACCAAAATAGGGTTTGACCAAGGAAAACCCCTTTTCACTAACAAAACAACAGTGTTCCCTCTCTTTAGTGTGTTATTTGCAGGTCTAGGTTGAAGACATATTCAAGAAAAATTTTGGAGAAAGTTTTCAAAGTGTTCAAAGTTGTCAAAGTTGTCACCTTGCATTGGAGATCATTGGAAGACATCTACAGGTTGCAAATTAAATATTCAGATCCAGAAATCTAGTGGAAAGGATAGAGCAGACATTGAAGAGAAAAATAAAACTTTTAATTTCTAGAAAACCCTAACTAGCCTGATACACCACTTCTAGCATATGAGTCCTAGTATAGGCAAGTTTGCAGATTTCTAGAGTTTCAGTCATATCTCTGTCGGATTCCAGTTTCTACCCAAAAACCCTAACTTGGGACTAAATCACCCAGTCTAGCTTATGATTCCCAATCAACATTAAATTCAATGTTTTCAACATTTCAAGCCTTCATCCAGTCCTCTTCAGGTTTCTAGATGTACACCCTTTATCTCTCAACTTTTTGTTCTGTTTTACATGCTTTTCTAGGTCATTTAGTGAATTTTTGTATTACACTAGGCTTAAGAATTAGATATTTCATTTCATTAGTCTTTCCAATCCCTAGCTTTGTGGTGAAACCCTCTTTAGTTTATATTCAGACCCTGGGACAACCCTATTGCAAGATCTCTTTCTCTTTTGTATACTTTAGATTGAGATCTCTAGGGTTTTCCTTGAATGAATGATTGTGAAATGTGTTGTTTTATGTCCTAGAAACCATAAAGCAACCATTTTTCTTTCATCACATGAAGATAGAAATCCATCATAAAATGATGAACCCACATCACTCCCAATGCTCCCACTAGACTGTGTAACCAAGCTCTCTAGGCATCATTATAATCATAACCTAATTAAAGATCCTCCATGGCCCCAACTCAAACAAAGAACTCAACACCATGATCTCCCAAAAGATAAATTCAAACCATAATCTCCAAACTAAGAATATAATATAGCCACACATTCTATATCATTAGAACCAAATATGTCATTGAACTCTCACTATAATCTGAAGGCAAAATTGAAGAGCTCATTATGACACCAAAAATCATTATAAATACCATCTATCTTCCAATAAAATATTATACATGGCTCACTACACACAACAACAACTTGGAACCAAAATATTAAAATAAATAAGATTGAATACATTATATAATTGTATAAAGCTCCCACTAAATATAATATACAAAGTTATACATGGAATCATGACCAATATCATTGCCAAAACTCTACTTAAAATTGAACAGATCTTCGCATACACCACACACTATTTTTATAGATTAAATGAACAATTATATTAGGTACTCCCAATAACCATCTTTGATTGTAATAAGCATACCAATGTAATAATGGTGACTAAGAATAAGGATTACCAAACAAAATCCACATCAAACAATTTTAAGATATCTACACATATGGAACATCTCAAAGGAGAAATACATAATCAATGCTCCAATCTCAAATAAATATAAATATTTAACCCAACATCAATAGCAGGTGATCCCACAATACTGGTTTACAACTTTTAGGCAAACTAGACATTGAACTAATTTTTTTTAACTAAATATTCATTTTCAGGCTCCTATAGCGGTTAAACCGTGAGGAATTTGAAGATGATGCAAACTAGTGATTTGTGAAGTTTTGTCTATAGATTCTAAATATATTTTTTTCAAAAAATTTGGAATCAAATTGCACTTTTTTTTGCATCTCCTTTGAAAACTAGTTTTTATCAGTAAACAACATTTTTAAGGAGTGATGCTCACCGTATATAACATAAATTTTTTTGTATGAAGGATAAAATTCTTTTTTTTTCAAATTTAGATTTGTAACTACAATATCTAACCAGTTCATTTGGTTTCATAGTGTTTTATTAAATATTTTTTCCTTAATCAAGTTTTGAAGTCAAACCAATTATAATTCAGACATAGGCGAACTATATACAACATAACTTTTTATTTATGTAACGAAATTCATTTTTTTTAATGGTTCAAGGACATCAATACCTAGCTTGAACAAATTTTTCAAATTTTTATTTTGATAATCTACTATTTTTCCACATATGCAGAACGGAGAGCTTGATTTTTGGTGAAAAACTTACATTCACAAGAAATAAAAAATAAATATAATAATCAAATTTAATTTAATTAAAATTATACTTTTTTGGAAGCTTATAATAAGGACTACATACTTACAATAAATAAATTTTAAATGAACTCATTTGATCCCCCAAAAGGTAAATCAAAAGTGGTTTTCTATCACCATTTTGATAGGTGTAAAGGAGACTCCGTTATAGGTAAGGTTTAAAACTAGTGGGGTTTTATCCAAGGGGGCTTGGTCTAAGGTGGTTTGATCAAACCCTCTTCAATTGGAATCCTTTAAATGGAACTTTTCAAGGCTTAAATCATTATATTTTCTAAAAATATGTGATTTCAGCAAAAATCAGGATCTCCTAGAAATTATAAACCACTATTGTGGCAAGACCCTAACATGAAGAATAGAGGTCATCAGGTTACCATGTGGATTTCCAAGACTCAAACACTAGGATCAATGCTAAATATAATTTTTCAAACAAACCCACATAAGAGTAGTTCCATAGATCAATAAGAACCTTCCAAGCAGCCATGCAAACCTGTAACTACCTTCATTTAGAACACCTTGAATACATTCTTATCACATATCTACATACCACATATTTTTGTTAAAATGTAAAACCTACAAAACCATCTCTGTAAATCTGAAATCCACTTAAACATCTAGACATTTACATCAAACATGTCATTTGAATAATGGAATAAGAGCATATTTGCAAACCCACAACTAAAAACAAGAGAAAAGTGTATCCCAAAAAGAAAAACTAAGTTTTCCAAGAGATTATAACATATGAAACATATCATCTACATAACTCACAAATATTTCAATGCCTTATCTTCTAGTGCTTTCATGTAACTAAGGGCTAAAACCATAAAGTCGACATAAGCACTCCATCATTTAGTCCAAATTGAGGGTGTTTCTTTATATGACCGGGATATCTCTACCCATCCAACATGAACACCTTATCACTTCACATGACCATAGGTAAAGGAACAAAACCACTAGAAAAGAGCTCCAAGTTACCAAAATATAACCAACTCCTTAAAGATCCATAATTGTGAGGCTTCAATGCCCAACATAGATCACATTGACAATATTCATTGCTTTCAATCTGACAAATCTACAAAATAAATTTAACACAAAAAATTCATTGTAGCCCCATAAGCCTCCAACAACCTCTAATTCCTTCTAAAAAATTTCCATAAGCTTGACAGGCTAAGAAATCAAAATGAAGGAAAATCCATAACCTAGTTAACCCTCATCTCTGATACCAAATAATGAGAAATAAACATGCTCTAACAACAAATTTTGGGAAATTCAATCTCTATCTATATATGAATTCAATGGATGGGATACAAGGCTTGGACTAAAACAACATGAAAAATTGAAACTTATATTCAAATTTGAATATTAATTTTCCTTAATATGGAATTACCATGATTAGATCCATCTTCTTGATGATGCTAAAAATCAACCAACATAACATACTTATAGACACTACCTTATGTGAACTTATAATAGAAATATATAAATAATAATGTCACCATAAGATAGCATCAATTAGGCACAAATCAGCAACACAAGAGCATCACATAATATAGGATTTACATGGAGAAAACCTTGTAGAAAAAAACTCCACCAAGAAGAAAGGCCAAGTATGTATTATCTTCAAGTAAATTAGGTTAGAATATAACTACTTCCATTCTCCTCTTTTCCTCCATCATGGCATAATTTGTGCACTTGCAAACAACTTTTGTATGCCTCAACCTATATTCTTGTTCCTACAATGAAACTCTACATTCAACTATTCCTCATAATGTTTACATTCAAGGAGTTGGTTTTATAGACTTGTAAACATCTTAAGACCAAAAAATGGCTCCCAAAGATGACCCTTCATTGTAAACATCCCCGACCCTTGGATTACGTCCTCAGAATACAAAAGGATGTCAATTTTGGCTCCAATACTTTCCCTCCAACTTGGGCTCCCAAACATGGAAATCAAACATTACATTAAATCTAATAAATGGTGGAATACCAAGAGACACCTATTGCCTTTGCATCCACATGTGGGGGAAACAATATTAAATATTTGTATACACAAGTCACATTTACCATTGATAGCAATATCCATCACCCCTTATGAATGTAATACAAATAATGGTGAGAATAAATATTACAAAATATTTTCCCAATACACCCTAAGTGCCTAGGGACACGTTCTAACGATGTTGGAACCATGCAATATGACATAGAATTTACATGTTAGATGGCACTTTAATCGTAATATGGTTTTGGGCTATAGTCAAAGGGATAGGTGGATTGTATTATTGTACTACATTTTTTGAATTTTCTTTAGCATGGAGTTTTTTCTCGCAAGGGTTTTGCCACATATATTTAGTGTTTATATTGTTTACATTTAATCATTTTTTTGATATATAATTTCTTATTTATTAATTTATTAATTTATTAATTTATTAATTTATTAATTTATTAATTTATTAATTTAGAATTAGTGTCGTATTCAAATCTCAATAGTATTAAATATCTACATAGTTAATATGTGTAGTGTGCCATTTATGTTGCTATTTTGACACCCATATATCACTTCAATACAAAGGGGAAAGAGAAAATTTAATCAATGTTATATGGGTAGGTGTTGGGGGTTAAGAAGAATGTGAAAAAATAAGGTGGGATGGTCATATATTTCATTCCAAACTATTTATATATCACTTCAAGTATAGTTCAATTAGAAGAAATCTCATTAACTATGTTTGACTTGCCAAGGCAACCAAGCTATCTTTTTTCTACAAAACATTCTTGTATTGTGTCAAAGCCTCATAATCCAAAGGTTCCTACTTGATCTTGCATCAAATGTATTTAACAAAAAAAATGGACATAGCAAGGTCATGAAAGTTCAATACAATCCTATCCAACTTGTGTAAAACTAGATATTAGACATATTTTGGTAATGCCAAAACCCTACCCAAAAGGATCATGAGGTCTCCCTAAACTAATTCTATAATAATTTATATTGATATGTATATTATAATTGAAATATATTTTTTAGGGGGATTGTGACATCCCAAATTGTGAGGTTACTATTTACTAGTGATATAAAGGGTAGAAATGAATGTAATGTGAAATATGGAGATGCTTGTACCTTGTTATCAATGTGTATGTTATCTCATTTGATGTTGTTTCATTTGATGTTGTTTCATTTGATTTTATTTCAATTGATGTAATTCAAGGTGAAATACTACATATATGTGAATAGGAGGATAATGAATCTTTCTTTTTAAACTTGATATATTTGTATAAGTACTGCAAATGTTATAAACAAGTAACTGTTGTGGTTTTGTGGCAATGGATGCAGGAATAGGAACCATTCCTCCAGGCGGATGGGAAGTATCACTCGGGAGAGGAGCTTGGTCGGGTAATTGGTAAAGTGAACTATCTGAGCATACACACACTCACCTTAGATTGAGTAAACCAAGTCAGTTTTGTATGAGTATAAGGTAAGTCATCCATAGCTTGTATGTCTTGCAAGTAGAGGTCTTGACTGCTTCTGTGTGTGAAATTTATCCTTGTGCTTGATTGTGAGAATATGATCATCATGGTGGTATCATGTTTGGATGTGAACGTCGGAAGTAAGCATATAAACACATGTATAGTATATATGCATATCCGTAAGTATAAACATATCGATACAGGTGTAAGTGGCTAATAGACTTTCCATACAGATGTGTCGATATGGTGTACATACATATAGGTGCACATAGAGGATTATACTGCAGTATATATATGTTTATAAGTGTACGTCCGATAATGTGAAAATATTAATATTTGACTTGGAATTTATATATACACATATACATATATATATATATTGAAAGTATGTTGACTGGCTCGCAGTATATATATATATATATATATAATTGACAATTAAATATGTATACGTATATATATTTATATTTTTTAAATATAAATATATTTATATATGTAATTATATATAATATTACTATAGTTATATTAAAATATATGTATATTAAATACTCAGGTATTTAAATATTTATATGTTTAATATTTAAAAGAACTATAATAATATTTATATAATTAAATATATAAATGTATTTAGTATAATATTTTAAAACTCTTAAGTGTAAAATTAAAATATTTTAATATTTTAGTTAGAGTAAATATTATAAAGCAGACTTTGGAGAAATAATATTATACAATATATATAAATCTATATATGTTTGGAATAAAGAAGAAATTTATTTGGAAAAATAAAGACTTAACTTTATTAAGTCATTTGGCAAAATAAAGACTTGATTTTATTAAGTCATTTGGAGGAGTCGATTATTGCCTCATGGGAAATAAACTATAGAAATCGATTTGCAATGTTGGAAATATTTCAGCACTTTAAAATGCAATGCCAACTTCATAAGATAGAAATATTTCATTGTAACATTATAACTGACATTTGAAATGGGCAAAATTTTGAGGAAACCTTCCCATGAAATGATATGAGCTTCCAACGCAAGAAGAAATGGAAGACAAATTCAATCACTGGTTAAAAGGAAAACACCAGCCAGATGGAAATTCATTGTTGCAACCTAAACCTTGACATTTTTGCAGCAAGCATGAATCAACCTCCATTTTGCGCCAAAAATTGGCATTTTTCTGTATGTGGCAATTCCGAGTTAGAGTTGAACAAGTCTTGAATATCCTGGCTCAAAAGAATTCGAATCACACTTATTTCCGATGACTTAGGTCTTGGAAATCTGCCATGTTGCTTCTTGACCAATTCTGGGCACTTTGTTGTCCATTCGCATGCCATACTTTGAGGAATTCGGGCTTATAAAAGGATGCCCAACCTTTACTGAAACACACAATTTAACATTGAGAATTCTAAGTTAAATTTTGAGCTATCATTTGCTTCACATTTTCATGTACGCATTTGTTGTAGTATTGATTTCGGAAATAACAGTAAATGCAAACCAACATTACCAGTCACTGTTCTTCATTCATTATGAGCTTGAGAAAATCATAGAAAATAGTAACTGAGTAGGATATTAGTAAAGAGAGCACCTTTGAGAGGAAGTATAAAGGAAATCATTTGGAAGGTTTCACCATCAACCAAGGAGTTTTATTTAGTTGGATTCAAGAACATTCAAGAGCATCAAGAAGGATAAGCTTGAGGAAACAGGCATGAGGAAACCTTCTTATTTCTCTATTTTTGAAAGTAAAAGAATTCATTGTGTTTGTGTTTATGCATTGACTAAAAATAGGCATAGCTGATTGATTGATTGAAAAATAATTATGTTTTCTGATTATAAGTTTGCAATGACTAAAGGAAATGCCTTGAATGCAGTATTTATAAGGGAAAGGAAAACAGTTTTTCTTTACTTGCTTAAAAGGGAATTCTAAGTATAGTGGATTTTTGTGAAAGAAATAATAGGGATAAGTTGAAATACATTTCTATATGAATGTTGCTTATGATCTCTGTATATGGAGAATACAAGAAACTAGTTATTATCTATTAGGACCGAGATGAAACCGGAACCAAGTATGGTCGGAAGCTTAAAGTTATTAGGTTAACTGAGATAAGATAAGTACTTCGTGGATAAAGATTTCTGGAATAGGAGTTACCTAAGGGACACTTGTAGACTATTTCATTTCTTAAATAGATAGCTTGTTGTAGGGAGTCTGGGGTGATTAACTATCCATTTTAAGGACTTAGCCTACGCATAGTGTAAGATAGCCCTAAGTCAAATCGACCCTGAGTAGTGTACATGATAGATGAACTTCATTTGAAATACTGAATGAGATCACTTTGGCCAAAGTAGTGAAATGTACGACATCCACTTAGACTATGTGATGCTTGAGACTACACTATCAGTTCATCATGATCCTTGTAATAGTATGAGATTGTGAAATAGCAAGGTTCTAGTTGTGGATAGGACACAGCACTATGCTCAATTGGTTTATAGTAACAGTTACCCAACCAATCTCTTTGTGAAGGGAGGGCCATCTATCAAATGATAGATGTGTGGGGGACCGCATTATAAGTCTGTGGTTGGTGAAAAAGCGCCCGAGTGATGCTTCTCCTCCTCCAAAGGCTACTGGCGCACCAAGATTTGAAAGGACGGATTCCTTGACCTTCTTACTACTATTTGTTCTAAATCTCATTGGAGCTATGATAGTTAAGGTATGTTTTCTCATTACTTGTATTTGTGAAGTTATTGTATTGAAATGGAATCTTTATTATAATTGTAATATGATATCTTGTTCATATATTATCAATAAAGGAAAGAAAAATTATATTGCAATGACTTGTTAGCACATTTATTTACTCTTTTGATGTAAATTGCAAAACTTTTGTTTTACCAAAGGGTCGGGTCATTATAGGGATTCATTGATAATGTGAGTGTGACAACTATTTAGGGATTGAGATGTATAAGTTTGTTTCAATCAAATCTTTCTAGAAAATAAAATACTATCTAGATATCTCATCTATTTCATAGCTCATTTAGGATTTCTATTTAATTTAAGAGATGGAAATCAAAAATAATTTTGATTTTAATGTAGGTGTGGGTAGCACCTTTGCTTGATAGGTTAGAAATAATAAGGGGATAATATAAAAATGTAAATAAATAATAGGCACATAGGATACCTAGTGAAAATATGGAGGTATTTTAACTATAATATTGAATGTTGGCGGGATAAAAATATGAATTGAAGAGGTAGAAATTAAATTAGGGGTCTTTATTAATTCTCACTAACACATTTTTTATATTATTTATTGATTGAATAAATCCCTTGGGAATTCAAACTATAGCCTTTTAATTATGAGTTATCCCATCTCATTATCAAAGTTATTGTTGGGAACCTTCTCTTTTCTGTCAATACCCCAATGTCATGGATTCTCAAATAAATGTTTACACATTATAGATATTTAGGGGTATTTAATGGGTTGAGCTAAAGGACATAAATATATCCACATGATTACTTCCTGTAGTTATAGATATTTCATCTCATGCATGCAAGCATTTTGTTACCACGTTGTGGCATACTTTATTATCATCCCATATATGTCCCCCTCCCACAACCACCATAAGTCTTGAAGTTTGAGATGATGTTGATGGTTTTTATTGGTCAAATAATATCATTTGGGTCAATGGTAGTAATATTTGATTCACCTACATTTCCCCACTATCATTTATATTAACCATAACTCGTGTATGTAGCATCAATTCCTAACATATTTTAGCAATCTAGGTCCAAATAAAAGAAGTTGAGGTTGACCTTGACTAATCCAACTTCTCACAAGTAAATCATGTACCCATAGAACTATGTCATCATGTTGTACCTTATTGTATAAAATAAAAGTAATGAGTGTGTGTGCACTATTGTGATTCTCAAAGCTTACCCCATATGTAGGCCTACACAACCAAAATTCTTTTGAAATCACTAAAAATATGTAAATGGTGAAAAATCCTCTTAAATTCATAAGGAATAGGCTTATAAATATTTTTCATCTTTTTTTATATGCTTTATTTCATCAAGAATACTAGTAGATTAATAGCTCAACATAACGGTGTAAAATCTAGCTTTCAAGGAAACATTGCATGTGATAAAGTATATGAATTATACCAAGGGTGTTTGAGTGGGGTGTTCACACCTATCCTAATAGTAGAACTTCCCATATTTAATGTCTCAAGAGATGCTAATCATATCAAACATACTCATTCGATAAGCTATAATTACCTCATGTATATTCTCATTGGTCCACTATTTTATAACACTGTGGCATGTCACATTTATAATCTGAACCTATATACATGTCATAATTTAATTATATCTTCATATTGTAATGTCAAGTCACATTCACATGTATAAGAATCAAACACATGAAAAAGGTTGCATGGAACCTATCAAGATTGACTCATCTTATGAGTGATATGTAGCTCCTTGAATATGATACAACCAAAATTCAAACTTAAATTCATAAAATTGTATGGAACCTATCCAACTTGTTTCATCTTATGAGTGATATGTAACTCTTTGAATATGATACAACAAAAATTCAAACTTAAATTCATATCAAGGGCATAGGGATTATTATAACGATTTGATAGTTTAAAAAAAAATCATGGGTGTAACATTTGGCCCAAAAATTTGACAATGAAGCCTATAATCTTAGAAAAAACTTGCAGATACCAAATCAAAACTTTGATAGGTCAAACAAAACATTTCATGTATAAATATGCCTCATAATATGATATTATTGTGTGAGAAATATTGAATCATCCATGTAGTTGAACAACCTTTCTCAAAGACCAAACCAGCAGAAACTTTGAAGGATCTCCGTGGATAAGAAATATAAATATATTGCTCATGCGGCATAAAGATCGGATAGAAATTTTGCTTCCTAAATGATCAATTTAAAAACCAGCTTGTGCACGTTTGGAGAGGAGACATGTGATCGGCAAATTGTGGGCGATTCCAATTACAAAGTTTGATTAAACTTGAACTTTCTAACCTATATTGGTTGGCCATGTGATGTTTAGCTGTGATGCTTTTAGGGGTTGAAACCATGGGACAGGCATACCATTAGATTAGAAGGTATGGCACATGGAAAGCGTGGGACACCAAAGCAAGCAAACAGTGGCGGGGGACAAGAGATATTCATATCATACTCATTCTGAGAAATTAGATGCCTCTAGCCGGGATTCTCTCTATGTGTCTACCTGCTGTGCCCAGTCATAGTGAGTTGTATAAATCATTAAGGCCAATCCAGCAACAACATCCCAATCATCATCATCATCATCATCATCAGCGGAAGCAATACACAATAGAATGAGCATGAGCATTGCAATTCCTTCTCTCTCTCGTCTATCCTCTCTTGGGATGGCCATGGCCCTGCACTCTCCTCGCAAGCATCACTGTTACCACAATCGCTCAAAGAGCATGCCATCCACGCTGCAGGAGCACCCAGTTCTCACAGACGAGGTGCAAAGATTGGAGGAGTCTTGTTCTTCTTCCTCATGTTTCGGAACAGATTGGCTTGGCCAAGTGTTGGAGGTGTTGGTGAATTGCAATTCCGAATTGTCAAACATAAAGACAAAGATGGAAGACATGGGGAGCAAATGGATGAACGCACATCTGGATGACATACTCCATCTGCTTGAGGTGTGCAATTTGTTAAAGGACAGTATTGCAGAAATCAGAAAACAGCACGCGTGTATGCAGGTAGCCCTTCGCGGCCTTGGCCCTGCTCTTACTCCCTCTGCCCATGCCCTTGAAAGGGCACGCACCGCCCTCGCCACTAGGCTGAGGAAGAAGAAGGACAATCATTCCCATCTGGATAAATGCATATCCATTTTGAGGCGAATGGCAGAGAAGCTCAACGTTGAGGATAAAGTAGGAGTAGCACAAGCTGCCATCAACATCAACCATGCCAAGGCCATCACCATCATCGTCTGCTCTACCCTTGTCACAGCTCTTTCCTTCAAGGCATCCCCCATGAGGATGCCATATCTTCCTCTTCCTACCCGTTTCACTTGTCTGCAACACAAGATAAAGGAGGCATTTGAGATGAGAAAGAGGTCGTCATCATCATCAAGGTTCTTGCATGAGTTAGAAGCTGCAGATATTGCACTGGGAAATCTCAATAATCTTCTTAACTCCAAGTCCAAATTGCAGCTCCCACTTCAACTCTCTCCCTCCACATTGGCACTCCATGACTTGGAGACTGCTCTTCCCCTACTTGAACACAAAATCAACCAGCTATTCAAATCTCTCATCTCCGCCAGAGTTGCACTCTTGAACACACTTTCTTCTCAGTGACCAACCACTTACTCCAAGGAGTTATTAAGGAGGCTGCCAAATTGGCATTTTAAACAGTTTGGGGTTGCCGAAATATATGTAAGATATGTGTGTATTAATATTACTACCAGGATCAAGGCTGAGTTGATCTTCTTCAATACAGAAAAATACAACATTCGTTACAATTTTCCTGTGATTGTCTTTGATAATCATTACTTGTTTCTTTACGGCTGCATCAATTTACTGTTCCATTACTTCTTTTTAACATTGTGTTCTTGCTCAATAATGAATGTCAAGTCAAAGTACCCATGACTGTAGATTCTAACTTAACCATGAGATCAACACATCAATTAACTAAATCAACTAATTTAACCAAACTATTAACTCTATGCATAGCTTAGGCAAACTATTACCACATAACCGAACTAAATATTAATTTTTAAACATGTTATTTGAATGATAGGGACTTCTTGTTATGCAAACCTTGTTATTTTAGTGTTTATGGTAGGATGGCTAAAGTTTAGGAGCACTTATTAAGCCTATTTTTATTTTCTTTTTACTTTTTGAAACAAGACACATATTTGTCATTATTGGATTTACATAAGATCATAGGGAGATTAGTAAAATATAAGTTTAGAGGTATGAGGTGTGATATTAATTTACATCCATGAAAGAAAATAATGTAATTACATCTTCTAGAAATTAGGTGGAGAAATTTAAATTTTGACAAGGCAATAAAGGTGAATCCAACGTAGGTGGAAGGTTTTGTTTTCAAAAATGAGTTTATTCAACCTTTGCATAGAAATAATAACATGGTAGATAGAAGATCCCTTATTCAAGGGATTCTAAAGGCTTTTAGATAAGGTAGGAAAAAATTAAAGGTGGAAGGAAACTCTAAATTGATTATCTAACTTTATGATTCACACAAGCCATCTATTATACTTTCTAGATATGGTATTTTTTAAATCCTTGGAGTTGGTACGTGAGTTTGACATTGTCTCATTTTCCCACATCAAGGGCAATGTTGCAATAAAATAGGCTACAAATCAAGGTATCAACCTAAGAGAGAGGAAAGGAAAATTGAGTATAGTTTGGATTGATAACTTGAGATATATAGGATCCTAATACTCAAGTCACTTAATAAGGGGTTGATTTCATAAGAATATGGTATTGAGCATTGTATTGCTAAAATAAATTGGAGGGAAAAAATAAAATTTAAAATTTAAAAATTTAAAAATTAAAATCATATAGGTTGGATACTTCATGATGAAGAGAATTTAATCATGATTAAATTTTAGACATGATCATACAATGTGTCAGTGCCTATTCAAGTATTTAGAAAGTATGATTCCTAACAAGGCATATCCATATTTATCAACCCTAGTTATCATTTAAGGTTAGCTATCAAGGTTCAGAGATACAATCGGATTGTGACTTATGTGACCCCATGGAATTTCATGTATGATGACAAAACATTATGGAATGCTCATATAATTAGGCTTTATATTAGAAAAGAAAGGGGAAATTATTATTTTTTTAGAAATTTCTCTTGTTTGGTGCTTTCTTATGCATGTTTTTGGTTGCGAGCACAAAATTCCATCAAAGGCTCATAATTGCTTCAACTTCTTGCAAAAAAAGGAAAAATTCAAAGGTGGAGATAGATAAGATGATGACCAAGCTTACAGGTTTATGCAACAAAAATCTCTAGGGATTTATAAACTATATCTCTAGGCCTATTTCTAACACTACCTTGAGAATATGTGTGATTCAAACTTGGGGGATGGAAAACAAGTTGGACCAAAAACCATATGTGGGAATCCATGATGCTATGCCTAACCTATTCCTTTTTGTTAGGTATTCTATTAGATAGAAAAATTTCTTTGATGTGGCACAATATTTATAACAAAATATTTTGATACTTAATCAAATTCATACCTAAATCTAGAGACTCAAAGGATATTTATAACTAGATGTCCATTACCTTTCTTAATGTCTCTTATAATATCATTTCCAAAGCCTTGTCTCTCAAGTTGCATCGTATCCTTCCTCAAGTTGTAAGATCTCCAAGAATTGATTTTGTCAAGTCTAGATATATATTGGATAATATAATTACAATTTGAAAAGGTATGGAATTGGCACGATGCTCTCATCAATAGACTCTTTTCATAAAAATTGATTTCACTAATGCCTATGATCATATTGAATGGCCTTTTATCTTGTAAATGTTACAAGCTCTAGGATTTGAGCCTCAATTCATTCAATTTTTTAACATGTTTTTTGTAGACTCCTCTATTTGCATTACTATCAATATTCAACAAATTAGTATTTTTGGAACTTTTAGGTCCATTCAAAAAATTTATCCTTTTTCTTTGTATTTATATTTTCTTTCCATTGAAGGGTTTGGTTACCTCCTAGCTCATTATGTGTCTCAGGGACTAGTTAAAGGTATTTCTCTACCTAATTCTTTAGTTCAACTTTTTAATGATCATTTTATTGATGACTCTTTTCTCACTCTCTTGGAAGAGGAAAAAACATCAATCAAGCCTTTCATTACTTTGATATTTTCTATAAATCCTTTGGTTCTACCATTTAATGGCATGACTCAATGTTAGAAACAATTCTTCCTACATGTTCCTTCTTGGTTCAATTCCTATGGTTGGAAGTGTATTGATCATGGTGAATTTTTTAGGGTTTTTGGTTTTTTCATTCTCTTTCTAGGCATCCTAGACATCTTTGTGGCAAGTTGTTCTTGTTAAAATTAAAAATAAATTGAACTATTGGCTCATAAAGCATCTATCTCTTACAAGTAAATTTAAGTTTTTTTCTACAATACCCACCACCATTCATGTTTATTACTCTTCATGTTGGGTTTCCTTTAAAGCTTCCAACATGAAGTTGGAAAAGCTTCTTCATGTTTTTTTTTGGGCTTCATTAGAGAATCATAGGGAATTTCATCATGTTCCTTGGGAGTTTTGTTACCTCCCTCAATAAGTTGAAGGATTGGGATTACTATCTACTCACCATCAGGGTTTGTCTCTTTGCACTAAGTGGATTATCATACCTTTAGGGGAAAAATCCCTAAAATATTTAGTGTGACAAATGTTCAAATCCAAGTGACTTTTGTGATAAAAAAACATTTTAAGAGCCTAGGAATTCATGAAACCTTGGATCCTCTATAATGGTTCTAACTTCCATAATGATCTTTTCATAATCAAAAAAATATTTGGTGGTGCCCTATTTTTCAAGGTAGAAATCATCTCTTATAAAGACACCTTAGGTTCATTCTCTAAGGTTTTTTAAAAAGCAATCAAAACTAATCAATATTTTTTTCCAAATCTTCCATGAGTCTCATGTTATAGAATGAATCCAAGGCCAATTTTCACCTTTCTAATCAAGATTATGAAACTATTGATACAATGAGAGGAGAAATCCTAGCTCATATGATTCATAAAATTAGTCTTAATTCCTACAAACCTTGGTGGAAATATTAGAAATGGTTTCTAGACACTACTTTCTAAAATTATAAGCCTTGGCAAGGATATCAATAGCTCTCTCCTCATTTTACCATGGTTCCCAGCTTGAATCAATCTAGTGTTATTTGTACTCTCTAGTTTTTGTTTAGCATGCAAATTCATCACCATCTAGTTGATAGTTTTGGGACCAAATTTGGCTCATTTTACCTAATATCTTCTTTCTCAAGGCCTCCCCATTATCTCCAAAATATCCCATTTGGGAATCTCTAATCTTAAGTGTCCCCTTTGTGGACAACAAGAGTCTCTCAAACACCTTTTCTAATTTTATCCCAAAGCTCAAAATGTTTGGACCTAGATACACATGAATTTTTTAAATCATTCAAACTAGAACCTTTTTCATGGGATAATGTTCTTTTCAAGGGATTAGCCTCACATCCCCCATAAATTCACTTTAATATTTGGCATGCTTTGAAGGTGTAGATTCTATTTAGCATATCGAAAGATAGTTTTTTTTTTTTTTTTTTCAATTGTTATGTGGATCATAATGTCTCACTTTACACTAAAGCTATGAATTGTTATAATTTTTTACTCTAGATTCAAGTGAAATTCAATAAATTTGCATGTAAGATGGCTCACATACAAGTTCTACTTGATCACTAGGATAATGCCCCTTATTTTATTGCACAAGTTCCTCCATCTATATCTTCCTCCTAAGGCCACTCCCCTCCTCGTGGTTTTCATTATGGATTGATGTATCATCAAATTGTACCCCTTGCAATTTCACCTACATTTTTGCATCCACTTTAGTTTCCACTCCCTTAGTATTTTTATAGGCTCATTTTAGCCCTTGCATTAGCCTTTTCTCTCTCAAGATGCCCAAGACCCTTTTTCAGTAGCTACCTTTGTGCATTAGCTTTGCATCAAACCTTGTGCTTTCCTCATTCCCACTATTTTTTAGCATGATTTATCTGGACACTAGCGTGTCGCACAGAAATCCACATGCCATGCTAGCATCCTATAACATTTCAACATTCAAATGGTCATTTCTAAGCATGTTTCCACTTGTCACCTACCTTGGTCAGTGGAAATGGCTCGAGATACCTTGTAACAACTCGGGAACCTTCTTTTCCCTCCTATTCTCTCTTTAAAATTGATCTTTTTGATTCATTTGGTCTTCTTGGTCTCTCTCAAAAATACTCCCTTGTCTTTCTCTCAATCTTGCATGGCTCTCTTTCTGGTTGCAACGGTTTCAAGCTCTTGCAACATTCTTTACAACTATCTTGGTTGTCATAACAATGTCTTTCTCTCTCTATCTCTTGGGCTTCCTCAAGCCTTGCAGGTGATATCTATCTCTTGTCTTATGTCTTTGAGCATCTTGGTATTTCTCGCATCCCTTGTCTATGCATTTTACTATCTTGTTTATTTATCTTTCTATCTATCTATCTATTTGGCTTTTCAAGAGGTGCAAACACCAAAACGAGGGTTTGACTAAGGCAAGCCCCTAAACAACCCCAACAGTTTCTCTCAGTCTTATGTGAGCACTTTCTTTCTCTCTCTTTATTTTATCATTTATAATCTTTAGTTTATATCTTATTTAGTTTACATTATTTTAGTTCAGTTATTCTCTATTTTTTTCATACTTTAAGAATTTATAATGGATAGAACTACTAAATTAGGCACTTTGTTTTTTTCTATGACATTCTCAATTTTCAGTTTGTACGAGATGCCAATGCACCTCTAGGATGTAACAAACCAGCCCTTATATAAAGTAAAAATTTCTAATTTTTCACATTTCAAGTAAATTAACTAAGTAAAAAGTTATTGCAATAAAAAAAAAAAAAATTTCTTTATTCATAATTTTCAAACAAGTTGCAAAACATAATACAACATGAATTCCATTTCATTTCAACAATTCTATAAGTTGCATCAATATAATAAAGCATGCATTTACATACATAGCTCAATGAACTTTAGAAAAAATAGTTGTAAGATGGTCTATGATCCTTCCTTTCAAATCTTGGTTCTTTTGTTGCCTGCTATGGAGGAGAAGCATCATTCAAGCACTTTTCCATCAACCATGGACTCATAATGTGGTTCCCCACACATCTATCATTCGATAGATGGCCCTTCCCTTCGACGAAGAGATTGGTAGAGTAACTAATAATGACAACCAACTGAGCATAGTGCTATGTCCTACATAACTAGAACCTTGTAATCCCACAATCTCAAACTAGAATGTAATACTAGATCATGGTGAACTGATAGTGTAGTCTCAGTAGTCACAAAATCTAGAGTGGAGTCTCAGATATTCACACTACTTTTTCCAAAGTGTTATCATTCAGTACTTTGAATTAAGTCATCTATCACACACACTACTCGGGCTTGATTTCACTTAAGGCTATCTTAAGCTACGCATAGTTATTTCCTTGAATGGATAGTCCTTCATCCCAGAGATAAACTATCACCATGTTAATCTACTTGGAATAAACCTACTTAACTAGTAACTACACAAAATCCCTCCCATGTTGGATTGTTTATCCTAGGAGTAAACACAAGCTTTCCTAGTTAAATAAATAACTTAGCTAAGTTTACCATATATGCCTTTCATGTTCAATCAAGCCTAGTATATAATACCTATGATAAACACTCATCTCCTACTATGGAGTACTTAAAAACACAATATGAAAACAACATAAAAGCTTTAATTTCCTTTTCAAAACACTCAAATTTCTCTAATGCACATATTGGGAAAAGACATCTCATCCATGCCTACAAGACACATCATTCAAAATTAAAATAACAAGAAGAAGATATCCCCATTCCTGTTATCACTTATCTAAATAAATGGTAGTAATGCAGCCCTTTCTAACAACAACAAGCTTGATAATCAGCTTCACAAGTATGTCACAATAAACACTATCTCTCAAGTTGATAGCTTACTCCTCTCAAAAATATCTTCCTCGCAAACTAAATAGAACTCACTCCCTATCTCTCTCACAATGTAAAACAAAGTACATGGCTGGAAATAATGCAGAAATAGGAATCGCAAAAGATGTGTAATCTTGTGGAGGAATGCATCCCTTCCAAATGAAATGGTTCAGCTATTTATAGAGCAACTTGGTAACCTCATAGCCTACAATTTAGGCAAGTTAATGGATAGCAAGCTCCATGCAAAGCAACACATGAAACATAGCAGAAAGGTGGTTACTTCCTAGCTTAATACTCAACATAAACACCTACAGGTCAACTTTCTTATTGGTAGCAATCAAAGACTTATTCAATTTTCATAAGTTCAATTCGAATTGAAGACATCTACATCACTTTGGTTTTCAAAGGTGGTGCCAACTTCAACCACAATCCCTCTTGTCTAGCGTGGTTTTATTGCTAAAAGAAATAGTCAACTACCAATTCTTAATAGCAATAACCCATCAACTTGCATAGAAGATGAGTCAGCTTAAGCTGATAAATGTGTTTGAAAAAGTCTCCAATAGATGTGAATATCATAGCAAATACGTTTAATAAATCAAAGATAATCTTTACTAAGGTGTCGACTAAGTCCATTGACATCAACAGCAACTCAGAATTCAATATAAGTGTTTCATATCGCGTGGCAGAAAGAGTGAGAATCGACTTCACCAAAACAATCATAAGCTATTTTAACAGCCTCTTAAAATATAGTTAAAAGTGACAATAATTGAACTCCAAAATCAAAGTCTTTATCAACTATAATCATTTATAAATCAGCTTCTACCAAAGTAAGTGATAGTTGATTTCTATTAACAAATATTATATGTTAAATATATATAGTATTATATATATAATATATATATGCATTTGATATATATATATATATATAACAGTATAGGCAAGATAGTATATAATAAACACATTATATTAAATGTATGCATAAATGTATATGCCTCCCTGTACACATATATGTAGGTATATCTGTATCGATGCATCCCTATGAGTATGTCCATCTGCCAACGTACATGTGTATTGATATATATATATATATATATATATACATATGGATACATGTGTGTGTGTGTGTGTGTGTGTGTGTGTGTATATATATATATATCTTCACATCTAATTCACATATAGTCATTCACAATTACCATCATATTGATTTAAGCATCTACGCGTGGTACATCTATACATGTGCATATACATGTCATTAGATCCCATTGACATGTATGTGCATATATATATACTTACTCCATGTACAACCCACTTGTCAATATAATCGTAATAGTACAAGAAAGATCTCAAAAGCTCAAAAGATAAACATCACCCCATAATGCATGCAGTAGTAAACAAGACTCTCAAATGCAAACATATCAGCCAAGGATGACTTACCAACTACCCACAAACTAACTCAACTCAATCATTGTAATGTGGTGTGTGTATATGTTCAGATAGTTTACTTTTACCGGCTACCTGACCAAGATTTTCTCCTGGGTGATTCTTCCCCTCCGCTTGGAGGAACGGAACACATACCTACATCCATTAACACATGCACATGACAATTATTTGTTCACAACATATGCAATATATATAAACATCTTCAAAGTTAGAATAATAATTCAATAATCATCCATTCACATATATGCAGTATTTCCCTATGAAATAAAATCAACTAAGATAGTATCAAATGAGATAACATTCATATGGATAACAAGGTACAAACATAATTTATTCATCTCCAAAATTCACATTAAATTCATATTTACCCTATGTAGTAATAGTAAATAGTAACTACACAAGTTGGGTGTAACATGGGATGCCATCGCATTATGTCATCATCCGTGTGTTGCATTGTCGTTCTTGGTTCAAAAAAATTCAGTCTATCTGAAAGACCTCTATGAGCTACTCTTATTGTTGTTGGAACTCTCGTTGTTTTAACCTATCACTTGATCTTTGTTCTTTGAGGTAGTTGAGGACCATTTCTACCTATAGACTCTTCTTTTTCCTAGAGACTCGAGAGTAGCAAATCTCCTCCTCTACGTGGACATAGCCTCTTTGCTTGAGGCAACCAAGATAATCACTCATAGGCTTCTCCCCTACTACGATGTGGGAAGAGATCATGGCCGATGGGGTTGGTCATAACTTGCTCTTCAATGCTTCACCTCTCCACCACCTACAAGAACTTTTGGGTGGCCAATGAGGGGTGTTATTGGTTGGTTTGATTCCAAATAAATCACTTGGTTAGTTATTGTTATTTCACCTAGTCTTAAAAATAGAGAAGATAATAATAATGAAAATGATACTAATGGGTGGGACCCTCCCATGGACACTTTGGACCTTGCTAATGTATGGGGTAAACTTGATGACCGGAATCCTCATCCTACTCCCACTGCTACTGCTACTACTCTCACCACTTAGTAGCTTCGTTTTATGATTTTTTTCTTGAGGTTGTTGCCCCATCTAGACTTTAGATGTGTAAATATTTCCACCCACTTTTTTCCTAATATGTTGATCACTCTTTTATAAATGGTAATATAGAAATGTATTCAAATTTGTTATACTATTCCAATTTCTCATATACATGAAATTCAAATCCATTCAATTTTTAAAACATCTTTAATTGTCAACTTAACTATATTTATTTTTTTATTTACATTTATCATCAATTATTATAAACTAAAGTATAAACTAATTTATACTTATTTATATGCATTTCATTACATTAAAGTAGTTTATTTAAATTTACAAAATGTGCCTAATAATATCATTGTGTGAGAAATATTTAATGGGCTATCCTATATTTAAACAATCTTTATAAAATAACTATCATGAGGAGTTAAAATGTACATTTTAATATATTTTTTCTTTTTATTTTAATCACCCAACAAGAAGGGTTGAAATCTCCCTCGAAAAGGAATATAAATATTTTGCCCATGCGGCCAAAAGATTGGATAGAAATTTGACTTCCTGTATGATCAATTAAAACACAGCTTGTGCACGTTTGGATAGGAGACATGTGATCTGCAAATTGCAGGGGATTCCAATTACAAATTTTGATTAAACTTAAACTTTCTAACCTAAACTGGTTGGCCACATGGTGTTTAGCTGTGATGCTTTTAGGGGTTGAAACCATGGGGCAGGCATACAATTAGATTAGAAGCTACGTCACATGGAAAGCGTGAGACACCAAAGCAAGCAAGCAGTGGCAGGGGACAAGAGATATTTGTATCATACTCATTTTGAGAAATTAGATGCTTCTGGCCGGGATTCTCTCTTTGTGTTTACCTGCTGTGCCCAGTCATACTGAGTTGTATAAATCATATTAATAGCCAGGCAGAAGGCTAAGCCAGCAACAACATCACAGTCAGAATAATCATCATCATCAGAGGAAGCAAAACACAATAGAATGAGCATGAGCATTGCAATACCTTCTCTCTCTCGTCTCTCCTCTCTTGGGGTTGCCATGGCCCTGCACTCTCCTCGCAAGCATCGCCATAATCGCTCAAAGAGCATGCCCTCCACGCTGCAGGGGCGCCCAATTCTCACAGACGAGGTGGAAAGATTGGAGGAGTCTTGTTCTTCTTCTTCATATTTTGGAGCAGATTGGCTTGGCCAAGCATTGGAGACGGTGGTGAATTGCTATTCTAATTTGTCAAACGTCAAGATAGACATGGAGGGCATGGGGAGCAAATGGATGAATGCATATCTGGATGACGTACTCAATCTGCTTGAGGTGTGCAATTTGTTGAGAGACAGAATTGCAGAGATCAAGAAGCAGCACACGTCTGTGCAAGTAGCTATTCGCGGCCTTGGCCCTGCTTTCAGTCCCTCTGCCCATGCCCTTGAAAGGGCACGCACCACCCTCGCCACTTGGCTGAGAAAGAAGGACACACATTCCCATCTGGAGAAATGCATGTCCATTTTGAGGCGAATGGCAGAGAAGCTTAACGTTGAGGATAAAGCAGGAGTAGCACAAGCTGTCATCAACATCAACCATGTCAAGGCCATCACCATCATGATCTGCTCTACTCTTGTCACTGCTCTTTCCTTCAAGACATCCCACATGAGGATGCCATCTCTTCCTCTTCCTACCCATTTCACTTGTCTGCAACACAAGCTAAAGGAGGCATTCGAGATGAGAAAGAGGTCTTCATCATCATCAAGGTTCTTGCATGAGTTAGAAGCTGCAGATATTGCGCTGGGAAATCTCAATAATCTTCTTAACTCCAAGTCCAAATTGCATCTCCCGCTTCATCTCTCTCCCTCCACCTTGGCACTCCATGACTTGGAGACTGCTCTTCCCCTCCTTGAACACAAAATCAACCAGCTATTCAAATGTATCATCTCTGCCAGAGTTGCGCTCTTGAACACACTTTCTTCTCAGTGACCAGCTACTTACTCTCAAGGAATTATTAACGAGGCTGCCAAATTGGCCTTTTAAACAGTTTGGGGCCTCCAAAATACATGTAACATATCAAGATTGAATGATATTCTTCGATACAGAAAAATAGAAGATACGTTACAGTTTTCCTGTGATTGTTTTCCATAATTATTACTTGTTTCTTTACAGCTGTATCAACTTACTGTTCCATTACTACTTTTTTCTTATTTAAAAAAAATCTTGGTTGTATATACTGTGTTCCTGCTTAAAACTCTGTAAATTCTAAAATTAATGCCGCTTAAAACTATGTGTATATGTGAAAATCTTCTGAATACTCCGGTCTAATTTTCCCTTACTCTCGCCCTTTGGGCAACCTCGGGCCTTTTTCAAAGGCCAAAACTGTGTCTTCCATAATCCTCGTTGCATTTGGCAGCGAGGATGGTTCTGAAGGTTTATGACGAGGTTTGATTTTTTAACTAACTGATTTGTACTTTTTTTACATAAAATCTATCCTTAATTGGAATGAAAATTTTAGTTTAATTGTTTTTATGAGGGTCAGTTTCCTTGGAGAAACTTCTTAATATTGGGCCATATAATTACACTCCTATTTGCAAAAGAGTGACTGAGATTGGTAAATAGGTAGAGGAAATGTTGATGGAGGGAACATGGCCACTGAAAATATGACGTAGGATGAAATATTGTAAAAAAACATTTTGGGATTGAGAAAATTGAACATGATATTTGTTTTAAGAGGAGGGCCATGTCTTTCCCTTAATATATAGTAAGTGAATTTGTGGTTATCATAATCTTTAAATAAGTTATATACTTATTTATATAGTCTTATATGGGTAGTTAGGTCAGCCTCTATGACATAAGTATTATATATAGGAAATAGTGGTTATCTTATTATCATTATATTGTGAATATGTTATTAAAAAAAAATTGAGGTTTTCCCTTTCAAAATGATTTTATTATTTTCAAATATTTGTCTATTGTTTCTATTATATTATTATATCATCAATTAATTTTATTACATGCAACATATCAATATGTTGTTTTAGTCTACCTATTAATTCATGAGGAACAACTTCTTGGTGCTTTCTCACTCGATCTGATACTTTAAGCTTTCTATGAAAGCATGACTCAAGGTTCCTATATGTGTTGAGCACCTTGAGCTCCCCATCCCAATGTGGGTATTCTTTGAGAAAACTATCTAAAATTGTATACCTTTTATTTGCCATGAACTAGAAAAGGTTTTTATTGCTCAACCCCACAAGTGGGTTTCCATCAAGGTGCACCTCACCTCCAACTTCAAATAATCTACTGATATTTTTTTTGGATGGCACATAATAATGTAGGTCACCTAAATTAATTTACCCAACACTTATTTCCAATACTAGCCACTAGATCACAAGATTAAAGATTGTTCATTAATACCCATGCCTATGACTAAGTTAGTAGCCAAGTATTCTTCTCCTCTATCCCAAGAGGTTGATTGGTCAATTATGGGTGGTAAAAAACATTTAGTCACCTAACAACTTGAATCCAATGATGCTCTGCAAACACCCTATTTTTTCTTGAGGTTCAAACTGCTTTGACAACCAAAATGAAGAGTTTGTGCTCTCTTCAAGCACACCATAGTCTCGCTTCATAAATTATGATTAGCATCCCTAGTCAAATGCATCATGTGGATGTTTTCACATCTCTTAAAGTGATAAACCCTTTAGTAGCTCATGCAATCCATCTAGCGATGGTAATTCATATAGGGGATAATTTAGGGAAATACATTCACTTGAAGATAAATTGTTCAAACTAACAACCTTTGTTGGGTAACTAATTTGAATCAGTATTAGTTGATAATAATGACTGTTTAGAGAATTCTATGGAAGATCCTTCCATGTAATTTTTATCTCTTGAAATATTGGAGGCCTTATAGAGGATTCACATAAGTTCTCTAAATAGGCTGGGTGTTAATAGCTTAGTTTGTTTATCATCATTCATTTACAAGAAGTCAAAGTTACATTGTACTCTTTCTTCAATTCATCTTAAAAAAATATTTTGACTCAATATTTTCATCTCATCACCTCAAATGAGGATGGATGTAGAATGATATACATGTTAATTTCTCTTATTATTAAACTCTTTTATTATTTTCTTTAGGGAAGAGCCCAATGAGTGTGTCAATTGGGTCATTATTGACATTAATAAGATGATGATTGGAGTTTTCTATTAATATATTTCAAATTATGGTCTTTTCTATTCCTTGCTAGTGGCAAAACACTTGATCTTTTATCTTGAGCACTTCAGATTTATATACTAAATGTGATGGACACATATATTCAGCCATGTATGAAGTTATGTAATCTATTTTATAATATAAATATATAAATTCAGTTGCAAGCTTCTTCTTTTTTTTTAAATAATGATGTTATGATATTGGTTAGTTGATAATTTACCATCTTTGATGTAGGGGCTTCATTCTTTATGCCCTTTTTATTATTATTTTCTTCAACAACCACCATGTATGAGTTATAAGATTTTAAATTTTGATTTTGTTTATTTTGTGGGCAGCAAATACCTACTCATGGGCTCATAAATGAACATTAGGAAGGGGAAATGATGGAGAGAAAGTTTGAGTGAGACTCAAGTGTTTAGGCATTAATGATCAAATTGTATATGACACGCTAAGTTTAGGTGAGATTTTGGCGGTAAGAAGTTTCTAGATTTTGGGTTTTTTAGAATAAAAAATAGAGAGCAGAGAAGAAGAGAGAATAGAGAGAAAAGCATAGGAACATCAGGAGAAAATCTAGAAAATAGAAAGAGGAATATATAAAGAAACAGAGGAGTGCATGGCAAGCGAAGAAGGAAGAGGAAAAGAGTGGAATCTCATATTTTCCCTAGTATTTTGTAAATGGGTATAAATGATTGTAAACAATGTATTTTTGAGTTAAAATACAATATAATATTACTTTTGAAAATTTGTTATCTTTTAGGACTATGCGTATAATTTATGATTGATGATTTTATGAGTTTTCTACTCTAAAGTGGATTATTTTCTGTGTAAAAAAATGGGTTTTTTTGAGTTGGTGTTGTGTAGTTCGAACCCCTATAGCATGTGTTCCTATTCTCTACATCAAATATTTTATCCTCTTAGCATCTGACAGTGTGCCTACTGCATAGTGCTTGATCCTTGTAGATTGTTTTTGTGTCCCCTTAAACCAACATTCTACTTGTAACAAGTGTTTAGGCCTCTACAAAGTCTATGTGAGTTGCTTATAGCAATGCAACCTCCCTCCTCCACCTGCTAGCTCCAATTGGGTTGGGTTTTGGGTTCCTACAACGGGGTGGATGCCATTCATGTGGTATCAAAGTATAGATATAGCTCTAGAAAGGAAGATAGTAACTTTGCATTAGGTTTGAAGGAAGCCTTGTGAGTTGTGACTATGGGTGTGTCCCTACAGCAAGGGATATTGTAGTTAGAATGGCTACAGTAAGAAGAGAAAGGAAAGAAAGGAGATTTAGGATAGCAAGACCAAGGATAAGGATGGAAGACGTTACAATTGTAGAATCAGTAAGAAGAATAGATGAGGTAGTAAAGGCTCTAATGGGAGTGCAAGCAAGAATGGATCAATATAAGGTGGATTGAGAAGAGGTAGGCACATGAAGCTATTGATAGTGAAGATAAAGAAGAAGGAGAAAATATGTTAGGACAAGAAGGTGAAAATGTAGATGGAGATATGGATATAGGAGAAAGAAGGATTATAACCTGGTTATTTCTAACATTAGGAAAGGAACAAGGATGGAATTACCAAGCTTCTCATGAAGTTTAGAACTAGAAAAGTTAACTGATTGGATAATAGAGATAGAGGAATACTTTAAATATGATGAAGTGGAGGAACCTAAAAGAGTGAAGATTGCATAAAAAAAATTGAAAGGCCATGCAAAACTTTGATGGAAAGAGGTGCAAGCTGAGAGAAGAAGAAATGGTAGAGATAAGATCACTTGATGGGATCGAATGGTGAGAAATATTAAGGTTAAAATTTCTATTTGGTGATTATCAATTAAACTTCTCAAGAAACTATACAATTTAAGGCATATAGAGTTGATTATGAAGGCTTATATAGAGGATTTTTATAAAATTTCCATATGATCTAGCCATAATGAATTAGACCATGAAAAGGTGGCTTGATATGTTAATGGACTAAGGTTGAATATTCAAGATGAGCTAAGTATGATAAGGTTGTGAATTATAGAAGAAGAAAATTAGTATGCCTTAAAGGTAGAGAATAAATTGGAAAGAAAGCAAGGAACAATCTATAGCATCACAAATTATCACCTTTAAAAATTTCATACTAGATTTAGCTCACCCCTATGTGATTGGACCCAATTATGCTCTTGAATTTCTTATTTTATGGTCATCTTCAGAAAATTAGAATTAAATTGGGAACTATTATTTTAATATTTATTTAAGGACACTTAAAGATCTAAAATAGCTCTAGTCTATGGTGCTAGCACCCTTGTCTAGCTTATTTCAGCCCCAATATGAATATGTTATTGTCGGTATTTTAATATTATAATTTTAAATTCATTTGCTAGCTTTTGATAATTAAAATAGATTATTACATATAAATACAAGTCTTTTTCACCATTTAAAATTTTAGGCAATTTGAATATCAATTGAGCATCCTAAGAAGTAGTCAACAGAAAATCTAGTAGAGTTTGCAACACTTATCATCAATCAATATTTATGTTTGCAATGCATCAAGACCACATGTGAATTTATGCATGTTTCATGTTCATTTATTTTCCACGAGTAGTAACACTTGTGGGTCTTTCGATCAAGCAACCAATTCTCCTTGGATGAGATGAATGCAATGACTTCAATCCATCAAGGAAAGTAGATTTGAGTGGTAAGTTGTATAAATTATCAATTTATCATTGCTTTTATCCATTTTTGTCTCTAACTGATTGAGGGTAAGCACTCTTTACATCATCATAGTCGTTGTGGAGGTGGAAACACAAAAACAAGGTTTGATGTAGGTGATGCACTATATAACATAGCCCTTTCTCTCCTCTCTTTTGTGCAAGTGATATATCTGAAGTAAATTTGGGAAAAGGATTGAAGACATAATTGTAAGATCAAGCATTTGAGCCTCCTATGTCAACAAATTAGGGCAAGTGGAATTAATCATCAACAAACAAAGTTTTGAAGCTAAGTCTAGAAAGAAAGAACCTACAAATTGTGACCATCTAAGATCTAGTTTTTGATTCATGAGATCTACACTTCTTGGTCTAGGGTACTAGCGCCCCTATCCAGCCAATTTGAGTCCAAATTCATATGCCAAATTCCTCTGTCATTGCACTCTACTTATCTGTTATCTATTTTTGTGTTTAAGTTATTCATTTCTTTTTAATTGTACACCAAGTTTTTGCAGCTTCATAGTTGACCTAGGTATGTATTTGCATTATCAAATCAAGTTAATCATTAATCAATCAATCAACATCAATCTCCCCCAAGAAAGAACCAAACCCTAATCCACCATTTTGGCTCTTCCATTGAGCTTAGTAGCCAAGTGGGTGTTTGTGATCATTTTTTGTTCCTTCCTCACATGTGATATAGGATAAAGTGTGATTTGGATCCTAGATCCCCTTTTCCCAAATCACCTTTTGGTGAACCCAACATATCCTACATTTGAAATATCTCATGTTTTTTTTATCCTTAGATTTTATTTATCAATTAAAATAATTTCAAAAATTGAATCTCTTTATGTTTGAAAAAAAAGTGTGTTTGTATTGAAAAAATATTCTTTAATTTTGCAAAAAATTGAAGTATTGTATCATTTGAATTTCAGTAAAACATCATATCTATAGATAAAATTGATATTTTTACTGAATTAGCACCTGAATTAGTGAAAGATAATAGTATTTTTGAAAATATTGAAAACCCTAGTTCATTGCATAGGTCACATTTTTACAAAGTTGGGAAAAACTATAAAATTCATAGTATCAGACCTTGACTGTCTTTGTCCCAAATCTCTATTTACTATAACACTTGTCAAAAATTTCAAAATTTCAAAGGCCTATACTTATTGTCTAGGAAGATACAACCCCTAACCTTCTTATTTTCAACTATTTTTTAGAGGCAAACTAATATTTGTATTCTCTATGCAATCCTGGAACTTGTTTTTGAAAATTTTATCTGTAAAAAATCTAATTTTTTGTGTAAATGATCATAATTGGTCTAAAGAAATAAAAACATAACAAATTGAACATTATAATTGGAATTGCATTTAATTTCTTCGAGGAAGTGAAGTCATTTGATCATGTCAAATCTCTTTCTACAATAATTTCATGCATTTGATGAGCCTTTTAGTAGCAATAATTTTGATATGTTAGATTAGGCCTTTGATGACTTCATCTCATCTAAACCATCCTTTAAGGCTCCAAAAACTTTCATATGTCAAGGATTAATAAAATGTAATAGATTTAATAAAACTACAACTAATTATTTAACCTCCTTCACATGTTCCTAAGTTTCAAACTATACCTTTGCTTATTATTGGACCTCCTTCAAACTAGTCTAAACCTCTTGGTCATATCTTAAAATTTGTAAAACAAATCATACACCCAAATGTGTCACACCAACCAAGTTACCACACAGTCTCCCATACATATAATACTCAAAATAATAAACAACCAAAGAAAATTCAAACCTCCATTCTATTTCCTCAACCATATCTTCCTCATGCACCTTGGCTTCTTCAACATAGTGACAAAGAGTATGACCTTGTTGAGCAACTTTATAATATTCCAACCATAATCTCTCTTTGGGATTTGATTCAAACTTCACCTTCCTACCATGGTTTTCTCCAAGAGGCTTTGTAGAAGATTATTGTACCACCTTATGTCAAATTGAATGATGTAGTAGCCTGTTTGGATGGTATGAATACAATAAACCTAGATATTATTTTCCATCAAAGTGAGTTACCTCCTCCTGTGATTCAAAAGAAACATGATGCTCTAATGATATTATTTGTCATTAATAAAATTGGGGTTAGACGTACTCTTATTGATAATGGATCGGATCTTAATTTTTGTAGCATTGACCTTTTACATATATTTGGTGTGGATAAAACTCTCATAAAACCCAATAATATTTCTATTTATGGCTTTGATAATATTTTAGGCAACCATTAGGGACAATCACACTATCCATTAAGGTAAAACCCATAACTTTTCCTACCCTTATCTATGTCATGCCAAATCCTCCCTCATATAACCTTATTTTGGGTAGATCATGGATTCATTCCATTCATGAGGGGAGTCTTATCTACTCTTCACTATATAATGAATTACGAATATAATAACAAGATATATATGGTTAAAGTGGATAAGAAAGTTACTTACACACTGAATCTGAGCATAACATTTCTGACTCTCTTAGTACTTTGATTTCATCTTCAAAAGTTGAACCTTACTTTCCAATACTAATGATACTATGAATATGCTCTTGAGTGATGATTGTGGTTCATTGTATTTTACACCTACTTTTAAGGAGTATAAAATATCACCATCAAATCCCACGGTGTCAGCACAATCCAATATCAACACTATAACTTCCTCAAACAATGATAATGGTCCATCTTTAAGTACATGCTTTGGTAATGATTGGGGTTCATTAGATTTTATACCATCCTTTGTGGGAAAATGTGAAATCTCACAATCCAAACCTAAGGAGTCTTGTGTTTCATTTTCTCTATCTTTTTCTACATAAAAAACTCTAAGACATCATCCCATGATAGTGGTGGGAGATATTTAGTTTTAGTACCTCATGTGTTGGTGATATATAATCCTAATATCTCAATGCCTAAAAAGGATATGCATTCTTCTTATAGTAATTTAGACAAGACTTCTCCTCCATTTACATCAAGGATCATGTGAATTCTACACCATACTTAGAAAAAAGAGGTTTAGGGTTTCAACCTTCTCCTTCATCTACATCTCATCCTTCATCATCTACTATATTTATAACATATTGTGGTAAGTAAGCATAATTTTCTTCACAAGAGAGAGGATTGTCTCCTACTCCTTATCCTCTATTTGAGAAAGTGTATATTTTGTTGAGGCTTCTCAAAACCCACTTGATTACTCTTCCTCCTCCAACACATAAGAAGTTTCATAAGAATCACTCTTTATTTGTATATCATCAAGTGCATGGTCATTCCACCAATAAAATTCAAGGATCAAGCAATAAAATACTTCTCGATGGCGGTGCTATCACTCTCCCATGTATTGATGCACCTATTCATTCTAAATTATAATCTCTCCTTTATTTGTGTTGTTCCTCACTATGTGGAATTTGTAGCTCCATGTGTTTTCTCATTGCCATTCATGGTGGTACAATCTTGTGTGCAACCATATTTGATCTATGGTAGCAACATGAAAGCCTCTAGCATGGTTTTTCTTGACTTTACACTTGGGGGAAAGGATGACTAGTTTTGGAGGTGTATATCCTTCTTAAGGATCCCCTCTTCCCCGGGCTCTTTTCCTTAAAATATCAACATAGCAAGTATTTCAACATTTTAAAAGGGGGTATTTCACCTTATCCATTTCATTGGAATCTTATGATTTTTTATCTTATTGACCTAACCTTTTTGTGGTGGTGTTGTTTATAATGCCCCTATAGGCATGCTTATAAATTCATCCCTTGTGATTTTAATTATTTGCTCATCCCCTGTAATGTTAAACTTTTATACACCCCATGAGGTGATTCATCCCTTGTGACATTAAATTTTCCCTCATGATGTTAAAATTTTATGTGCTCCCTAAAGCGCGATTTGCATAGACCTAGCATAATGGAGCTTTCTAGACTATAGTTTTAAGCATTGTAACATGGCCACCTAGCATAATACAATTTTCTTTTCAGTTGATCCATGTGTTTCAAGAGTAAAATAGTATAATGCAACTTGCTAGCCTTTTGGAATCCATCATATTACATAGACACTAGCATAACGCAGCTTGCTAGCTAGTGGATCTATGTATCTTATGAGTGATCTAGCATTATGCAGCTTGTTATTCCTTATGAGAGAACCATTTTATCTAACATCATATTTGATAGATTATGTTTTGTATTTGAGACAAACTTTTAGATTGAGGTCTCTTTACCTTACCGGCTTGAATCATTTTTTAGTGTACAACTAACATTATATTTATTTTATATTTTTTTTTATTGTTTGTCTTATGTTTTCTATGTTCCTTTTGCATGTTTTCTTTGTGTACTATCTTGTGTTTGCATTGTGATCATTTTTCATTATGTTAGTTTTGTGTTTTCATTATGTATGTGGCATTTTTCATGTTGTGCATTGCACTTCAAGTGTGTGTGTGTTCCTTTGTCTTTATATTTTTATGTTTTAGGATCTTGAGCCTAAGGGCTAGTGCATCCCCTAGATTTGATGTCATCCTACTCTCCAATATTTTGATAAATGAACCCTTATTGGCTTATCCTTACTTTAGTGTGAGAATGAGTGTAAGTTAATAATACCACTAAATTGGAGGCTAAATATATCATCATAAATTGTCACCCTTGACAATTTCACTTTAGGTTTAGCTCCCCCTATGTGATTAGACCCAATTATGCTCCTAAATTACTCGGTCATCTTCAGAAATCAGAATTAAATTACGATTATTGTGTGTAATGTTTTTACCCCATCTAAAAATGCAAGAAACAAACTCAAGCAAAAGGATAAAAGACATAGACAACACTCAAGATTGGGCTAAAGATGAAACTCAAACAAGAACCTGAAAATAACACTAATTTCACCTTGTATGAGTTTGATGGAGTTGTTTTCCCTCGTCAATGGCTTGATATGTGTGCTCTAGGATGATTTCGGTAGCATAACGGCTTGATTTTGCTTGATTTGGATGCAAGGATGGTGGATTTCGCTATGGATGAAAGGTGGTAGTGTGTGAGAGTAAAAGGCTTGGATGCATGAGGTTGAGAATGCAAAAATGGCTAAGTGTTAGTCATTTAGCAAGGGAGATTGGAATGGATGGCCAAGATTGATTCTTGGAAGAGGATCAATGGTTGAGATCAAGAGTTGACCAAAGGAATTAAAAATTCATTTTTAATGTGCATGGAAAGGATAAAAATAATTTAATATTCCTTGGGAAAGAGAAAAGGAATTTAATATTCCTTGGGGGATGAGAGAGTAATTAAAAATTCCTCAAAAGGACCTTGGGAAGACAAAAAGGAATTAAAAATTCCTTGGGGGATGGGGAGAGTTGACCAAGGGGTAGGTTAGGATAGCTAATCAATGATTAGGTTGTGTAAGTGAGGGATTAGGCAAATAATTAGGTGGGTAGTGAGGATTAATGATCTACTTGCATATTATGGAGGATGTGACACCTCCCTAATCAAGGATTAGGAATGTGCACATCCTTAATCTAGGATTATGCAAATTTATCAAGATTAGAAAATTTTTATGGAGGATGTGACATGAGGGGAATTAAATAAATAGATTATTTATTTAATTCTTGGAGGAAAGGGATAAGTGATGGGAGTAAATAATTGAGAGTAATTATTTACTTTAGGCTAGGATTTAAAGATGATAGAAGAAATAAATTAGGATGAAGGGATAAGGGATAATGAATATTAATTCAATAATAGGGTATTATTTAATTAATATAGAGGATATGACATTGGTTGAATTAGGGGTAAATTGGCCAAATGAAAGTGGTCAAATTTTAGTGTCTACATTTTTCCCCTCTTTGAGATGGTGTTATGAAGTAGCATCATTTCAAAGAAGATTAAAACATAGCTCCTAGAAGAAGATGGTTAAATTGTGAGAGATGCCCTAGTCATTCAAACAAGTGACTAGGAAGAAAGATGAAGATTAGGTATTGAGGATGCCCCCTCGAGAGGACATACAGGTTCAAGAGAACACGAGTGTGCTCTCGAAATGGATGAGATGATGCAAAATGATGGATAGGATAGAGGATGGTAGGGTGAAGAGCTAAAAGCAAGCACAAATGGATTTAAGGACAAATATGATGTTGCCTCAGTCAAGCTACAAGCCAAGAAATATTGTTGATGAGGGAATTATATATCCTGAAACAACACAAGGATAGGGAAGGGTACATCCCAATGATGATGATGAGAGAGTTGTTGATGAGGAAAGGATACATCCCAAAACAACACAAAGGATAGGGAAGGATAAATCTATATGATGATGATGATGATGATGATGATATTGGCATATGGCGTGTAAGTTTTTTCATTGATGGAAACCTAAGTCATGCATCCAGTCTACAGTATAGTTTTGGATTACACCGGCAGAACAGGGTGAAGAACAGGGCATCCAATTAAAGGCATAAATGTTGATCTGAATACCTCACCAGACTATTATTTTGAGTTGTGGATCTCAGAGGAATTTTTTTTTGATGTTTGTATTACCTTACTCGAGAAGTATACTTATGAGAATTCACTGGTATGCGATCTAGGAGATTAGGTACATTAATTTGTTGATTATCTATGCTTGAAGGCCGACTCGATGAATATAGTAATTGCAGATGTATGAGTAATTAATTAAATTATTTTGTGCTTGATTATGTTTTTTTGGGTCCTCTTTATGTCTTAACCAACTTTTTGAGGATGCGCATAAAGAATTAGTGGTGGATCTAGCCAACATTTGAAAAGAACTTAATGTTTTATGAAGTCGACATATAAATGATCAAATCCTTGATAGCGGATATATATATGAGATCGATTTTATCATTTTAACATGGAGATATATAAGTGAGTGAACATAGTGAATGTGGTGCAAAATTCAATAGAGAAATAGTGTGAATTTATCCATGTGTGATGTGAAGAGCGGAAAATTGTAGAGCTGAGAAAAGCGAAGTGCAGAGTCAGAAAAAGGATCCAAAATCTAATCTATGAGCTTCACCAGAACTTTAACCTGGCATGAATATATGCTACTATATCAGGTCATCCTTTAGATGGTTTTAATCTGAAATTTTGTAAGGCAGTGAGCCTTCCCTTTTGAGCAGTGAGCTCTAGGCAGCGTGCCTGAATGCAAGTGCATTCCCTTTTGTAAAAATTTTATTTGAGTACTCAAATTATGGATTAACCTCCACCGTGGTTTTCCCCTAATAGGGTTTCCATGCAAAAATCCTTGTGTTATGGTGTTATGAATTTTTCCTTTGAATGCTTGCATCTTTCTTTTAATGTAATCTCAGAATGGTTTAAGTTTCAGATTAATAAAGTTAAGATTTTTTAAACACTGATTCACCCCCCCTCTCAATGTTCCTTTGAGTCCAACAATTGGTATCAGAGCTTTGAGTTCCTTGGAATAAATTTAGCAGCTTGAGGTGGATCTTAAAATTTGATTGACTCTGGTAGTCTTCAGTAGCAGCTTTTGGTGGCACTTGATGATCTTGATCAGTCTAAAGAAGAATTCCAAGAATTGAAAGAAAATATTAGGGAAGCTAAGAAATTCATTCAATCATTGAAGGATTAGATTGTTAAATCCAAGGAGAAAAGGAATGATCTTTGTGATCAGATCAAGCAACAAGAGAGTGAAAACATGGATGATGCGTGCTCACCTGAATCAGAGCTTGAAGGAAATAACTGAAGAATGTGAAAAGCTTTCCAGAGAAAATTCTACACTAAAGCATGAGATGGAATCTATGGTGATGAAGTTGACTAAAGAAATTGAAGAAAGGAAGAAGAATGAGGAGAATCTTGCTCGGTCCTTATAAGAAAAATTTTATGAACACGGAAGAATAAATAAAGAATTCACTTAGTTGGAAAGAGAACTGCAGCAATCCAGAAATAATGAAGAAGAACTTGGTAAACAGATTGTTATTCTCAAAAGTGAACTTACTACTACAAATGAATACAAGGAGAAGTTTAAGATCAGTTCAGTGAAGCTTGATGAGCTGACTCAAGGAAAGAAGAGTTGAAATGAAAAGAGAGGTCTTGGATATGAAAAAGGAGAAAGTTCCAGACTCGGACAAAAGAATTTCAGGAAGTAATATGAAATCGAGAGATTCATCATTTTCTAGTCAGTGTTTCAAATGCAAAATATTTGGTCATAAATCAATCAAATGCAAAAAATGTCTATCAATAGAAATAATGTTGAATGTTACACATGTGGAAGATTTGGACATATTTCTAATCAATGAAGATCAAGAAGAAATCAATGGAATGATTAGTCTAGACAAGGAAGTACTGTGTGCTACAACTACAATAAATATGGTCGCATTGTAAGGTTCTACAGAAACAAAAATGTGGATAGAAGAGGTCTAATATACAAAAGCAAAAATATACAAGAAGATGACAAAGGAAAAGGAAAAGCGACTACAAATGAGATAAGAGATGAGATGAAGAATACCTGGGTAAGGAAGAATGATTTTGATTTTGGAAATGGTTTTGTACCGGAACCTGCTTCTGGTAATTCTTTCGGTAATTGATTTCAAGCCACTTGCCTAGGGGGGTATTTCAAGAAAATATTTTCCTCCCCTATCAGTAGATGGTATCAGAACGTGAAGAATGGTCAAGAAGGTGTATTAATAATATGCAAAAGGTTTGGAGAACTTTCACAAGAAAATTCAAAGAATTCATAGGTCCGCAGAAGAATTTTTTTGTCAATGCCTGAGAAAACAAAGCACCCAGAAAATTTAGGGCAAATGCATTTATTACAAGTGTGTGAGCTATAAAAGTAAAATTGGAACTGTTATTTGTCACTTTTCATATCAGAAGAGAAGAAGCAGAGCACTCGGTAGAAGAGTCTTGAAGCAATGAAATCGATTCATCAACAATTCTCAAAATCTATCAGATATTTCAGTTGTTTTTAGAATTTTCATATAATTTGGTGTGTGGTTGTTAAACCTAAGTGTGAAAAGAAAATGGAACAAATCAAAGGGTCAATCATTTTGGACGAATAAAACAGTGGAAAGATTAGGTCTGTGAGGAATCTGTTATTACCTAACGAATTGAAGCAATTGAGAGAAGCCAAACACAGGAATTTGGATATTTGGAATGAGTTTCTATAATTTGAAAACATGAAATTCATAAAATTCATCTTGATAAGATTGCATGATGATACTTTAAATTTGGACAAACCCTACATTGTTTCAAAGGAAATAATTGAGAATTTGACTGGATTATGCAAATTCGGAGATATACCAAGAAAGAAATCCATCTGAAACAAAGAAGTTAAAACCCTAACTGAAATAATCGAAGATCAGAGGGCACAGATAATTGTGACAATCAAGAATCCTATAATAAAGTACATTGCACACGAAATTTCATATAAAGTCTTTTTCAGAAACCGAGAAGGAGCGACCTCTGCTAGTGTAGTCTATATTTCTCACAAGATGATAATTGAAGGTCAGGACTTTGACTTGTGCAGATTGATAAAGGATTGGCTAATGGAGAATGTGCAACTGACAAAAGAAATAGGCTACCCTTTCAAGTTCGGTACTCTGATTATATGCTTAGTAATGTATTTCTTGAATTGTTTGCCAAAGATCGACAATGTGGTGTGAAAAGCAAACGAACTGGTATGCAAACAAATATACTCATATTCTAGGAGCTTGGCTTATTGGGATCTAGAATTTGAAAATTTCTTTAAGAATATGCTTGGAAAATATGGCTCAGTCAATATTTCCCTTTCGATAAGAACAATTGAAGTTGTTTCCTCTTCCAATGGAATGGAGAAAAAGCAAAAGAGAGAAAAATAAATTGTTGAATACAGCCCTCTGGAATGCAAAATTCCCAAAATTGAAGGTAAAGGAAATTGTGGATATTCCGAACGAAGAATCTGATGAAGAAATTGAGGATCCATAGAGAAATGAATCAGAACCAGAAAAAGCTAGTGAGGAAGAAGATGACCTAACAATGGAAAATCTACAGCAACTTATTCAGGAAGAAGGTGGAATGCAAAAAATTGCTAAGTTATGGTATGTTAGACCATCATATGATCAAGACACGATTCTAAGTGCACTAAATGCTCATGTTGAGCATTGCAAGACCAAATTGGAAAGATTGCAGAATATTCTACCTGAAGAAATGATTGAATGAAGTAAAGAAATAATGAACTTGGAGGATAAAGACAAAGAAGAAGGTGAAGTTATCTCTCATTTGAATGAGCAGTTTAGGCTATCACTTACCAAACTAAAGAAGAAAATGAATGAACTGAGGAAATGCATAAAATCAGCTAATAGCATTTACAAATATTGCATTCGTTGGCCTCATGTTGTTGGTAAATACAAAGATAAATTGGAATAGATTGAAATAGAGTTGAATGGCATTGGAAGAAGCTTTGTCATGCTTTAGGATCAGGATGGAACCATCGGGAAAAAGATTCGGGAGCTACAGTCTGAACACACCAAATTTCAATTCACCAAGAACACACGTGGATACTTTTTGGAAGGTGAAGGATCTAACCGAATGCAGATTGAAGCAGATGGTGGAGATACTAAGGAAAGGTGAGAAACTAGAGGAAGCAATTATAATTCTGGAATCTTTAACTGAAATTGTCAACAAAACATCCAAGAACAATAGCCTGATCATTATCATTGGGATCATAATAGATGCTTGGAATAAGTTCCTTCTAGAAGTGAAGGAAAATCATAAGATAATTTTCTAAAGTAGTAGTTGCTTGTTTTCAAAACTGATTCAAATTTTTGAAGTTTTGGTCAAAAAGGGAGAATTGTCGGCATATTTATTTTGAAGTTTTAGAGATTTTGAACACATGTTTTGTCTTTTTGGCATATGGTTTCTATGCTTTGTCATTGATTTCAAAGGAGGGGAGAGTGCAGTGAAAAATGTCTCATCAATCTTAGTGGGAGTTATGTTTTGAAATATTTTGAAGCATAGGGAGAGAGGGCAGCTTGGCAGCGTACTTATAATGTTTCTGACACTTAGTCATTTTTCACTAAGTGTTGTCATCAATGCCAAAGGGGTAGATTGTTGGCATATGGCTTGTAAGTTTTGTCATCGATGGCAACCTAAGTCATGCATCTGGTCTATAGTATAGTTTTGGTTTACATTGACAGAATAGAGTGAAGAACAGGGCATCTGATTAAAGGCATAAATGTTGATCTGAATACCTCACTGGACTATTATTTTGAGTTTTGGATCTCTGAGGAAGTTTTTTTATGTTTTTATTACCTTACTCGAGAATTATACCAATGTGCATTCACTGGTATACGATCTAGGAGATATGGTACATTAATTTGTCGATTATCTGTGCTTGAAGGCCGACCCGGTGAATATAGTAATTGTGGATGTATAAGGAGTAATTAATTAAATGCTTTCATGCTCGATTATGTTTTTATGGGTCATCTCTATGTCTTAACCAACTTTGGAGGATGCACATAAAGAATTAGTGGTGGATCTAGCCAACAGTTGAAAAGAACTTAATGTTTTATGAAGCTCACATATAAATGATCAAATCCTTGATAGCGGATATATATATGAGATCGGTTTTATCATTTTGACATGGAGATATATAAGTTAGTGAACATAGCAAATGTGTGGTGTGAAATTCAACAGAGAAATAGTGTGAATTCATCCATGTGTGATGCGAAGATCAGAAAAGTACAGAGCAGAGTCAAAAAAAGGATCTAGAATCTAATCTATGAGCTTCACCAAAACTGTAACTTGGCATGAATATATGCTACTATATCCGTTCATCCTTTAGATGGTTTAAATCTAAACTTTTGTAAGGTAGTGAGCCTTCCCTTTTATGCAGTGAGCTATAGGCAGTGTTCCTGAATGTAAGTGCATTCCCTTTTGTAAAACTTTTATTTGAGTACTCAAATTGTGAATTAACCTCCACTGTGGTTTTTCTCCTAATAGGGTTTCCACGCAAAAAAATCCTTGTGTTATGGTGTTATGAATGTTTCCTTTGAATTCTTGCATATTTATTTTAATGTAATGTCAGAATGGTTTAAGTTTCATATTAATAAAGTTAAGATTTGTTGAAGACTGATTCACACCCCCCCCCCCCTCTCAGTGTTCCCTTGAGTCCAACAGATGATGATGATGATTACATCAAGGCTTGTAGCTAGGCGAGGAACAAGACTAGGATGTGATTAGATGATTTGTGCTAGATTGAATGGATTAGGATTGGATTGAGATGTGAGATTGTTGAAATGAATGAAAATAATGGAAGCAAAGATGCTTAGAATAACAAAACTATATTATCCTAAGAAGATTGAAGAGATTATGATATGATGACAAGGATGGATGAAAAGATTCTTAGAATAAAAAATCTATATTATCCTAAGCAAATTCAAAAGATGATGATATCATGAGGATGAAGATAGTGGAGTGATAAAAAAAAGATAGGATAGATAGATGAGGGATAGTGATGAAGGATGAATGGATGGGGGAAGGGTTTGGATAGATGAGAGGACGGGAGATGGGGAGACGAATGGATAGTAACCAAATCAAGCAAGTTAATTGTTATGTGTTATGCTACCATGTAATGAGCACTTAATTTGATATAGCATAAGATACTATGCACTAGGATATGAGGAACCAAGGTGATATTGTATTGTATGCATAGGATTGACACAACAAACAAAAGGTTAGTCCAACATCCCAAAGTCACGGGGGCTTTGGTAGGGCCTAATATTGGGATAACCACAAACACAAAGGATGCCCCAATTCAATGCAATACCATGAGGATATTGGTGGGTACTACATGGGACAACCAAGAAGATAGGAACAAAAAAAAGATCAAGATACGCCCCTATGTTTACTCATCAAAGAACACCATGATATTGATGGATCGTGGTGACCCTAATAGAGTATAATAGAAATATAAAATTAAAAAAAGAATCCAATAGCATCAGAAGATCACAATCAATTTCAAATGTCCTTTTCCACAAGATCAAAAGGGTGGATGGGATTGATGCGGTCTATTAGGAAGGATGCATCCTATTAAGACCAAAGATGGAAACTAAACTAGAGGATCGACATGACACCAGACATCTAAAACCAGTTGAACCTTATGATACTAATGACCTTAGTTTGTAAGTACCAGCTAGATAGGGACATACTTGATGACATGATAAGACAACAAGATGTAAAACTGACACACCCTAAAGACCTAGGGGCTTCAAGGTTGATCAAAGATCAGCCTTGCCTACGTGAAATCACAGAGCCCTCGTAGTCCGATAAAATACCATGGATAAAAGTGGAAAGAGGACAATGGAGACCTCGATGGACGACAAATATTGGATGGAAAAATGCTAGGACTAGATAGATGGATTATAGGGACTGACACAAAAGGATAGACCAAAGCCTCAGGGGCTCATTGATGATGGCCTTGCCTACGTGAAAGCACAAAGGCAATGTACTTCAACAAAAGGCCAATGATAGACAATGGATAAAGGATGATGATATGATGATGATAAGTAGATACAATGATGACACAAGACAGACCTTGTGGAAAGGATGGTGGTGAACACATGAAGCTCAGTGATGGGATAGTTATCCAAATCATCAAAAGATGAATGGGGATGATGGTATGATGGATAGATGAGTGATAAAGAGTGATAATAATTTAGAAAGATGTGAGAAATAGATAGGAGTGATGATAGTGAGATGAATTGAATTGGATTGCATGGGGGTAGCCTATAACTAGATACCAATGACAAGGGATTATGAGATGGAAGGAAAATAAAGGTAAATGGATGGATTGATAAAGATGGGGAGATAGAAAGATGCTAGGATGGATGGATAGAGAGATAGAGGGATAAGGATTTGGAAAGATGGAATGGATTACTGGATAGATAAATGGATGGGGAGATAAGGATGAAAAGATGGAAAAGGACTAGTGGATGGGTGGATAGGAAGATAAGGATTTGGAAGATAGAAGGGATTACTAGATTATTGGATGGATGGACGGATGGACGGATGGATGGATGGATGGATGGATGGGAAGATGAAAAGGGATCAGTAGATGGAGGGATGGGAAGTATTAACAGAAGGAGGATGGAGAGATAGAATGGATTTCTTAGATGGATGAATTTTGTTTACAAGGACTATGTCACAAAGAAGTAAATACCCCACTCTAGAGATTTCATGTGTAATGAGGCAAAGTGATGGCAGATGGCAGGATGGATAGATAAGGAATGGGGATGGATCGTAGTAGGATGGGTGGACAATGGAAGATAGATGAATGTGGATAGGATGCATGGATAAGGAAAGTGGATGGGGAGGATAAGGAATATTATAGTGTATGGATGAGAGGAATATATGCCAAGAGGGGTCCAAAGCATGTATAGATATGTGCCCCTATCTTTATCAAGATCACCAAGAGGATGTAGGGATTGGAGATAAATGGGATATGATGGGTAGGATGTGGAAGATAGGTGGATGTAGGAGATGGAGGAAGTGGATAAAGTTGCCCCCAAGTGTGGAAGTAAACTAGATGGGGGATTTACACATGATGCCTATTTTTCAGGTTTTTCATCATGGTACTTATCCAAGGTGCTTTTTTTCCAAGTTTTCGCCATTGGATGAACTATTTCTCTTTAGAATTTTATTTTTTTGGCTTTTTTGGATTTTTGGATTTTTTGGAATTTTTGGATAGTATGTGGATGGAGATGGATGAGGATAGAGATGTGGATAGATGTATTTGCAAGACATATGATAAGGATATGGATGAAGGATGCAAGGATCAAGATCCATACAAGGTAATAAGAGCCCATGTGTGAAATGACTATTGGATGTTGGTGCAATCTTATTAGAATGGATGGAATATACAAGGGAATGGATTAAAGGGATTGGATGGGGGAGATATGTGGAATAATAGATGGGATGTTGGAAAGTGTATGGATGGAATGATGGAGAGGACGTGTGATGGAGGAATGTGTTCAAGACCAACATTGGCACATATGGTGGTGGATGTGAAATGATAGGAGGATGAATGGATGGAGAGTGTGGGGATAATGGAGGAGTTGGGATAGTGAATTTTGGGATATAAGGACCCAAAATAGATCTAGGAGATGGAGGATGTGAATTATTAGCTTTTGGATTAGAAACTTTGGATGTTGTTGTAGATTCTTCATTTGAAGGCATTGAGTTTTTTTCTTTGGGATCCACATGGTTTTGATTTTTGCTTAAATGGGCCTTTGTAGCCTTTGGGATTGATTTGGATTTTGGATTGGGTTTTTCTTTTCTTCAACATGTATTTTTGAGGGGATGTGAGGAGATTTAGATTCATGTGGATGTTTAGACTTATGCATTTTTACTTTGGCATCCAAATTGATTTTAATAGCAATGGGATGGGTATGAGGCGATGGAAGATGTGGAGGAGATGTGGATGGAGCGATAGAGGTAGTCTTTTGATGATGATATGTGGATGGAGGATGTGAGATAGCATGCATGGAGGGGTGCCTTTGTTGATCCCGATCAGGATTATGAGGCTAGCATGTTTATGATGTGTACTAGGGATAGGTGATGGATGGATGAGAGGATGAAGAGGATAATATGGAGGAGGTGATTTTGGGATATAAGGGCCCAAAATGGACTTAGTGCATGGATGATGTGTGATGGTGGATGGAGGGACATAAGGACCCAAAATGGATTTCGAGGATGAAGGAGGAATATGGGTAGTTGTTTTAAGGTGATATGATGGAGGGGGGATAGCAGCAAATGGTTTGGTGGAGCGATGGGAAGTACCTCTTATTCTTTTAGAAGAGGAACGTTGAGGATGTATGGAGGATCTACCAACGTTTTTGGATTGTGAGTCTTGGGAGGTATATCCAAGACCTTGTGTACACAAGTGTTCTTTGACCTAGATGGGCTCTAAAATACCTTGCTCATGAAGTCCTAAACCTTTTCCTTGATAGTTCATGATTTTGAGCATGTGATCTATGGTAGGATGCTTATTCTTTTGGAAGCATGATGCAAGTCCATTAGAAAGTGGAGGAGGAAGGGTGGTGCATATGCTTTGTTTTTCTTCTACAAGAAAACCACCATGGAAGATTGTAATGTTACCAAGGTGATATAAAATTGGTGTTGGGATGGTAGGGCTAGGAAGAAATGAAGGATCATGAGATGGAGATGATGGGATGATGGCATCTTGATTTAGAGGAATGAGTGATAAGGGATCAAAAGAGGGATTAGGTGATATGATAGGATCTAGATTTGTGGCAGTGGGTGATAAGGGCTCATGAGATGGAGTGATTGGATCTTGGATGTGAATGGTATCATGGGATGGAGTGGATGAGCTATTGTCATATTGAGATGGGGTGGATGGGATGGTAGGATCATGACTTGATGAGTTAGTGTGATCTTGAGATAGGATGGCAGGATCTTGATTTGGAGGGAATATGTTGGTATGCTTTGGATCTAGCTCTTGGCATGGCTCATCTTGTGTGGGAAGCATGATGATGGAGTGTTGGAGGGTCTCCTCAATTGGGGGAGATGGGAGGATGGAGGATTCATGAAGGTCATGGGAATGGATTTCAGTGATACCAGGACCAGGGGGAGTAGATTCAATTTGGGTTTCTTCAATGGATTGTGTGGCGCTACGAGTAGGCGACGGGGATTCAATGGTTTTGATGGGTTTGATGGGTTCAATGGTTTGGGTGGTGCTATGAGTGGTAATAGTAATGATAGGTGTGGGATGGAGAAGGGCCTCATCGATGGTAGTTGTACATGGTGGAGTGGGATGGCATGATTCCATAATATCAAGATGTGGATTTGGGGATGTCTCCTCTATCATGAGTCCTTGGACAATATTTGGAATGAGATCTTTAGGAATTGTAGGTTTAGGTGGGGTGATGGGAATGGGTGAAGGATTATGGATGAGTGGAGGAATAGGATTAGGGATTGGAGGATTAGGATTAGATAAGTGGATGGGATTGGATAAAGGAGTAGGAGTAGATGGAGGATTAAAATATAATGGAATGGAGGATGGAGTGATACAGGAGGATGTGGATGATGAACTAAGATAGAGGATGTGGATGCTAGATTAGGTTGGGAAGATTGGGATGGTGGATTAAGATAGGAGTCTTGGGATGGTGGATTAAGATAGGGGGATGTGGAGGTTGGATTAGGATGGGAAGATTGGGATGGTGGATTAAGATAGGATTATTGGGATAGTGGATTAAGCTAGGAGTATGTGGATGGAGAATTAAGATAGGAGGATGTGGATGGTGAATTAAGATAGGAATATGTGGATGCCATATTTGTTTGGGAATATTGGGATGGCGGATTAAGATAGGGGTATCGAGATGGTGGATTAAAATAAGAATATTGGGATGGTGGACTAAGGTGAGAATATTGGGATGATGGATTAAAATAGGGATATTGGGATGGTGGATTAAGTTAGGAAGATGTGGATGTGGAATAAGAGAGATATGTAGATGTAGGATATGATGAATATGTGGATGGGGAAGATATTGGATATCCCTTGTCAAAGGCAGCATAAGGATTGTTATTAGGTGTGGATGAAGGTGTGATAGGATAGCTCAGAGAAGTGATTGGATTTTGGAAGACAGTTGGGGAAAGCTTGCTAGTAATGGTAGCATCAAGAGGATCTATATCATACTCATATATATAAAAAATAATTTCATTATCATCATCAATGTAATCGGGATTCCCGTTGACTACTATTTTTGGTTTTGTAGGAGGATAGGGATTCATGATGTTGGATTAGGTGAAAGTAGATTGAAAAGATGGGAATAGATGGTTAGAAGAAAATAATAGATGCCGAAGAGATAAATAGGATAGATTAGAAGAACATGGAAGAAGGGATCTTAAGATTTGTTTTTGTATCAGAAGATCTTGGATGTGGATGGACTAAAGCTCAAATTGGGATATAAATTTAGCTCAGATTAGGATTCGATATAATCTCAGCTTGGGATTGGATTGAAGCTCATATTAGGATGATTGGAGGGTGTGATAGGATAGAATCCTAAATTCAAGTATGTAACTAAAATGATGAGGATGATTGTTGGATGGATAAAGGATAGGTTTAGAAAACTCTTTGCTCAACAGGGATGATGTTTGGATAGATTGATGAGGATTGATGAGATGAAAGTGAATGTTTGGAGATGGATATGGAGAGGAAAAATGATTGGATAATGGTTTTGGACTGAAAAAGATATAGGCTAATTGTGGTGAGAAGGATTGACTCTCTCGATTTTGGATGGGAAGCAGATGGGTATGTGCAGGATCATGATGGGCCAAAAAGTGGCAATGAGAAAAAAATTAGATTTTGGATCGACTCAAAAATGCGGAAATGCCGAGCTGACTTTTCTAGGTTCGGGTGTTAGTACATTTAGCCGAACCAAAGCCCAAACCTAGTTTCTACAAATCGGATATCCAATTTATGGAAACATTATATAAAAAACAGCTGACTCTTATAACTTCATTTCTCATAGTTTGCATACGGGCGCACAAGGAAAAGTGAAAATCCGATATCCACTTCTATCAAATATCCGATTTCAAAGGTAAGTATTTGGCTTTTTAAATGTTGCAATCAATTTTTCAAGTAGATTCTCTTAATTTTAAGTAGTTTTTATGATTTTTTTATCAAAAATAGGGTTTTCTATTATTTTTATCAAAAACTAGAGTTTACATTGAATTTTTATTAAAAATTAATGTTTCTAAATGGATTTTGATTAAAAACTAGTGTCGTTGATGTATTTTTATCAAAAATTAGAGTTTGTTATGGATTTATGTGAAAAAGTAGGGTTTTTTTTGGATTTTCATTAAAAACTAGGGTTTTTTTATAATAATTTCATTTATATTGTGTAATTTCAATTAGATTAATTAGTTTTTAACTTTAATCAGGTATTATGGCTAAGAATGAAAATCTACAAATGCCAAATGCTCCACCACCTCCGCAGCCAAATGCTCCACCACCTCCGCCGCCACCAATTGAAGACTTAATTGGTGAAAAATTGGGGCAATTGAGGGGCATTTGTGAAGATTATAAGACAATCCCTTGATTGAGAGATATGACAGACACATTGAAGGAAATAATTAAAAATATAGAAACCCTCTCCACCCAACATAATTCCTTTCATTCGTGACGAGAAGACATGAAGGAATATTATGGATGTGGATTATCTTACGATGATGTGAAAGATCTCCAAATAACCAAAGCCCAAATAGCCTCTTTATTCATTGACCCCCGCATCGGTTTGCCAGTGAATGTTAATAAAACAAAACTTTCTATAAAATGGTGCATGCATAGGGACATTGTAGCTAACTTTTGGGATCGTTGGTGTATGGTTTTTGATAAACCACCGAACAATAATTTCAATATAACATTTTACTTTATTAAAAAATTATATGTTGAGTTTGTGTTAGGGCATCATGTCAATTACTTTCGCATTAAACCCTTCCAGGGCATCGGTGGAGGTATGCCCCAGGATAGACTAGGGGCAGTTAGGGTAGTCTCACGCCCAAATTTTCCCCTTCCTCCCCTTCCTACCCTTCCTTTGCCACCTCCAATATATCATCCAGAGATTATCCAGGATGTAGCCACACAGACTATTCAGGCTATTCACTCTTTGAGTGGTCATTTGGTTTTGCATGCTTCTACAGTAGCTCAACCACATTCTGGTGATGTTGGCAAAGGCTCGAGTGTTGCTGCATCATCCTCCTCAGGTCCACATATTTTTGTGCCACATACTTGCACTATGTGCTGCCAGATATGCTTGGGTCCTCTTGTACAGCCCGTTGAGCATCCCTTGGACACTTCTGATTATGACCTCCATGATTCGTACATATTTTTATCAGTCGCAAGGGAGTGGAGTGCACCCTACAGATTCCTCTCCTGCTAGAGAGGGGGATGCTGGAATAGTGACACAGGTAAAATTTAAGTTGTAATTTCATAACTTGCATTTGTTTTTAAATGAATATTAATAAGAGATAGTATCAAGTACTAATATTTATTTACATGGTCTATTTAACAGTTGATGTCTAAGGAGGAGCTCACACGGGTGACTAATAGAACCCTTAGGGCCATTTCATTTGGCTTGGACACACACACAGTATATATTTTCGCACTCACTCATTTACATTTTATATTATATACTTGCTTGTCATTTGAATTGTCATTAATGAAATTATATAATAACTTATATGCTTATCTTATTTTCCTCTTGTAGGAAATACCTAGTGCGAGTGAGGTGCAGCCTCGTCCATACTATGGAGGCGCAAATTTAGATAAGGGGAAGGTAATTGAACTCAAATTGGATTGAATTAAGATTTTTAAGATCTTATATTGATTATACATACATCGACATAGATTGGCAGTTTCATATGTACTTATCAATTTTATGTACAGGCAATTATGAGCTATATAGATTTGTTGACAAGTGACACACTGCCTAAAGGAGTAGGTATTGGAACACCTCAAGGAGTAGGTGTTGAAACACCTCAAGGAGGAGGTGTTGAAACACCTGAAGGAGATAAAGAAAAAGATCAACCTAAAGAGGTATGTGTTTGTTTTATTTTGTGTTTGGTAAATATGTTCCTATTACCAATAATCGTATGCTAACTTGGATCAATTTTATGTTTTTGTTCACATATATAGATTGGCATTTCAAATGTTGGTTTGGTATATTCTAGGACTCCTGGCCCTTTGAAGAGATGTATATTTTAGGTAATCAAGATTTCAATTTTAGAGTTCAATTAAAATTCAATGTATATTGATTTTGATGTTAATTATTCGATTTTAAATTATATAGTATAACTAGTCTCAATTGTGGTTTGAATTTTTCTTATGCAGCTACCTTCAGAGCCAACGAGTGCTTCAAAGAGGCTCCCTTTTGATGATCCACCAGTAGTTTAGGATGAGATAGACATTTTGGCATGTAAATTTTGAATACATATTGAGATGGCATATGCCACATTTTGTAAAACTTTGTTTGCATTGGCGTCGATGTCATTATTGTATATGGACATACACTTGATTATTGGATAATTTGATATATAGAAGTTGACAATCGAAATTCAATTTGTTCCTCATGTGCATGATTAAACTCTTTGAAAATTTTATCTTGAGCAATGGTTAAATATCAATGTACAATAGCATAAAAAATAATGGTTATAGTATGTAGTTTATATTTATATCGCTGATTACATTGCATTAAACATCTTTCAAACTCAAATCATTACTTCACATTGCATAACTAACAACTAGATGTTCATAGATGAAAAAAATTCAATTACAATATAGTTTTTACAAAGTCAACCTAAGCAGTTATGCAATTACTTCACATTGCATAACTAAAAACTATGAGCAGTTGTCAATTGCATTTAATTGTCATTGAATTCTATGAGACCACATTTCTTTGAAGTTTTTTTTCAAATAGTCCACTGCCTTATCTATGCTACCACATTTTGCATACATGATAGCGATCAGATTAAGTTGTAATAAATTAAATGATAGCCTATTTCTATTTAATTTATACTCATTTTATTTAAATGGATGAGGCTGACCTTCCTTGATATTATTTTGTAATTTATTATTTTCAAGAGAGGCCGACCTCCTTGAAGAGTCACCTTATTTTGTATAAATACAAGGTGATGTTTGTTCATTTCCTCAATCAATTTCATTCAGCATAATTCGCACTCCAAGCAAAAGTTCGCACTTGAGCAGCAGTGCTTCATCTTGCAGCAGCAGGCCGATTTCAAGGAGAAGCATATTCGATTGTATCTTTGCATCTAGGAGAGGTACTATTATTCATTGTATCAAATTCAACCATGAGTTGGGCCTGAGTTGTAAACAAATTTCTTGTTGTGTTTATTGTCTTATGTGTTGCATTTTTTGAGTGCTTTTAGTTGTATTATCTGATCATTAAAACACTAACATGGTATCAGAGCGGGTTTGAAAAATATCGTGTTGGGACCAGTTATTGCAGCGATACCTCTATTCCCTTTTTTTTGTCTATCTCTATCTTATTCAAGATGGTGAATGGTCTTAAAATTGAGGATAGACTCGAAGGAGCATCAAACTTCACTTCATGGAGATTCAGAATTATGTTCACTTTGGAGGAAAATGAATTGGTTGAGTGTGGAGAGAAAATTTTATGAACCTATGGATGAGGAAGAGAAAGTTCAATGGAGGAAGAAATGTATCAAGGCAAAGAAGATGTTAGTTTATTATGTGAAAGACCATATTGTTCCTATCATCTCTAAGTTGAAGACAACGAGAGAAACGCTTAAGACTTTGGAGGAGATGTATGAGATCAACAACATAAGTCATGTTCTAGCCTTGAAGCAACAACTTCATCATGTTAAGATGGCGGAAGGAGAATTTTTCATCACCTACTTCATGAAGATTTTTGAATTGAGAGATCAACTCTCTACCATTGGTCATATTGTTGATGACAAATATTTGACCATGTTGGCTCTTAATGGTCTTCCTTCATCTTGGGAGTCTTACATTCAAGGAATCAGCTTTTCTCAAAGTCAGTCAACTTGGATTTAACATTGGTAGCTCCACAAACCTATTCAGAATAGAGTGATCTTAAGAGGACGTCCCTAAATCTCTACAAATGTGTAAAGTTGCAAAGTGGTGCAACTTTCATTCTCAAACTCGTACGACCAAACGGACTGTTCCAACACATTTGGATGGGTACATTTATGCTAATTATGGTCCTCTTTTGCACCCAAATACGCCGAATCACTCTGAGCTGCATTGGACCGGCGATTTCCCTTAAGAGTCCAAAGTGCTAAAAGGCAGCAATATTTGACAGACTATTCCTTAGAAACCATGATGCTTATAGACTCTTCGTCTGATGATATGGGATCGTGTTGGGACCATATACAATAACCTCTCTCGGTTTTTGCTATCTCGAAGGTGTTTTCCCGTGGTGATGAGTTTTCAGTTGAGGGAGAGGGAGAGAGTGAGAGGGAGAGTGAGATGGAGAGGGAGAAAGGGAGAGTGAGAGAGTGAGGGAGAGAGGGAGAGTGGGAGATTGAGAGAGGGAGAGGGAGAGTGAGAGTGGGAGGAGATAAAGGGAGGAGGAGGGAGAGGAGGAGAGAGGGTTTAGGAGCTGAGGAGAGAGGGAAGGAGAGAGGGATAGGAGAGAGAGAGGGATAGGGAGGGGAGAGGAAGGGAGGGAGAGGGAGGAGGGGAGGGAGGGAGGAGAGGGGAGGAGAGTGGGAGGTGGGAGAGTGGGAGGGAGAGAGGGAGGGAGAGTGGGAGGAGTGAGGAGGAGAGTGGGAGAGGGAGGGAGGGAGAGGGAGGGAGGAGGGAGAGTGGGAGAGTGTAGAAGTGAAGGGAGAGTGGGAGAGAGGAGAGAGGTTTAGGGTTGAGGGAGAGAGGAGGGAGGGAGAGGGATAGGGAGAGAGGGATAGGGAGAGTGGGATAGGGAGAGAGGTTTTAGAGTTGAGGGAAAGATGGAGAAGGAGAGGGAGAGATGGATAGGGAGGGAGAGGGAGAGGGAGAGGGAGAGTGGGAGAGTGGGAGAGGGATGGATAGTGATAGGGAGAGGGAGGGAGAGGGAGAGAGGGAGAGGGAGAGTGATGGATAGGGAGAGAGAGGGGGAGAGAGATAGATAGAGAGAGTGGGAGATTGAGAGAGGGAGAGGGAGAGTAGGAGGGAGAGATAGAGGGAAGGAGAGTGGAAGAGTGAGAGAAGGAGGGGGAGAGTGGGAGGAGAGTGGGAGAGTG
>VCHN02000014.1:69006184-69182340 GCA_007115665.2 Sequoiadendron giganteum | reverse complement strand
TTAATGCCTAGGGATTAGGCTCTGTATTAGGCTTGGGATTTGGTTCAGACCTGCCAATCCAATAAAGTCAACATGTAAAACGTGTTTAACAACTTACCTTGCTTTTCTAGACTTCGCCCATGTGGCTGATGACTTTTATTTTACCCAAAATTGATGAAACGAAAAGGGTTTGTAAAGGACCTTCTCAGCTTTCTACCAATATAAATTATATTTTACTTAGAATCTCATAAATAATTATTATTTATTTTTTATTAGAATTACGACTAAAGTCCTGATTGATAGTCTGATAGAAAAACATATATAGCTTTAAAACGGTATCATATTTTTTGAATCCAAAACATGCGTCACATTCTATGCTTGGCATACTATAGGATTAAAAAAAAAATGAATTTCATGAAGTTTTGACCAAGTCAAGGTGGTCATACATACAAGTTTTTATATTTTTTAAAATTTGTAATAAAAAATTCATAATTAATTATTTATTTGAAAAAAAATTACAAAAAAATATGCATCACATCTGGACATGAGTCCTCTACTTATATCTAAAATCTTATAAAAAAATATTATCATTTTATTATGGTTAGGGTGGTCAAACAAACACCTACTTCTTATTTTTTCCCTGAAATTTTAGTACTACTGCATTGAAATTTCAAATTTTCACCAAATAGATATTTTTTTTACAAAAATTAACCTAGTAGTTTAGAAACTAAATTCAATTTGCCACAAATTCTATTCTTACATATTTTTGAAATAATATAGATAACTTATTCAAATTTTTATGTCAAGTTGCCCAACTCTGATTTTCTGAATTTTCATTGCCACTTAAGGGCCTGTTTTTTCAATGATGATCCTGCACATACCCAGATTCGCCTCTATGTAGTGTGAATTCACCTCTTTAGGTCACTTCGCCTATTTAGGGGAAACAGATTCGCCTCTATGTTGAGAAAACTCACCTATTTGGGGGACTCAAATTCGCCTATGTCTGAGGACAAACAAGAAATAGGAAAATTAGTGATGCAAATTTGCTTACTCTAGGGAAATAGGCTAAGTCAGTAGGGGAACAAGTTAAGTCGCTAGGGGAATAGGCTAACTCGCTAGGGGAATAGGCTAATTCACTACGTAAATGGGCTAACTCACTATGCAAACAGGCTAACTCGCAATGCAAATGGGCTAACTTGCTATCCAAATTTTCCTATTCTAGGAAAAAGGGCGAGTTTGATGGAGGATGACTGACGATGACACAGACTAAAAATGGGATCGTCCCTGTGGATAGCAGGTTCTCCCTAGTAGATGACAAATTTTCCTATTTTGAGGGAACGGGAAAATTCGATGGACAAGGACTTGGATGGGAAGATCACCCCTACAGGAAGAAAATTTTCCCAAGGAGATGACAAATTCACCTATTCCAAGGGAACGGGCTAAGTTGCTATGTAAACAAGCTATATCATTATGTAAATGAGCTAACTCGCTATGCAAATTTTCCTCTATAAGGGGAAAACTTACCTCTTAAGGTAGGGGTTGACCATGGAAAAGGAAAAAAAGCATGGAAAAAAGAAACAAAAGGTTGGACTAACCCAACTAAAAATAAAAGCACTGGTATCGCACAACGAAGACACTCCAAGCAACACAATCTTAGAATTAGTGATAAGGGTTTGCAAACTTGATGTAGGCCCACCACCTTGAGTGGACAACCCAAGGTTAATACTCTATGATACTGGGGTGGTTCTCTAGAGCACCCTTTCTCGTGAAGGTAGATAGCTAGTGTTCCAATGGCACAGGGTCATCAACAAATGCCACAGGCTCACCTTCATGCTCTCACTCAAGGACTATCGTAGTCCACCATGAGGATTCCTATCTCAACCCAAGAGAGTACGTCATGAGTAACTTCAAGGTATAGTGTGCATCCCCTGCACTACACCAATCCATGGCTAAAACATGGGTCTCTATCTAGGCTAGATACAAGGCTATCTCGGGTGTGCTCAATATACGTAAGGTACGTGAGGCACAACCATGAACACCAGCCCATCACAAGCATGAGTTAGGAGCCCTAGTGAGGTACTGGAAACTTGGACCAACTCTTCACATCTTATCTAGGTATCACCCTAGCTTCGACACTTCACCAAACACGATGTGACTGGATTGGGGTACAACTTTCATTCTTCCCCTTTATATACCCCATTGGTAACACGTGGTTGGAATCGTCCCCCGGGTGATGAAATCCCAGGCAAGTCTCGCTAAAGGAATAGGATACTAGGTGCTTTGGTTGGTCCCTAGGCTCGCACATAGCATAAGGGGAGAGATTAGATGCACTAGCACCTCCTAGGTAGACTCAACTAGACTAGAATGAACTATGATTTCTCGTCACCCAGAATCACCAAATGGCACAAGGGGATTGGATACATCAACAATCCACTCACAAGAATGGTAAACAAGTTAATTGACCCTTTAATTAATCTACATGTTCCTAGTTAGTATAAAAAGCAAAAAATAGACTAACTAAGATGCCTTGGACCATTCGTTCTGCAGAGAATGCATTAGTAGTTTCGAACTTCCGGTCTTGGACGAATGAGAAATGGCTACACAAAATGTTAGCAAAAATCAGGGACACTCACAAATAGAAAAGTTAGTGAGTCAGTACGTAAAACTGAAACCAAAACGATGTTGAAAACTAAAGATTAAAGTCTCGAATTCACCTTAGATTCGCCTTTGTATGAGGCAAATTTTCCCTTCTGGATGAGAAAGTTTGCCCCTATAAGGAGAAATTTCGCCCATTCTGAGTAATCAGCTTCGCCTATCTCTGAAGGTCTTGGAAATTTTTCCCCTGATTGGATAAAATTCACCCCAATTAGAAAATTTCCCCTTGTAATGTGCAAGGTTGCTCGTCTAGAGAGGAAAATTTGCCCTTGTTGGCAAAATTGCCCATCTCTCTAGGGAAATTCACCCCTGTAAGGAGCAAGTTTGCCCGTTAGGGTAGTTTTTCCTCTGTGTATAAATTATGAACCTACAAAACTCAAAAAAAAGAGAATGTAAAAGTGCAGACCCATGACATGGGTCCCATTGGGTGTGCCAGAAATGTGTACAGTGTTTTTACCCCATCTAAAAATACAAGAAACAAACTCAAGAAAAAGGATAAAAGACAAAGACAACACTCAAGATTGGGCTAAAGATTAAACTCAAACAACAATCTCAAAATAACACTAATTTTACCTTTTATGCATTTGATGGAGTTGTTTTCCCTCGTCGATGGCTTGATATGTGTGCTCTAGGATGATTTCGGCAGCATAAAGCCTTGATTTTTCTTGATTTGGATGCAAGGATGGTGGATTTGGCTATGGATGCAAGGTACATTAGTGTGTGAGAGTAGAAGGTTTGGATGCATGAGGTTGAGAATGTCATTGAGAATGCAAAAATGGCTAAGTGTTAGTCATTTAGCAAGGGAGATTGGAATGGATGGCCAAGATTGATTCTTCGAAGAGGATCAATGGTTGAGATCAAGATTTGAACAAAGGAATTAAAAATTCCTTTTTAAATTGCGTGGAAGGATAAAAGGAATTTAATATTCCTTGGGAAAGAGAAAAGGAATTTAATATTCCTTGGGGGATGAGAGAGGAATTAAAAATTCCTCAAAAGGACCTTGGGAAGACAAAAAGGAATTAAAAACTCCTTGGGGGATGAGGAGAGTTGACCAAGGGGTAGGTTAGGATAGTTAATCAATGATTAGGTTGTGTAAGTGAGGGATTAGGAAAATGATTAGGTGGGTAGTAAGGATTAATGATCCACTTGCATATTATGGAGGATGTGATACCTCCCTAATCAAGGATTAGGAATGTGCAAATCCTTAATCTAGGATTATGCAAATTAATCAAGATTAGAAAAAGGTTATGGAGGATGTGACATGAGGGGAATTAAATAAATAGATTCTTGGAGGAAAGGGATAAGTGATGGGAGTAAATAATTAAAATTAATTATTTACTTTAGGCTAGGATTTAAAGATGATAGAAGAAATAAATTAGGATGAAGGGATAAGGGATAATGAATATTAATTAAATAATAGGATATTATTTAAAATTAATATAGAAGATATGACATTGGTTGAATTAGGGGTAAATTGGCCAAATCAAAGTGGTCAATTTTTAGTGTCTACAATTATTATTTAATATTTATTTAATGACACTTAAAGACCCAAAATAGGTTCGGTTTAGGGTGCTAGTACCCTTTTCCAACCTATTTTGGCCCCAGTTTGAATATTTTATTGTCAACATTTTAATATTTATAATTTTAAATTCATTTGTCAGCTTTTGATTATTAATTTTGTGGGAAAATAAATTATTGCATATAAATACAAGACTTTTTCACCATTTGAAATCCTAGGCAATTGGAAAATTAATTGAGCATCCTAAATTGTAGTCAAGAGAAAAATTAGCAGAGTTTACACCACTTATCATCAATCAAGATTCATGCATCAAGATCATATGTGATTTTATGCATGTTTTATGTTCATTTTTTGTGAGTATTAACACGTGTAGGACTTTCAATCAAGAAACCAATTCTCCTTGGATGAGATGAGTATGTAATGACTTAAGTCCATCAAGGAAAACATATATGAGTGGTGAGTTATAGAAATTGTTAATTTATCATTCCTTTTATCTATTTTTTCCTTTTCTGAGTCGAGGGTAAGTACTCTTTACATCATCATAGTTGTTTTGTAGGTGAAAACACCAAAAATGAGGTTTGACTTAGATAAGCCCCTATACAGCACAACCCTTTCTCTTGTCTCTTGTGTGTAGGTGATAGATTTAAGGAAATTTTGGGAAAGGATTGAAGACCTACAAATTGTGACCATCTGAGATCTTGTTTCTAATTCCTAAGATCTACACTTCCTGATCTAGGGTTCCAATGCCCCTATCCAACAAATTTGAGTCCAAATTCATATTCCAAGTTTCTCTATCTCTACACTCTACTAATCTACTTTCCATTTATGTGTTTCAATTTTTCATTTCTCTAGAATCACGTCAATTTGTTATAGCTTCATATCTGACCTAGGTACACATTCGCATTATCAAATCAAGTTAATCATTAATCAATCAATAAACATCAATCTCCACCAAGAAAGAACCAAAACTTGATCCACCATTATGGATCTTCCATTGAGGTTAGTATCCAAGTGGGTTTTTGTGATTATTTTTGGCTCCTTCCTCATGTGATGTAAGAGAAAGTGTGATTTAGACCCTAGATCCATTTTTTCCACATCACACAATCAAAGGAATAGGTGGAGTTAGCAAAGGCAAAGGGCGAAAACAAAAAAACTACAGCCATGGTAAGGAGTTCATCCCTTCAATAATTCAAAAGGAAAGAGATGAAACAAGATCAATACCATACCCTATAAGAGGTATAGTTGGGTATAGAAGAGGCTAAGAAGAGGCTTCCAAGGTACATGTTTTACATGTGGACAGATATGTCATAGATTTAATGGATGCCCACAATGCAAGCTAGAAGGACCAAGGAGAACAAAGGTTGCAAGTGCACACATAGCCAAGGGGGATATTGATTCTACAAGGTATTTTAATTAATAAGATGAATTTAAAATAAGAGAATCAATTATGATGAAGAGGACATTATCAATACCAACCCAAAGATAAGATGAACTTGTCCAAAGAAAAAATTATTTAGGACAATATGTAAGGTAGATGAAAAATACAAGGTCATAATAGATAGTGGAAGAACTAATTTAGTTTCATTTGAAATGGTGGATAAGTTCTAATTAAAAAGAATAGCTTACCTCACCCCTTACAAACTGTCATGGTTACAAAAAGGGCGCCAAGTCTTAGTTGATCAACAATTCCTACTGAATTTTCAAATAGGAACTTATGAAGATGAGGTGTAGTGTGATATCATGCCTATGGATATATGTCACTTACTCTTGGGTAGAACATGGTAGTTTGATAGGAAGAAAATATATGATGGGAGTGAAAACAATTACACTTTGGAGAAAAATGGAAGAAAACATACTCTTACACCATTGGTAACTAAGGAATAAGAGGTAGGAAGTGATCCAAGAAAATATCTAGTGACAAGAAATCAATTTTTGAAGGAGATTAGGGGGGAAACTATGTTTTATAGTGGTTCCCAAGGTGCTACAAGTAGATGCAACAACTAATAGTAGTGGCATGCCTTTAGAAGTAAAGGGGTTGCTTGAAGAATTTGATGAAATTGTGTCCAAGGAATTACTAGAAGGACTACCACTATGAGGAGCATTATCCATCATATTGATTTGATTCCAAGGTAAATTTTACCCAACAATGTTATTTATAAATTTACACTTAGGTGAACAAGTAGGTGCAACAACTATGTGAAAGAGGACTAGTTATAGAAATAATTAGCCCATGAGTAGTACCAACTATGCTAGCACCATAAAAGGATGGTGAATGGAGGATGTGCATGGACTTAAGAGTCATCAAAAAATTAAAAAATAGGTATCATTTTCCTTTACCAAGAATGGATAATCTCATGGACTGTTTGGGAAAGCTAAGTATTTTACGAAAATTATTTAAGATGTGGGTATCACCAAATTAGGATAAGAGAGGGTGATGAGAATGAGTCTGCTTTTAAGAACAAAGAGGGACTATATGAGTGGTTAGTAATTCCCTTCATATTAAAAAATTCACCTAGTACGTTTATGTGGTTGATAAATGATGTGTTGAAATCATTTTCAAGGAAAAAATTGATTTTTTATCATGATGACATTATGAATTTTAGTAAAAAAAAGGAGGAATATTTATTACATATTAGGCAAGCCTTACAAAGTCTCAAGAAGGAAAATTTATTGGTGAATTTAAAAAATTACTATTTTATAAAAGAGAAATTACTTTATTTGGAATATGTTATCTCAACACAAGGACTGCAAATGGATCCAAAAAAGGTACATGCTATAATTCGATGGCCAACACCTAGGAGTGTGCATGAGGTTCAAATTTTCCATGGTTTATCTAGATTCTATTATAGATTTGTTTAAAATTTTAGTGGGATATGTGCACCCATAATTGTAACCATAAGTGGAGACAAAAGAGAGCTTAATTGGGCAAAATCAATGGATAATTTTTTTGAGATTTTGAAGAAGAAGGCCAACAAAGAACCAGTATTAGCATTTCCTAAATTTTCAAAATCGTTCTGAGTGGATTGTGATGTAAGTGGGATAGCCATAGGAGTGGTTCTTAGCCAAGAGGGTAGACTTACTGTATATTTTAGTGAATAGATTAATGATGCCAAGAAGAGGCATTTTGTTTGTGATCAAGAATTATATGATGTAGAATAAGCTTTAAAGAAGTGGTGTCATTATTTACTTCCAAAGGAGTTTATTCTTTACATAGATCATAATATTTTGCAATTTATTTATAATCAAACCAAGCTTAACTAGTGACACATGAAGTGGGTAGAATGGACTATGTAAGTGTATACTTTGTTCTCAAGCATAGAAGTATAAGTTCAAACAAAGTAGTGGATGCATTAAGTAGGAGAGAAACACTATTGATCAAAATGAGAGTTGAAGTATATTATGAAAGAGTTATACAAAAATGATTTGGACTTTAAGGATGCATGCATAACATTTACGGAGCCACTAGTGTGGATTGGACACCATGGATGGACTAATTTATACAATATGGATTGATATTGAAAGGACAATGGCTATACATACCTCAAGGATCAATGATGAAAATTTAATAAGAGAAAAACATTGTGTGGCTTAGTTGGACATTTTCGAGTTGATAAAATAATGGCACAGCTTAGTGAAAGATATTTTTGGTCAAGGATGAGGGAAAAAATTAGAATTTTTTTGTAAGGATGTCAAGTCTTCCAATATGCCAAATGAGGGAGTTAAAATACAGGACTATACCAATGATTACCTATACCAAATAAATCATGTGGAAATGTAAGCATGGATTGTGTGCTTAGACTTCCAAAAACACAATGAGGTAAGGATTCTATTTTTGTGGCTGTTGATAGATTTTCAAAAATGGCTCACTTTATAGCAAGCAAGAAGACAAATGATGTCACACATGTAACAAATTTATTCTTCATAGAGGTTGTTAGATTACATGGCTTACCAAAAAGTATAGTCTCTAATCATGACACTAAGTTTGAAGGATACTTTGGAAGAAATTATTTACTAATTTAATATTTAGCTCTGCATATCATCCCCAAAATGATGGGTAGACTAAATTTTTTAATTGAAGCTTAAGATATTTTCTAAGATGTTTAGTTGGTGATAAGCCTAAGCAATGGGATTCGATATTACCTCAAGCTGAATTTGCATATAATGAATCAATCAACAAAAGTAAATGTAAGACTCTATTTCATTTTTTTATGGATACAACCCTAGGGTTATTTTATAATTAAAGGACTTTGAAAATACTGAGGATATAAGATAAGTGTTGAAGGAGAATAATTTTCCAAACACATACAATATTTGCGCCAACAAGTAAGCGAAAACTCAGTTGGAGCAATCAACAGTATAAAGATAATTTTGACTTTAAAAGGAGAGAAAAGAGTTTTGAAGTGGGAGATATGGTATTGGTACACCTACAAAATGAAAAATACCTAGCCACACCTATAACAAGATCAAGTGGAGGGAGATTGGACCATGTAAAATTATCAAGAATTTTTCACCAAATGCTTACAAATTGGAGCTACCTATAGGTTTAGATATCTCTCCAATTTTTAATGTTTTTTTTATTTATATACTTACTATGAGGGAGAGACATCATCATAGAAAGAAAAAGAAAACATTACCATAAAAATGGAAGGATCAGCTACCCAAGAGAGTGTGAGAGGAGATTGAATGTATTATGGATTCTAGAGTGGTTAGATAGACAAGGGGCAAGTAGTATAGTGATTATTTAGTAAAATGGAAGGACCTAGATCAATGGAGGATGTCAAGTGATTAATCCCAATAGAGTTGGAGTCATTCTAGTTAACCCAAGATAATTGAGTTGTTGAACCACAATAGTAAGATCATTAACCAGTAGCAACATAGAAATTTACTCAATGAGTAAGAGCTCACAAAAAATTTCTACCCCGATAGGTTGATGCAAGGGCATCATTCTATAGGCGCCTTTTTTTCCTTTGATAGGTTGATGCAAGGGCATCATTCTTTAGACCCCTTTTTTTCCTCAGCTGTCATCATGTATGATCTATAAGATTTTAAAATTTGATTTTGTTTATGTTGGGGGAATAAAATACCTATTTGTGAGATCATAAATGAATAGAAACAATGGAAAATGGTAGAGGCCAAGTCTAAGTGAGACTTTTGAACTCAAAAATAGGTAGTTGGGCATTAATGACCAAATTTTATATGCTACACCAAGTTTAGGTAGGATTTTGGGAGGAAGAAGTTTCCAAATTTTGGGGGGTTTTTTGGACATGAAAAAATAGAGAAGAGAGAATAGAGAGGATAATAGAGGAACAACAGGAGAAAAATCTAGAAAATAGAAAGAGGAAGATAGAAAGGAACATAGGAACATGTGATAGGACAATAAGGAAGAAAGCGGGAAATAGTGGAATCTCATATTTGCCTCAATATTTTGCAAATGGGTATAAATGATGTGTTTTTGGTTAAAATATATTAGAATATTACTTTTTCAAAAGCTTTCTTTTGGAACTATGTGTGATTTGTGACTAATAATTTTATGAGTTTGTTACTCTAAAGTGGGTTATTTTTTGTGTGTAAACATTTGGGTGTTTTTGAGTTGATATTGTGTAGTTTGAACCCCTGGAGCATATGTTCCTATTATTTGTAGCATATATTGTATCCTCTAATCATATAATGGTGTGTCTGCAACATAGTTCTTGATCCTTGTAGATTGTTTTTGTGTCCCCGTAGACCAATATTCCACTTGCAGCAAGTGTTTAGACATCTATAGAGGTCAAGTGATTTTATTACCATAATATTGTTGGATGTTGTGGTTGTGTTGCTGATATGTGGTTGTCATTGATGTCAACACTATTAGCATTAATGATTTTGAAGGTTGTATATGTCGAGGATATTGAGAAAATTAGAATAAATATGTTGCAAGTAGTCTATGAAGCTGTGAAGATCAGAATGGTGGAAAGTTGTGTACGTTGATAATCAGAGGTCGCGCATTAAAGGGTTTCTTGTTGAGCCTTTCTAGTATGTTGTCCAAAATTTTCAGTGGTGCGCATCAAGGTTGGAGTGAGTTATGAGTTTATGAGTTCCTATAGTTATTTTGTTACTATAGCAGATGTTTCTGGAAAAAGAGAATACAATTATGGTATATTGAGTTATTGTGTATGTTGTTGTGATGTTCAATGATGTTTCTAGATCATGCTTTATCATTGTGGTATGTCTGCGTTGATTGGTGTGCTTGTGATCAAATATTTTCCTTTGAATTTTTGAGGGTTTTATGTTCTTAGACGACATGATGGTGGTAGCATGTTACGGATCCTTATGGATTAATCTTTTATTGTTTGGTGTGTTTGAGGATGTTGATTTAGATCTTCATTACTATGTGATCAACTTAGGTTGATGCACACTAAGATTTTTTCATGAATTGGGCCGACAAGTTGTAATTCATTTTTTATTTGTAGCCGATAGAGTTGTTGATATAAATTCATGTAGCAGATATGTAAGAATGATTGTTTCTTCATTTTGAAGTGTGTGTGTGTGGTGTATGCTCGGTGAATGTATGTGAAATGTGTGAATAAAGATCATATCATTTGATTTTAGAGCAAAGTGTGAAGAAGATTGAGTGAAGTGTGAAGAATTGTTTCTATGCCTAACCGAAACTATCATCAGGCTTTTGTAGAAGCTAATTTCTTAGTTCAACCTCATCAGATGGATTTAATCTGATTGTTTTATGTAAGGCAGTGAGCCTTCCCTTTGAGTAGTGATTTTTAGGTAGTGTGCCTGAATGCATGTTCATTCCTTATTCATTCTTCATTATACTTCTAACAGGGTATAATCTTGTGGACTAACATCCACCGTGGATTTTCCCCTAATAGGGTTTCCACATATAAAAATATTGGTGTTCATGTGTTTCTAATGTGTTGTTGATTTATGCTTTCACTATTAATTATCAGATCTAAGATTAAATGTTGATTAAGGTTGAATAAGTTTAAATTTTGTAACAACTGATTCACCCGGGCCCCCCCTGTCAGTTGTCTATCCTTGTTTTTCCAACAAATATAACCTCCATCCTCCACTTGCTAGCTCCAATTTGGCTGGGTTCTAGGGAGCCTACAAGGGAGTGGATTCCATCAATATTCTAACTATTTAGTTTGCAACAATTTTAATATTATGGACTCTCTCAATATTAAAGTTAGCATGTTATTGATGCTCAAGATGGTGTGTTGGAGAAAAGATGAGGTTTTTTTAAACAATTGAGGAGTATTGGAAGTATATTTTGAGTGGAAACTTGTCACATCAAATCCTTAGTATATATGGTAAAATTTGCAGGTGATGAAGAGAGAGTATTCAAAAATATCAACTATGTTATGTTTTTTATGTATCACTTGTTTCATGTAACCACCCACAATGTTAGATCTTTGAAATTGCATGTAGATATTATTTTATCTAATCACATTCTCATGACTTTTAAGGTCGGCTATTTTTTCATGCTAATGAAATTTCCATGCATAATTTTTTGAATGGGTCACTCCTAAGTCATCAAAGCACCATTCAAGTCATTTCTAAGGTGTGAAAATTTAAGCCACGTCCACCTTTTTCCTCTCGATGGATTAATTGGTGTAATTATGTGTTTACTTTCACCACCACTTTCCCACAAAGTTTTGGCAAGAAATTTTCCTATGTTGAGAAGTGAGAGCTGAAATATTTATTACTAAGGAATTTATTTGTGTCTCTTACAAACTTGAAGTTGATACTTTCAAAATTTATTTGTATAAATAGTTTTATTTTCTTTTCCACATTAAAAGTTCCAACATTTTTTGTGCCAAAGTATCTTAAATTAGAGCTTTCCTCTGTTAGATTAAGGTGGGAGATAAGGCCTTGAAGGGATTCTTCAAATTACTATATGTCAAACAAGATTTCCAAATTAATACAATTAATATGACTAATTGGAGGATCTATTGGATCCATAAGATAACTCATGCCTTCTTGGAATATTATTGGTATAATTTTCAAGCATAGAATGACTTGTATGAATATTTTAAGGTGCTTCAATAATTCTTAGAGGCTATTCTAACTTGACTTAACCAATGTGGCATGTGATGCTCAACTCACAATAAAGGAGTTATATGATTTGCTAATGAATATTTTTAATGATAATTTTTTAAGCTTAGATGTATTTGTATATATATTTTATGAGGCCACCTAGCACTTCATGAGACATACCCTACTTCAAGATTATAAGGTATCTATATGTAACCATTTCCTTATGAATTTCATCAATCATGAAAATATTATATTTATTCTTAAGACTGGGGATCTAGAGCTTATTGACTATTTCTCATCCTATCACTCTATTTAAATTCTCATATAAAATTCTTCCCAAATTCCTTATTATGCATATTGGTCCCTCTTTCTCGATATTTGTTTACTAAAGCAAATAGGATTCACCGGTAGTCACTATATCATATATAATATTGCTGGAATTTGAGAAGTGATGGAATGGTTCAACACCTCTAGAAAATGAATTCACTTTCTAAATACTTATTTATATTTATATTACAACCTTATTGTGCTCAAATTATTGATTTTTGGATACCTTTTTCTCTAAGATATCCAAACTATATTTGATTATTCTTCTACTTTCTTATCCATGAATGGGAGATTCTATAATATATTTGGTCATATTCACTCTATGAGATAAGATTTATTTTTGGCTCTTTTGTACTTATTTTATAAGAATATTTGGCTACCTAATTAAGCACAAATCTTCACTTGGGATATTCAAGTCTATTTCCCTTTCATCTTCCACCTAGTGACTTATAATTGGGCATTTAGTAGATTATTATTTTATTACATTAGTTTAGTATCAATATTACTTCAAGGAGGTCATGTCTTGTATTAAAACATATTTCCTTTCTTATAAATCCAACCTTTAGCAGCACAATATTTATTAGTATAGGTGTTGGAGTAGCAATAAAATAAATGTAATATCCAAAATAATTACACAAATAAATTAGAAAAAAAATCGTAAATAGTGTATAAGAATATGCAATGTACTCCTTGTATATGTAAGAAGGAAGGTGAGAGTGAAATGGAGACTAACCCTTCAATAACTATGACACATGTAGAACACTTGAGACAAGTGTGAGAGAATGTGTCATGTTTCAATGAGGAGAGACAACAAAACCACTAAGTGAGCCTAAGGCAGTGTGAATAGTTCTACTAAGAACTAGGTAAATTATAGTCATTTACATACAAACACTCCTTTAAGTGATACTTAGGTAGAAAATAATACAAAATATAAGTCTATCAAAAATGGATTAAAGGAGAAAACCCAATGAGAAAATCCTCTCCAAAAAAGAGAACTAAATTTAGAGGAAGGAGAACTCTTTACCCCCCAAGGAAAACTTCATTCACCCCAAGTATACATCAAAACTCAAGATAGTGGGGTGATGCTAAAGGTTTAGTGAAGATATGAGCAATCTTCTCCAATTAAAAAATTACTCCAAGCAGAGAACACCATCATGGATAAGTTATCAAGTGAAATGCATGTGAATATTGATATGCTCCATTGCGTTGCATGAAATATGAATGGAACTTTAGTTATCACACCAAAGAATAGTAGGATTATTAATTGGTAGACCACACTTTATCATAAGCTAAAAAATCCATAGAACCTCATACCTAGAAAAATTGCACCTTGATACTTATCAGGCCAATAGATGATAGTGCAATAATAGTTTTCCTACTACAATACCACATGCCTAGACCAAACTAAGGGGAAAACTAATATAAGTAGAATTTTTGAGTAAAAATCACCTACCTAGCTAGTGAAGCTTGTTATCTATGATTCTATTGGTGTGTATTGAATTCCAAAGTGTGTGGTGTCCTAGATATATCTCAAAATATTATATTTTTTCCTTTAAATGACTCTCATGAGGATCATATGAAAAGTGGAAGATAATTCAAACAATGAAGGTGATATTAGGTTGATTGTGTGTTAAATAAAGGCTACCAACTAACTATCTATAAAAAGTTACATCAACATTAGGTTTTATTCCTATAGTAGTCCAAGTAACACTAGACTAAAATATTGTAGGAGTAGGCTTACAATCAACCATGTTGAATAAATGAATAAACTCAATAGCATAATTTGTCTACTATATGGATATCCCCTTAGTAAACTGTAAAACCTAAAGAGAAATAAATTGGTATAAAATATCAAGATATATCATGTCGAAGTGCTTCATCAAAGTGTTTTGAATATTCTAAAGCATGGATGATAATATACTAGGAAGAATTAAATCATCTACATGGAATACTAGTACCAAAATCTCATCTTCATTTCTTTAAATATACACTAGGTGACTTGAGTTGAGTGAAACTAGAGCAATAAATAAACCATAAATATTCTCATACCAAGCCTGAGGGGCTCATTTGAGACCATACAATGAACATCAAATCCTACAAACAAGTGAAGACTTTATGAATCCTAAATGTTGCTACATGTATATCTCCTCATGTTCAGTCATTGTGCGATAAATAACTCTTCACATTCATCTAGAAAACTAAGCATCTCTAAGATGAACTAATAGAAAGTGCAAGGTGAACATAATCCATCTTGGCTACAGGGGAAAATTTCTCAGATTATTTAATACCCTCAACCTATGAAAACCCTTTAACTAGAAGATGTGTCTTATACCTTTCAATAGAAATATAAGCTACACACTTGGTATGGAACACCCACTTGCACCAAACCATCATTCTTCCCTTAGGAAGAGGAACTAAATCTCATGTGTGACTCTTCATCAAGGAAGAATAGTCATACACCATAGCCCAACCCCATTCTAAAATATTATGATCCTCTAAAAAAACTAAAAAAATAGTAAATATAGCATGAGTCAAAATACTAATGCTAAAATTTTGTGAGAAAGTGCAACAAGAACTCATGAGATCACTAGCTAAAGATCCACCCTCCTAAATAGTACTATAGGCCCATCTATGAAAAATATTAGGATTAGGATGTGGTGGTGTAGGTGGTGATGGTGGTAGAATAGGATCATCATTTGAAGTATCCTCAAGTTCAAAGGTATCCTCATGAGATGAATAAGGTAGAGTAGGTAGTGAGGAAGAACAAGTGAATGGACAATCCATCTATGTGAAAGAATCATCTAAATAGGCATCTTTATAAAAGTAGACAACTCTAGTGCTTGGATAAAATAATTGATAAGACTGCACTTCCTCCTAATATAAAAGAAATATTTATGTTTGAATCTTCTTCTATTTTTCCTTACACTAACTATCCAATATGAATACCTAAGCCTCACTTCCAAATACCCTAAAGAAGGAAATATCAAGCTTAGTGAAATAATCCTAAAATTTCTAGTTCACATATTCCCCCCTTTATTTTTACATATCTACCAAATATAAGAGCCTAATTTATTCTCCATGAACACCCTAAAGTCCTAAAAGTAGTGAAATCATCACTCTTGTACTTAAGAAATTACACCCATGGATGACAAGTGTAATCATCAATTAAGGAGATGTAAATGACATGAGGTCACTATGATCCAACTTAAGTAATATACTAATATGGTGCATCTTACCCTTAGGAAAGGGTTCCTAATGATATTTTCCAGGGACACAACCTTGAAAACTCCCTTTATACATAAAACCTTAAGAATACCAAGTACCATATTTTGGGTATTCAACTAATGATGATAGCTATAATTGAGGTGTCTAAACCTATAGTGTCAAAGTATTCTTAGAGAATTTTAATGTGGGATGTATAAAATTAAAAAGTGTTGTTGTTAGAAAGATACTCAGGAATATAATGTGATGTGATGCTCATAATTTTAATATCTAACTATTTATGTATGATTCCTAACATCTATGAGGATTTTACCCTTACTAGGTTTGGGTATATTAATATTTTTTCCTTCATGCCCTCTTACAAAGTTGCAATCCTTTGATATTTTTTCATAATTTTATAATCCACAAAATCTGCATGGTCCTCTATTTTTCTTCTTGGTCATAGAACTATTCTTACTTGACTTATATTATGATGTGGCTTGTGTATCATTTTCATTCTTCTACTTAGATAAATTCTCACTTCTTGAAGATGATTCCACCTTAGTTTGTTAAGAATAATTTTTACCCTTTCCCTTAGATTTTTGGGACACTACTATTTGACTTTTTGAAGAGGTGATAGAATCCATAGAGAGTAACTTAGGTTGTTCTCTCATGAATATTTTACAAAATTATTCACAATCAGGAATATCAAATCATGTTCCAATCACATCCAAAATATATTATAAGGAAGATGAAAAGACCTAATAAGGGCCTTAAGATTTGAAAAAACCAAGACACATTGTTTACTTAAAAAAAATCCATAACCCTGAATTCGAGAAGGAAAAGCCTTGAATTATATCAAAATATGCTCAATAGAGGGAAATGGTTTAGGAGATAAGGTAGATAATTTAGCATCCAATTGAAGTAATTTAATCATTTTATTTTCCAAATACATCAACAAACTTATCCCATTTTTTTAAGGATTTGTATATTTATAATATAAATTATAAATTACCAAAACCATAATGGAGGCATGGATGAGAAAAATTAATTTAGTTTAGTATCTTAATGTTTTTTTTTTTGAGGAATATACCCTATTCCTAGGATAAGTGGTCAAATTTGCATAATATGGTTGTAAAATATATCTTTATTGGTTATAGTATCAATGTGCAAGGTACAAACTTTGGGATATTGTAGCCATAAAATATCTTTATAATCAAAAATATAATTTCTAGGGAGTTCAAACCTTGCACTATATTTGAGTAGCCAAAGGTGGATGAGAAGTTATTTTTCTAGCTACAACCAAAGAATAAGAATGTTTCATCAAATGTTTAACTATAGGTTTAGGTTGGACTAGATTATGAGGACAATATGAAGAGTTCAAAGAGTTTGGAGGAAAAAGTAGAATTTGAACCTTAGCTTTTAAGGAGTTCTAATCAACAAAGGATTTATACTCGATAGAGTGGGTATAATCAATAGAAGAGGTATATCCCATATAATTTTAGATGTGTATTTACTTTTTTGTTTAACATTAATGAACCTACAATAGTTAAAAAGGTGATGAAAATGACTTATTGGGCTCGAAAAATTGATCACGGATGAGGAGATGGTTGCACTAATGAAGAGTGATATATGGTACTTGGTTCAATTTCTTAAAGGATAGAAATCCATTAGCTAAGTATTTAAAAAAAATTGGGCTCTAATGATAGCATTGAGAACTACAAAATATATTTGGTGGCCAAAGGTTATTCCCAATTTGAGAGAGAAGATTTTGGTGAGATTTTCTCCCACATTATAAATTTGACATCTATCATAATGCAGTTATCTTGTGTTATTTATTGTGATCTTAATGTTGAGCATATGCATCTATGAAGATAGATTTATTCACATTAATCTAAAGATTTGCATGAAACATCCAAAGCACTACATTGAGAAAGGTAAGGAAAACTTTTTTGTGTTTAAAGAGATATTTCTATGGTTTAAATTTGTCTCCTTGAATATGGTATTCAAATGTTGATTCATGTATTTTGGGTTTCAGTTTTATTAGGTCTATGTTACATCATCATGTTCACTTTATAAAAAAAGCATGAACATTTTATCATTATCACTTTGTATGTCAATGACATGTTATTTCGTAATGGTAAGGAAATGATTAGGGATTTCAAATATTTACTTACATTAAAATTTGAAATGATAGACTTATATTATTGAGTACATCCTTGGGATGAAAATAGATATGATAAGGATAAAAGAAATTGTATTGGTTAGAATAAGTGTGTTGATCCCATTTTACAATGTTACATTATGGTAATCAATAAGCCAGTGAGTGTTTCAATTTATGTTATAAATAAACTTATAGTTGATTAATGTCCTAAAAATCCCATAGATGGATTAGATGATTTGAGTACCCCATGCTAGTGTATTTGAGATCCTTATGTATGCTATGGTCTCCACCAAACAAAAAGTTAGCCAAGGAGTGAGAGTCTTGAGTTGTTACATGGTTAGTCCTAGACGGGAACATGAGTTGTAGTGAAGAGGATCTTCAAGTATTTATGGCATAATTTTGAGTATTCCATTGTTATATGGTGATATTTCAAAGTGACAACACGCAATGGATAGACAAGGTTATATGCATTTGTATTAGTTTGAGGATTTCAATCATAGAAGGTATACTAGTGACTACATTTTTAGCTTATTAAGTGGTGTGATAAATTAGATGAGTAATAAATAGGTTGTGGTTGATTTATACATAACAAAGATAGAGTATGTGTTATTTACCCATTTGTAAGGAGTTCATTTGGTTTTTGACATTGTGTTCAAATTTTTGGTTTCTTTAAAAAGTAGATAGAGTATATTGTAATCATTAGAGTGTTATCAACTTGGAAAAGAACCTAACTTTCATGCATGGATGAAATACATTAATGTTCAATATTATTTTTTCATGAGATTCTAGAAAATGGGAGGGTGTTATACTTTTAAAATGTTACAAAATATTTAACAAAGCTAGTAATCTTGTGTGCCTCTCTAACCCTAAAAAATAGTATATGGTGTTAGTATTCCCTTTTCTCTTGCAAGGTCTTTGACAAGTGGGAGAATATTAGGAAATTCATCTCAAGGTCTTATATCTTAATTTTTCAATGTATTTTTTGAGCTCTAGATATTTTTTCCCCAAAAATTATTGAAATAGGTTTGAACTAGCTATAGCATGTAAGAATGACATGGAGCTCTATAAGATCTTCATTTTTCAAAATGCAATACACATTGAACAATAACATTCATCAACCTACATCATCTCATTATGACTATCATAAAGAATCTTTAAATGGTTTGAATAAGGAAAATTGGAGTACAACCAAGTTGGGAGAATAACTATGATGCGAACTACAATAGATTCTTACAAGACTTCTCATGGGTTTGGGTATTAGAATTTTACTAGGAAATTTGGGCACCACTTTTGGGTGGTATGAACTCGTGGTTTTTTTATTCCTTTTTGGTGTTTTTGTGTACTGAGTTATGTGTTTATTAGGTGCTTGGGATGGAGTTTTGTATGATGTATTTTGTAAGTATTATTATGATAATAATGTTACTCTATATTTGACTATTGGTGTTGTCTCCTATGAAGGCCCATTACTTAGATTATATTGTAACTATTTTTTACTAGTACATTGGTTCAAATTTTAGAGTTGGATTTTTTATTGAAAGGATTTTCTCTAAATACAACATTGTGTTATAGTGAATTTGACTTTATTCTGTTACTTTTTTCCTATATATTATTATAGATCTTATTTTCTATTCATCTCTCCTCTTATATTTGTGAAGGAAACATTTTTGCACCTTAGCATCCCTTAAACCATTTCAAAGTTCCTTGTGTCAAGATGCACCACTAAAGGTGTATTTACATCATCCACATGCTAGTTAGGAACATGGACACCTAACATAAAGCCAATAAAAAAGAAAAATCATGAAATGTGATGAGTAGTGAGAATTCTAGATGGTGATATCTAAACAATGAAGCCATTCATCATAATTTTTATCAAGTTGATTTTCTTTCATATTCTCTATAACCTCAATATAGCATGTGTCATGGTGAAAAATACCAATTTTTTATGTGCATGATATTATTTCATATGATTTACCTCCTCGAATGAGAGAGTTGTGCATGATCTAAAGGTTGAACAAATGGATGTGAGAATAATTTTTCTTTATGATGATTTGAGGGAGGATATGTATATGACACAAGTAGAGCACTACGTGGTGAAAGGTAAAAGTAATTTGGTTTATAAATTGAAGAAAATATTTGTATGACCTCTAAAAAAGTCTTAGGATATGGTACTAAACAATTTGAGACATATTTTTTGAGTTTGGGATTTGGGAGTTCGCAATCAAATCATTGTATTTATTATAAAATTGATGGTGATCGTATCCTAGTTATTACATTATATATTAATGATATGTTTTTGATTGATAAATAGAAAACATGATTTCAAAACTAAAGTCTCAACTTGTGGCTAAATTTGAAACTAAAGGCGCAACTAACCACATTCTTGGAATAAAAATTAAAAGAGAGAATGAAAAGAAAACTATGGCTTGGCTAGAGCAAGTATGTCAATTCAATTTTATAGAAGTTTAACATGCAAGATTGTAGACCATTGTGTGTGTCACACCCCATCTTGTTGTTACTGATTTACTTTTACCTTCATGGGTAAATAGGATGGTAAATGCAATCATGATTTTGATATGTTTGTTAAATAAATGGAATAATGAAATAGGTATTAAGGTATTATTTCCTTGGAAGAGTACTTAATTATGTTTACATTGATCATGAACATGTATTGCTATATGAATATGCTAAATTTTTATGATGCATATGGATTTATTATGAACGTCTAACTACCATTGCATATGTACTAAGTTGGTTGTAGGGATAGATTCAATCCTCCAGAAGGGAGGGGTAGTATCACTCAAGAGAAGTGATTGGTTGGGTAACCCTAAGTGAAACCTAACTGAGCTTACACACACACTCACAATAGAATGGTTGAGTCAAGTTATAGTGTTGGAAATTGGTAAGTCATCCTTAAAGTATGATGTGTTTGCATTAGTAAGGGTCTTGAATATTGTTGAGTGCATTCTTGGATGATGTTTATATGTTTAGAGCTTATGGGTTCTTCTTTATATTACTATGGTTAATTGGTGAGGTGAACATACGTAAATGTATGTATATGTTTGCATATGCATGTCGACAATAGACCATATGCATGGAGGAGCATGTACATGAGAGTACATAGGTAGGTGTACCTATGCATGATTTTGAATGATTTGCTTATGAGTATGGTATTATCGAATGGACAATATAACATGTATGTGTATATGTATATATACATTGCATGTATGTTTCCTATCAATAAGATAGTTATTGTGTATGTGCTTGATTTTGCAATAAAATGTATATATATAAGATATATACATATTTATACATGTATTGATACATACATATGGGTGATAAACAAAAATTTCCATACGGATATATCAATATATTTATATGTACGTATACATGTACATAGAGGAATATATATATATATATATATATACAATCAATATGATTATTATATGAATGTTAACTTGATCTTATTGATTTGAGTATCAAATGTATATATACTTGATTGACATGGAGGGTAATTGCACCAAGATGGTTCCCAAAAAGGGGAATTAAGTGGACACCTTTTTTCCGAATTCAGGAAATACTAACCTTGGACGTGAAATTGAGGATAGTTACACTCAAAATTTTGAGATGGAACAAAAACAAGGATCGAAGTGCTCTGAGTATACTTTCTAAACTACTAATTTATTTTTTAAATGGTTGAGATTAAGGGGTTCAAATGAGGTACATACAAATTGGTGTTGTTTTTGTCAGAAAAACATAACATAGCAACTCTTGTATGACCCTAACACGATGTACTTTTTTTTAGTATTTTTAAAATTGCTACTGTCAGAAGTTTAGCTAACAGTATGTAGTTGATGCACGATTTTTCTGATAATTTTTTAATGAATATTTGATTTTTAACTAATTTTCAAAGTGGACACTTCCTGAAAAACAAAATTTTGGTCGTGCTACCCCTACAAATTTTGGAAAATAATTGAATTTTGTTTTAATTTGTAGAATGGAGTCTAGTTTCTAAAAATGTAATTTATTTGAAATTTCGATGAGCGATTAATTTATAACAAAAAAAACACCAAACGCTATTTTTTGGCAAAAAAGAGACATACGAACAAAAGAAATTATGGATGAAAGGCTTAACATTGTTAGAAAGTGAAAAAAATTACATCGTTGGATAGCTAAGAGAGAACGTAACATTACCCAGATGTTCGATTTGATTGATATTGAACCACATGCAATCCTGACGGTGAGCATGAACTCGATTACGTGAAATATTGTAGAATTTGCAAAAATATGTCTCTGGTCGTTGGGAATGCCCTCCAAGCCTTTGGATTGGTATTCCAAGTAAAATACCAATCCTAAGGCTTGGGGATTCCCAAAGAAAGATATAACGTGAACATGTTATAATGGGCTCACGTTATATCTCAGTTTTGACATGGTTTTTTGCTTCTACGGGAACATGTCAACCAAGACATAATGCTAGTGCATTATAACGCGCTCACATTATGTCTTCATTTATGTTAAATGCAACTCTATTGAATGTATGCTAATGTATTTGTATGTTTGTATGTACATGTATGTTTGTATTTCATGTATGTATGCATGTATGCATGCTTGTATGTATGTATGTATGCCTAAATGTATCAATGCATGTATATTGTGTGTATGCCTATATGTATGTAAGATTGTATGTATGTATGCTTGTATGGATGTAGGATTGCATGTACATATGTATTATGCTTATATTTATGTATGTATTTACGTATGTCTTTAGCGAGAGGGATAATTTTAAGAGAGAGAGGGAGTCTAGAGAGAGGGAGACGGGGTGGAAGTGAGAGTTTAAGAGAGAGGGAGTGGTAGAGAATGGGTTGGAGTGAGAGGGACTTAGCTAGGTAGGGTGGGAGGGGTAGAGGGAGGGAGAGAAAGAGGGGGGGTGGGAGAGAGAGAATTGCGAGAGGGAGAGAGAGAGAGGGGGGAGAGAGAGATGGAGAGAAAGAGAGTTATGTAGGTAGGGTGCCAAAGGGAGAGACTTGAGAGATAGGTGGTGAGAGGGAGTGTGAGTGAGAGACCTGAGAAAGGGAGAGGGTGTAGGAGGGAGTGACCTGATAGAGGTAGAGAAAGAGGTGGGTTGAGTGAGAGGGACTTATCTAGGTAGGGTGGGAGGGATAGATAGAGAGAGGGGAGAGAGAGAGAGAGTTACCTAGGTAGGTTTCTAGAGGGAGAGACCTGAGAGAGAGAGGGGGTGGGAGGGAGAGACATGAGAGAGAAGGAGAGAGAGGGAGTGGGAGAGATTGGGAGGGACATATAAAGAGATGGATAGAGGGAGTGAGAGAGGGTGGTAGGGATTGATTGAATGAGAGGTACGTAGAAAGAGGGAGAGGGTAGATAGAAACAATTAGAGAGGGTAGAAGAGAGGGAGGGAGGGAGAGGTGGGATGTATAGATAGAGAGAAACTGATAGGGTTTGAGGGTATAGGGTTGAGGGATTATGGTGGAGGACCTATAGGGTTGATGGTTTCTAGGGTATTAGGGTTTAAGGGTTGAGGGTTGAGGGATTAGATTTGATGGTAGAGGGTATTGGGTTGAAGGTATAGGGTAGAAGGTTTAAGGGTTTAGGGTTGAAGGGTTTAGGGTTAAGGGTTTAGGGTTGAGGGTAGAGGGTTTAGGGTATAGGTTTGAGGGTATATGGTTGAAGGATTAGGTTGAGGGTCCAATGTAAAGGGTAGAGGGTATAGGGGTAGAGGGTTTAGGAGTTTAAAGTTGAGGTTAAAGAAGTTAAAGGAGTTGAGGTTAGGAGTTTAATGCTTATAGGAGTAGAGGTTTAAGAGGTCTAGGTTTAAGGTTGAGGTTGAGGGTTGAGGGATTGAAAGAGAGGTTGAGGGAGCTAGAGATTGAGGAGCATAGGAATAGAATTAGAGAGTTAGGAGTTCAGGGTCAATGTATAAAGGTACAAGTTTATAATTTAAGGATTAGAAGTTAAGAGGTTAGGGAGTTGAGGAGTAGAGGTAAGAGGTTGAGGGTTTAGGGTTGCTGAGGAGTTTAGGGATTAGGGTAGAGATTTTTCTTAGATTTAAAAAGTGTAAGAAGTTAGGAAGTTAGGGTTGATGGATTAGGGTAGAGGGTAGAGGGTAGAGGGTATTGGGTTGAGGTTTGAGGGTAGAGGGTAGAGGGTTAAAGGGTTGAGGGTTGAGGATTCAGGGTTGAGTGTTAAAGGGTTTAAGGGTTTAGGGTTGATGGATTAGGGTAGAGAGGGAGGGATGGATGGATAGAGAGAAGGAGAGAAGAGGAGGGAGGGACAGATATTTGAGGGTTGAGGATCCAATGTATAAGGTAGAGGGTTGAGAATAGAGGGTATAAGGTTGACAACCTATAGGGTTGATGGATTAGGGTATTGGGTTGAGGGTATAGGGTTGATGGATTAGGGTCGAGGGTACATATTGTTGAAGGATTGGGGTTAAGAGTCCAATGTATAGGGTAGAGGGTATCGAGGTTGAGGGTTGAGGGATTAAGGGTTGAGGGTTGAGAATTGGAAATGATTGAGAGTAGATGGTAGAGGGTTTAAGGGTTTAGGGTTTAAGGGTTGAGGGTTTAGAGTTTAAGGTTTAGGGTTGAGTGTTTAAGGGTTTATAGGGTATATGGTAGAGGGTTGAGGGTTTAGGTTGAGGGTAGAGGATTGAGGGTATAGGGTTGTGGGATTAGGGTTGAGGGTCCAATGTATAGGGTAGAGGGTATAGGGGTTCAGGGATTAGTGTTTAATGGTTGACGGATTAAGGGTCAAGAGGGTTGAGGGATTATGGTAGAGAGTTTACTAAGTGGGTTTAAGGGTTTAAGGGTTGGGGGATTAGGGTTGAGGGTAGAGGGTAGAGGGTAGAGGATTGAGCGTAGAGGGTAGAGGGTTTAAGGGTTTAGGGTTTAAGGGTTGAAGAATTAGAGTTGAGTGTTTAAGGGTTTATAGGGTAGAGGGTAGAGGTTAGAGGGTTTAAGGTTGAGGGTAGAGGATTGAGGGTATAGGGTTAGGGGATTAGGGTTTAGGGTTCAATGTATATGGTAGAGGGTATAGGGGTTGAGGGAATAGGGTTTAAGGGTTGAGGAATTAAGGGTCAAGAGGGTTGAGGGATTAGGGTAGAGATTTTACTAAGTCAATTTAAAGGTTTAAGGGTTGGGGGATTAGGGTAGAGGGTAGAGGGTAGAGGGTAGAGGATTGAGGGTAGAGGGTAGACGGTTTAAGGGTATAGGGTTTAAGGGTTTGGGATTTAGGGTTTAGGGTTGAGTATTTGAGGGTTTATAGGGTAGAGGGTAGAGGAATGATGGTTTGAGGGTTGAGGGTTTAAGTTTGAGGGTAGAGGATTGAGGGTATAGGGTTAGGGGATTAGGGTTGAGGGTTGAGGGTCCAATGTATAGGGGTTGAGTGAATAGGGTTTAAGGGTTGAATGATTAAGAGGATATAGGGGTTGAAGGATTAGGGTTTAAGAGCTGAGGGTTGAGGTTTGAGGGACTAAGAGGGTATAGGGGTTGATGAATTAGGGTTTAAGGCTTGAGGGTTGAGGTCTTAAGAGGGTATAGGGGTTGAGGGATTAGGGTTTAAGGGTTGAGGGTTGAGGGTTGAGGGATTAAGAGGGTATAAGGGTTGAGGGATTAGGTTTTAAGGGTTGAGGGTTGAGTATTGAGGGATTAAAATGGTATAGGTGTTGAGGGATTAAGGTTTCAGGGTTGAGGGTTGAGGGTTGAGGGATTAAGAGGGTATAGGGATTGAGGTGTTAGGGTTTAAGGGTTGAGGGTTGAGGGTTGATGGATTAAGAAGGTATAGTGGTTGAGGGATTAGGATTTAAGGGTTGAGGGTTGAGGGTTGAGGGATTATGTTTGAGGGTAGAGGGTAGAGGGTAGAGGATTGAGGGTAGAGGGTAGAGGGTTTAAGGGTTTAGGGTTTAAGGCTTGAGGTTTTAGGTTTTAGGGTTGAGTGTTTGATGGTTTATAGTATAGAGGGTAGAGGGTAGAGGGTTTGAGGGATTAGGATTGAGGGTAGAGGGTAGAGGGTAGAGGATTGAGGGTAGAGGGTAGAGGGTTTAAGGGTTTAGGGTTTAAGGGTTCAAGGTTTAGGGTTTAGGGTTGAGTGTTTAAGGGTTTATACATGAGAGGGTAGAGGGTAGAGGGTTTGAGGGTTGAGGGATTAAGAGGGTATAGGGGTTGAGGGATTAGGGTTTAAGGGTTGAGGGTTGAGGGTTGAGGGATTAAGAGGGTATAGGGATTGAGGGATTAGAGTTTAAGGGTTGAGGTATTAAGAGGGTATAGGGGTTGAGGGATTAGGGTTTAAGGATTGAGGGTTGAGGGTTGAGGGATTAAGAGGGTTTAGGGGTTGAGGGTTTAGGGTTTAAGTGTTGAGGGTTGAGGTTTGAGGGATTAAGAGGGTATAGGGGTTGAGGTTGTGATTTGAGAGTTTGGCGGACTAAAAAGAGAATTATAGGGTTACTAAAGGGATTAGGGTTTAAGGGTTGTAGAGGTTGAGGTTAGGAAGTATTAAGAGAATTTATAGGGTTAGAGTTAGGTTTAAGGTTTAGGGTTGAGAGTTGAGAATTAAGAGAATTATAAGAGATTTGATGGATTAAGGGTTTAAGGGTTGAAGTTGATATAGATTAAAGGAGGTACTATAGGGGTTGGGGATTAAGGTTTAAGGGTTGAGGGTTGATGGTTGAGGGATTAAGAGGGTATATGGGTTGAGGGATTAGGTTTTAAGGGTTGAGGGTTGAGGGTTGAGGGATTAAGAGGGTATAGGGGTTGAGGGATTAGGGTAGAGGATAGAGGATTGAGGATTGAGGGTAGACGGTTTAAGGGTTTAATAGTTGAGGGTTTAGGGTTTAGGGTTGAGTGTTTAAGGTTTGTAGGGTAGAGGGTAGAGGGTAGAGGGTTGAGGGTCCAATGTATAGGGTAGAGGGTATAGGGGTTGAAGGAATAGATTTTTAAGGGTTGAGGGATTAGGTTTTAAGGGTTGAGATTTCACGGATGAGGGATTACGAGGTTATAGGGTTTGAGGGATTAGGGTTTAAGGGTTGATGGTTGAGGGTTGATGGATTAAGAGGGTATAGGGGTTGAGGGATTAGGGTTTAAGGGTTGAGGATTGAGGGATTAAGAGGCTATAGGGGTTGAGGGTTGAGGGTTGAGGGATTTAGAGGGTATAAAGGTTGAGGGATTAGGGTTTTAGGGTTGAGGGTTGAGGGTTGAGGGATTAAGAGGGTATAGGGGTTGAGGTATTAGGGTTTAATGGTTGAGGGTTGAGGGTTGAGTGATTAAGAGGGTATATAAGGGTTGGGGATTAGGGTTTAAGGGTTGAGGGTTGAGGTTGAGGGATTAAGAAGAGTATAGAGGTTGAGAATAGAGGTTTACGATGGTTGAGGTTGAGAGTTAAGAGGAGTATAGGGGACGAGGGGATGCAGTTTAGAGTTAGAGGTTGAGGTTGAGGATTAAAAAGAGGTATATAGAAGTTGAGGATTAGGGTTTCTTTAAGGAGTTGAGGGTTGAGGTTGAGAGATTAAAAGGTATAGGTGGTGTTGAGGGATTAGAGTTTAATGGTTGGGGATTGAGGTTTGGGGATTAAAGTATAGAAGTTGAGAGTTAGGGTTTAAGAGGTTGAGGGTTGAGTGATTAATAGGGTATAGGGGGTTGAGAGTATTAGGGTTTTAAAAAGTTTGAGGTTGAGGGATTAAGAAGGTATATAGAGGTTGAGGGTTAGGGTTTAAGGGTTGAGGGTTGAGGGGATTAAGAATTATAGTTGTTAAGGGATTAGAGGTTTAAGGGTTTGAAGTTGAAGTTAAGAGGTTATAGGGGTTGAGGATTAGGGTTTAAGGGTTGACAGTTGACAATTGACAGTTGACAGTTGAGGGATTAAGAGGGTATAGGGGTTGAGGGATTAGGGTTTAAGGGTTGAGGGTTGAGGGTTGAGAGATTAAGAGGGTGTAGGGGTTGAGGGATTAGGGTTTAAGGGTTGACGGTTGACGGTTGACAATTGAGGGATTAATATGGTTTAAGGGTTCGGGTATTAGGGTTTAAGTGTTGAGGGTTAAGGGATTAAGAGTGTATAGGGGTTGAGGGTTTAGGATTTAGGGTTGAGTGTTTAAGTGTTTGTAGGGTAGAGGGTAGAGATTTTAAGGTTTGAAACTCTCCCTCCTACCCCCTCTCTTTATCTCTCACGTCTCTCTCACTCACTCACTCCTATCTCTCTCCCCTCTATCCTTAACCCTTAACCCTTTAAACTCTTAACCCTTAAACCGTTAACTCTTAACCCTCTACCCTCTATCTCTCTCCCACTCCCTCTCTCTCTCCCTCTCTCCCACTCTCTCTCTCTCAACCCTACACCCTCTACCCTTAAACCGTAAACCCTTAACCCTCTACCCTCTACCCTCTATCTCTCTCCCTCTCCCTCTCTCTCTCAAATCTCTCCCTCCTAACCCCTCTCCCTCTCTTAGATCTCTCTCTAGTTTTTCAATCACTCCCACTCTCTCTTTCTCCCACTCTTCCTCTCCCTCCCTCTCTCCCTCTCTCTCCCTCTCTCCCTCTTTCTCCCCCTCTCTTTCTCTCTCCTACTCTCCCTCTCCCTCTCTCCCACTCTCCCACTCTCTCCCACTCTCTCTTTCTCCCACTCTGCCCCTCTCTCCCTCTCTCTCTATCTCCATATCTCCCACTCTCCCACTCTCTCTTTCTCCCACTCTCCCCCTCTCTCCATTGCTCTCTATCTCCATCTCTCCCACTCTCTCTCTCTCTCCCTCTCTCCAACTCTCTATTTCTCCCACCCTCTCTCTCAACCCTTAAGCCTCTACCCTTAAACTATAAACCCTTAACCCTCTACCCTTAACCCAGAGCCTAAAACCCTCAACTCTCTCTCTCTCTCTCTCTCTCTCTCTCTCTCTCACACACACACACACACACACCTCTATCTCCTCTAATATAAGGGTACAAGGAGAGATATAAAATTAGGGTAGAGGGTATAGACAAAAAGAGAGAAAATAAATCTATTAAAAAAATCATCTTTCATATAACGCGAGCGCATTTTGAAGAAGTACAAATATGGTCATTTTAGCAAGAAATTACGTGATCATGTTATAACGCGAGCTCATTTTGTCTTACACTAAAAATGGTAAAAAAACTCAATATACTTGTGATCTCAATGCCCACATTTTGCATATTCTCTTGGTTTTGTGCATGCGATGACAAAAAGACACTTTGTGATGATGTTGTGAAGTGTGCATGCATGTTTTTCACATTCCACCACCTTTTTCATGATCTCTCCACCACCTTTGCATGAAATATCAGATTTTTCACATTCAAAGGCATATAATATCAATTCAAGTCTGAATTCCATTCAAAAGTGATATACAATTGAAGTTTGGAGGGGAACAAGCTTTTGAAAAATTCAAATTGTTGAGGAGTTTGAAGAAAGAAGAATCAAAGGATACATAGTTGGGTTGAACTCCTCCATTTGAAGCTCTAGTTTTTTAGGTATGTGAAGTGGGTATGTGCAGGATCATGATGGGCCAAAAAGTGGCGATATCTAAGTGATATGATGCCCCATGTGGCTAAGGACTTTTTTTTCATCCAAAATTGATGAAACGAAAAAGGGTTTTTAAAGGAGATTCTCAGCGTTCCACCAATATAAATTATTCTTTACTTTGAATTTAATAAATTATTCTTTACTTTGAATTTAATAAATAATTATTATTCATTTTCTATTTGAATTACGACTAAAGTCTTGATTGATAGGTTGATTGAAAAACATCTATAACTTTCAAACGGTATCACATTTTTTGAATCTAAAACATGCGTCACATTCTATGATTTGCATACTATAGGATTAAAAAAAAAATGAATTTCATGAAGTTTTGACCAAGTTAAGGGGGTTAGACATACGAGTTTTTATATTTTTTATAATTTGTAATAAAAAAATCATAATTAATTATTTACTTGGAAAAAAATTACAAAAAAATATGTGTCACATCAGGACATGAGTCCCCTAATTATATCTAAAATCTTATAAAAAAATATTATCATTTTATTGTGGTTAGGGTGGTCAGACAAATACCTACTTCTTATTTTTTCCCTGAAATTTAAGTACTACTACATTGAAATTTCAAATTTTCACCAAATAGATTTTTTATTTTTTTAAATAAACCTAGTAGTTTAGAAACTACATTCAATTTTCTACAAATTCTATTCTTACATATTTTTGAAATAATATAGATAACTTATTCAAATTTTTACATCAAGTTGCCTAACTCTGATTTTCTGAATTTTATTGCCACTTAAGGGCCTATTTTTTCTATGATGATCTTGCACATACCCAAGTCTTTACACATTTTATTTCAGTCTATTATAGCTTGCTTTCTTTTTTGTTATTTTGCATATTCCTTGTTGATCATTGTTTGTTTGTCATTATAACCTTAGGTTGTCAATGCAAATTTTAAATTATACAATTATATACACTTTCCAATTACATTTTTAAACCTGATGCAGAGCATCTACTAGGATCTACAAATCATCAAGGGTACTTCTAACCTTAACTTAAAATGGAGAAGATCAACCAACAAACTCAGTCATATTTTAATCAAAATTCTTCAATTTCACTTGATTTCATATTTCCACAAAACATTAGAACTTGGCTCCAACTCTTTGTAAGACTCAAAAATAGATTAATCATCATAAAATTGATTGTAGCATAGCATAAACCTGATTAGAAACTTAGAACCATTCAATTCCTTCATAATTCACAAATTCACTCTCCAATGCAACTTACATGGCAAAATAACAAAAAAAACATGGATTCTTGCTACCAACCTTTATCTAGACATCCAAGACAACTTAATTAGCATGTTATTGATTGAAATAAACCAAATACACATTCACAAACCACTGATCCATCAAGCTCTTTAATTATTCCAGTTATAACATCATTTTGCACAAGGAGTCAACTTTTCTCAAAACAAAAAATTCCATAAGTTATCCTTTCTAACTTCTACCAAGAATTGAGACATATTTTCCAACACCTTTTAAATAGTTTCCAAACATAAACAATCAACCTTTTAACTGTTTTATCATATTCACTCCTTGTAGAAAAATATCCACCATATTACAAGAAGGTCACCAAACCCTTAAATCAGGTGATCCATCTTCAGTCATTTTGTATCTTTAAAACCTAAAGGCACAATCTAAATCCCATTTTGACATACATTCACATACCTTAATGTCAGTCAAACTTTTTTTGAAACAAACATCAAAAAACTTGATTGAATGTTGGAATAAGCCTCAAATTAGGCCAAATTTACAAATGAAGTATCCTAAAATCACCACCAAAAAAACTAATAACTCCAAACAGTCTTTAGCCAGGTCAGAAAATACCAGATTCAACCAATTTTAGGAATGGCAAGGCTCAAATTTAAAAAATTCAACAAAACCCTTACTTTATGCTCCTAAAAAAGCTTTCCAAATGAGGGTTTATTAGAAAAGAATACTCCAAACCTTCACATGCTCTGCCACTACTTGAAACACGTTTAGAAATTTTTACCCATGCTTTAGGAACAAACTTACAGTCTCATTGTATTCTCTTTCCTCGATCACCAACTTGTAACCATCCATTTTCATTGGAAAACTTTTGTATTTCTTGAGAGGACAGTAACTAAATGATGGATTCTTGTTTTCCCCTGCACAAAAAAACATGCACACAAGGTACACAGCCTAAAACTAACCTACTCCACTGAACTACAAAGCCTAGATCATGGAGTACTCATAATGAACCTTCTTAGACTCTCAAACCCCCCTAGTGCACCAAAACCAAATCTCTTTGAGGCATTTTGTTATTTAACAATTGACTTACCTTGTGTATTGATGCAATCAACGGAGGTCCTGTAACACAATTCAAGAATAACTATGCAGCACAGTTCAATAACTCATGCATGTTCTACTGGTATCGATACATGGAAGTGTTGGCATATGACTGGACAGATTGATAGCATATGGCTTGTAAGTGTTGTCATTGATGGCAACCCAAGCAACCTAACTGGTTTGCAGTATAGTTTTTGTTTCTAGCGGAAAAACAAGGTAAAGAACAGATCATCTAGTTATAGACACTGAAGTTGAATTAGACACCCTACCAGACAGATATTTTGATTTGAGGATCTCTAAGGAAAGTCTGTTGATGTTTTCAATACCTTTGTGAATGATTTTCTTGGTGCGCACTCTCTGGTACATGGTCTAGAAGATCCGGTAAATTGATTTTTTGATTATCTGTGCTAAAAGGCCGACCCAGAAAATATGATATTTGTGGATGTATAAGATATAATTAAATAAAAGTCTTCATGCTAGATTAATTTTTATTTGGGCCCTCTCTTTGACTTAATCGACTTTGGAGGATGCACATAATGATTTAGTGGTGGATCTAGCTGACAACATGAAAGCAACCTAATATTTTGTGAAGTCGACAGTTGGATCGACAAATCCTTGATTACATATATATAAGAGATTGGTTTTATCACTAAGGATGTATGGTGACAAGTGCATGCGTGTAGAAGTGTGAATTGTGAGATACAACAGTGCAGTAGTGCGAATTTGATCATAAGTGATGTGAAGGATGGAAAATAACAGAATAGGGCAGAGTGAAGTGCAAAGTCAAAAAGCAGATCCAGAATCAGATCTATGAGCTTCACCAAAACTGTAATTTGGCATAGATATATACTACAATCTCAGTTCACCCCTCATATGGTTTTAATCTAAATTTTGTATGGCAGTAATCCTTTATCTTGAGCAGTGAGCTCTAGGCAGTTTGCCTAAATGCAAGTGCATTCACTTTTGTAAACAATTATATTTTGAGTACTCAAATTGTGGATTAACCTCCACCGTGGTTTTTCCCCTAACAGGGTTTCCATGCAAAAATCTGTGTGTTATGGTGTTATGAATGTTTACTTTGAATACATACATATTTTCTTTAATATAATGGTGAAATGGTTTGAAATTTTAGATGTATGGAGATGTAATATTATTGAACACCGATTCACACCCTCTCAGTGTTCCCTTGAGTCCAACAATTAGTTTCAAAGCTAGTTCCTCTAAATAAATTTTGCAACTCGAGGTGGATCTTGGAATGTGATGGACTCTGGCAGTCTTCAATAGCAACTTATGGTAGCACTTGATGATCTTGATCAGTCTAAAGCAAAAGTTCAAGATTTGAAAGAAAACTTGAAGGATGCTGAAAAATTCATTCAGTCATTGAAGGATCAAATAGTGAAGTCCAGGGTGAAGAGGAAATACCTTTGTGATCAGATAAAGCAAAAATAAAGTGAAAATATGGATGATGCACACCTAAATAAAACCTTGAAGGAGATAACTAAAGAATGTGAAAAACTTGCTATAGACAATACAGAACTAAAGCATGAAATGGAATCTATAACAATGAAGATGACAAAAGAGATTGAAGAAAGGAAGAAAAATGAAGAAATTCTTGCACATTACCTAAAAGAGAAATCTGATGAATGCAGTAAAATAAAAGAGGAATTCTCTCAGTTGGAAAATGAACTACAAAGGACTAGAAACAATGAAGAAGAACTTGGTAAGCAGATTTTTACTCTTAGGAATGATCCTGTCATTGCAAATAAATATAAAGAGAAGTTTAAGATTAGTTCTGTGAAACTTGATGAGCTAACACAAGGATAGAAGAGTGGAAATGATAAGAGAGGCCTTGGATGTGAAAAAGGAGAAAGTTCCAAATCAGAACAAAAGAATATCAGACATAACAAAATTGGAAGATATCTGGTAAGGCAACCTAATGCTCAAAAATTTAATGGGTATTATTTTGCCTATAATAAGTTTGATCATATGGTTGCTCAGTGTAGAAGTAATTTGAGGTCAAAGTCTCATCATTTTCTGGTCAGTGTTTCAATTGCAAAAATCCTGGTCATAAATCAATTGAATGCAGAAATATGTCAAGTCACTTTATTGACAAAAGAAATGTTGAATGCTATACATGTGGGAAATCTGGGCATATTGCTAATCAATGCAGATCTAGAAGAAGTCATTGGAATGATTGGTTAGGAAAAGGAAACATTGTGTGCTACAACTACAACAAGTATGGTCATATTGCAAGATTCTGCAGAAACAAAAGTGTAGATAGAAGAGGTTCGGTATACAAAGGAAAAAATACAGAGAAAATTGATAAAGGGAAAGAAAAGGTAACTGCAAATGAAATCAGAGATCAAATGAAGAGGACATGGGTAAGAAAAAATTATTTTGATGCTGGAAATGGTTCTGCACCGAAACCTACTTCCGGTAACCCTTACGATAATTGATTTTAGGCCACTGGCCTAGGGGGAGTCTTACAAGAAGAAAAAAATTGCCTCCCCTATCTATGGATGGTACCGGAACACAAAGATTAGTCAAGAAGATATACTAATGGTGTACAGAAGTTTTGGACAACTTTAGCCAAAAGAACTTAGACAATTCATGGTCCACAAAAGATTTTTCTATCATCGTTTGAGAAAATAGAAGTCTCCATAAAACTTAGGGAAAATGCATTTATTGCACATGTGCGAGCTATAAAAGTCAATTTGAAGCCTTCATTTGTCACTTTGAAATGAAGAAGAAAAGGAGTGCACTTGATAGGTGAATTAAAAAATAGAAAAATTAATTCATCAGCATATCTCGAAGATCTATCAGGTACTTCAAATCAATCTTGAAATCTCTATACATTTTGGTGTGCGACTGAAACCCTAAAAACAAAAAAGAAAATGGAAAAAATCAAAGGGTCGATCACTCTAGATGAATATAATAGTACAAAAATCAAGTCTATGAGGAATTTATTACTACCAAGTGATTTAAAGCAATTAAGCGAAGCGAAACATGGGAATTTGGATCTATGGAAGCAGAAAAAGGTAGTGAACAAGAAGAAGAAGATCTGACAAAAGAAAGGTTACAACAAATTATTCAAGAAGGTGGAATGCAGAATATATCCAAGTTATGGTCTACTAGACCATCTTATGATCAAGACATGATAATGAGTGTGTTGAATGCTCACATTGAGCAATGCAAGATAAAATTGGAAATCCTACACAACATTATGCCCGATGAAATGATTGAGTGTAGCAAAGAAACTTTGAATTCTGAAGAAAAGGAAGCTAGTGAAGTTATCTCTCATCTGAAGGAGCAATTCATATTATCTCTTTCCAAATTGAAGAAGAAGATGAGTGAGTTAATGCAATGCATAAACTCAGCCACAAGCATCTACAACTATTGCATATGTTGGCTCCACGTAGTCAGCAACTATACTGGAAAGTTGAATCAAATTGAAACTGAATTGAATAGCATTGGCCAAAGTTTTGATATGTATGAGGATCTGGATGGCACTGTCAGGAAAAGAATCAAGGAGCTTCAAACAAAGCACACAAAAATACAACTTTCTAAGAATTCTCTTGTGGATACCTTTTGGAAGGTAAAAGATCTAATTGAATACAGGTTAGAGCAGATGGTGGACATATTGAGGAACGGTGAGAAATTTGAAGAAATAATTATAATCCCTGAATATCTAACTGAAATTGTTAACAAGACTTCCAAGAACAATAGCTTGATCATTGTTATTGTAATTGCAGTAGATGGTTGGAAGAAATTTCTTCCAGAAGTGAAGAAAAACCATAAGATAATCTTCTAAGGATAGCAGTTATTTATTTTCAAGTTTTTGAAGTCTTGAGAATTTTGAACACCTGTTTTGTCACTATTTTTCCACTGTTTTGATTTTGTCTTTTTGGCATATGGAATGTATGCTTTGTCATTGATGTCAAAGGGGGAGAGAATGTAGTGAAAAATGCCTTATAAATCTCAGGGGGAGAAAGTGCAACAAACGTTTTGGGCAGAGTACCTAGAATGACTCTGACACTTAGTCATTTTTCACTAAGTGTTTCCATTAATGCCAAAGGGAGAGATTGTTGGCATATGACTAGAGAGATCGATAGCATATGGCTTGTAAGTGTTTTCATTGATGGAAACCCAAGCAACCTATCCGGTTTGTAGTATAGTTTTTGTTTCTACCGGCAGAACAGGGTAAAGAACAGAGCATCCAATTACAAGCATTGAAGTTGAATTAGACACCCTACCGGATAGATATTTTGAGCTAAGGATCTCTAAGGAAATTTTTTTGATGTTTGTAATACATTTTTGAATGATTTTCTTGGTGCACACTCTCTGGTATGTGGTCTAGAAGATCTGATAAATTAATTTGTTGATTATCTTTGCTAAAAGGCCAACCCGGCAAATATGATATTTGTGGATGTATAAGATATAATTAAATAAAAGTCTTCATGCTTAATTAAGTGTTATTTGGGCCCTCTCTTTGTCTTAACTGACTTTGGAGAATGCACATAATGATTTAGTGGTGGATCTGGCTGACAAGGTGAAAGCAACCTAATATTTTGTGAAGCCAACTGTTGGATGGGAAAATCCTTGATTGCGGATATATCTAAGAGATTGATTTTATCACTTAGGATGTATGGTGACAAGTGCATGTGTGTATAAGTGTGAATTGAAATATACAGCAGTGCAGTAGTGCGAATTTGATCATAAGTGATGCAAAGAATAGAAAAGAATAGAATAGGGAAGAGCGAAGTGCAGAGTCATAAATCAGATCCAAAATTAGATCTATGAGCTTCACTAGAACTGTAATTTGGCATAGATAGATGCTACTATCGCAGGTCATCCTTCAGATAGTTTTAATCTGAATTTTATATGGCAGTAAGCCTTTCTCTTGAGCAGTGAGCTCTAGGCAGTGTGCCTGAATGCAAGTGCATTCCCTTTTGTAAACAATTATATTTTGAGTACTCAAATTGTGGATTAACCTCCACCATGGTTTTTCCCCTAATAGGGTTTCCATGCAAAAAATCTATGTGTTATGGTGTTATGAATGTTTACTTTGAATACATACATCTTTTCTTTAATACAATGGTGAAATGGTTTGAAAATTTAGATGTATGGAGATGTAATATTGTTGAACACTGATTCACCCCCCCCCCCCCTCTCAGTGTTCCCTTGAGTCCAACAAGAAGATGGCATGTTTTTTTTCTTCATGTACAATGCAAGACTGGAATGATTGTGAGTTAGGGGAGTGGGTTGACAAATGATTGACAAGTTATCTTAGCCCACTTCACACGTATCACCCTCTGACGGCATTGGAACTAACACAGATGGAATCATTGATCGACTTTGACCACGTATCAAATCTAGTTCAACCAGGTAATATATCTACTTGCTTAGTTGTTTAAATTCCATATTGTTATCTTAATTTATAGTGTATTCGTAATGTTGACTAATTTCAAGAGATTTATTGCACATATCAATGTAGGGAATGTTTATGCAGTTATTATAGATGAAGAGAACAAAGAGGGAATAGACTATTACTTGTGTCGTTGTGTTGAGGCCAAAAATAAATTGGAGGCCCCAGTTATAGATGGAGAAAACATTGAATACCCTACAGGCTTAGTTGTGGTTACCGGAACGTGGCTTAGAAGGCACCCACATAAGAGTGTTAAACATTGGATGTTTCACAACTTTCACAAGCATTGTAAGATTCTTCATTACTCAAACCTTGTCGTGGCATCCAATGTCTGGTTGACCAAATATGGGGGTAGACCTTTGAACAAGACCTTGTGGAAGGTCTATGAGTCTAACCATGAGGCAATACTTGACACAATAAAGAGTAGAGCAGACCCGGATGGTTCGTTGGATTAATTTGTAAGTATATGCACATTAAATTTTTTTATGTAAATGCTATCATCTTCTTTTACTTTTCCTATTTGTAAGTAACCTGTTAAACATTGATTGGTGTCCCCTTGTAGAAAATGCAGATTTATGAGCCATCCAAGAGAATCTCAATCAGAAAAGTAATGCAGCATCCTTATTTTGATGATCTTGAAAAATCTCAATTATGATTTTAATCCATTACAAAAATATGTGTGAATCTTGGTGAGGGAATTTCAAGTTATTCATTTGAAGTTAACCTTATCATGAGAACCTATGATGTAGACATTATAAGAGCATCTTGAATTTCAAGATATTCTATTCATGAGAGGTGTTGTGTGCAATAGGTAACTTGGAACTCCCAGTGAAGATGTATGACCAGGAGTGACTAAGTTGAGAGACAACCATGCCTATCTGTAAGTTCCTTCCATCTATTTTCATTTCATTTCCATTTTGGATGCTCTTTCTTTTTCTTCTTTTACTTTGCGTATATGTAAGTAAACTACTAAAAATTGATTGGTCTCTCCTTGCAGAAAATGATGATTTATGAGTCATCGAAGAGAATCTCATCCAAAAAATCAATACAACATCCTTATTTTGATAATCTTGAGAAATCTCAATTCTAATTTGAAGCCATTATAAGAGAGTGTGTGAAGTTTTGTGAGGGAATCTCAAGTTACTCATTTGAAGTTAACCTCATAATGAGCACCTATGATATGGAAATTATAAGAGAATCTTGAATGTATGAGTGACATTGTAAAATATCTATGAGAACAAACTACTTAAGGCATTGTAATGAGATTTACTTAAATAATGAACTTTGGTGCAGAGGCACCAAGGTTATTGAGCAAATTTGGTTCATGGAAGTCTTAAGTTAGTTTTGTGTTTTGAGTTTTGTTAATTTAATAAGGTCATATTAGACCAATTTATAATGTAATAAGTCATGTTAGTTGGTTTTTGGTTCATTTTGGAGTTCATGTTGCATATTTATCAAAAAATGATGTAAAATTGAAAAAATTGAAAAGTTGTCAATGTGAAAAAATTGCAAAAAAATATAAACTTGAAGTGATTCTAATAGCAATACAGGGATTAAATCAACTCACTTCCACAATAGAAAAGGATTCCAACATATTTCCTTCCCTCAAAACTCAATCTTGGCTTATTTTCAACTTTGCACCTAGTCACTATTGTAGGTCTGCAGACTTATTTTTCCCACCTTAACTCTTAGAATTCCTTAACAACCTCTGCAAAAAACCACCATCTTAGGCACCCTTTTAAGCCTTCTTCAACATACATCAAACCCTCATAAGACTCTTTTGGATCAGATTTCACAAAACAAGCAACCCCCCTCAATTTTTCCTATCACACGCAAACCACCAATGGGCATCATTAACCAATATGCCAAACCACCAATTCCTCCACTTTTAGGGTGTGATAAGCCCTCTAACATAACAAACCAAAAAACCCTCTTCATTCACAAGTTAGGAAAGGGTTTATTGACATACAAACTGACCCTCTTAAGACAACTCAGTAAAACAAAGTACCTAGAAGATTCTCTTAAAACAGGGTATACAGACTGAGCCTCAGTAATTGGCTTCTAAAATGTACAAAATCACTTGAAATCCAACCAAACCAAAACTAAAATGGAGTTAAGTCTGCTACCCACCTAATTCCATTGAAAAGAGACCACAATCGCTTCAAGCTACGTTCAACTGGCTTGATCCCTTAAGGGTCCAAACTACAAAAGGGCAGCAATATTTGACGAGGTATCACTCAGAAATCATGGTGCTTACAAAATATTCGTCTAAACCTATGAGATCATGTTGGGCCCCTCTACAATAACCTCTCTCAGTTTTTGTTATCTAAGAGTGGTTTTCCCATAGTGTCCAGTTTTCACTTGATGGAAAAAGTGTCAAAAGCAAGCAATGCAAAGTTGTAAAGTGGTGCAACTTTTGTTCTGTTGCTCGTGTAACCAAATGGACTATTCCAGCACATCCAAATAGGTATGTTTATGCTAGGAATGGTCTTATTTCGTACCCAAACATGCAGAATCACTCTGAGCTACGTTCAACCAAATCGATTCCCTAAGGGTCCAAAGTGCAAAATGGCTGCAAACTTCAACATGTTGTTACTCAGATACCGTGATGCTTAAAAAATTATCGCCTGATCCTATGGGATCATGTTGGGCCCCTCTACAATAACCTCTCTTGTTTTTTTCTATCTCAGAAGCATTTTCCTGTGGTGGCAAATTTTCACTTGGGCAAAAAGTTGTTAAATGCAAGTAGTTGAAAGTTGCAAAGTAGTGCAACTTTCATTCTGCGGCTCGTGTGACCAAACAGACTATTCCAACACATTCGAATAGATATTTTTACACTATACATGATCTTCTTTCATGCACAAACACGTGGAATCACTCTGAGCTATGTTCAACCGGATCGATCCCTTAAGGGTCCAAAGTGCAAAATGGCTACAAACTTCAGCATGTTGTTACTCGGATACCATGATTCTTAGAAACTTCTCATTTGGTCCTATGAGATCATGTTGGGACCCTTTACAATAACCTCTCTTTTTTTTTTTCTATCTCGAAGGCATTTTCCTGTGGTGGCGAATTTTCACTTGGAGAAAAAGTTGTCAAATACAAGTAGTTGAAAGTTGCAAAGTGGTGCAACTTTCGTTCTGTAGCTTGTGTGACCAAACAAACTGTTCCAACACGTCCAAATAGGTATTTTTACGCTACTCATGGTCCTCTTTTGCACCCAAACACGCGGAATCGCTTCGAGCTACGTTCAACCAGATCGATCCCTTAAGGGTCCAAAGTGCAAAATGGTTGTAAATTTCAACATGTTGTTACTCAAATACCGTGATGCTTAGAAAATTATCATCTGATCCTATGGGATCGTGTTGGGCTCCTCTACAATAAATTCTCTCTATTTTTTCTTAGAGGCATTTTCCTATGGTGGCGAGTTTTCACTTGGGGAAAAAGTTGTTAAATGCAAGTAGTTGAAAGTTGCAAAGTGGTGCAACTTTCATTCTGCAGCTCGTGTGACCAAACGGACTGTTCCAATGCGTCCAAAGAGGTATGTTTATGCTATATATAGTCCTCTTTTGCACCCAAACACGCGAAATCGCTCCAAGCTACGTTCAACCGAATTGATCCCTTAAGGGTCCAAAGTGCAAAATGGCTACAAACTTCAGCATGTTGTTACTCAGATATCGTGATGCTTAGAAAATTCTCTTCTAGTCTTAAGGGATCGAGTTGGGCCCCTCTACAATAACATCTCTCGGTTTTTTCTATCTCAGAGGCATTTTCTTGTGGTGGCGAATTTTCACTTGAGGAAAAAGTTGTCAAATGCAAGTAGTTGAAAGTTGCAAAGTGGTGCAACTTTCATTCTACAACTCATGTGACCAAATGAATTGTTCCAATGCTTATGAATGGGTATTTTTACACTAGGAATAATCCTCTTTTGCAACCAAAAACGTGGAATCGCTTTGAACTATGTTAAACCGGATTGATCCCTTAAGGGTCCAAAGTGCAAAATGGTTGTAAACTTCAGCATGTTGTTACTTGGATATCGTGATGCTTAGAAACTTATCATCTAATCCTATGGGATTGTGGTTGGCCCCTCTACAATAACCTCTCTTGGTGCTTTCTATCTCTGAGGAATTTTCCCGTGGTGGCGAGTTTTCACTTGGAGAAAAAGTTATCAAATGTAAGTAGTTGAAAGTTGAAAAGTGGTGCAACTTTTGTTCTACAACTCATGTGACCAAACGGATTGTTTCAACGCGTCTGAATAGGTATTTTTATGATAGGCATGGTCTTGTTTCGCACCCAAACATGCAGAATTGCTCCAAGCTACGTTCAATCGGATCCATCCCTTAAGGGTCCAAACTGCAAAACTGGTTGTAAATTTCAGCATGTTGTTACTCCAATACCCTGATGCTTAGAAACTTCTCGTCTGATCCTATGGGATTGTATTGGGCCCCTCTATAATAACCTCTCTCAGTTTTTTTATCTCGGAGGCATTTTCCCATGGTGGCGAGATTTCACTTGGGGAAAAAGTTATCAAATGCAAGTAGTTGAAAGTTGCAAAGTGGTGCAACTTTTGTTCTACAGCTCGTGTGACCAAACGTATTGTTCCAACGCGTTTGAATATGTATGTTTACGCTAGGAATGGTCCTTTTTTGCACCCAAACATGTGAAATCGCTCTAAGTTACGTTCAACCGGATCGATCCCTTAAGGGTCCAAAGTGCAAAATGGTTGCAAACTTTGACATGTAGTTACTCAGATACCGTGATGCTTAGAAACTTCTCGTCTGATCCTATGGGATTGCATTGGTCCCCTCTACAATAACCACTCTCATTTTTTTCTATCTCGGAGGCATTTTCCCGTGGTGGCAAATTTTCACTTGGGGAAAAAATTGTCAAATGCAAATAGTTAAAAGTTGTAAAGTGGTGCAACTTTCGTTCTGCAACTCGTGTGACCAAACGGAATGTTCCAATGCATCTAAATGGGTACTCTTACGCTATACATGGTCCTCTTTCACACTCAAACACACGAAATTCCTGTAAGCTACATTCAACTAGATCGATCCCTTAAGGGTCCAAATTGCAAAAGGGAAGCAATATTTGAAGGGATGTTACTCAAAAACCATGATACTTATGAACTCTTCATCTGAGCCTATGGGATTGCGTTGGGCCCCTCTAAAATAACCTCTCTCATTTTTCGTTATCTCGAAGTCATTTTCTTGTGGTGTCCAGTTTTCACTTGATGGAAAAAGTGTCAAATGCAAGCAGTGTAAAGTTGCAAAGTGGGGCAACTTTTGTTTTGCAATTCGTGTGACAAAAAAAATTGCTCCAAGGCATGCCAATAGGTACTTTACACTAGGCATGGTCCTCTTTCACACCCAAACACACAGAATTGCTTCGAGCTACGTTCAACTGGCTTGATCCCTTATGATGGCATGAAAAATAATCGAAAAGAGAAACATACACACGACGGTTGAGAAGTCTGAGTTTTCGACACAAAAAGTGTATGATCATTGGAAATTTGAATTTAGTAGTTTTTGAAGAGTTTGAAGGAGAATATCAATCAAATATATTTGTTTCTATGTTAATTTTTGTGCATTTTCTTCATTTCTAACCTATGTACGGGTCCCTACAATAGGAGTTTTCTCTAAGATGATATGAATCTATTGTAGAATGGTTTTAGCTTAATTATAATCCATTCTTGTGGAATTCTATTAAGTTCCAAGCAACTTAGAAGTAGATTTCTGAAACAGGTCTAAACTTGCCCATACAAGGGTTTGAGTGTAATATGTTGAAATAGGCCATTCCACCTATTGTCCAAGTTGTGTCTCGGTGGAATGGGCCTAATGTAAGTAGGATAGGGAGTAGGTATAATAAAATAGCATTGTTAAAGGCATTGAAAGAGATTATTAATGTTTCCCCTGTTGAAAATTCAGAATTTAGGCCTTAAAAGCAAGGCTAGAAGAGGTGAAAAGAAGAAATTGCTTGAGAATAAGTTAGAAACGATTGGAAATAGAGTGAGTTTGTCAAGTTTGATGTGTTCAAAATGTCTACAAGCACAAGGGAGGTCAAAATTATGTTATGGCATGATGCCCTAGTTGGGAAAAGAGGGGTTTTCAATAAAAAAGAGAGGTTTGAGGGAGTAAAAGTGGGTAAAGTCAGGAGGCAGCATAATTTGGTGGTAAATTAAGTTTGTGTAGGAAAAATGAAGAGTTTTGGAAGAGGTTTTGAGGTTGTATGAGGTTTGGGTTCAGGTTTGAGTGTTCAGCTCACCGGTTCAGCCAAAAAAAAATTGGAGGGGGGTTCAATTCGTTTTGGGTTCGTTAGTACAAAAAACATGTAAAAACAATATATATATATATATATATATATATATATATATGCAGCCTAGAAGCATGAATTAGGATTAGAATATCACATAACATCATATAAACAACAAAACCACCATAAACTTGAATGTCATTTAAAACATGCATGATAAATATTCATCGTTGAAACTTGAATTGTGATAGCTTGATATACAGTCTATTGATGCCAAGGTTCAATTTGTATGATTTTGAAAAAAGAAGCCAACTGAGTAGAGTTATCATCATTCTTCAAAAATCATAATAATTTGTTTAGTACACTAGCCATTTTGATGTCTTCTTGCAGTCTCATACATTATTTTGTATCATTGTTATATTGGTCTTGAGAGTGGTAGCTTAATATAGCTCCACAATACAAAATCTAGTTTACCTGTGCAGTATAACAATGGCATAGGCAGATTTTTCTTTGAAAGAACCAAAGGGTGACTGCACAATTGAAGTGTATAAACACATATCTTTTTGTAATATCAAGGATACTTTTTGAAATATTTTTATGAATCATTTCATGCAATACCAATTGAAAATGCTTTTTTTACTTTTACGTAAAGTTGTTTAGTATCAATCAATTAATATTCAAGACAAACCATGAAGTACAACAATGATCAATGCTAGGGATAACCAATTAATAAGTATACACGTGAATAATTCAAGCATGTACATGTGAATAAGGGAAGGACAAGTACTCAAAAATACATAGGCCTTAAAGTATACACACGAATACATAGTATACACAAATTAATACAAAGTATATGCATGAATACAAGGTATACACATGAAAGCAAGTCACAAAGTATACATTGGAACACACGTAAGTCACAAAGTATACATGTAAGTTGTAAAGTATACACTTGAATACACGTAACTCATATCTATTGAACAATGAATTTAGAATGCAAATATGGATACCATTGATAAAAAAGATTTGTATTAACCAAATAGCCATGTAGGTATAAATCAATATATGTCGATATAAGTATGAAATATAGGTACAAAATAGCCATATAGGATTACTAGAATTCCATATAGGCATACAATGTCAAATATATCCAATACAAAATATGTACAAAAATTCCATATAGGCATACAACAAATGGCTCTAGAATCAAAAGTCATCACTTCCATCCCCTCGAAATAAAATCTTGCCCTTTGTTTTTCAATTGGATGGTGATACATCTATCACTCATTTATGTTGCGGTCGAGGAGTGCTCCTAGTGCTCCTCCTAGTGTTTAGTTCTTCGTGAAGTTTTATCTGTTACAATAAGAAGTAAAGACATTAATATATAGAAATTACATTATAAAAGATGATATATTTAACAAAATAATAACTTACCGCCATCTGATGATCACTCTCCTCGAGGGAAATATTCGCATGCTCAGGCTGAGGTGTGCTAAAGCCCTATATAAACCATCCAAATAGAAATTAAACCATGAATCAATAATGGTTTTCTTTTTCACTAGAACTAACATCTATAACAATGAATGTAAATTGAAATTTAGTAATTTGCCTCATACCTCCCCTATTAGAGCCATCGAGGATTCTATAGCAAATAAAACACCGATCTCCATTGCCCTCATCACATTCAGAGGTGTCTCTGCTTGCAATAGCTGAAAATAAAACAACAAATTATTCAATCACAAAAACTACAATAGTGATCCACGTCATGACTAATAATGTATGAGATAATAAACAAAATTGTGAGTACTTATTAAACTATATATTTTTTACTATCATGCTTACTATTTTCCCTATCCATATCTTGTTTGAAAGCACGTGTTTTTAGGCTTTTACCCATAGCAGCAAGCTGGAGAACCGTTTGATAAAATGCTTTCATAGACATGTACGATAACTGTGGTGGCATAGAGAAGGCAGTGAACTATTTGAAAAAATTCCTCAAAGAAATGGGGTCTCGTGGTGATGGAATGCTATTACAAACAAATGCATGTCATGGCATTCCATCACCATAAGATCGTATTTCTTTTTAGGCATTTTTTCAGATAGTTCATTGCCTTCTCTATGGTATTATTGCTTACTATTATGCTTTGATAGAGATTTTTCTAAGCATCCATAGTTTTTTGGAAGGAACCTATTTTAGGCTTTTATCCATAGCAGCAAGGAAGTGAGTAGTTTGATCAAATGCTTTGGTATACATGTATGGAAAATGTGGTATCATAGAAAAGGTGGTGATTTTTTTGAAGAAATGCCTCGAAGAAATGTGGTCTCATGGTGATGGAATGGCATTCCATCACCATGAGATCGCATTCCTTCGAGGCATTTTTTCAACCTACTAATTGCCTTGTCTATGCTATTGCTTACTATTATGCTTTGATAGATTTTTTCCAAGCATCCATAGTTTGTTGGAAAGCACCTTTTTTAAGATTTTAGCCATAGCAGTGAGGAAATGAACTATTTGATAAAATGCTTTGGTAGACATGTATGGAAAATGTGGTAGCATAGAAAAGGTGGTGAAGTGTTTGAAAAAGTGGTGCAGGTGCACATTTACAAGAGCATGCCTCCATGAGGAAAATTTAGGATTTTGAGGTTGTATAGATATTTTCAAGATGTAATAAGGGTTAAATAGCCATTTTCGAGTTTGTAATGGTCTTTGGTAGTCATTTTAGGTATATATTGTAAAGCTGCAGAATCTTAACAAAAGTTGTCAATCAATGTTGCAATAATGCAAAAAGGTGCCAAGTGGAGGAATATGAAGAATCAAGGTAGTTGTAGAGGAAATATTAGGTGCTTAGGAATTTGAAATGACTGTGAAAGTTTTTAAAATATGTGATTCATCGTTGTTACCTATTGTTGAAGAATTTTGAAGGAAAAAACTAATAAAATATCACTATTATACTGTTATTTTTTGTGTTTTCCTCCATCATCTACCAATGTACGGTTCCGTGCAGGTGGTAGTGCATCTATAATGTGTGTGAATTGCAAGATTTAGGTGTTGGCATAAAGTTAAAACTAATTTGAGTGTTTGATATTGAGTTTCAAGCTTTTGGTGGCCTAATTTCTCTAAGCGATCAAAAAACAGCGGCTAAGGGTTTGATTGCCCAAATGAACTAAAAATTTCATTCCACCTTTTTGTAGAAATTGTTTCTTGGTGGAATGGACCGGTCTAAAGTAGGAATATTTTTATAAGGTAAGGAATTGGTTTGGTGAAGTTTTTGTGTGAGTTCTACTCACTGCCCCTAGTGAAAAACCAGTTTTGGTGCCTTCTAAACAAGGCTAGAGTGAGTGAAAAGAGGAAAAGGGTTTAGAAGTGGATTAAATCCACTAAAAATTATGAGATAAAATGAATTGGAGGGTGTTTATAATATCTGAGAGTTTGTAAGTGGTCAAAGAAGTGAATAAGTGAGAAACCCTGGGTGAAAGAGGGTGAAAACTAGTGAAAAAGAGTGATTTTGTGAAGGAAGTGTATGTAGATCTTTGGGGCAGCACTATTTGATGATGGAATGAGCATGTAAAGGCATAAATAAGCCTTATTGAAGTGATTATAATCTTGTGAGATTTCAGGGCATAAGAGTTTCAATAAGCCCTAATTGATTGCAAGGAAAGTGAGGGTTCTATGAAAAGGGGTCTAAATGAGCAAGAGGAGACCTAAAAGTTGAATAATCTGAGGTTTTATTGGTTTCCTTTTCACTGTTTGGAGGTTTCAAGTGTTGGTTTTGTGTTTGGAGAGGTTTCTCTTTGAAAAAGAGGCCTAATTATGGCCTAATTCAGCGTTAAAAGCCAGATTTTGGACAGTTGCTCCAAAAGAGTTGCAAGTGAGTCTCAAATCTGTGAGAGCAGGCCATAATGGGTGCCTAGTTTGGAGCATAGACAAGGCAGTGAACTATTTGAAAATATGCCTCAATAAAATATGGTCTCATGGAATTCCATGACAAGCAAATGCAATTGGAAGTTGCTCCTAGAATTATTACTTATGCTATGTGAAGTAATTGCATCACTACTTATGTTGACTTTCTAAACAACTATATTGTATTTGAAATTTTATCATCTATCAGCATCTAGTTATTAGTTATGGAATGTGAAGTAATGCTTTGAGTTTGAATGATGTGCAATGCAACATAATCAACGGTATGAATATAAACTACACAAATCTATTAAGTAGAATTCATTAGTTAAACTCTTTGTTCTATTACCTATGTGAAGGTTTGACTAAATCCACTGGCACCAAGAGGTGTTCCCTTGAAACCTCCAATATTAGCCTATTCAACATCCAAAATCACATATTAAAATACAATTTGTAAAACAATGCTATTGACATGTAATAAATTTATAATTTTTTACTAGTTACATACCCCACCGATAGGTGTACTACAGAAATAAGTAGGTGTAGGGTCAGTGTATCCAGTACTAACATTGTGACCTTGCAAGTTTATTAAAATCATAAAACTAAATTAGTTAATCTTGCATTTCAAAATAGAAATTTAATAAATTAAATTCAATGAACATGCTAACTCTTACCTAACTATCAATGTCATACGCGTCATGCAAAAATTCAGTTTCCCTCTCCATCTCCATAGCTGTAGAGAGATCCTGTGCAGTAGCCTCCTGAGTGTCGATGGGGTCATATGAACAAATCACCCTGCAAGATTGACACACATGGGATCGAAGCCCACCTGTCGAAGACTCCCCTGGATGGCATTGTATAAGAGGGCTAACATGTTGGATGACACTCTGCATCAAAGAGTTGATGGCCTGAAGAGTCTCTACGTCGGTACTCTCCTTCGTGATGGAAGGGATGACGATGTGCTCATGAGGTGGCCTAGTGAGAGGTTGTCTCACTTTCCACCTAGGATCCAAATTTGCACCAAGTCTATCTTGTGCCAACCCCCCACCTCTCCCCTAGAAGTCCCTCATATCAAAATAATTTGGCATTTTGTTCAAGATGAACTCAGTGTATAGTTTCCTGAGGAAATACTGTGGGACTTCACAATTGTTGCATGGTGGGTCATCAAAAACCATGTACCACCTATCCCAAAAATATTTTGTAATCTCTTGGTGTTGGCACCAATGAATAAGAAACCTCTTCGCATTGAGGGAGAGATTTCCATTTGACTGTGGGTCAATGAATAAGGCACACAAATCTAATTTTTCAATTTTTAAATCTTTTACTTCTTTATATGATAATTTATCTTGGTAAAAATCCCTAGCCGCCTGCCTCCTATCCTTCCAACCGAATAATTGTTTTTTGTTTAAATCTACATTTTAACATATCTTGCAGTGAGGTTTCTAGTGTCATTCTTTCAGCAGTTGAACCATTTGAATTGTTCAACCTCTTAATTAAATCCTCAATTTGTTTTCTATTGTTCTCAATTTCACCCATTAAATTTTGTTGAGTGCTAGGAGGGTATTGAGGGATTGGTGGAGGAGGTTGTTGTTGTGGTTGAGGATTTTGTTGCTGAGGATTTTCTTGTTGAGGATTTTGTTCTTGTTGTGGATTTTGAGGAGGGTTTCCAGGTTGATTAACATCTCCTACAATTTCAAAAAATAAATATCAAATACAACCTAAAACTAACAAATTCAAAAAAAAAAAACAATCCTTACCTCTTTCTATTGGAAACAGGTGCCTCAACTTCTAGCTTGGAACCTCTGTTTAAGACTTGGTGGATTTCCTTCATTTTTGGCCTTTACTGCTCTACCATTGGGGGCATCTCTTGGAGGTGTGATTGCACAGTTTACCGCCTTACCGTGAGCCTCTTTCATTCGGTATGTGGTTGGGAAGTGTTACAGCCTGGGAAGTGTTACCGCCATACCGCAAAGTCACTCTTCTTCCCTGGCGGTGATGCGGTGGACTCGGTGTTCGGTCAGATCACTTACCTCCCTACCATAGGGGTTGCTCGGAGAAGGCGTGGCAGCACGCTAGACTATGACATTCGGCAAGAACATTTACTGCCATACCGCGATGGCCTTTTGGCCATGGCGCAGTGGTGCAGTAAGCCATGGCAGTCGCTGGAAAAGCTTACCTCCTTATCAGGGAGTCTCGTGGTCAAGCCATAGCAGCGCAGTGGACTTGACGGTTGGATCAGGCAGGTTACCTCCCTATCGTAGAGAGTTGTGCAAGGCTCGACGATTGCACGGTGAAGGTGGCAGACTGGTGGTTGAGTGCCTACCGCCATACCGCGGTGGTCTCATTGCTCGGTGGTGGTGGTGTGCTCTATATACCGCGAGACCATGAAGGCCTTGACAGAGTTGGGCGGTAGCACGGTACACCACACTAGTGCAAGGATCGATCGACTAGCATGCGGTGGCACGGTAAGAGAAGCTCGATGCTTGGATGGCAGGTATGACTCACGGAAAAAGTGATGGACAAGTAACGTTATGACACATGGAGCGATAAGACTCACTGATTTTACATCTTTGTTGTAAACCAACAACTGATTGGTCGATTTCTTGAAGCGGTGAATGCATTAACTGCTAGACCCAATTTGGTGAGTGACAAGATCCAATTATAGGAAGCAGAATTAAATGTAGGATGACCCGATGCGTGATTGTAGGGCGACTTGGATAGGAAGAGATCGGATTTGTCTGTCAGAGAAGGTGTATAATTAAATACATCTGATTGGCCGGTTAATAGTTATGAACAGACAAAAAATGTGGTCATAATGTCTTGGGTGATGAGTAAGTGAATTCATTGTATGTCGTAAGAGCATTGTAACAGTGAGTGTATTCAAACTGAAGTTTGTTTTTGTCTACTAACGATTAGAGAGTGAGGTCTGTGAACTTTATATGTAATCTGTTTACTGTAATACAAAGTGACTTCTCTTGGTGTGGTGGGTTTTTCTCCCAAAAGGGTTTTCCCACATATATCTGGTGTTATCTTTGTGTATGTTTTATTTATGCCTTTCCTGTTATACTGTGTTTGTGCATCTTAAACGCAAGAAAATTTTAAATGATGGCTTATGCACTTCTCCTCTAAATTTTTAGCATTAGGAAAGTGTATTTCATACCTATATTATTCCTCACAAGTGGTATCAGAGCCTGGCTAGTTGTTTTATCCTTGTTAGTAGGGTTGGTTTTTTGTGCTAATCCTATTTCAGTGGGAGTCTTGCAAAGTGAGAACCATTTTCTATTTGAGATGGCGAGTACTTAGGGAGAGTAGAAATTGGAAAATTCAATGGCGTAAATTTTGAGTTGTGGAAACTCAAAATGGAAGACTTTTTGGTGGATAGAGACCTCTGGATTGTTGTGTTTGGAACTATGCCACAAAATATGAAACAAGAAGTTGGGATCTTGCAAATAGAAAAGCTAGAGGCTTGATAAGACTTTGTTTGGCCGATTATGTACTCCTGAATGTTCATGAGGAGAAGTTTGTAGCTTCATTATGCAAGAAACTTGGTGACATTTATCAGGGAAAGTCTCTGGTGAATAAGTTATTCCTGAGGAAGAAGTTGTACTCCTTGAAGATGGAAGGAGGAGTATCTATTGTAGACCATTTGAACTCATTTAATATGAGTGTTGCTCAGTTGGTGTTTGTGGGTGTGAAGATAGAGGAGGAGGATCGCTGCATATTTTTGTTGTGTTCGTTACCTGACACTTGGGATCATCTGGTAATAGCTATTGTAAGTACAAAAACTACTTTCAAGATGGAAGACGTAGTTGCTTCGCTGCTATCAGAAGAAATGCGGAGGAAGTCTTCAGAGATGGCCAAAGAGGCCCTTGTTGTTTGAGGTAGATCGAAGGAGAAAGGCAAGAAGAAGGACAAGAAGTCTAAATCCAAATCTAAAGGGAGATCAAAGTCTCCTAGTAAAAATTCCAAGGTGAAATGCTCGAACTATGGGTAGTCTAGTCATATCTGAAAGGATTGTAAGGAGAAGAAGAATAATAATAATAATAACTCTTCGGACAATGACTCTTCTCAGAGTGATGCAGATGCCTTCATTGCAGCCTTGGTGACTCAGGCATCAAATGATGTCTGGTTGGTTGTTTCAGGTGCATCTTTCCACATGACGTCTCACAGGGAGTGGTTCACTAAGTATGAAAAGTATGATGGTGGAAAGGTGTACCTGGCAAGTGATTCAACACTAGAGATAGTTGGTCATGGAAGAGTCAAAATACAATTCCCTGACGGAAGAATCAAAGGGATTGGTATTGTACTACACATACCAGGTTTGGCTCATAACTTACTTTCTATCAGTAAGCTTAATGATGCTGGTGTGGAAGTTTATTTCTCGAGTAAAGGATGTAAGATGGATAGAGGCGCAATGGTGCTAGCTAAGGGTGTATGTACTGGCACTATGTACAAGCTTGATGCACATCCTGTTCAGTGTAACAACGTCTCTATAAAGTTAGGCAAAGTTGATCGTGAAGAGAAGAAGAATGACACTCCTCTAGATGCAAATTCCTTGGAGGTGAAACTCCTAGCAGAGAAGACCATGTTGTGGCATCATAGACTCGGTCACATAGGTGAGAAAGGTTTAAAAACCTTGAAAAATAAAAATCTTGTTGAAGGGCTTGTTGATTGTAATCTTGAGTTCAATTTTTGTGAACATTGCATTTATGGAAAGCAACATGGTGTTTCATTTTATTCAAGTCCTCATAAATCTTCTAGTGTACTGGATTATTTTCATTCTGATGTGTTTGGTCCAATGAATGTTCCTTCGTTATCGAAGTCAAGATATTATGTTTCTTTTATTGATGATTATTCAAGAACGGAATTTATATACTTCATTAAAATTAAATCAAAAGTGTTCAGTCATTTTAAAGAGTTTAAAAACTTGGTATAGAATAAGACTGGAAGGAAAATTAAATGTTTGAGGACGGATAATGGCGGTGAGTTTTGTTCTGCAGATTCTGAAAGATACAACAAAGACTATGGGATTAAAAGGCATAAAACTAAACCTTATACTCCACAACAGAGTGGAGTTGCTGAAAAGTTGAACAGAACGCTGATGGAAAGGGTGAGGAGTATGTTGAGCAGTGTTGGTCTGGAGTAGAAGTTATGGGTTGAGGTTGTGGCTACATCATGTTACTTGTTAAATCATTCACCTTGCTCTGCTCTTGTTGATAAGACACCTTTGGAAGCATGGTCTAGTAAGAAGCCCTCTTTGAGACATATTCATGTCTATGGTTGTGAGGCATATGCATATGTGTCGAATGAGAAAGGATCTAAATTGGAGAACAAGGCTATTAAATGTATCTTCATTGGCTATGCTGTTGGTGTGAAAGGATACAAGCTTTGGAATCCTAATACTGAGAAGGTTGTGTATAGCAGAAGTGTAATATTTCATGAGTTGAAACCTTCAACAGTTGATCCATAGTTAGAGACAGATCAAAAAGAAAAGAAGAATGATGTAGTTGAAATTCCTCAAACTTCAAAAAAAGAGGAATGACATGGTGTACCTGAAACTAAGGAGAGCTCTAGCAGCTCTGAGAGCTCTAAAGAAGAAGAACCACAACCTTAGCCAGTGATAAGATCTAAACGTGAAAGAGATTAACTAGATATGTATGGTTTCTCTATATTGGGTTTGAATTGTGCCTATGCTTTGATTACTAGAACTGATGAGCCTAGGACTGTGAAAGAAGCAATTAGCATGTCTGATTCAAATTCTTGGTTGGAAGCCATGAATGAAGAAATAGAATCATTGAAAAAGAATGAAACCTGGGATTTGGTACCTTTTCCTGGAGGGAGAAAGTCTCTTGGTTGTAAATGGGAATTTAAGAAGAAGACTGGTCTAGATGGCAGTGTTGAAAAGTATAAAGCGAGGTTGGTTGCAAAGGGGTATTCCCAGGTAGAGGGAATTGATTATGGAGAAATATTTTCCCCTGTAGCTAAGCTAACATCTATCAGATTTATGTTGTCACTTGCAGTTGCGTATAACTTAGAGATTGAACAGATGGATGTGAAAATAGTGTTTCTCCATGGAGAGATGGAAGAAGAAATTTATATCTCCCAGCCTGAGCACTTTGTTGAGAAAGGTAAATAAAGTCTAGTCTGCAAGTTAAATTAATCTCTGTATGGTTTGAAACAATCGCCTAGAATGTGGTACCAGAAGTTTGACACTTTTGTGTTGTCTATGGGATTTGTGAGATCAAAATCTGATCATTGTGTGTATTAAAAATCTGAAAATTATCGTGTGCTTATTATTACCTTGTACATGGATGATATGTTGTTCATAGGAAATAGTAAGACTATGATTTATGATCTTAAGTCTCAGTTGTCTGCAAAGTTCGAATTGAAAGATCTAGGTGCAGCAAGGTATATTATGGGTATGGAAATAACCAAGGATAGAATGAGTAGAAAGCTTTGGGTTAGCTAGAGTAAGTATGTTAACACTATTCTTCAAAGATTCGATATGAATGATTGCAAGTAGCTAGTTGTTCCAGTTTTGTAGGGAACGAAGCTATCTATTCAAGATTGTCCAAAATTTGCTACTGAGATGAAGGAAATGACCAGGGTTCCCTATGCAAGTGATGTTAGTAGTTTAATGTATGCAATGGTTTGTACAAGGCCAAACATTGCCCAAGCAGTGGGAGTACTTAGCCGATTTATGGAAAATCCAGGAAGGACACATTGGGATGTTGTGAAAAGAGTGTTTAGATATTTAAAGGGAACTTCAGAATATGCTTTGTGTTACCAGAAATTTGGTTGGATCACAAAAGACTCTCAACATTCATGGATATGTAGATTTTGATTGAGTAGGGGACATTGACAGCAAAAGGTTCACCAGTGGATATATTTTCATGTTGAATGGTGGTGCAATTAGCTGGATGAGCAAGCGACAAGTTGTCACTTTGTCCACAATAGAGGTAGAATACATGGCAGTAACACATGCTTGCAAAGAAGTTGTTTGGCTGAGTCGTTTGTGTTCAGATATTGGTTTTGATGCAGGGCAGATTACTATTTGTTATCATAGTCAGAGTGTCATTTCTCTGGCGAAAAATCCAAATTTCCATGCCAGGATGAAGCATATTGATGTGCAATATCACTTTGTTAAGGATATGGTGGAGGATGGAAAGGTCCCTTTAGAGAAGGTGGATACTTTGAACAATTTTGCTAATGCATTGACAAAGCCAGTGAGCACAGACAAGTTTAGATGGTGTGCAAGTTCGATGGGCCTTGGGGCCTATGACCATCAATAAATTCAAAGTCTAGAGGAATCTAGTAAGTCTTCGTCAAGTGGGAGCTTTTTGGAAACAGGTGCCTCAACTTCTGGCTTGGAACCTTTGTTTAAGACTTGGCGGATCTCCTTCATTTATGGCCTTTACCACTCTATCGCTGGGGGAATCTCTTGGAGGCGTGGTTGTGTGGTTTACCGCCTTACTGTGAGCATCTTTCATTTGGTCCACGGTTGTGCGGTGTTATTGCCATACCACAGAGTCACTCTTCTTCCCTAGCGGTGACACGATGGACTGGGCATTCGGTCAAATCACTTACCTCCCTACCATGGGGGTTTCTCGGAGAAGGCGCGGCGGCACAGTAGACTGATAGTCAGCAAGAACGTTTACCGCCATACTGTGATGGCCTTTTAGCCATGGCGTGGTGGCGCGGTAAGCCGTGGCGGTCGATGGAGAAGCTTATCTCCATACCGTGGAGATCTCGTGGTCAAGGTGTGGTAGCGCAGTGGACTTGACAGTCGGAATAGGCAGGTTACCTCCCTACCACGAAGGGTTGCGCAAGGCTCGGCAGTGGCACGGTGAAGGTGGTAGACTGGTGGTTGAGTGCCTACTGCCATACCATGGTGATCTCATCGCTCGGTCGCGGTGGTGCGGTGTATATACTACCAGACCGCAAAGGCCTTGACGGAGCTGGGCAGTAGCACAGTACACCGCAAGGATCGATCGACTAGCATGCGATGGCATGGTAAGAGAAGCTTGGTGCTTAGATGGCAGGTATGACTCACGATCAAAGCAATGGACAAGTAACATTATGACATGTGGTGCAATAAGACTCATTTATTTTGCATCGCTATTGTAAATCAATAATTGATTGGTCGATTTCTTGAAGCAGTGAATGCATTAACTGCTAGACCCAATTCGGTGGGTGACAAGATCCGATTATAGGAAGCAGAATTAAATGCAGGATGGCCCGATGCGTGATTGCAAGGTGACTTGGATAGGAAGAGATCGGATTTTTCTGTCAGGGAAGGTGTGTAATTAAATACATCCCATTGGTTGGTTAATAATTATGAACAGACGAAAAATGTGGTCATAGTGTCTTGGGTGACGACGTAAGTGAATTCATTGTATGTTGTAAGAGCATTGTAACAGTGAGTGTATTCAAACTGAAGTCTATTGTTGTGTGCTAACGATCAAAGAGTGAGGTCTGTGAACTTTGTATGTAATCTGTTTACTATAATACAAAGTGACTTCTCTTGGTGTGGTGGGTTTTTCTCTCGAAAGGGTTTTCCCACGTATATCTAGTGTTATCTCTGTGAATGTTTTATTTTTGTCTTTCCTATTATACTGTGTTTGTGCATCTTAAACGCAAGAAAATTTTAAATGATGGTTTTTGCACTTCTCCTCTGAGGTTTTAGTGTTAGGAAAGCGTATTCCACACCTCTTCTTTTCCTCACACTTTGACCTCCTCGTCGAAGTGGCGGCATCTTGGCAATGATTCAACAACCGTTGATGAATATTTTTGCACAAAAGCACCTCCTAGAATGCGAGCACGAAATTCTGGGGTTTTTGGCCGCGGGCAACAAAAAAAAATAGTAACAAATGAAAATGAACTTCAATTTTTTTTTTTGCTTTTAACATGCCATAACGTGAACAAGTTATGAGTTTTCAAAAAAAAAAAGTGGCTACAAAATTGCTACCCATCTTCATGTACCTTCCCTGGAATATATATATATAAGACATAGCGTTGAGGCTATTCGTTGACATATATATATATATGTACATGTATATATATGATTAATAAAGGCCGATTTATATATATGATCAATAAAGGTCAATTTGTATATATGTTTTGCAAAGTATTAAAGGTCGATCTATGCAAGTAATGTGCAAATGATAAAAGCTGATATGAAGTGGTAAGCCATGGTCAATACTACTTAAAATGCAACACTATTTTATAGCAGCATATTGTTTCTACTTTGAACGCATTTATCCAAAGGATAAAGCAATGGAAATATTAAGTAGCGTGTTTGTTGTGCAAGTGATTTCATGCATGATAAAGGGAATAAACAGCAAGTAACATGCTTGGTCAAAGCACAGATTTGAGCACTAGTATAGTGGATTTGACTTATCATTTATCTATCAATAGAATAAACTATGACCAAGTCAGCATAAGATATGTGCTTCCTACAAATTGAGGATTGTTTCATTAAGATAAATTGTGCCAAATGAATGGGAGGATGGCTAATACTTGGTGCCAATATATGAAAACTTTGTTTCTGAAGAAGTCTATCTTGTATGCAAGTTGATTCTCATCTTATAGGCATGTGCATATTTGAATTAGACTTGAGTTGTTGTCAAGCCAAAGGGGTCAATCTATAGAATGCAAAGGTGAGTTTTCATTTAGATTTCTGCCACCTTTTTGTTGTGAGAGGTGATTCGTTATGCATGTGGAGTGTTTTTGACTAGCATGCCTTATCTTTTGGCATCAATGTCTCATTTATCTGTATAAATAGATGGGATAGCTCTCTCATTTGAGACGCACAATTTTTTAGTTTCATATTGTTGCAAATATTCTAAGTGTTTAATTTGTGAGAGATTAGAGTTACATTATGAGAGCATAGAGTTATCTTGTGTGCCTAGAGGAAGAGGATATTGTGAAATATTACTTTGAGTAGGAAAGTGAAGGCTAGCAAGCTGCTATTGGAAGGTTGAGCATCAAGACAGTCAATTGGATAAAGTGTATTATAGGCATGAGGATCTAGTCTTCTTTGAATTATATTTTATTATGAAAGAATGAGTTTCAATTGCTTCATTTGCAATTTCTTGAGAATACATGTATTAGGAAATCAAAGCATTTTATTTGGAAAGGAAAAGAAGTTGTTTTGTGCTTTCTATGAAAGGGTTTGTATTTACCCCATAATGGGAGGGATTGTTTATCAATAGTATTATACTAGGAATGATGAAACATGATTAACTTAAGGAAGTGCCTTAATACTCCTATATACCCTATACAGGGATTTAGATAATGATGTTATTTCTATTAAACCTATTAATACTACTTATATATTATAAAATGTATCAATGTCATGAAGTGACTTGACACTATAGCTTATTATGCTAAGGAACCTTTGGAATGATAGGGTTAGCATTACAAAAGTGAAGGTATGAAAGTTATGATGTGACGTTATGCAAACCACATCAAATATCATTACTTGAATGATCACTTGACCATACGTCACCCTCGAATGAAATCCTAGGTTTGGAATAACCTGTTGAGTCGAGAAGATTATTTGATGAAACCTGAGGTTAGGAATTACCTACTAGGTTGGGAAATGTGCTTAACTAACCATTGGAACCTATAGGTTGGAAATAAACTACTTGGTTGCTTTGTTCATTTGGTCTCGATTGGAAAATATAGGGTTAGATTAACCTATGTGATCAAACTAGTCATTGGTTGATGTCTTTATCCTAGGATTAGGCTTTACTAATTTTGAGACTCACCTATATGATTAAGTAGATCACTTGAGTTTGAGATACTATAGGTTTGAAGACATAGGTGGGATTACCTATTGAGTTCGAGTTGCTACTTGATTAGTTTCTTTACACTCTTAAAATGAAATCATATTGTTGACAAGATTCTATTCTTTTGAATAACTCTTTTTACTAAGGAGTTTACACTCTCGAATGGAATCATCTATTGATATGATTATTCTTCGATTGAGTTCATTCATTGATGTGGATATACTATAGATGAGAACCACTTATTAATCTGATATATTATTGATTGAAGTCAGTTATTTATGAATATTCAATCTATGAATAGATGAATCTTATGTAGCTAAACTTTAGCTTATAAAGTTATACTTGAGACTAGGTTGTCTTTTGAAGTGAATATCTTGTTTATGCAAGTTAATGGACTAGGAAAGCTCATATGTGATAATTGAGGTGGGAATATCCATTGAAGCGGGTAACTTATGCTTAGGTTTTATTGGTAGAGATACCATTGTATTTTGGGAAAAAGGGGAATAGGTTATTTTTAAGGTTAGGGATTACCTATGGAAGGAAATTACCTAAGTATAGTATATGAACTGGCATAATCCAAACTGAGCTATAGAAGTGTATGTGAATAGGAAGACTAACACTTGAAGCATTGGGTGAGAATATTTTGGCCAAAGTAGTGTAAGTTGTCACTATTTATATTGTCAGTTCACTATGTTCCTTTTATGCATTCGAGTTCAAGATTTTCATACTCGTAGGGGAAACAACCGTATTATTAGGTTCTAGTTCGTAGGACACAACACTAAGCTCATATAGGCAATTTTTATGAGGTTTACCAACCAATCACTTCATCAAAGGGTAGGGCCATCTTGTCATATGTGACAAATGTGCAAGGGACTACATTTGAGTTTGTGGTTGGTGGAAAAGCACTTGAATGATGCTTCTCCTCATGAGTTGGTGGTCGAGGTTTGTGGATGTTTGTGCTGACATTAGAAACAGATGGAGTGTATACACCAAGGAGTGGGGACATCCAAAATGTATGCACCATTGAGGCAACATAAGGACCAGTTTGTATGTCTATTACCAGATGAAGCTCAAAAGAGTTATGTATGTATCATGTTCCCATTTATATGGAAGGATGTAATCATGAATGATAAACTTGAGTTTATTCAATATGAAATCTATGTAATGAAAATATTTGTGAGATTACAATGAAATGCAATAGAAGTTTGGAAATATTGTTATTTCAAATGTGCATGTAATTTACATTATCGAAGCAAAAAACATTATTGCTATGTTATGGAATCATGGAACATTCACTTAATGTGAAAACTTTAGAAATTTTACTGAGTAGAACACCAAGGTTGATATAGTGTGTTCCTCTACAATTGGAATGAATTTATCTACTTCGCATTGTCCAACATCCCTATCGAAGATGGAAGACATGAATAGGGTGTCTTACTAGAGTGTAGTCAAAAGTTTGATGTATGTTAAAATTTTCTCTAGATCAAACATTGTCCAAGCAGTGGGAGTTCTTTCTAAATATATGTCTAATCCTAATAGAATTCATGGGATACCATAGAGTATTCTTTGTGTTATTATGATAATTTGATAGGAGATGGGCATTCCCTTGGTATTCATATTTATGTATATTCAAATTGGGCAAGTGATGTTGATAGTAGATGATTCACCAATGTTTATGTGTTTATTTGGTGGTGTGATCAATTGGATGAGTAAGTGACAAGTTGTAGTTTTTTTGTCAACTATTGAAGTTGAGTATATGACAACTACTCATGCTTGTAAAAAAATTATCTGGCTTAAAGGATTGTGTTCAAATATTGAAATAAAACAAGGTGCAATGATAGTTTATTGTAACAATCAAAGTGTGATCTACTAGTAAAGAACCTAACTTTTTATGCTAGAACCAAGCACATTGATATCCAATATCATTTTGTTAGAGATATGGTCAAGGATGGCAGGGTGAAGCTAGTTAAGGTAAAGACTTTAATAAATATTGCAGATTCTTTAATTAAGTTTGTGAACACAAAAATTCATATGGTGTTTAGAGTGTATGGACCTCTCAACCCCTAGCAATTAATTCATGGTGTTGGATACTCCCTTTGTTCTTGCAAGGTGTTTGATAAGTGGAATAATGTAAGGAAAAAGGTGTCTCAAACTTGCAATTATAAAAAGTTGTTATTTTTAATAATTTTACATTTGAGTATATATGGCTTTGAAATTTTCCCAAAGCTATGAAATGGCCAGATAAACATGGTTGTTAAAGTTTCAACCCAAGTTCGTTGTCTAGTTTTCCAAATACTAAAGGTTTCGTTTTGAAAATTTCAAAGTCGGTTTTGAAGCACTTTGAAATGTCCCCTTTTGGGATAACCATAATTCTTGCCCTGATTTTCTGAAGATATCCTTTTGTGATGGTTTAGTGTTCAGACTATATCCTTTTTCTCCTTTTCTTGATTGATCATGTATTTCATATAAATACATATATGTAATTACATGCAATAATGTCAATGGAAAAAAACATATCAGCAATGTTATAAGATAAGTAGTAGCATGCATGATTTATTATTCCCAATATCATCAATAAAAAATAGATAACATTAAATAAATAGCATCATGTATGAATTATTATTAATTACACTATTATTTAAATCCATGATGTATTTATCAACATCATTGTTCAAATTTACAAACATTTATCTAACTTATTATTTAAATTCATAAAATACTTATCTCCATATTGTCCGTCAATTCTGTAGATATCCCTATTTCTCCAAACTCTCATTCTATAGAACCTCTTTATTTCCAACCAGCCATACCTTTCCTTTATTATTCTATTCCCTTCCTTGATATTTCTACTATGATGATCATGGCTCCCAAGAGCACTTGGATTTGTTGTTCTGAAATATATATATATATATGCGCTAAACTTCCTTATATTCTGAAAACATTCCTTAGTTGTTGGCCTAAGACTTAAGAAGTCTTAATCTTTTATTAGAATGAGATCGTTGCCCTGAGCTTGCCTTGGTATCCTATTCCCTCTCCTCATTGGTTGTTGACTTCCTACCTTTTATGTTTTCCTATTCATACTATACCGTGGCTCTTTTGAGAAATGCAATTCTTTAAGGGGGTGTGATTTTTTTAACTTTGATTACCTCTTAACTAATGCCTCAAAATATGGATCGCAGCCTTTAACTATCTTAATGGCTACCTTTATTGAAATGGCATGACCTACATTATACTCATTGATTGCTTGTGTTATCTGATATAATTAATCGCTGCATTTAATTAAGCACTATTCCTTATTCTTTAAGGATATTGTTGCATTCATTATTATTCTAACATATATGTATTATGTTTTTATATACATTTTGTATTATTAATATATCATTTTTATATTAGTTCATATTTATATTTTATATTATTATATTATAATAGTTATAATTATAATATCATATTGTTAATATTTATTTTATTATATTTGCTAATTATAATTATAATATTATCTTAAGATAATTATAATTATAGAATTATTAAATTGCTAATATCTATATCTATATTTTTTTCTTGATATTTATATTGTTATTTATTTTATGTATTTAATGTTGTAATTTCGGGATATGATAGTCCACCCCGCTCAAGATTACTTGTCCTCAAGCAATCACAATTCTAAACATTTTTTCACATTAGGAGTCACATCCTTTCACACCTCCTCCCTATTCTTGAGAGCCTAATTTATGTCTCTTGCAAGGTTAACTAAGGCTCTATTCTTAATTGGGTTCTCCCATTGAAATGCTTTCCTCTTGTATCACAAATTTGAGGGAGTCACAAATAGTCACAACTCTTTATTATTACATTTGGATAAGTTAATTTGTTAGTACCTTCCAACCCCATAAGCATTGTGGTAGATAACCTTAATAGTTTTAAACATAAAGTAAACACATTGATGAGCTCCACTTGAATCAGAAATTAAAGAAGACAACCAAGTAGCTCAACCAAGCAGGAAAGTAGCTCAACCAAGCAGGAAAGTAGTTCAACCGAGCAAATAAGTAGCTCAAGCAAGCAACCAACTTAAGCACACAAGCAAGTAGCTCAAGTGGCTCAAGCACGCAAGCAAGTAGCTCAAGCACACATGCAAGTAGCTCAAGTACATAGGAAACCAGCTCAAGTAGACAAGTAGGTAGCTCAAGCATAAGCAAGTAGCTCAAGCACACAAGAAACCAACTCAAGCACATAAGCAAGTAGTTCAAGCACATAAGCAAGTAGCTCAAGCACGCAAGCAACCAACTCAAGCACACAATCAAGTAGCTCAATAAAATAGCCAACTAGCTTAAGTAACTTGACAGACAATATTTTTAACATTTTCATATCTTTTTAAACATAAAGTAATCATAAACACAATGACGAATTCCAAATACATAGTGACTAGCTCTAACATTCATCACATATGCAATGGCTAATTAGTGCATCACAATGGCTGACACACACGTGTCCCTAATGCATCTCCTATCCTTGGAGGGTTCAACCATAAGAGAGTATAGGAAGCATGACTTGATGGGGAGCCTAGGATCCATCATGCCAATTCTTTCCCTTTCTCTTATGATTTAGCCTCTTGGATCTGCTTAGTCCTCCTTTATAGAAAAAATTATCCATTATAGGATGCAATGTCCTCCATTATAAGACGCATTGTCCTCCATTATAGGTTACAATGACCTCCATTATTGGTCGCAATGACTACCACTATCGTTCCTAATGTCCTCCATTATCAGTCACAATGACCACCATTATCAGTCGTAATGATCGTCATTATTGGTCACAATTTCTGCCATTATCGGTCGCAATGACCATCATTATCGAACGCAATGACTGCCATGAAAGTGCTCCTTTCCTTTTTGCTTGGGCGATATCCCATTGTTGATAGCCTTTGAAATTTAGATATATAATCTTCAATGGATCCTTTTTGTTTTAACTTTCATCCACAAGATGGTGGGATTATGCTCTGATACTACTTGTAATGTCCCCTTTTGGGATAATTATAATTTTTTCCCTAATTTTCTAAAGATGTCCTTTTGTGATGGTTTAGTGTTCAAACTATATTCATTTTCTCCTTTTCCTGATCAATCATAGGATAAAAACATTCATAAATCTATTCATTTTTCTATCAAATAATCACAATTACTTATAAGGCTCAATAATTGTTGCAAGCATCTTTATTGTATAATCGTATATATATATATATATATATGTAATTACATACAATAATGTTAATAAAGAAAAACATATCAGCAATGTTATAAGATAACTAGTAGCATGCATGATTTATTATTCCCAATATCATCAATAAAAAATAGATAACATTAAATAAATAGCATCATGTATGAATTATTATTAATTACACTATTATTTAAATCCATGATGTATTTATCAACATCATTATTCAAACGTATAAACATTTATCTAACTTATTCTTTAAATTCATAAAATACTTATATCCTTATTGTTTGTCAATTCTACAAATTATCCCTATTTCTCCAAGCTATCATTCTGTAGAACCTCTTTATTTCCAGCCATCCATGCCTTTTCTTTCTTATTATATTCCCTTCCTTCATATTTTTGCTATGATGATCATGGCTTCCAAGAGCACTTGGATTTGTTGTTCTGAAATATATATATATATATGCTAAACTTCCTTATATTCTGAAAACATTCCTTAGTTGTTGGCCTGAGACTTAAGAAGTCTTAATCTTTTATTAGAATGAGATTGTTGCCCTGAGCCTACCTTGGTATCCTATTCCCTCTCCTCATTGGTTGTTGACTTCCTACCTTGTATGTTTTCCTATTGATACTATATCATGGCTCTTCTTAGAGATGTGATTCTTCAAAGGGGGTGTGATTCTTTTAACTTTGATTGCCTCTTAACTAATGCCTCATAAAATATGGATCGCAGCCTTTAACTATCTTAATTTTTGCCTTTATTGAAATCGCATGACCTACATTATACTCATTGATTGCTTGTGTTATTTGATATATTAATCGTTGCATTTAATTAAGCACTATTCCTTATTCTTTAAGGATATTGTTGCATTCATTCTTATTCTAACATATATGTATTATGTTTTTATATACATTCTATTATTAATATATTATTTTTATATTAGTTCATATTTATATTTTATATTATTATATTATAATAGTTATAATTATAATATTAGATTGTTAATATTTATTTTATTATATTTGCTAATTATAATTATAATATTATCTTATGATAATTATAATTTTAGAAATATTAAATTGCTAATATCTATATCTATATTTTTTTCTTGATATTTATATTGTTATTTATTTTATGTATTTTATGTCGTTTCGGGATATAACAAGTTAGAGGCTTTTTTGGTTCTTCAAGTGGTCAAAGTGGCAAAATTATTTTTTGATTTATAGAACACTTCACGAGCTTTCCAATGATTCAAATTGTTTGTCAATTAGGTTCTCGAATCAAAAGTTATGGCCTCCAAAAGTTGGATTTCCCAAATTGAGAAATGTGAAAATGTGTTAGCCACATAAAAGAACTATAAGTGGTACTTACACATGTTGATGTGTTTAGACACATCATAGGACATCTTTAATCGAAAATAAATTGGACATTACTTTTTGGGTGATTTTATAGCTCATAATTTTGTAAATATTGTTTGATAGTTTCATATATTGTATCTCCTATATATTAGGTTCTTGAAATAAAGGTTATGTGAAAGTCTTATAGATATTAAATTGTCTCATGATCTTTGATTAGTAATATTCCTAAGAGAGTTTGCTCTACAAGTATATTGTAATCTTATCAAGATTTCTAAATAATATATTGAACAATTTTTAAAATGTGATTTTTTTCTCTCCAAAGGATTCTCTCTACACAAATCATTGTGTTGTGGCATAGATGATATTTATGTTTATCTTTATATGATTTTTGTAACTATTGTAAAAATCTAAAAAATATTTTCCATACCCATTCTCTCAAAATTAATCTAGAAAGTTATTCCACTACCTTAACTTTCCTTACAAGTACAAAATTTGATCACCTTTTGTTTCAGTTGTGAGTTTTTAAATTTTTTGAACTAATCCAATTTTGAAAAAAAAATTGTAGAAGATACTTTGTGATTTTTTTGCAAGAATTTTCATTTGGAAAACACATCAAAAAGAATAGAAGTAAAAAAATTATGAATAACAATTTTGAGATGTAAAAATTGATGATAAAAAATCCATTAATTGATTGAAACTTGTGAAATGTTATCAATGATAATGTTTCAAGACCTACAAATGTCACCATCATGCTCAATATAATGTTTTATGTATGTGTTTGAAAATAAATTAGCACTTTTTAAATGGACCTATAGGAAATTCCAAATTAACATAGCATTCCCCCCTCAACAATGACAGTATAATCAAATTTCTTCCTAAAGGGAAAAATGAAGACTCTATTTCTGGTTGGCGTCCTATCACCCTTCTCAATACTTCTTACAAAATTATAGAAAAATCCTTGGCCATTAGGCTCAAGCCGGTGGTGCAAGGAATTTTTCAAGCTAAGCAAATAGGTTTTATTACTGGCAGATTTATTCTTGATAATCTTATGTTAGCATGGGAGACTTGTGAATGGGCTCAACAAACTGGTCAAAATGGTATCTTGATTTAACTTGATTTTGACAAAGCTTATGACAAGATTTGTTCAAGTTTTATTCTTAAAATGCTTGAATGGATGGGTTTTGGTCCCAAACTTCGAGCTCATGTTCAAATGTTGTTTCGAGATGCCAATGCTCGTCTCATTATCAATAATGCAATGACAAATCCATTTCCTTTACAGATATTTATCCGACAACGATGTCCCTTGGCCCCTTATCTCTATGCCCTAACGGATGATGCTTTGGGTTATTCACTTCAAAGTTCTCATGATATGAAGTTGATCACCGGTATCTCTATTCCTGATAATGCACTTGTAATTAATTCTCATTATGTTGATGATAGCTTGTTATTTTTACAAAATTATGAAAATAGCATCTCCAACACAATGGATATATTGGACCTATATTGTTATGTTTCAGGATCTAAACTTGCACATGACAAACAAAAATTTTGATGATTCAATCAGGCCCTATTCCCCAATGGATCCTGCGTGAATGGAAACAAATTAAACATGGGGAAATTATGAGATATTTTTGGCATACCATTTGGTATTGGAGTTTCCATTTCAGATATGTGGAATTGGTACCTTAATAAAGTCAAGAATAAACACTTCAATTGTGGAAATAAATTTCTCTCCTTGGTTGGTAAAATATAAGTTGCTAATAAAATCTTTCTTGCTACGCACATCTATTACTCATGTTGGATGCCTTCTAAAAAGGGGTATGATAATTTAATCAAAACTATCTATCAATTTATTTGAGCTAGATGGGATGGCAGTAGTGGATTTATCTCCACTTCATGGACCCATTGTATTCAACCGAAATGCAAAGGTGGCTTGGGGTTTATAGACAAAAGAATTCAAGGTTAATGCTTGGCTACTAAGTGGGTTGTTAGAGTTGTCCATGGAAATGAATCGTGGAAAATACTTATTCAAAACTGTATTAATTTTGCCTCTGTCAAGGTGATGCAGAGGTAGGACTCACAACAAGACTAACTTGACACATTCAAACACAGTTTCAATACAAATGATGCAAAAGTGCTACTTTGTTCATCTTTGGTAACTTGCCCACAAGCCTAAGGCACGCCACCAAGGAAAACAACAAAGGGACAACATGTAACATGATGTTTTAGACTTGTTCAGACCTCTAACAACATACCACCATGATTTATCATCCAGCCTTCATCACGTAGTGCATAGATTTCATCAAGCCTTCATTGAACTTGGGTTTTTGACTATTTTTCAAACAAATGCAAGAAAATTGACATTAATAACTCCATAAATTTTGAAAACTATGAATTATCCTTTAAAGAGCTTTTAGTATGATCAAAACAGAACTTTTCACCAAATTTTATGAAGTTTCAATGGTGCAATAAAAAGTTATGCAATTATTTTATCTGCTGGAAACCCTAGGCCAGCCACAAACTCCTCTCACCAAAAATGACATAACTCATTCAAAACTTAATCAAATTTGCTCAAACCAAAAGAATATGAAACTAGACTCATGCCCTCAACTTTTAGAATTGATTTCAGACCTGTACTGTACCATGCATGGTCATACTAGCATGTTTTCAAACTGTAAATTTTGGAAAACATTGTTAGATTAGGGCAGCATTCACCAAAATGGCCAAATCTTACACAAAACAATGAAATTCAATGCCACAAAAACCAAAAGAAAGAGGATTCACATGCCTATGTATTCCAACCAATTTCAGATCATTCAAATGGGTTGTACAGGTCGTACAAGAAAGAAGAATAGATTGGAACATTAGAAAAACTCAGAAAAAAACTTGCTTCATTAACTCAAAAACTTCAATATCAATTCTCCAATCCACTATTCAACTTTGGAAGGTATATTTATGCATTTACAATCAATCCCAATGGTTTGTAACCATTTCTTGCTTGCATGTAACCATTTTTTTGATTTTATCCACCTTGCTAAAGTTGCATGACAACTTTTAGCAACTTTTGCCATTTTAAAACCAATGACCCAATAAACACATCAAAAATGGATTGCATGATCTTAAATAGCCATAAATGACTTTATTAAACACCAACACACACTAATAGCCCAAAAACCAAAAAATGACATAAAGACTTGCTTATGAGGTCCTGGTGACCTTGCACCATACACCCAAGGGGAAGAAAAACTCAAGTCCACTTGAGTGCAGGTCTTCTTTTCTTCCTAGTCTTCCAATTCTTCTGCCACTTGTCATTCAACTAGGAATTCATTTCCAAAAGTTGATGCTCCTTACTCCCTATTGTATGTTTTGTATTCTTGACTTTCCCTAGATCTTTCTTCTTCTTCTTGCACCGTCTCTTACTTAGCATCTTCTCAACTTCAAGGTTCCAAAACTCTAGTTCTTGTTCATATGTCACATTACCACTGTCCATGTCTTCATCTTCATCATTTGAATACAATTTGTTAGCATATTCATCATCCATAAAAGCAAAAAATACAACCAGTACCTTTGTTGTTTTTGCAACCTCTTCTTCACCATATTGTGTTATATTTGCATAACAATCTTCATACACTGCATTCGCTTCTTTTTTATACTCTTTTCCATCTTCAAAATCATTTGTTGCACCTATAAACACACTCACAAATATTGTAAGAAACATAATTTTGAGTTTCAATGGACTCATTTTCTTCATCTTTTTCCTCTTCCTTGGATGGCTTTGGCTCTACCATTATCTTGATTATTTTTTGTATCTTTCTTCTAAATTGCTACCTCTTTTTTTTTTCCGCAATTTCCTTTTTCAGCCACTTGACAACTTTGTGAATGGTGATGTTCCAACTCCACAAACTTGTTACTATACTTTGTATTCTTTCTTCAAATGTTTTTTGCATTTGTTCCAAATCTTGTCTCATCGTTGTTATCTCTTGTTGAATATTTATTTGTTTTACCTTCTCATCTTTCTTCTTCATCTCATTCCTTTCTCTTCTCATCTCTTATTGCTTGCTTGACAACTTCTTACTCTTCGGGTCTTTATGGATTATTCTCAACACTTTCATTCTTTTGGTATCTCAATACCTTTACACACACAACTATCCTCTACCCAATAGGATTCTAGAAGATGCACTCTCCAAGACCTCTTCTACCCACTTCCTTTCAGTGGAAGAAATATGCACACTTTCTACCCAATTTCATCACTATTGGAGGATATAAGTCACCGGCTCTCTTTCATACCTAAAACAAACTTTCTCTCACAACTCTCTTGTCCTAGTGCATACCTTGCACTCTCATGGTCTTCTAACTATAATACCAAAATCGTGTGGAGGTGGGACTCACAACAAGACTAACTTGACACATTCAAATAGGGTTTCAATACAAATGATGCAAAAGTGCTACTTTGTTCATCTTTGGTAACTTGCCCACAAGCCTAAGGCACGCCACCAAGGAAAACAACAAAGGAACAGTATGTAACATGATGTTTTAGACTTGTTCAGACCTCTAACAACATACAACCATGATTTCCCATCCAACCTTCATCACACAATGCATAGATTTCATCAAGCCTTCATTGAACTTGGGTTTTTGACTGTTTTTCAAACAAATGCAAGCAAAATGACATTAATAACTCCATAAATTTTGAAAACTATGAACTATTCTTTAAAGGGTTTGTAGATATGATTAAAACATAACTTTTCACCAAATTTTATGAAATTTCAACAGTGCCACAAAAAATTATGCAATTATTTCATCTGCTGGAAACCCTAGGCTAGCCACAAACCTGCTCTCACCAAAAATGGCATGACTCATTCAAAACTTAATCAAAATTGCTCAAACCAAAACCATATGAAATTAGACTCATGCTCTCAACTATGAGAATTGGTTTCAGACCCGTACTGTACCATGCATGGCTGTACTAGCACGTTTTCAGACTGCACATTTTGGAAATCATTGTTAGATTAGGACAACCTTCACCAAAATGGTCATATCTTACACAAAACTCAATGAAATTCAATGCCACAAAAACCAAAAGAAAGAGGATTTGCATGCCCATGTATTCCAACCAGTTTCAGATCATTAAATGGGTTGTACAAGCCGTACAAGAAAGAAGAAAAGACTGGAACGTTAGAAAAATTCAAAAAAAAAGTTTGTTTCATTAACTCAAAAACTTCAATATCAATTCTCCAATCCACTATTCGACATTGGAAGGTATATTTATGAATTTACAATCAATCCCAATCGTTTGTAACCATTTCTTGCTTGCATGTAACCATTTTCTTGATTTTTGCCACCTTGCTAAAGTTGCATGACAACTTTTAGCAGCTTTTCCCATTTTAAAACCAACCCAATAAACACATCAAAAATGGATTACATGATCCTAAATAGCCATAAATGACTTTATTAAACACCAACACACACTAATAGCCCAAAAACCAAAAAATGACAAAGACTTGCTTATGAGGTCCTGGTGACCTTGCACCACAAGGGCAAATGGCAACATGTGGGTTGGCTGGACAAAATTCTTTATGCTCCCTTTTTTCTATAAAAGCATCTTCTCCCCTCCAATCCATATGGAAAGTTTGGCAACACATTTATCATCTTTTAAAATGAAGAATCAATTCACTTCAACATGGTTTCAACTTCTCTACCTCTTCACTTTGGTGGAATAAGCATATTCTCTATTAGGATCAGCCTCTTGCTTTAATTTTCCAAAGCAATCTTATACCTTGTTTAAAAAGAGGGTCTGCAATGTCGGTGATTTGTGAGACTTTGACACTATGAATTGGTTGTCATGACACTCTATCAAAGCTCAATATAACCTAAGCAATAAATACAAAGTGTTCTTAATTTTTCTCAATAAAAAAAAAAAACAAATGACTAGACACCTAAAACCTACCTGCCCACCCCGCACATGTGTGTATATATATATATGAGAAAATCTATAAAACTCTTAACTGCTACATCAATAACATGATTATTCAATTGGATAGGCTTCTAATAAATTGTCAAACCATTACATGCTACTTTTTTTTTTTTTGGCTTAGCCAGACTCATAGATTGTTCAGATAGACTCTTATTGGAATTAGACCATGAACTTTTAAAATGCTTAATTGGTTTAACAGCTTTTTTAGCACAATCGTCAGATTGCAAGAACTTTAAATGCTTAATTGGTTTAACAGCTTTTTTAGCACAATAGTCAGATTGCAAGAACTTTATGAAATGGTAAATAAAACCTTGTTCACTGGAAAAAGTCACAAGGGCTTCCACATTAGACGATACTTAAACCAGGGAGTATCATCCACCATATAAAATGCACATTCTCACTGAGTGTCAATTGAAAGCTTAACATCTCGAGGACATCTTATCACCAGTAAAGCAAGTTACCTGCAATGGTGCTTCCCAAATGGATCTTATGAAAGACTATGAATAGAGCTACTTATAAAGAAAACTTCTTGCTGTTAATGCAGATACTGCACATTCACCCATGGAGACGGATTTAGCTTAAGTAGATGGATAATAATTTTGTTTCAATCTATATATGTAATCATCCAGAGCCTGAGACAATTCAGACTTACATTCAATTCAGATCTCAAAAGAATAAGATGCAATTTTATAAGCTTAAAAATCACAAGACCTTGGTGAAAAAAGTGAGCATAGCATGATCACACCTTATATTTTAGTTCTTCATGGTAATTACGAATACACAATAGAAACCCCTGAGTTCTCAAAGGATAAAATAAAAAACAAAGGACAATATGTCGCGAAAATCTGAAAAAGCATATTAAGATCTTCCATAAAATAACCTAAGGGTCAATCTACTAACCACAAATTTACAAAAAATAGCCTGTCGGCACTGCATATAAATCCCATACAAATCATAATTGTATCGTCAATTGATAGAATACATTCTGTTCCATCATCATGCAACGTGGTTTATGATTTTATTTTATTTTTAAACCCGTTTCTCTTAAAGTGCTCTTGAATGACATATATTTAACAAAGTACAGAAGAATTTTTGCGAACATTCAACAGAAAATGCTTAGGGTTGAATTGCAGTTTTAAATATCTTTAAAAAATACAGACATCCAAAGTATCAACAATAGCGTATAGATGTAATCATGCATGTGGAAGGTAGACGGAGCATTTTATGATTTGGATGGTACAGAACTAAAAACTATCAGTTACATATATAAATATTCATAGCTTACACTTTCTACTCAGCGCCAGAATGGTTTACAATTATCCTAATAAACCAATTAAATACAAAGCTGAAATGTACACTTCAATTGGCCTAATGGTGGAGAATTTGTACTCTTGAAAGAAAGGTCACAAGTTCAAATCCTGCAAGAGGTAAAGTATGTACACCTCATATTGTGGAGCACAAGTTAGGTGTCTCCCTCATATTGGGAGTACGAGGAGTCTCATATACTGTAAGCCATCTGTAGACCCAAAAACAGATCGCCTGATATTGTGGGCTATAAAAGGACCTTTCCTATTTGTAAAGTGCAATTCTTTGAATTTGGTACCCTTGACATTTACTACAAATGCAGTGAGCCTCGCAGCCTACTGCAATTTTTATAAAATATTTAATTCACTTAGTTTTTTATACAAATACGTTTTCTAAGTTACCTCGGCTTCTTTTTATAAAATATTGAGCTGCTTTGATTTTTATACACTTTTTTTAAAATGTCAATGTTGGCTGCCAAGAGTCTTTTTTAAACACACTCACACTATTACAACTCTTTGCTGTTACTGTAGGTTGCCCTCTTCACATAATTAATTTTGAACACACACATTCCCTTCCCTTAGCACCCACTCATCATGAAACGATTTCCCATAACCGATTTGCCTAGAATGGATTGATGCCAAGAATGCAATCTTTAGACCCCAATGACATGCCAAACACATTTAAACACTAAATTTAAATGATAAATATTTTTCAATGTAGACCTGTCAAAGACCTATTGATGAGAAATAAAGTTTACTAATGTCCACTATTTTAGGACGCTTCCCAAGTTAAATGAAAATTATTTAAGAAACTCTGCCTCATACGTATGCTTCGTCCTGCCAATCACCACCTTATTTTACTTAAACTAAAAGCATAATAATGCCTAATTAGAGAACTTGGAAGGCCTCAAATACAGATGGAAATACTCACACAAAGACCCTTTACTCTGTGGTAACCTCAGTCGTGTTCCAATTCTGAATAATACATCATTAGAAATAAAAAAACAGAATAAGGAAATTCCACAAGAATTACCAGCCGTGGTCACACTAAAAGTATGGTTTTAACCATTTACAACTATCCTCTGTGAATCACAAGATTTTTAGCCATAAAGATGATTTTCATTTTTCCACTCAGAATGATCAGAAATCCATTGCTGTACTCAAGTTCCAGTTCTCATATCATAGAACTCGTGCAAAATGAGAAATTAAAAGATATTCAAGAAAATTTGAGACAATATTTGGTGAAACATGAACCAGTTAAATTGATGACCTTAATGGTGCACTGTGAGAACAAACATTATTTTCTCCTTTATATTGCTGCTTTTTCAAAAGCAACAGAGCCAACAAATAGTCAGAACCAACTTACACAGGAAGGAACAAATATCTAGCTTTCTTCCTTTGTGAGTCTCCATGCAGTGATTATATAGGTTGGAGATACAAATAACATAGTGGTCACATGGACCTTTTTGCAGGTAATACAAATAAAATTTAGGAGCCTTTTGTAGGCAAGAGGTCCTATAGTGCAATTGCCATTTGGCAAAAGGAAATCCTACAATCTCTCTACTGATGCTGCAAACTCTCCTTCCCCCACAGCTAGCTGGGATTGAAATTTCTCTTCCAAAGTGATTGCTGCCGTACATTTTTTAAAGAACTTCCATTATATGTAGTTTTACAATGCAACAGCTTGCATGGGATTGTCTGAGGCGTAAGAATGGAAGCAGCAGCCCCCTATATTCCCTGACTAAGAGAAGCATCTAAATATATTATTGGCTGCGAAACATCTGTTGCAGCTGAAGCACTTGTTGCTGCTGGTCAGGTGGCAAAGAATTTATCTGTTCTGGTGTAAGTTTCATAACTTGTAGCAGCAATTCAGACTCAACCTCTGGAGTAAGTTCTGCCTGGAAATCAGAGAAAACAATCAAGTCAGCACCTGAATGGATGTAAACTGAAATAAATTCTACAGCTAAAAAATACTCAAGTACCACCTGGGAGACAGTTTGTTGTGGTTCTTGGATCCCTTCGTCAGGTAATTGGGTGGGCCCTTGAGAATAAGCAGAACTAGATCCTACTGCACTGTCTAGAGACCCAGTTGCCATTCCACCACTCACAGCTCCATAAACCCTGTTGCTTCCATCCTCTATATCAGGAGGTGCTGTGGAAGTAATCAAACCTGTCGTTGAGTCCCCAAATCTACCACCTGGCTCATTCATCCTCAATGGCACTTCCGAATGATGGGAAACTCCTGTTGCTAGGGGAACCTGTGCCCGGGATACATCATGGTCCATGGTATTCAAATATTGGACTGCACTAGGTCCTCCACCTTGGACTTTACCCCCAACACCTACACTCAGAAGACCAACGCTGGTTGGCACATTACTGTTTCCTGTAATCTGGCCAACTAGATCAGATCCTGCATGTGAGACTGTGGCAACTGCAGTACCAGAACCTATCTGCAAGAAAAGTTAAAACATAAGCAATCTTTGAAAGCTATTCAGAAGAAACAACTATTAAAATTAAATAATGCATAAAAAACAACCTACTGACTTGATAAGAGTGCTGTGGTGGACGTAGATTTGGCAATGGTGGTTGATTATGCTTCTGAAAAGAAATCCCAAGTGTTGATTGTGAATAGTTTCCTGGCTGAAACAACAGCAAATCATTTCTACAGATTCAAATTTCATGAAAACATGAACCAATAGAGTAACCAAATATCTCTTGTGAACACCTAATAACTGAACAAATTTAGTAATATCAGCCTATACCATATAATAATTCAACATACCTGAAAAAGTGGTCGTGACGGTTGTTGATGCAGAGCACTTGATTGTTTATATGCCATACTTTGAGTTGGCTGACTTTGCATCTGACCTGAAGGTTGATGGGATTGCACTGACGGCCTTGGTTGTTGGGGTAGTGGTGGCTGATGTAGATTCCCCATAGTCGATTGTTGAGACTGACTCAAAATAACAGGGGTAACTTGAGATTGTATCACTGCATTTTGAGGAGACTGCATTGTAGGTTGAACTGGTAAATGCAGACCTTGAGATAATGTTTGAATGGACTGTGATATTGATTGTGAAACTTGAGATTGAGATTGCTGATGAAGTTGAATTGGAGGCTGCACCAGAGGTGTTTGCATTAGTTGTATTGGCACGTTTTGGGCCTGGGCTTGCTGTAGCAATTGCGCCTGACCATTCTGTCCAGCTTGCATCTGGGTTTGTTGTCCAGGTAGAATTTGACTGTGTACTGAATGTAATTGGGCCTGACCCTGTTGACCAGACTGTATCACAGAATCCGGCTGACCTGTTTTTATTGCTTGTTGAGAAGACAAATTTGAAGCTTGGCGAAAACTGGGCAACTGCAAGGATCTCATACACATATTGTGTGCTTGTATTAAGCAATCATTTCAGAATATGTATTCTATTCGATAATAATAAATTGAAAGAAAAAACATAATACCATTTGTGAAGGAACCATCCCAAGCATGATCTCCATCTGCAATAATTAGAAAAGGAATTGCTTAAAGATAAGATGCCACAAAACATAATAAGCATAAAAGCAGAGTGCAATAAATATGAATTTGAATGGTCAAAACATAGTTACTTGAAGATATGAGGGTACAGGTATAGTACAGTGATGAGGATCATAGGAGATTCACCAAGTGAGCAAGACTATACCACACTTAATAGTTATTCATATTAGGGGTCTTCAATAAAGACGAGCAAGACCAGTATGTGCCTAAGTATTTGAGGGTAGAAGTATTATTTTAAATTATCCCTAGCTTATATGTATTGAGATGTAATGGACGAGGACTATATATACATAATCCTTGAGTTCCAAGATGAAGACCTACATTTAAATTTGTATGGGACCAAACATGATAATCCATTTAATAGGGCACTAGTTGCATGGCCTGATAGCCTTTTTACCCTGTCTTCTAAATATTCTTTTCCATGTAAATTAGTAAAAATTAGAAAACGAGATTAGTTTATAAAGATTTTCTAAAATCAATAATATGACAAATAATTTACTAGCTGTGCTCACAAACATCCGATGTATATTGTAATTTGAGCACATTTCAAATTTTAATATATTCATCAATTTTGGTTTTGAGTCATGATATCGATATCTACTAACCTTTAATGTTTTCCCATTCACATTGTTTTGGAACTAATGGACGTGCATTGAACACATTGTGAGTACACATTTGACATGATATAAATATTTCCTAGAATATTTATAATCAGTTTTAATGGAATTCTCTTCAAAAATTCTTTTCTCCCCATAGTCCTTGATCGAAATTTTACATGGGTGATCATCTCTTGAGTCAATCTTTTGAACCTTCTAATGGTCCAGAAATTGGATGTGAGAGTGGTAGTCATGACATATATCATTTATATTATGAGGGGCATAAATAAGATATTAAAAAGGGTTTACAAAATTTCTCTATAAAAAATGGGTAGGTAAGGTATCAGAAATAGGGGATATTTTTATTGGAAAAGTATATCAAGGACTTTTAAAATAGAATATCAATAGATAGAAATGGCATTAGGGGTATTATTTATTGCCCTACAAAAAAAGATAATATGTCACAAGTTTATTGGGTGAAGCCCCTGTGAAAGGGATGCCCTTCAAATTAAAGTCAAATAAGAATATGGCAAAATTACATATAAAAGTAGTCACTAGAAATTGTGAGTACAGGGGAGTGGGGACATGGTCCATACTCTTATAATGGAATTTCCTAAGAACTATGGTCCAAAGTAAACATTGTTTCCAAAGTAGGCATAGGGAAGCACATCATTATAGGCAAACTTATAGAGCTAACCATTCCTTGTCATGGCCCCCAACATACATCAAAAACCCCTTGATCGCAGTTATAGCCTCTTACTAATGACTGACCAAATTTTGAAAGACTTGTTCACTTTTGAAGGCAATAATGAGCAAAGCCAAAAGGCAAGGGAGGAGTGTAAAAAGCTAATTCCAAAGAAAAATCTATGACCAAGAGGCTAGCAAACTGAATTGTCACCTAGCCATAGAGGAGGTCAAAGCTGCAATCCTGGCCTTGAGCAATGACAAGTCCCCAGGGGTGGATGGTATACCTGTTGAATTCTATAAGAAGAATATAGGTTGGGTGAGTAAGGAACTCCTTAATGTTTACACAGAGGCAACTATTTCTGTTTCTCTGGGCAGCAAGATAAACAAAGGTATCATTAAATTGATCCCTAAGGAAGGAGACAAGGAACTTGTCAAGAATTGGAGACCTACAACCCTATTAAACGTCTCCTATTAAATCTTTGCTAAAGCCATCAGCCCTAAGGATGGCAGAGCTGCTACCGAAGATTATCAACAACACAAAAACAAGGTTTATCAAAAGGAGATACATCCTTGAGAACCTTCTAACAAGTTGGGAGCCAATGGAGTGGGCCAGAACCTCAAGCCAAAACATGGGGATGCTCCTGGTTGATTTTGAAAAGGCATATGACAGAATTGAGTGGCCATTCATAATAATGGTCCTGGAGGCCTTTGGCTTCCCAAAGAGACTCTGTAGAATGATAGAAACACTAATGAAGGATGCAAATGCACAAATAGAGATAAATGGAGGACTGACAAAGGGATTTGAACTACAAAGATCAATAAGGCAAGGTTGCCCCCTAGCCCCAACACTGTTTGTGATAGCAGCTGATGCCCTTCATTATATCCTCGGAGATAATCACCTAAGCCCCAAAGTAAATGGCCTAATCCTCTCAAATAAAGAGGATTTAATAAACCTACAGTTTGCAAACGACACAGCTCTAATCATAAGGCTTGAGGAAGAGAATGTGGGACACCTCATGGCTAAATTAGATCTCTTGGAAAAAGCAGCAGGTTCAAGGATCTCAAAAGCCAAATCTATCATGCTTAGCTGGGATGAGAAACAGCCTCCCTGGTTTGAAAAATTGGGGCTGCAATGGGGGGGGCCAAGTAAAATAGTAAGATAATTGGGAATTCCATTTGCAGTAAGCCCCAACCTGAGAGATATGTTGGAGTGGGTGAAGAATAAAAATGAGAAGAAACTAAATAGTTGGAACAAAAGGTACCTCTCCCTGGCTGGGAGGGCTCAAGTACGTCAAAAGATCCTAGCCTCCTACAACATATATTACTCCTCAGCTTGGCTCTTCAATAGCTATCAAGTGGAAGAGATACAAAAGAAGATCAAGCGATTCCTGTGGTCAGATGGGAAAGGAAATAAGAAAAAGCATGCAATCAAATTGGAAATATGTTGAATGGAAAACCAGGTAGGGGGCCTAGGGCTCAAAAACCTAAAGTAACAAGGCATTGCCCTGGCAGCAAAGTGGATTTGCAAGGCCCTCACAGGTGAAGAGCCTTGGAAAGTCTTGGTCAAAAATAGCATTAAGCAAGCTACCCCAAAGAAAGCCAAAACCTGGAAACACATGCCTCTTTGTGACTTAATCTTTGGCAAGTTTATAATAGCCCCTGCTGGGTCCAAAGCATTTAAAAGCTTATGGAAAGCTTGGGAAGCATCCAAAGAAAAAATTATTAAGAAGTGCCAAATAGACATGGAGAATAATAAGATGTTCATGGAAAGGTCCATTTGGTGGAATGTGTTCCAAAATAGCAAACCACTGGCATTATTGCAGGGATGTTCTACTAAGACTTGGAACCAAAAAGGCCTGTCTAGCTTTGGACAGATTGTAGAAGAGAGAAAGCTGATAAGTTGGGAAACTTTGAAAGAAGAGTTTGACTTGCCTCAAACACAGAAAAGAACTTATGAAACTATTAAAAAAAATCTGAAAATACCCACTGCTAACATGTTGGATGACAAGAATTTGATGCGGGAATGTAATTGGCTGGAAAATAACAGAATTGCAGGAATAAAGGCTAAAGAAATCTATGGGCTCCTAATCCGCAATTCAAACCTTGCAGAAGACCTGAATTAAAAATGGAACTTGAACCTAAGTGGTAAACAATGGAACCAAATTTTCAAGCATAACTGGAACAGAATATTGGAACCCAAAAAAGCAGCATTTAGATGGTTATTTTTAATGCAAAGGCTGCCAAATGTGAGCAGCAATAAGAACCCACTCATTTGTAGCATCTGTTAAAAATCTGATTCCATTATTCATATTTTTTTCGATTGTTTCTTTTCAAAAGAAATTTGGAATACCTTTAAAATAGATATGTTAAAAAATGGGCAAAGTAAAGAGGAAAGAAAATTAGATATTATTATGGGAAAAATGCAAGGTCTTGATAAAACTAATAACCTGTTTTGTAATCTTATCAACTGAAATTCTATGGTTTATTTGGAAAGCAAGGAATAAAGAAATCTACCAGGGCTGTAGAAGAGATCTTACTGAGTTTTTGAGAAAACTCACACTCCACACTATTTACATGCAGGTATCTATCGCCATCCAGGCCAAAGAAAAATTCAAAAAACTGATGGAGGAAGGCAGGGTAGAGAACAACAAACAAGAAGTGGCATATGCAAAACAGTGGCTGTACCACAAAGAGAAATACAATCCTGAGAACAGTGGCTACCTGAACAGCAGATTCCAAGATCCCAGTAGAGTTGCTAACAAAAGGAAAGAGGAAGAAGATTAGGAGGGACATATCTTTTGTATACAGTTTTATATACACAAATGTAACACCTTTTTTGTATGAAATAGAATATAAAGGTGAAGACACCTATAGGAACTAGCAGATATGAAATGGACTGAAGCGGTAGTCCCTTATGTAACAGGCTAAATTACTAACACCAACACCCCAGACGATGGTATACACTACTGTATCTTTTAACTATAATGAATACAAAAAAAAAGAATCACAGCAAGGAAAAATAAAATTAATTAAAAGAAAAAAAAAGGGGGGCCAGCGCTTCATTAAGTGAAGGCATGTCTCTTTGCAAGGGATATAACTGACAAAAGGATGTGACTTTCCCCCTCAAGGGAAAGATATTAAAGGGAGGACATTTTATTGGAGGAAGAAATCAAGCAAGGAATAAAGCAGATTTGAAAAAAAATAATAATAATAAGAATTGGAAATTATAAGAGATCTATTGGAATAAATAATATTTTTAGCAAGAATATTATTGGGAGGTAAGTTTTAAATATAATTAGGAATAAGTAAGTATATATTACACATTATAATTGCATAATGAAATGATATTTGCTTAACAATTAATATAATAAGATTCCTTCAGTGATCTATTTTGAATTTATAGAAGTGTTAACAAATAGGGAGGCCAGTCAACCTTTTGGGTTCATGAGATGGGAAGTACCGACTTTGCCTTCATCAAGTACGCCAACCCCAAGATGCAGCACTTGTGGGGCTGGTAGGCATATGAGTGCTCCCGGGCTTGTTGAGGGAGGCAATCTTCATGCACCTTATCAAGCATGCCACTCCGAGATGCAGCGCTTGTGGGCTGGGAGGCGAATTAGTGCTCTTGGGCTTGATCAAGAAGGATGGACCGCCTCCAACGTGGACTAAGGGATGGTGCGGAGTTGAGATCCTGCCATGCTCATGGGCTAGGAGGCATATGAGTGCCCCTGGGCTTGAGAGAGACTTCTTGAGTACGCCACTTCCAAGATGCAACACTCGTGGGGCCGGGAGACCTATGAGTGCTCCCAAGCTTGAGGGTCTTCTCAAGTACGCCACCCCAAGATGAATGGACAAGGATCCACTCATGCTCTCGCAATACAAGGACAACCATCCTTGAGATTGCAGTTTGTAAATATTTCTAGTGAATTCCTAATATGATTGGTTATCAGAATACGCCTTGGGCTAATCATTAGTGATGTTTTGAATTCAAAGGTTTATGAAGATATGAACTATAGACCTAACTATTAGGATATTTTAGCTATGATGTATTGCTCTCAATATTATAATATTTTATGAGTTAATTTGAATATAACTATAAAATTGATACTTGTTATTACTAATATCAGTGTTTAGTGTTTATTATGGTTTTGCAGGCCTAAATCAAGGAATAACCCAAAAGGGGACATTAAATTCCTGAAAACAGAAAAATTATAGAATTGTGCACTTGCTTTCTCTATTGTTGATGCCAAACAATTGATAGCATTAGGCAACCATCTGGTGATAACTTGCTCATTATGTTGAGCACATCAAGCACTACTTGGATGGGAATTATTTGTTTCATGGTTTTGAGACTTGGTAGTACTCGCATGAGGCAAGGCAGTCTCAGTATACTCAACAAGACTACTATATAAATCGGGAAAAAGAAAAAGCATATTTTTTTAAAAGGAAAAAATATTAACTATTTAAAACAATTCTTATAATATGTTTTAGAAAGTGAATTTTTTTGCCAAGCCCAAATCAGCTTGCAGAGTACTCACCAAGTCTGAGACTTAACACTGTTTTGTTTAACCAGGTTAATTGCTGTTCACCATTGCCTTATTATGAGGGGTGAGTCGATCATTGACCCTGTTGCTTGATTACTTTTCACGATATTAAGAATTATTTTCTTGTTGTTAACTGGTATATTTTGACCAGGGAATAACTGTTGTTTGACTGCTACGAATAGTGGCTAACCCCAACCAGTTCCCAAATCTGTTTTTTTCCAAATTACTTAAGACTTTAAATTTAGTAGCATTCCATTTACACAGCATTGACACACCATGACAAAAGTGTAACAACTACCCAAATTTATAACAGGGAAAAACATGAAAAACTAAAAATTATGTCATATTCATAAAAATAGAAAGAAAACAATTTTTATTATTTCATGTCAAATATAATGCATAAATAAACATATTACGTAAACATACCAATCACATAAAAAGTGGTAGTATTTTTATAAAGCTGTTTTATTTTTACCTAAGAGAGTTCAAGTGGAAGACTGGCCCTAAAATAATTGGTCATACCATCCTAGACCATGTCCTAGGATTTTAGGGGCAGTGCTGTGTTTTTTTATAACTTAATGCCTCATTAGAGTTTGAAAATTAAATTTTAAAATAAATCTACTCAACGTAAAAAGTAATGCACTAACCTTAACCCTAAACTAAAAATATTCAGTTGTCCTGTGCTCTGTATTTTTATGCCTGTGTAATATGAGGGGGGAAAAAAGAGATATATATATAAAAGTTCAGAACCACTTTTTGAAAATCTCAGGAAAAATTTAGGAATGGCATGACAAATGCAGCATGTAGCAACTAACTGCTGGCTTTCCTTAAGCAATGGTACTATGTTTCACAAAACTGAGGTGTACTCCTGACCAAGTTCAAGACACCATGATAAGGGATTCTAGACATAGAAGCATTCATAAAACTTCGAAGTTTCAAACCCTCTGCTTCTTTTGTAGAAAATAAAGATGAAGATGAGATAGTTCAACAAAAAAACTGATTTTGTTACAAATGAATTTAACTTTTAGGATTGAAGAGGGGAGCAACTGTTCAGGAGAGACGAGATTCAGAAACAATGAAGATGACTAAAATGGACTTATCTACTGTGGACTGAAAATTATGAATGGGTTAGATCTTCAATCTTCATGAGATGTTTACCTGTATATACTATATATGTAATTCATCTATACAATGACCAATTTCCATGAGTAGCCATCACTTTAATGCCGTTTCCTTATGTATGTCGGCATAATCACAAGGCAAGGGTAACCACAAACCACACAAGCACCTTGAAGCATTTGTTACTATAATTATAAGAAAACTACCACTTTAGCCTTTCACCCTCTAGCCTCTTTCCCAATTGACAATTATTTTGATGTATATTATGCCTTATAAGCCACTCTTGTCTCACAATTATTATGAATTTGGCACCAACTCAAGCAACACAATTAAGAATATGGAATTCAAGTGGGACCCACCACTTGAAAGAAAAATAATATAAAACTGATACAAATAGGAATTCCATACTCAAAGAGGATTCAAATTCAGATTGCAAAGAGCTAAAATCTAAACTAAACCAGATCGTCTTTGAACATAAGTTGATATGCTGATCGAGCAATCATTTGCTTAGTGCAAGATCCTAACTATATAGCCAAGATAAATATGTGAACTAGAATCATGTTGTCATTCAGAGAAGTGACTAACCTGAAAAACAGCTTTTGCAAATTGTGGATATGCAACCAAAATCTGGCGAGCCTGCTGTTGATTTTGCTGGGCTAAAGCCTACAGTTAGAAAGTTTTGGGGGACAGATTAATCCAAAGTTCATAAGATGCATACTAAAAAACCACTCACCTTCAATTGAGAATGCCTATACCTTCAGCTCATATAGAACCTCATGAAGTTGACTCTTGGGCATGCTAGCTAAATGAAGGGTAAGGGGATCATGGCCTCCTGCATTAGTTTGCCCTGTACTCATTATGGCTGTCTGTGACTCTCCTAGAGATCCTGCCATGATAGTTGCTGCATTTGCTGCCACTGTAATGCCAATAGGCCGGTTAATAGATGGGTCTATAGAGTTCCCAGCACCAGCAGGTTGCTTTTGACTATCTGCAGGAAAGAGTTCAACTACTTAGTAATTTTCAGCAGTAAGAGTAAAAACTGTGTACAAGTGGAAGTAGTTTTCATATTTACAAATATGATCAACAGACTTGCAACAAAGGGGAACTAGAAAACTCAGCACTGATATATAGAAATCCAATAACATGTCCAGTTTGATCAGTATTAAAAAATGTATGATACTGACCAAAATTTGAGGCTAGACCAGGTCCACCTCGATCCTGCAGCAGCAGATAAGATTATCAATCATAAAATTCAATTTCATACAAAACGAAAATGAAGTTGCACATTGACCTACCATAGACAGCTGCATCATGCAAACATACCAGTACCAAAAAAGTCAAATAAACGACCAATGTAATGCACTTATGGTAGGAATTTAACATGTAAATGTGAATGGAACAGGAAAAGTCCTAGAAAAGAATTATACTTTTTATATCAAGAAATTAAATTTCTGATCATTAAATGAATCTGAATTTCAAGAGATTAATATCTGCAATAATGTAAATAATGATTAAGACTTAATGTTCCCCAAATTGAGAAAGAGTGTTTCCACAAATAGAAATGCAAAGCATATCATATACCACACTCCATCATATTAACAGCATCACATGTTCATGGGTAAAGCTCCGTTACAGTCATGAAGTCTAATTCTTACCCTAAAGATGTCAAATAACAACCCAAAAACAATCATTCAATTTATTTCACTTTCCTTGTTTGTACACCACCACTTGGCATAAGGTGACAAGATCACTTATAGACTCTCTGGATTCTCTTTATCATTCCATTCTTTGCTTTATACAATGTCATGTTCCTTGTTTTCATTGTCTAAAATGTTTCCAAATACAGTTGAAAAAGTCAGTTTGAAAAGATCTTGCACAAAAGTAATATAATAGACTTAGCTATACAGCAATTACTGAAACACGTACATTATTGTGTAAAGTATCTGCCTGGTCCAGTCAGTCAATCTGAATTGACAGTATATCTATAAAAATATTTTGCTCAGATGCCCCCTATTGCCATTTAAGGAGGATATAAATAAGATGTCCAAATGAAATTTACCAGGCGTCACCAAATATCAATTGCAAAGTTGGCTGTAGCTACCACATCACACTTGAATATTACTTTGACCAAAATTAAAGATATCCAACTGCCTCAAATATCCCCCTTGGATTCCTGTGGCTCCATATGCCATATAAGATCTGATTACCACAATAGTTTAGGCTTCAATCTCATTCACTCAGAATGAAGTTAAGAATTACAAATCTCACGACTGACAAACTTGAGGCTTTTTCTTCCTATAGGATGCATAAATGCCCTGGCCACTAGCCATTTGAGATCATGAAAATGGCTTGTTAATAGATCGACCTTCTGCTTTGTGATGTCCCCTTCTAATTAGGCTCTTGGACATCACTAGATTAGCCTATTATGTCGACCCTCGTAGGCTAATGGTTCTGGATAGAGGGTCACTTGGACGAGCACTTGGTCGTCAAACTTCAGTGTTGATCTCCGGAGCATGGTGGCAAGGTGAATTGTGGCGTTTGGCATGATACCGGTGCTTAATTTAATGATATTCACCTTTTATTTCACCATCCTCGGCCTAGGGACCATGTGTTTTAATATGAAGGGGTCACTTTCTATTTTTAAGTTACTATTCATTACTAAATTGAAAAATGTTATAACTTAAGTGAATAGTGTTCACTTTAATGAATAGTGTTTCCTTTGTAAATTTATAAAAGGCAAGAGAGGAGATTCGAATTGCTTCATTAGATGATCATTTTGGCTTGAAGAAAACTTGGGAGTGAAGCTTGGAGGAAGAAGGAGGCTAGGGTTTCCTTATTTCTTGCAGTGGGTGAGCCTGATGGGGCTTGGTTCTTCGTTTGGAGCTGCTTGAGGGTGTGAAACACCACCTTAAAGTTGTTGATCTGTATTTTGCTGCTTCTTTGGAGATCTACTTGCCGGTTTGTAGGTTGTTTTGAGCTTGGGTTTGAGTGTTTCCAGTTGCCATTGTCTCCAATCACGATTATACAAGAGCTGTTCGCGTTTGAGAAGTTTTTGGGACTATTTTTTGAAGCTACAGCCAGCCACTTTTTCTTGAGGGTTAGATCAGCAAAAGAAGAAAATAAACGCCTATCTTGAGTGGCTGCAACTTCACCCAAAGGGGGCGCCCTTACCCTAGGAAGCTTTCCATTACGGGTTTTGGTGGGAGAAGTTCATCCTCGAATAGAAATCAGCATTTCATTGGGCGCGGGTATTGTAGCAAGGCACTATTCACAGTGCTATATGGCTGTAAGTTGAAGTATGATCTATGGAATACTTAGTTTCAAATCTAATGTAAGTTATATATTGTAAGCAACTTATTACGTAATGAAGAAACTATTCTTAGACATCGAAATGAGCAATGTATTCAAGTTATTCCATTAGCTTAAGTTTATTTGAAGCTTTCATGGTACACATATGCTCTTTATGTATTATTCTAGTAATTCTAGCAAACAAAATCAAAGCATAAGAGGAAACACAAACTGAAACAAAAAATCAGTCCTACGAATTAAGTGAAAACAAATCAGCAGAGTGTCGGGAACATCACAGTGGTATCAGAGCTCCGATCCTGGCATCCTGGAGGGTTAAAGTTCTCATGCAGCCACAAGAAGTAGGCCCTCACAGATATTATACCCGTCAAAGAGCAGGCCAACGAAGAAATCAGTTTACTGATATACAACAAGCCACAATGGGAGGCAGGGGAAATGGAAGTCCACCTCGAAATGAAGGAGGAAATAGGGGACATAATGAGGACCAAGATGACCGTGAGATTCTTAGACGCTTGGCAGCTGGGCAGGAACAGGTAGCAATGGCTGTACAAGCACTTATGACACAGTTACAACAAATGAACACTCAAGGAAGACCAAACCAGATACCTGATGATAACAGGAGCGTTGTGGGGACACCTAGGGCACAATGAGCACCCACTCGTACTGCTGATAGGCCCACACGTCCTACCTCCTTGACAAATGAACCTGAAGAGGAAAATGTGGAAGAAGAGGGTGAGTAAGTGTTTGCAGATAATATCATGGCAGCAAACAATGAATGGGAGTTATTGACACCACAGGTCAGGGAGCGCATCAGCTTCGACAGGTTTGTGAGTCAACGACGAGAGCATTACAGGACAAGGCAAGATAGGAGGCCTCGAAATCAGAATAGAGACTTGAAACATGCCACTAGTAAACTCGCCTTGCCTACATTCGATGGCAGTGGTAAGACCACAACACAGTCTTGGGTTCACAAGCTGGATACGTTCTCGACTCTTCGACCAATGGCAGAGGAGGACGCAATCAAGTACGCCACCTTGCATTTGGAGGGAGTAGCCCATGATTGGTGGTATCATGGGATGGTCACATTGCAGCATAACCGCATCACTTCTTACTAGGAGTTCGTCGACAGGTTGGTTGAACGCTTTGACAAGAAAGATCCGGAAATCTATTTCAGAGACCTAGCTCAACTCAAGCAAGTTGGGAGTTTGGAGGGATATATGGGTGATTTCCAGCGGTTAGCAGTTATGGTTCCCAACATCTCAGAAAGAAGATTGGTCGTATTATTCATCGAAGGTCTATTGGAACCGTTAAGAGGTTGGATCAAAGCTTTTGATCCCCCGACTCTACAAGAAGCCATGAAAAAAGCTAGGAGCATGGAACTTGCAGCTCTGCAAAGTAAGTTCTCTTCAAAAGCATCGTCTTCATACAAGGACGGGAAATCATTTCCTAAGAAGAAGGAAAACTCAAATTCCAAGGGGAAATCAGTAGCTCCGTTTGACAGAGAAACCATAGAGGACTTGCGCAGGAAGAAGTTGTGCTTCTATTGCAAAGGACCCTACGATGCAAACCACAACTGTCCTTTAAGGCCTAAGGGAAAGGCTAACCGAATAATGTGGGCATTCTATGAGGATTCTAAATCTGAGAAATCAGACTAGCACAGTGAGCATGAGGAATCCGAGGTAGAAAAATCCGAAAATGAGGTTGAAAATGAAGCAGAAACAGAGGAGGAAGTTAAGCTTCAAGAAGCACAAATCACTAGCATACAGCGAGAGGGCTCTTTAGAATGCGAGGGGTCTTAGTTGGGAAAAAGATCATTACCTTGTTGGATACAGGGGCCACGCATAATTTTATTGATGCTAGGCCGGTTGAGAGGCGTGGGATTCAGACAGAGGAATTTGAGGGCATAAGAGTAAAGGTCGCGGACGGCTACACTCTCAAGTGTGATAGGATGGTTTCAGATCTCCCTATGCGGTTCAGTAATTATGACTTTAAGGCCGATTTCTATGTGGTGAATATGGGAGACACCGACATGGTTCTAGGGATGAAATGGCTTCATGACATTGCAGAGTTTACCCTTAACCTTCATGATATGGAGATGAGATTTAAGGTGGATGGGAGGAATCATGTGTTGAAGGCCATCAGGGATAGTAATTTCAGAATGATATCTTTCAGTAGGATGGAGAAACTCATGCGACACGACATGATTGAGTGGGCAGCAGAGTGCATGTTGATGCCATCACAAGAGGAGCAGAAAACCCCAGTCTATCATCCAGACATACAGGAGTTGAGGATTAAACACACTAAGGTGTTCAGTGAGATTCCACCTGGTAGACCACCCGACCGTGGTACCGAACACATCATTGAGTTGGAGGAGGGCGCCAAGCTCGTGATTGTCACACCTTACAGGCATCCTAAGCGACTTAAGGATGAAATAGAGAAAACGATTAAGGAGTTGCTCGCTATGGGACATATCAGGCCTAGTAAGTCACCATTCGCTTCATTCGTTGTGTTAGTGAAGAAAAAAGATGGAACATTGCGGATGTGTATTGATTACAGATTGTTGAACAAAAGGACAATCAAAAACAGGTATCCTATTCCCCGGATTGATGAGCTGATAGATGAGCTACATGGTGCTCGCTGGTTTTCAAAAATAAACTTGAGATCGGGGTATCATCAAATTTGTGTGAGGGAACAGGACATTGAGAAAATAGCCTTTCGCTGTCATTGTGGACACTTTGAGTTTGTGGTTATGCCATTCGGGCATTGGCCATTCGGGCTGACCAATGCCCCTACTACATTCCAGTCCACCATGAATAGGGTCTTCTAGTCACAACTGAGGAGATTCGTACTTGTTTTTTTTGATGACATATTGGTATACAGTAAGGCTTGGGAGGAGCATGTTGCCCATCTGGATACGATACTGAGCATTCTTGATAGGGAGCCCTTGTATGCCAAGGAGTCAAAATGTGATCTGGGTATGACGGAGTTGTTGTACTTGGGTCATATTATTAGTGCAGAGGGTGTGCGTATGGATCCTGACAAGGTCAGATCTATTATAGAGTGGCCCACTCCCGAGAATCTTACTCAGCTTAGAGGATTTTTGGGCTTGTGTGGCTTCTATCGCAGATTTGTCAGTGGATATTCACGTCATGCAACGCCACTTACAAACTTGACAAGGAAAGGGGCGTTCGTTTGGACTCTTGAGGCGCAAGAGTGTTTTGAGAAGTTTAAGCAGCTGATGACTACTTGTCCTGTCCTTGCGTTACCAAATTTCACTAGACCTTTCGAGCTTCAGTGTGACGCTTCAGGTGAAGGGATTGGCGTCATCCTTATGCAGGACAAGCATCTGATAGCATTTGAAAGCAGGAAGTTAAGAGGACCAGAGAGAAGTTATAGCATCCATGACAAGGAGATGTTGGCCATCATGCATGTGTTGGCCAAATTCAGGCAATACCTTGTGGGCAGCAAATTTTGCGTTAAGATTGATCATAACAGCTTGAGGCATTTCCTAGGACAGCGGGATCTCAACGATCGTCAGCAGAAGTGGGTGAGCAAATTGCAATCATATGACTTTGACATCGCCTACGTCAAAGGGTCCCAAAATGTGGTTGTTGATGCCTTGTCTCGCCGCCCACATTTAAGTTCCATGGTTGAGATTTCAGAGAACTAGAGACATTTGATAACAACAGAGTATGCCAAAGACTGTTGGGCTTCTGGCATCGTTGAGGGTACGATGCAAGATGGCAAATATTCAGTTGTAAATGATCTTATCATTTACAAAGGAAGGATTTTCTTGACCCCAGGATCAAAAATGAAGAGCACAATATTGAGGACCTTTCATGATGCACCCATGGCCGGACATCCGAGATATTTCAAAACTTACAAGCGAGTTCGAGAGTGTTTCACTTGGAAAGGACTCAAGTCAGATGTCCTTCAATATGTCAGAGAGTGTCCTGTTTGTCAGCAAAATAAACAGGAGCATACCTATCCTGCTGGGTTGCTTCAACCACTTCCAATTCCTGACAGGAAGTGGGAATGCTTGTCGATGGACTTCATTACGGGCTTGCCGAAAGCCCAGGGTAGAGACTGTATCTATGTAGTTGTAGATCGCCTCACAAAGTACGCTCATTTCTTCCTGATAGCCACTACATATTCAGCCACACAGGTAGCAGAATTGTTTTTTCGTGAGGTGTATAGGTTGCATGGGCTACCCCGAAATATTGTCAGCGACAGGGATAGTCGGTTCTTGAGCCACTTCTGGCAAGAGCTATTCAGGCTATGTGGAACCGAGCTTACTCCAAGCACCAGCTACCACCCGCAGACGGATGGTCAGATGGAGATTGTTAATAAATGGGTGGAAGGATATCTCCGTAACTATATAGCAGGGCACCAAAAGGGTTGGGTGAAGTGGATTCATCTTTGTGAGTACTGTTATAATACCATGCACCACATGTCAATTCAGATGTCCCCATTTATGGCATTATATGGGTATGAGGCACCCAACTTTCTTGATTTGTTGCTGAGTGACAGTAGAGTGCCCAGTGCTGGGGATCTTTTACAGGAGAACTAGGATATTATGAGAGCTCTCCGTGAGAACATTCAGAAGGCACAAAATCAGCAGAAGCAGTATGCAGACCAGAGAAGGCTTGAGCAATCTTTTGAGGTTGGGGATATGGTGTATTTGATGTTGCAACCCTACCGCCAATCAACTCTCCAGAAGAGAGGTGTGGAGAAACTCAAGCCGCGATATTACGGACCCTTCAGGATCATCAGATGGGTAGGCGAGGTGGCTTATGAGTTGGAATTGCCGGCAGATAGTAAGGTACACAATGTGTTTCATGTGTCACACCTCAAAAAGGCATTGGGACATCGCGTTGTTCCTTCCACAGCCTTACCACCCTTGGATGATGAGGGGAAATTGATTCTAGTACCTGAGGCCATCTTAGAAGTCAAAAAGAGGCAATTGCGGAGGCGGGTCTTCGTGGAATATCTAATCAAATGGAAGGATTTGCCGGTAGAGGATGCCACATGGGAGAGCGAGGACATTTTACAGCATCCAGAGTTGAGATTGCTTGGGGACAAGCAATTTCAGGAAGGGCAGACTGTGATGTCCCCTTCTAATTAGTCTCTTGGACATCACTAGATTAGCCTATTATGTCGACCCTCGTAGGCTAATGGTTCTGGATAGAGGGTCACTTGGACAGGCACTTGGTCGTCAAACTTCAGTGTTGATCTCCGGAGCATGGTGGCAGGGTGAATTGTGGCGTTTGGCATGATACCGGTGCTTAATTTAATGATATTCACCTTTTATTTCACCATCCTCGACCTAGGGACCATGTGTTTTAATATGAAGGGGTCACTTTCTATTTTTAAGTTACTATTCATTATTAAAGTGAAAAATAACTTAAGTGAATAGTGTTCACTTTAATAAATAGTGTTTCCTTTGTAAATTTATAAAAGGCAAGAGAGGAAATTCGAATTGCTTCATTAGATGATCATTTTGGCTTGAAGAAAGTTTGGGAGTGAAGCTTGGAGGAAGGAGGCTAGGGTTTCCTTATTTCTTTGCAGTGGGTGAGCTTGGTGGGGCTTGGTTCTTCGTTTGGAGTTGCTTGAGAGTGTGAAACACCACCTTAAAGTTGCTAATCTATATTTTGCTACTTCTTTGGAGATCTACTTGGTGGTTTGCAGGTTGTTTTGAGCTTGGGTTTGAGTGTTTCCAGTTGCCGTTGTCTCCAATCACGATTATACAAGAGTTGTTCGCGTTTGAGAAGTTTTTGGGACTGTTTTTTGAAGCTACAGCCAGCTGCTTTTTCTTGAGGGTTAGATCAGCAAAAGAAGAAAATAAACGCCTATCTTGAGTGGCTGCAACTTCACCCAAAAGGGGCGCCCTTACCCTAGGAAGCTTTCCATTACGGGTTTTGGTGGGAGAAGTTCATCCTCGAATAGAAATCAGCATTTCATTGGGCGCGGGTACTGTAGCAAGGCACTATTCACAGTGCTATATGGCTGTAAGTTGAAGTATGATCTATGGAATACTTAGTTTCCAATCTAATGTAAGTTATATATTGTAAGCACCTTATTATGTAATGAAGAAACTATTCTTAGACATCGAAATGAGCAATGTATTCAAGTTATTCCATTAGCTTAGTTTATTTGAAGCTCTGATGGTACACATATGCTCTTTATGTATTATTCTAGTAATTCTAGCAAACAAAATCAAAGCATAAGAGGAAACACAAACTGAAACAAAAAATCAGTCCTACGAATCAAGTGAAAACAAATCAGCGGAGTGTCGGGAACATCACATGCTTTCATTTCATATGCAGAACCAAAATGTAGCTTATTTCTCGAAGAATTATTGCATTTCAAAACCATTTTTAGGAGGATATTCAGCTGGGGTGAGAGAGGATACATGCATCACATAACTTGAAATATAGCAAGGCAAATTGCCCTTTTAGTTACAAAGGAATCAATCAAATGCAGATTGATGATTCTGTAATGTCCCCTTTTTAGACTAGGTCAATATTTGACGGATTAGCCTATCATCAGGTCCTCGTAGGCTAATAATGGTGACTATAGGGCCTTATGTGGGAGTTACTGGGTTCTCCAGATGGCAGTTGATAGTGTTTTCTTCTCCAATTCGTTGGCATATTCAGAGGTGATCTTCTACATGGGTTTCTGGCTCCGTTTATGCACACTTACTATTTTTACTAAGTCAATGGGATGTTGGGGGCCAACCTTACTATTTATAGTAAGGCATCTAGATGGGCAGAATGAGCAATGGGTTAGCCTGTGGTGAAGTCAGAATTAATTAATGTTGGTTATTAATGGAGTTATGATATTTTAATTATTAATTATTATTAAAGTAATTACTTTAATAATAATTAATTATAAAGTAGATATTATTAATAACTTGTTGACTTTATAATATAAAGTTATTTAATAACATAAAGTCAAGTTATTTAAAGTCATTAAGTTGGGTGCCCACTTGAAATATATTTTAATACAACAAAAGAAAATATATTTATTATATTAAATGCTTTTATAATGCTTTGGAAATCGTGCCAATTGGAGGAGAAGTATAAAAGGCTTTCAAAAGACAAATTCATGTATTCATTATCATTGGAACTTGTGAAATGTCAAGAGCTTTGTGAGGAGAAACAAGGGTTTCTTGCTGCTACAATCCAGTCTTGGAGAACATATATTCTCTCAGATTTCTGCATTCTACAGACCTGTGAAATAACATCCAAAGTTTGCATCTACAAGTGGCTTTACATCAGAGGTCACAAATGTGCTTAATGGAGTTGATTTCTAGAGGAGTTTATTAAGTTTGGTTGAGCAGATCAAAGGCATACATCAGAAGATAATTGGTGTTAGTTTGTATTGCTGTTTGCACTCCTGTTGACAGCCACATGGGGGTCTATGAACAGGCCGTACATTCCTTGTAAAGGTCGTACCATCTACTATTGCTTGGCGTGTTGTTTCTAAAATTGAACTGCCTAAGACAAGGGTCTGAAATCTTCACCATTTGGGGCGGCTGAGTTAAGGGTATCAATCTGCAGATTAATTAAGGTGGAGAGCATCGTTTCCTGAGCTAGGCATCCAAGCAAGGGTTTGCTAGTTGCTAGTATACATTTCCAAATTTGCAATTTGTATGACTTGGCTTTCCGTGTATGATGTTAATGTAAAAGCAAACAATATTAAATCTGATTCCTGAATAGTTCGTTGCATTTTCTTCTGTATTCTCTCTTTGCATTGGTAAATATATATACATATTTGCATTTCTTGGCAAACTCATCATCAAAACTTTAAAATCATTCAAAAATCATAAAAACCAAATAAATCAGACAAGGTAGTTTCTTTTAGCAAATATCTCAGATCAGGGTGGGATATTTTTCAATGGTATCAGAGTGGTTTTCCTGCCATCCTGTTGGGAGAAACAAAAATATTCAGAGTTTAAAAATGAAGTCTACGCAAGAACTCATGGCAAAATTGATGGAGGTCTTTCAGGACTTTATACAATATCCAAAAAAATTAGACTCTATGTTTGCAAAGGGAAGGAAAGCAAGCACTAATGCACATAATTTTACCAATATAGAGGACAAAGAACAATACAAGGAATTTTATAAACGGGAAGCCAATCAACTCTTGGAGGACTACCAGAGCATGTCAGATGATTTTAAAACACAATACTCTTTTAATAGATATTTGAACTGTTTTGTCACCTTGAGTCCTGGAAAGATTGGTGTGGTAAAGTATATTAGGAGGATGTTTAAAGAAAAAACTTCATTTAAGGGTGCAAAATTCAGTCATGGGAAAGATGTTGCAACAGGCAACAAGATGAGTTTTCAGTATGATACACCCCACCACCAATGCACAGATAAAAAGGTGAAGAAACTTGAAGTAGAAAAATCAATCACAAAAGAAGAGTCACTTGTTTGTAATGTGCAATCTACAAGTGATCATGGGGAAAGAAAAAATCCGTCATCATGTGGTAATCCTAAAGAAGATGAGACCATGTTCACAAGCTCACTTCCACCATATGAGTGTTTGGATCAAGAGGAATCACTAATTACACCTTTGAGTTTTCAGGTTGATCATAAAGAGGAAGAGAATGCAAACATGGATCGGCCACTTGAAGATGTTGAAAGCATGACACAAAGGTATAACAACAATTCTGATTTTTGCTACAGAAGTCATATTTCCTTGCATCATCATGAGATAGCAGCCATATTGCGTGAGGATGATGGTTTTGTGGAGCCTTCTAATGTTGATACTCAAGATTTGGGTATTAAAGATGAATTATGTGTTGTGGATTCATGCCACAAACATTCTGATTTTGTATATCAGACCCTGGAAGATGTGAACAAAGCACAAGAATTGTGTGAGGGGTGGTTACAAAAAGCTAGCAAGGCAAAGTTATTGGCTGCCCAAGCAAAACAGTGCTTGCAAAAGGTCAAGGAACGTTGCAACCAGCTAGATCAAGCAAAGAAACAGAGTGAGTCACACCCTAGATCTCTCATTCTTCCAAGGGAAGAATGTGTAGAAGTTGAGCATGCAAAGGATGAGTTTCTTGAGATAAGGGAGCAAGAAGAATATGCAGATGGTGTGTGAACAAGAGAAGAGGTATGAATCAGAAAATTTTATTTGTGTACCTAATTTACATCTTCGGACTCATGAGTTACTTCTAGTTGAGAGCCCATTTGTAATGTCCTCTTTTGGGATAACCCTAATTTGTGCCCACAATTTGCTAATTCAAACTTTATATAAATTCCCTCTTCTAATGATATGTCTATATAGGTATTCCTTTATTTATATTTGATTGGTATTCTTTTTATCTATATATATAATCATTCTTTATTTCCAATCTGCTGCTTTTCTGCATACATATCTCTATCTCTGATTGTTTCCAATTCATATTCATCACCTATTCCTTCTTAAATCTGTATTCTATTCTTCCTCTCCGAACTTCATATATATTGCTCCTCATATGCTGTTGTATATGTGATATGTCTCTTTTTTTTATTCACACGCTTTCACATATGGATCTGCATCTTCGAGCTTCTCATACAAATCTGGATAAGATAGTCTTTTTAGTTCTTTGTACAATGATTGATTTATATTGTATCTCATACCCTTATTCCCCTGATTTATTCAATTGTCATCTATGCCTCTATGGATGATTACTAGCTGCTCCTCTAGAGCTGTCCAAATCTGAAACTGAATATTTAAATCTGCCTAACCTAATCAATGCCGATTCTTCATTTTGCTTTCCTTTTTATATGCTCATGTCCCTTCAAGAGACACCTCCCTTTTGGATGGGTATGACCACACGATGGATCGTGTCTTTTAGTTTATATTTACCCATTAAGAATAACTACCTATCTATTAATCGTTGCTTCCTTGATGTTAATTATTGTTATTTGATTAATCATTATCTCTAGAGATCGCCAATTCTCCTTGCTGCTGTTTTAATTAATTCTTATTGCTGTTAAACATTATCAAGCTTTTGCCTTGGTATTGCATATAACCTCTACATCCATGGGTTTGTTCTCCTCTTAGAACCACGTCCTTGCCTTATATAGATCGATCTGAATTTATTCATAATTTATAGTTGGCATGAGATGCTATGTTTATCTTGGACAAGTGATGGGCTATTACATAGTTGGCTACCATACAGGCAACACCCGATAGTGATAGCAAGGAAAGAGACTTGATAGCAATGAGAAGGGAATCGTTGAATATTCTATGGCAGCTCTTGATGTCCACATCACCCTAATACCTCCAAACTCCTACATTGGGTTGTTCCATCTCTTAGGCCGAGCCATATCTTCTTTTATAAGTTTGATTTGATTGTATGAAGACCATCGACCTTAGAGTCTCTTGCCGCATCAGCGTTAGGGATGTTGGAAGTCATGGTTTACTTTTTCAGACCAATACAAAATATGCCAGCTACTTAGGAAGTTGGGAATGATCCTTATATAAGCTGATTGTATATCGGGGAGTCATACAATCGCCTTCAGAAATATATACCAGCATGCCGAATGTCTTAAGGCTTTGTTTTCCATTAATATATATATTATATTTATTATTTATTTATATTATATACCCTTTAGCATTTATTTATTATAATGATTATAATGATTTTAAGGTTGTCAATGTTTATTGTGTATTATCTAATTTTGTATATATTTATAATTACAATATCATCTTAGGATAATTGTAATTATAAAAGTATTAAATCAATAATATTTCCTTTTATAATTTTAATTTGTATTTTGTTATTCATTTTATCTAGTCACTTGTATTTCAACCTGTAGGGTTTTTAGCATCGTAATTTTGGGGACATGACACCATTAAAGGCTCAAGTCCTAATGTTGGGTGGAATAGTTGAACACACGCTTAGTGGATCAGCCACTAATGTTGTGACTACACATGTGGATGGAGATATGGGTGAGGCAGATTTGGATTGGTGTGCGAGCATTCGTGACACACTTAATGAGGTACAACCCTCTCATGTTGTTGACTCATTGGAGGAGTATGTAGCTGCTTCACTTCTAAGATTTGTGCCAATTAATGGGCATACTTGGGAGATGGAATCAAACTATGACACAAGCACTTGGAGTTTGCCTAATGAGGACATTCAGAGCCTTTTGACCAAGTGTCCAAATGAGAGACTATTAATTGTGACACCGTTATCGGCACCTATGAGGGGTAATCATCACATCCATAGGAGGTTTGTCGAGGATGGAGAGAGGTGTTGTGATGCAGACACTTTGAGATACTTTTATCTCCTCATGATCAATGGATGTGAGGTTCTAGTGTGTTCGGATCCAGGTGGTGACAAGTTTTGCACCTCAAGGCGGTTGGATCCCGGTGAGTTGTTTCACCACCCTCAACATGGTAAAGATTATATCAATGTAGTGCAGCGAAAGTCAGCGGGTGATGCGTATGGTAGACTTCCATTCTAGTTATGGGACCCAAGGATTCTTTTGTTTGGTAGTTTGTTTTACATCAGGTTAATTGGCTACAGTGGTATTGAGAATGGTTGGGCATTCTGCAAATTGATTTGGGATCCCGGCATTCAGCAACGAGCCAGGGCATTCAATTGAGATTGTTTGAGGTCAAGCAATTTTGGGGAGGGTGAACTATAATGTCCCCTTATTAGCCTGGGTCAATGTTTGACAAATTAGCCTATGATCAGGTCCTCGTAGGCTAATAATGGTGACTACAGGGCCTTATGTGGGAGTTATTGGGTTCTCCAAATGGCAATTGATAGTGTTTTCTTCTCCAATTCATTGGCATATTCAAAGCTAATCTACATGGGTTTCTGGCTCCAGTTATGCACACTTACTATTTTTAGTAAGTCAGTGGGATGTTGGGGGCCAACCTTACTATTTATAGTAAGGCATCCAAATGGGCAGAGTGAGCAATGGGTTAGCTTGTGGTGAAGTCAGAATTAATTAATATTGGTTATTAATGGAGTTACGATATTTTAATTATTAATTATTATTAAAGTAATTAATTTAATAATAATTAATTATAAAGTGGATATTATTAATAACTTGTTGACTTTATAATATAAAGTTATTTAATAACATAAAATCAAGTTATTTAAATTCATCAAGTTGGGCACCCACTTAAGATATATTTTAATACAACAAAAGCACATATATTTATTATATTAAATGCTTTTATAATGCTTTAGAAATCGTGCCAATTGGAGAAGTATAAAAGGCTTTCAAAAGGCAAATTCATGTATTCATTATCATAGGAACTTGTGAAATTTCAAGAGCTTTATAAGGAAGAGAAACAAGGGTTTCTTGCTGTTGCAATCCAGTCTTCGAGAACGTATATTCTCTCAGATTTCTGCATTCTACAGGTGTGAAATAACATCCAAAGTTTGCATCTATAGGTGGCTTTACATCAAAGGTCACAAATGTGCTTAATGGAGTTGATTTTCAAAGGAGTTTATTAAGTTTGGTTCAGCAGATCAAAGGCATACATCAGAAGATAATTGTTGTTAGTTTGTAGTGTTGTTTGCACTCCTGTTGACAGACACATGGGGGTTTGTGAGCAGGCTGTACATTCCTTGTAAAGGTTGTACCATCTACTATTGTTGGGCATGTTGTTTCTAGGATTGAAGCGCCTAAGATAAGGGCCTGAAATCTTCACCATTTGGGGTGGTTGAGTTAAGGGTATCAATCTACAGATAAATTAAGGTGGAGAGCATTGTTTCCTAAGCTAGGCGTCCAAGCAGGGGTTTGCTAGTTGCTGGTATACATTTCCAAATTTGCAATTTGAATGACTTGGCTTTCCGGGTATGATGTTAATGTAAAAGCAAACAATATTGAATCTGATTCCTGAATAGTTTATTGCATTTGCGTCTGTATTTCTCTCTTTGCATTGGTAAATATATATACATATTCGCATTTCCTGGCAAACTCATCATCAAAACTTTAAAATCATTCAAAGATCATAAAAACCAAACAAATATGACAAGGCAGTTTTTGTTAGCAAATATCTCATATTAGGGTGGAGTATTTCACATTCCCACCATTGAACAGCCTGATTAGAGTTATCTCCATTACAGATTATTTCAAAGCTAATGAAAAATCTAGAGAATTGGAATGGGGCCTTATGAAAACACAATCAACCACAACAATAACACACATCCAGAATCTAGCAATTAAGAACATAGAACGAACACACGATTACGTGGAAACCCTAGCGGAAGAAAACCATAGCAAATATATACTATGTTACCGGTTCATGGGGGGTAGGCACAAGGTCTAGGTCTGATCCAGCCCAGGTTCGGTTCCCTGTGGGTCCGAACAGGGTCCAGCCCTGCCGAACCTGAGGAGAACCCAAGGCATATTTGAAATTTTTTCCGACTTTTTTAATTTTTTTACTTTCGTTTGACAAAAACATTAGATAAAGCCCCCCAACCCTAAAATTATGTCTGCCACGAAGGTTTGTGTGGCTTTGAAGGTCTTAATTTGGGTCTTATTGTGAATGCAAAATGACGTATGCCATGAAGGTTTATGTGGTTTTGGAAGTTTTAATTTGGGCTTGGTGGTGCTGCCCCTCGACCTTGCTTGGGGCACTGCCTTGAGACATCTGTGAGGGGCATTGCCCCTCAACCCCATTTGGGGCATTGCCCACAAACTCCCATTGAATTCATTTGATTTTCCATATACTCTCCAAGTCCAAGTTTCCAAGTTTTCCTACATGTCTTCATCAATAATATTGTCATCCAATTGGACAATCTTACCTAATGCTTACCTGCAAGGAGAAATGCAGCAATGTAGTTAATTTTAATATATAATATATATCATGACATTCAAGTTTGACTAATTGACATTTTCATGTCTTATTTTTATGGCGGTTTTGTTTATTATACAATATATGATGTTGTGTGGTATTTTGAACTTAATTACTGTTGCAAATATGTATATATTTCTGATTTTTATATGTTTTTGTAAACAAACCCAAAACGAACCCAACCCCAAAAAAAATTTGTTCGAACCCGCAAACGAAACCATCGAACCCAAACCCAAACCAGTAACTTAGAATATATATTGATCTTCTTTGTAGGCACCAGCCTACTCCTACAAGTCTACTTTTGTAGGCACCAACCCACTAGACACACCAATCCCCACTTATAGAATTCGTAGGCACCAACCCATCGGAGACACCAATCCCCACAACTGAGCACCAACTCAGCAAGAGACTCCAATCTCTTTTAATGAGAGGCACCAACCTCCAAATTCTTCAATGGATGATATGTCTTCACAAGATCTAAATGTTGATACACTTTCCCTCACAACTCTGGTCACAAATCTGATGCAATGTCCTTCCTTCACAAATCTGACTTATTTCACAAATCTGAGTCAAATGATGTATACCTTACTTTCACAAATCTTATTTAAATATTGCAATGTATTCACTCACAAATTTGATCACAATGATGCAAAAATTCCACAAATGTTTATGCCTTAAGCTCTGCTCTAATTTCCCTTTAAAGATCTGCTCACGTCTTCATCAAAACTACCTTAATATCTATTCACAAATCTGCAATTATGTAACTTGCCCAAGATGGGCACTCATGTCAAGGGGGTCGTCCCTCTTTGGGAGGCCCAAATAAAATTATTTTATTTGCAATTAAATTACCCACAACTTAGAGTGGCACTATGAGGGTCATCCCAAATTTTAATATTACTTTGTATTTTAAAAGAAAAGCTCCTCCAAAGGGGCGCTGGACATGGGCTCCAGCCCATGTATATGTTAGTTTTAGGATCAGAAATGTAAGCAATCAGAAAATACAACACATAAGACAATGAGCACAACAAGATACCCTGGGAAAACCCTCCTACTTGAGGGAGAAAAACCCAGCAAATATATCTCTTATATATTGAAGGAATAAGAGCAGAAATTTGCTTACAACTCAGGCCCAACACAATACCGAATTTGATACAATGAATAATAGCACCTCTCCTAGATGCAAAGATACAAATGAATATGTTTCTCCTTGAAATCAGTCTGTTGCTACAAAATGATGATCTCCTGCTACAAGATGATGATCTCCTGCTCAAGTATGAACTTCTTCTAGGAATGTGAATTATGATGAATGAACTTGATGATCAAATGAATGATCACCTTGTATTTATACAAAACTAGGTGACTCTTCATTTGGGTTGGCCTCTTTTAAGAAACAAGGTGACTCTTCATAAAATTATTATACATAGCAAGTCCAACTTGCCTTGGTATTATTTATCCATCATTTTTAAATTTGAGAGAAAGATATCTCCCACTGCAATAACATCAACAGTATACAATAAATCAAGTATTTTGCAAAATAATTAAATTCTTACCCAAACGATATCTCAATAATAGTGCCATAAATTTGGCACAGTCTGACTTCTAATAAATTCGCCATTGACTTTCCCTTTGACATCAATGAAAATCTTCAACAATCAATGATACCATGCAACAATCTCTTCATTCTTCCTTTAACATTAATGACAATATTTCCAACAATCTCCCCCTTTATCATTGATGGCAACACAAACTTAATTTTACTCCTTTTACATTGCTCTCCCTTTTTGTATCTCTCCCCCTTTGACATCAATGGCAACACAAACATAATTCATCTCCTTTTGCATTGCTCCCCTTTTTTGTATCTCTCCCCCTTTGACATCAATGGCAAAGGGAAACTTAGTATTTTTGCAAAGAAAACTCTTTCTAACTTTAATACCTCCCCTCGTAACTCTCTCTTTCTTGCAACTCTCCTTCTATGACATCAATAGCAACGAGATTCTTTTTTACCTTCATATAGAATATGCATCATTTGATCTATCTTTGAATCATCTTTTCTACGGAGCTGAAAGATATTGCATTGTTTAGCTCCCCCTTTCTCTACTTCTCCCTCGTTGATACCAATGGCAAAAAGGACCTTTTTTCTTTATGGGGCTGAAAGATAATGCAATGGTAAGCTCCCCCTATATCATGCTTCTCCTTACAAACTTAGTGATGCTTCTTGTGCATGGAGCACAAGCATGGATCTTCTTTCTCTTGCTCTTGTTTCCTCTTCCAAACTTTATGGTATCTGTTTTTTTGTTCAGTCTAGGTGGTTTCACAAAACCACTTCTACAAAAGCATGCTAAGTGACCATAATTGTTGCACTTATAACATATAACATTATAATCCACTAAAGGAACACATGAGTTGTAGTCCCTACTTGAGAACCCAAAATCATTTGTTGCAAGTACTCTAAAATTCATTGCCTTAAGACCAAAATAATTACAAGAATAGCAATAACCATAAAAGGAATGTCGAAACCTGTTCATTTGTGCTTGCCTTTGACGAAACAATCTTTTGAAATTTTTATTGTTGCCTTTGTGAGGAATATTGATTTTCTAAGTGATATTACTCTCTCTTCTTGGAACTATCACCATTGATGGAGCTTTTGAGCACATTTGCATATCCTTTGGGCTGCTCCTGGTTTGTTTTCTTTGGTAACTCTATAGCATTAGAACTTGAGCTTTCATTGGTAGTTTTCTGATTTTCTTCAAATCCAAGACCAGTCTTGATGAAAGGTCATCTTTGGGAGTTGATAATGCCCTCAAAATTCCGGTGCTCTTTTCAAACTTCATGCTTTGATCATTTAATTGATCATTAGATTTCTCCAACTCTTGCCTCAAGGAAACAACTTCAAGCTCCAATTTCTCACAATCCAATTTTGTTGGCTTTAGCTGATCTCTTACAACTTCTATTTGTTTTGTTTCTCAATTTGAATCTTTAGATTCATGATCATCTTTTCTGATTCTTCAAGATTTTGAGATGATTTTGCTTTAGTTTCGCTATCCTCTTGGAGTTGTGACAGTTGGATTGGACTAGAAACTCTAATCGGTTCATTGCTATCTTTCTTTGTGTTGGAGGGTTGAGCAAACAAAAAGTGCCTATCCTCAGCTAATTTAAAGCATGATAGGAATTTCACATGCATAGTCTCCCAATTAGTGATGGAACCAAAGGTAAGATGGTGGAACCATTTATTGGTTGCTCCAACAAGGCTTTCAACAAAATGTTTGACCACAACATCTTCGTGTACTGCACCAAGTATGTTGCACAAGGATACACGAGGACGCATCCCCTAGGTTTTTGCCCCCCGTACCCATCTCGGGAACGTCTTAGGGACGGGGGATGCCTGGGGGACGGCTGACAACCGTCCCCAAAACCCCGAAAATCGAGGACATACCCGATTGGAGGAAACGGCCCGGACACAGAAGGGGGACGGCCAGCCATCCAAGGGATGGATAGGGGATGCCTAGCCATCCCTCGACTGCCCCGGGGACAGCTGGCCATCCCCCTTTGCTCAACAGCAATTTAAACACAAAAAGAAAAGATAATTTTAAATTTTCTTTTTTTTATTCTTTCCTTTGTGGATCCCACGCCCTCCCAACCCTAATATGGCCACTTAAAACATCTTCTTACCTTCATTTGACCTCATTTTAACTTGCCAAAAAAAATTGCAGCCAAGAGCAAAAGTGAGAAGAGAAAGAGGAGGGTTTGAAGAAAATGTTGGAGAAGAAAAACCAACATTTGGGAAGAAAAAAGGAGAGCATTAAGGTAGCAACCAGCAAGAGAAGTGAAAGAGGTAAGTTATTCTTCCATTATCTTTCATTTTTTTCCATTTTTTTCTAAGTTAAAATGATAAAATGTATGATTTTTTGTATTTTTTTTAATTTTCAATTTGCAAAAACCAAAACAAAACAAAATGAGCAGCAGTAGTGAAGATAGTGGGCATGTTGAGAGGTGGGAAGAAACCCAATCAGTTCATAGGGGGCAGCCTCAAACAAACCCATTTGATATCCCTTCTGAAGATTTGAAAAAATATGCAAAACGCCCTTTTAATCCTAAAAAACCTCTTCTTCAACTAGCATCACATATAGACCAAGGCAAAGGGAAAAACACTGAGAGTAGTAGATTGTGGCAATGTCACATTTGCAAAGATAAATATTATGGGAGCTATACAAGAGTCTATTTTCATCTATTGGGTTTTGGAGGCCATGGGGTCAAGGGTTGTACAGATATAAAAGATTTTGAGAGGATTGAGTGTTATAGATTGCACATGGAGGCCGGAGGAAGGCCTATGGATCAGCAAATGCAAACTCAATCCGCACATTCAACCTCACCTATGCCCTCTATGCTTGGTAGTCCTAGTGTTGGTAGTGGTAGTAGTGATGCGGGTGATGTTCATATTTCCACAAGAGGGAAGAGGAAGGTTGCTACTTTTAGTGAGCAGCAAAATACAGTTGCAAGTATGTTCAATGTGCAAGCACGAGATGTGGCAGATTTTTCCATTGCCAAATTTTTCTATGCCCATGCCATCCCATTCCATGTAGCACGTTCTCCCTACTTCAAACAAATGTTTAGAGATGTGGCAGTTGTTGGTACCTCATTCGTTCCCCCTGGAGAAAATAAATTACGCACTACACTCCTTGACAAAGAATATTCTAAGGTGAGTGTGATGATGGAGGACATGAGATAGTGTTGGATTAGAACAGGCTGCTCTATAATCATGGATGGGTGGCCCGATATTAGACAACGGCCACTTATAAACATCATAGTCACATGTTCAGCTAATCCATATTTCCTTAGAGCCATTGATTGTTTTGGGAAGTGCAAGGATGCAGGATTCCAATTTAATATTTTGAAAGAGGCTATAGAGGAGGTTGGGACAGCCAATGTTGTGCAGGTGGTTTCTGATTTAGCACGTGTGTGCAAATTAGCAGGTTTGATGGTTGAGAGTGCTTACAAGCACATCTTTTGGACCCCTTGTTGTGTTCATGTGCTGAACAATGCATTGAAAGATATAGGGAAGATAGATTGGGTGCACCAAGTGGTTGTAGAGGCTAAAGACATTCAAATGTTTATTTGCAACCATCACACCTCACTTGTCCTCTTTAGGACATTTTCAAGGAAGGAATTTCTCAAGCCTGTAGCAACAAGGTATGTCAGCTACTTTATTTTGTTAGAGAGGATGCTTGAGGTACAGGAGGCTCTACAGTCAATGATGGTTAATTCAGAGTGGAATAGATGGTCCATGGCAAGCACAGCAAAAGGGAGAAGCATCAAACAAAAAATTCTTGATGATAATTGGTGGTCCAATGTGAGGTAAAAAATTGTTATTGATTGCTGATTTTATTAAAAAAATATATGATTTTATTATTTTTTGATTTTCTAAGTTCTAACTTGTTTTTTTTTCAAATTTTTGTTTGCAGATATATTTGTTCCATCATTTCACCAGCTGTGAATGTCATTAGATATGCTGATACAGACTCTCCAAGTCTTGGAGAGATTTATGAAACTTTTGACTCCATGCTTGCAAAAATGAAGAAAGCAATTTCTGATAGGGATCCTAATTCGGGATTATATGAGCAAAAAATTAGGCCCATTGTAACGCGGCGGTGGAACACTATGAACACCCCGCTTCATATGGCAGTCTTTGCTCTTAATCCCAAATGGTATGTACCTAGACCTGGTAGGATGCCTCCTTGTGATGACGATGAAGTGAAAGAAGGGTTTATGAGGGTCCTTGCAAAAATATATTCAGTTGAGGAGGCCAGTCTAGTTCGTACGCAGTTCACTGACTTTGTTAATCTTTGTGGTCCAACATTCGGCAAACCAGAGGCCAGGGTAGATAGAACTACAATAGCTCAAAGGATCCTATTGGATGGTTGTCATGGCATGGGAAGGATGCACCACAATTGAATATGCTTGCTATTTGCCTCCTTTCACAAGCAATACATTAAATTAACTATTTAACATAATTTGATTTAGATTAGTGTTGAAGTTTGAACATTTATATAATCATAATTTAAATTGAATGTCCTAATTAGTAAATTACTAATTTAGTTTTTTGTCTTGTCTCACAGGTTGCTAGTTCCTCTGCTGCAAAGAGGAATTGGTCAACATACCGCTTTATTCACTCTATCAAGAGGAATAGGCTAACCTCTAGACGGTCAAAAAAATTAGTGGTTGTGCATAGTGCTTTGCGACTCTAGGATCATCAGACTCCAGCATTACGGTGGGATGTTGATCCAGAGGACATCGCACAAATTGATGAGGAGGAGGAGAGACAAGAGGGATTGGTTGGAGTTCCATTAGATGAGTCAGTCCCTCACAGTGACAATGACTCAAACTTTGAGTCTGATTTTGATGCAATGTTGGCAAATGCCGAGTAGCGGCAGTCATCATACTTTCTATTACTATGTTTTGGACACTTGTGACTGTCATTTTGACATTTGTATTACAAACTTGTAGCTTTTTGGGCATTTCATTATTTTATATCATATGCAAATTGACTATTTGACATGAATTACGGTCAATTGTGACCTTTTCACACATCACCCCATTCAAATGGGGACCCCCTAAATTTTGCTCCTTTCTGGTCTTTTCGCTTTGGTTTAGGGTTGTTTTGCATGTCTCTCTCTCTCTCTCTGATCTTTTTGTCCTTTCGGGGATGTCCCATCATTTGACCTGGTTGAAATTTTGGCTAAGTCTGTGAAATTAGGGTTTTCATTCTTCAAGCTTATTGGAGGTCAAGTTGAGTTGGCAAATTGAAATCTAAGCTTGGCACTACAATCAGATGGCTTCAGACAAGATCCCATTAAATTTTCACTAAATTCAAACAACTTACTATTTTTAGTAAGTACTCAATTTGGGGTCTTTTTCTTAGAATTTTGGAATTCCAACTGCTCCACCACATTCAGTGCACTTCAAAGTACTCGCACGAAAAATTTGAGCAAATTCGGACAACTTTCTATTTTTGGCAGTTCTCGCTTAGAAGGCAATTTTCAGGGTTTGCATGTGTGACTTTTTAATGCATCAGGATAATCTTTCTGGGTTTTTCAAGGGCTTCGCAATGGTGTAACATGCAAGTCAAAATGATGACTTTCTATTTTTAGCAGGTACTCGCATGCAGACCAGTTTTCTGGGTTTTTCTGGGTTTTTTGAGATCTCTCGAGCAATATGACATGCAAATGCATCTGACAATTGGTTGATCACTTTTCAGGCACTTACTATTTTTAGCAGGTTCACTCCAGGCAGCTCCCCAGCACTTCAGTTTCACGAACAAAGCAACATCCAACAAGAATCAAGTCAAACAGAGGTTATTTGAGGCACATGCAAGTCAGATTAGGGTTTCCTACTTTGATGCCTAAAATAGGGGGTGAAATTCGAGAAAGTGTTAAATTGGTGTATCCCATCACGATCAGTATCCTTCAAGCAGCCTACTGGTAAAATTTGAGCGCAATCCAAGTACTTACTATTTTTAGTAAGTCATTTCAAGGCTAAAAATAGCAAGTCAATGCGAGAGTCGAGGGTAAACAAGTTAAACAAGTCATCAAAAGTGCATGGAGCAAATTTCAAGTCAAGAGGAGCTGCAGAGATCAAGTAATCAAGGGTTTACTAAAAATAGCAGGTGGGCTAAAAGTAGCAGGCGGGCATGGACGACAAGTATAAACAGGTTAATCAGGCCACGAAGATCACATCCACCAACTTCCGGTTAAAAACAGCTAAAAATCCATGAAAAATCATAAATCTCTGGAACTTGCTAAAAATAGATGGCAAGGGTTAGCTGAAGGCATTGAAAATTTTCTAAGTGGCAAATGAAAGCTCACCACCTCATATGCGCCCTTGATGGAGGAGGCTAGAGAAAAGTTGCTAAGTCACAAGAAATTTTCCTGGCCCCACCTCAAATGTGCCCATCTAAGAAGGAGTTGATGAGAATATTCTAAGTCATGAGAACTGGCAGTAGAAGACCTCAAATGCGCCCAAGGAGGAGGGTGGCATCAAGAAATTTTTCTGAGTATTCAAAAATGAAAGCTCAAGGGGTAAAATGCGCCCAAGTTGATAAGAAGGAGGAAGTGACTTAAGAAATTTCTTAAGGCATTGGGAATCAAACATCAAGGGGTCATATGCGCCCAAGCTATGAGTAGAGGTGAGAAAGTTTTTCTAAGTCACAAAAATGGAGGCTCAAGGGTGGAAATGCGCCCAAGCAAGGAGCATGACTTGAAGAAGTTGTTAAGTGAAAGAAATAGAAGTAGCCCCCTCCCAAATGCGCCCTCAAAGGTGTTGATGTTTTGCAGCGTCTGGATTATACTTCCAGCCTTGCACAACTTACAAGAAGAATGAAAAATTGAATGCAGCCTTTGGCTATTCAATTTTATATGCTTGAGACTTCGAATCATAAGAAGGCCGACCTTATGTAAATAATCAATGATCTTATTTGGGCCGACCTTACTTTGTATTTTGTAATTTAATTATTTAAAGGAAGGCCGACCTCCTTGTTGAGTTACCTCATCTTGTATAAATACAAAGTCATATTTGTCATTATAAGATATTCATAATAGAGGCAAGTTCGCAATTAGTAGAGCAGAGCAGATCCGATTTCAAGGAAGAACATATTCATTTGTATCCTGTGCATCAAGGAGAGGTGCGACTCCATTGTATTCCTTATTGGCCATTGTTGGGCCTGAGTTGTAAAGCAGATTTCTGCTCCTGTTCCTACAATATATAAGAGAGATATTTGCTGGGTTTTTCCCCTCATGTTGGAGGGTTTTCCCAGGGTACTTGGTTGTGTTCATTGTCTCATGTGTTGCATTTTATGATTGCTTTCTTTCTGCATGTCTGATCGTTTAAACAACAACATGGTATCAGAGCCAGGTTCAAGAAGAACTGATCAGATTTGTTGAAGTCAGAACATTTATCCTTGAGAATCGACAACAGTGGAGCCGCCACAGTTACATTTTATGTTGTTCCTACATTCCCGTATATGTTGGAGATGTCGTGTTCTTCATTCTGGATGGGCTTTGTAATGATTGCAGTTGTTCCTTGTGTTAGTCGGGCCTATAACATTCCATCATGATAGTTGACGAAACATCCAAATGGTGGTGACGGGAATGATTCGGGAGTTTTGGGAGTTGCTTGATTGGTTACTTGGAGTATCTATTTACATCTCTGAATGCTTGCAGGGATTTTGCTTCACGAATATATGAGTCTGAAACTATCCACGGGACCACTGGTATATTGCCGAACTTGCACATACTGTTATCTGTGGGCTGATTCTTATAGTCACGGGAGAAATTGTGGACTTATATCCGTCGATAATATTTGACTGGTAGCAGCTGTTCCTGTTGATCTCTCTATGCTGAAGGAGATTCGTGCCAGTTGGAAATTACTCTGCCAGCATGGAATATATTTTCTTAAAGGTTCGATACTCTCGTGAATATTGGAGGGAATAAGGACAATTAAGCTAGATCGTAGAGATTCCAAAAGCTCTTATATCACCCATTCCAGAATCGTGGGAGAAGAAATAATTTTTTTGGGGTCGCCGCTACATTCTTGAAGGAGCCAAATATTGAAAAGGCTTCATATTTAGAGAGATCATGGAAATTTAGAAAGGAACAACATAGTGAGTTGGGAAAGCATATGATGTCGAGAGATCTTTGGTAGCCGATGCATATTCATATATGCTATCTCTTGTTAATATCGAAGAAGAACTATTACTTCTATCGAAAGTTTTGGTGATTCGAAGAAGCCGCTACATCTTTTGGAGCTGTAGTTATCTTAATTTATTTAAGAGAATCGGGATTTTGGTAAATGCATTCTGAAGAACACCCCGTCTAGTTTAGTGGCATTTGAGAGTCGGAAAAGAATAGAGACGGAACAAGAGGCCCAATGGCATTATTTTGAATCGTCTCAGCTATTCAAGAAAACGGTGATCAAGTTAGAGATGGTGATATAGAAAAATGTATTTGGAATAATTTTAGCAAAAGCATAGACAGGAATAGCTAGTATCATCAGCCATCTTAATTTTTTATTTTAGCTGTTCTAGTATGTGTCGCCTTCCTTCAAAGAACTCGTGGCACTAAGTCAGACCCACCATATATTAGAGGACAACCTAAAGGATGACGTGGCCAGAACAAGATGGTTCAGAAGTGTTGCATATTACCAGTGCCAGTTTTGGAAATCGAGGAAAGTCTATAATTGAGGTGGTTATTACTTTAAGCCATCGTGTCTTTCATATAGTGTGTATGTTTCAAAAATTTGTCCCGGCAAACAGATATATGCTAGAAGTGTCTCAATGAAGTCATTCATCAGCTGTGCTTAAAAATAAACTGGTAATTGAATTCACAGTGTATGCCTGTAAAGAAATGTCTAGTTGGAAACCATGCCTTGGGTTCATATTGCCCATTGCTGTAGCTGACTGTTCGTAGGTTGAAGTCAAAACGAGCCAGAAGGGAGTGAAAGGAATAGTGTGGTCGAGGATGCGATCAAAGAGTCAACCGTGAATCTCTACAGAGGTGTGCATTGGAAACCACTTCTCTAAAAAGGCAAGCATTGCAGGCAATGCGCTCAAGTGACTGATGCAAGAGATTGAAGATTTAGAGGGAGCCTAGTGAATCTAAAGAAGATGGTTGTGTTTCTCTAGATGTTGTTTCAGTTGAGGCCTGCGATGATATCCTGGTTCAATAGGAAGCAGTCTTCTGTGGGATTGAGTATAGCAGAGGCTGAGTACATTACAGATTGTGTGGCAGCTCGTGGCTTCGAAAGTTCCTTGCAAGATTGGTTGAACAAGTATTGAAGCCAACTGTCATCCTTTGTGTTAATCAAAGCTTTGAGAAGCTTTCTGATTTTTCATGTGTTTCATGACAAAACTAAGCATACCACTATGTCAGAGATATGGTATTTAGTTGAGGCATATCAGCACTGATGAGTAGATGGCAGTCATTCTCATCAAGCATTTTTGGGATAATGGTTGCGTACCTTCGTGACAAGCTTGATATGGTGGAGAATGAAGTCCTTGTCGAGAGGGAGTCTCTGTATCAGTGTTCCTTTATTTAATGAGTTCTTCTTTGAGAGAAGTTCGAGGTGAAATCCCTTGATAATGCAATTCTATTGAGAGAGAGTTAAGGTGCAAGCCCTTGATAATGCAATTCTCCGTTGAGAGAGAGTTGAGGTGTAAGCCCTTGATAATGCAATTCTCTGATGAGAGAGAGTTGAGGTGTAAGCCCTTGTTTCCACCCTCTAGGAGAAGCTATGGTGGATGTCATGTGTGTGACTCCATGACAACATCACGTGAGGGAATCCGTGATGAGTTTATACCATCTATGGGAGTAGCCATAATAGTTAATATCACGTTGAGGTGATATTCTATTTTGTTTTCATTCTAATATGATGTGTCTTGTGCAGATGGAAGTTCATCCCTAGCTAAGAGGGAGTGTTGATGTTATAGCAGCTTAGGGCTGCACTTCCTTTGCAAGAGTTCCAAGTTGGTTGATATCACGATGAGGTGATATCCTATTTGTTTTCACTCCTATTGGACAATATGCAGACCGCAGGAATTAAATCTAGAAGTCTTTGATAAATCAATCTAAGCACACTTACAACCAAGTTGCTGAAATTTTAATATTTATTTGCAAACTCTTATAATCTTTCAAATACTCGGCTTCCCCAATGACTTGATAATATTCATTCCAACAAATGATCCAAAAGTAAACCCTGATTACCAGAATTTTTTTCCTGAAACCCCTTTCAACTTAAAATAAATTCTTGTTTTTCACCAATACTCTCCAAAAGTTCCAAACCCTAATTATTCTAAAGATCTCTTTATGAAAACCAACACAGGATGGCAAGAAACCGCTCTGATACCACCGTAAGAACCCTGCTAGTTCTAACCTCTGATAACTGATGCTAGGGTTTGTAATTTTTGTGTTTTGATATAATAATGCATAAATGACAATGCATAAAATGTTGGAAATAAAGACTAATCTGGAAAATGTAAAAACAATTACAAATGCTGCTAGCATATATGTTTATTCATTTATTTTTTCAAAGATTTTTACAGCCAAATGCATACCCAGAAACAATTTTCTAATCTTGAAAATATGATGAACCCTTATTCTGAATCTCGCCTGTAAATCCGATGAAGCACAATGTTGACTCCTAGATGAAGCCAATCTGAGCGGCAATCCTTCAGAAGATCTTTCACAACCTTAGGTATGCGAATCAATGAGAGTTTTCGTTCTCAATGATCAAATGCAGAAACCCTAGGTTTCCATCCTCAAGAGCCAAGCTCTCCAAAAACACAAATCCAATATGTAAAAATGATCCAATGATACCTTCATTTCTTTTTGATGGCATTTATATACTTCATAAATAAAACATCTAAACCCTAGAAAGCATCTAATTGATCCCATCTAGAAGTCTCTTTTAAATCATTTAAAATGATATTTAATATTTGTCTTTCACTATAATAAATGCTTCAATAAATGGGCGCTCGCTAAATAATATTATTTAATGTGCTTTACGTGACCTTTTGAGGATCATGGCCCCATTGGACATAAAGTGAATTTAAAACTTTATAATTGCACTTTATAATTAATTATTAATAAAGTAATCACTCTATTAATAATTAAATAACATAACTCCACAAATAATCATTATTCCTCAATTTCGTTTGAACCTGAGAGTTAACCAGTATGTTCACTGTGCATCCAACTGCCTTACTAAAAATAGTAGGGGTCCTTCTCTATCAACTAATGACCTACTATAAATAGTAAGTCCCTCAAAACTGAACCAGAGACCTCTGAATATCAATGCCTCAGAACATAAGAAGGATTTGGAGAGATGAACACTGACAACTACCACATGAAGAGCTCCATAACTCCCAAACTGAACCCTCTAATCCACCACACTAGCCTACGAGGGTCAACTGATAGGCCAATCCTTCGAACTCTGATGCTCACAAAAATGGGGACATTACAATTGTCATGCCAAATATGAGATATTGAAATACAAATAACAAAATTGAATAAATATCAAAATATAAATATAAGTAATTGCCATTTAAACATCATTATTATAATTATAATTATCAAGATAATATTATAATTATAGTACAATTATCAAGATAATATTATAATTATAGTACAATTATCATAGAACATTTAATATTATTAATTATGAATATCATAATAACCAAACTAATATTTACAAGAAACTAATATTATATGACTATGCTTTAGTTAATAAATAAACAAATCTAAATATTATTTGAAAAAAAAAAACCAATGTTGATAAATAAATAAATCTAAAGGTATCAATCCCTTTAGCGATGATCCCTAACAAAAGACATAATAGTTATTAATAAAGCAAACATGAATCCAATAAAAAACGATCCCTAGCAAAAGACATAACAATTATTAATAAAGCAAACAGTAATCAGTAAACCAATCAACACGATTGGGAAGAGGAGAGATTACCATATGCAAGGGATTCATCACTTCTAGAAAGGTGCAATTAAGGCCAAAAGACATGAAACATGAAGGGACACGTCTATGGGCAGATTGAAGCATTTATATAAGGAAGATGATTTCAAACAAGAGCAGCATCGTGGTAGGAAGAAGAGGGAAGATTGCAGATCAATCAGCACCATCTCGTAAACTGCATTATAAATTTAAATTAATAAGTTAATAACGTAATATTTAGGAATAATAATATATGTATGATATTATTGTTAATGTTATCTATTCTTATATGAATCCAATAAACAACGATCCCTAGCAAAAGACATAACAACTATTAATAAAGCAAACAATAATCAGTAAACCAATCAACACGATTGGGGAGAGGAGAGATTACCATATGCAAGGGATTCATCACTTCTAGAAAGGTGCAATTAAGGCCAAAAGACATGAAACATGAAGGGATGCGTCTATGGGCAGATTGGAGCATTTATATAAGGAAGATGATTTCAAACAAGAGCAGCATCACGGTAGGAAGAAGAGGGAAGATTGCAGATCAATCAGCACCATCTCGTAAACTGCATTATAAATTTAAATTAATAATGTAATATTTAGGAATAATAATATATGTATGATATTATTGTTAATGTTATATATTCTTATGGATATTATTTAGGAATAATAATATATATATGATATTATTTATTCTTGTTGATATCATTTACTATTATTGATGTTATTTAGGAACATTAATTTCTGCATAATATTATTTATTCTTATTGATAATATGCTTATAAATATATTCAATTGTATTATGATTTATGAATATATATTGTGAATCATATATACATTATAGGTGACTGGCTAATACAATGTATATATGTGTGTGTGTGTGTGTGTGAATAAGTAAATATATACATAAATAATATGTATGTACAGAAGTAATTATTGTAAGTCTAGAAATTACTTAATAATAATTAGGGATATATGTGTATATGTTTAGATATGTGAATTATATATGATTATGCAATAATGATGCTTGCAGCAATTATTGAGCCTTATAAATAGTTATGATGCTTAATATAATTACGGATAATAGATTCTTATCTGTTGAGTTACACTAACGATATCTTTGATGCAAAGAAACAAGAACAGTTGCATCTTAGGAAGATACATCATTGCATCAAAGAAAGAAGACGGATCAGGCTCAAGGAAATAAGTCTGGAAGAAGTCCAGTTAGTTTCAACGATCGGGGGATAAGTGAATGAATAGAGTGATTAAATGACACGCTGCAATCAATAGATATATATGTCTATATATTGAGTTCATCTCTACAACGTAAGTGAATTTCACATATAGAAATAAATGGATGTTATTTGTCTAGCCACAATAATATTTCTTATAGCAATTATTGTGTCTCAGTGAGCTTTTATGACTTTACCTTGAAGAATAGACTTCGGGCCAAACAATTCCCTTTTGCTAGCACTGAACAAGGATAGGGAGTTTGTAGGGGGAAAGGCTGGTAAATCGATCCATTGAGGATGGTCCCAAGACGGGTGGAACACCTTGAGGAAGTCCAATTTGAGATCGTTCACACGCCCTTTGCACAGTCAATCTACCATCCAAAAAGAGGTTAGGAAAGAGGAAACAAGGCGAAGATCTATTCCAATCAAGAGTAGTAAGTCATATCTGAGCATGTTAATTTATGCCTTTGATGATAATGCATTTAATTGTCTTATTCTTAAAATATGCAATCTGAAATGAACTAATCATGAAAAAGAAATTATGTGCTTTATTGATAGTGTCTGATGTATACAGGTCTTCAAGGTAATTTACATTAATAAAATGATGTATTGATAAAATAAATTATATGTCCTAACTTGTGCTTTTATATTTTTGGATAAGTCTAACAAGGGGACATTACACATATGAAAAAGTTATGTTGTTTTGAAAATTTAGATTGGTTTTAGACAAGACACCCCTTTCCAATGCAATTTCAACAAATTCTCCTAATTTTCAAGGATTAAAATTTATTAGGTAGATAAATTGAACCCCTAAGCATTTGTACTCATCGGAATCATGGATGAATCAAGTTTCCAAAAAAAGCAAGTTTTAGAGACAAATTCAACCTAATTACCAAGATATGACAGTAAACATAGAAAAAGGTATTGGTTTTTATGTTTTTAGATGGTTAATTCAAAACTCCCAAATTTAAACAAAATAAAAGGAGGCAAATTATGTACTTTAGACCTCTTGGAAATGAAAGGGCTAGCAAAATAACAATGTCCAACTACCCTATGACTCTAACAAAGATATATTATCCTAAATTTTAGTTAAACTAAACAAAAAATGGCAATTTAGTCAAAGTACTGACGAAAAACTGAATATGATGAACTTATCTTGCTTCCAACAAGTTGTCACAATCTTCTCTTGCTTCCAAAAGGTTGTGGCAATCTCTACTTGCTTCTAACAAGTTGTAATAATTAAAAAAATGCCTTGTATCAACAAAAACTGCAGGATTTTCAAAATACCTAGTGCTTATGTCCTAATGCTAAATAACATTGCATAAATCACACAATAATGAAAACTTCAAAATGCAGAAATATACACTAATAATTACACCTTGAAAAAAAAAATTCATTTCTTCGAAAAAATTACAAGGAAACCTCCTCAACTGATACAACTCATAGTGTAACAACCCCGGTGTTCTACTCAATAAAATTCCAAAGATTCCACGTTAAGTGAATATTCTATGATGCCATGACATAGCAATAAAAAAAATTATTTCCATAATGTAAATTACATGCACATTTGAGATAACACTATTTCCAAACTTCCATTGCATTCCATTGTAATTTCACAAATCCTTCCATAACAAAGATATCATATTGAATGAACTCAAGTTTAACATTCATGATTACATCCTTCCATATAAATGAGTGCATGATACATACATAGCTCTTCTAAGCTTTATCTGGAAATAGATATACAAACTGATCCCGATGCCACTGCAATGGTGCATACCTTCTGGATGTCCTTGCTCTCTGGTGCATACACTCCAGTTGTCCCCAATGCCGACGCAAACATCTGCAAACCTCGGCCGCCAACTGATGAGGAGAAGCATCACTCAAGAGCTTTCCTGCCAACCACGGACTCAAATGCAATCCCCCGCACATCTGTCACATATGACAAGATGGCCCTACCCTTCAACGAAGAGATTGATTAGTAAACCCCATAACAAATGCCTATCTGAGCTTAGTGTTGTGTCCTACAAACCATAACCTAATCATACGTTTGTTTCCCCTACATGTATGAAAATCCTGAACTAGAATGCATAAAAGGAACACAATGAACTGACAGTGTAAACAATAGCTACTTACACTACTTTGGCCAAAGTATTCTCTCCCAGTACTTCGAGTGGCAGTCTTCCTATTCACATACACTTCTACAGCTTGGTTTGGATTATGACCATTCATATACTATGCTTAGGTAATTTCCTTCCATAGGTAATCCCTAACCCCAAAAATAACCTATTCCTCTTTTCCCAAAACACTATGGAATCTCCATCAATAAGCCTAAACACTAGTTACCTCTTCAATGGATATTCCCATCCTAGGTATAACATGAGCTTTTCTAGTCTACAAATTAACCTTGCATAGACAAGCTATTCACTTCAAAAGTCTACCTAGTCCCAAGTATTATTTATAATCTAGAGTATAGCTACATAAGCTTCATCTAATCATAGATTAAATAATTGACTCCATTCAGTAATATATCACACTAATAAGTGATACTCATTAAGAGAGTAATCTCATCAATGAATGACCTCAATCGAAGAATAATCATATCAATAGATGATTCCATTCAAGAGTGTAATCTCCTTAGTAAAAAGGGCTATCAATAGATGGTTTGTCCTTTCCCCTATCCCCTCTTTCTCGCTTGGTTCCTCCCTTCCATCCCCTCCTCTTTGTCTTCCTTCCCTTTCCTTCTCTTTGTCCCCCCTTTCCTGCCTCCTATCTTTGAGCTCTTTCTTCTCCTTGTTCCTTTGGTTCTTTCTTGTTTGTTCTTCGTGGTTTTTGCTCCTCTTCCCTTCTTTAGGTTTTTCCTTTCCTTCCCTTTCTTTCCTTGCATCCTCATTCCCATTCTTTCCTTGCGTCCTCGTTCCCATTCTTTCCTTTCTTCTCCTTCGCTCCTTGATTTTTTGTGTTCTTTTTTCATATATTTATCCCCCTTTTTCATTCTTGGTTGTGTTCATTTATTTCCTTTGTTTTATTCCCCTTCCTTTTTTCTTATTTCCTTCCTTGCCTCATTTATCTTTTTGGTTTTGTATTTTTCTTGTTTTGCTTTTTTGTCTTTTCTCCTTTTCGTTTTCTTAATTCATCTCTTTATTTTCATGTTTGTTTTCTTGTATTTGGTTTCATTTTTTATTTTTTTTATCGGTAATCGCTTTTGACTGGAGCTTTGAATCAGTGGGATCACAATGGGGACCCCATCCTCGAATACATGCTAAGGTATTGACACCTCCTCGATTTGCCTCTTGCAGTTGTCTCCTTCATTCTTCCTTCCGCCCATCACCTTTTTCCATCCTCCATCACCCCTCCAATTGCTCCTTCCTCCTCGAGCCGCCCTTCCTCCATCTCTCTGCTTCCTCTACGGGCCTCTCTTTTTTTCTCCGTCACCCCTCCTTCCTCCTCCTTGTCCCCATCTCCTCTAGCCTCCCTTTCTTTGTCGCCCCTCCTTCGTTCTCCTTCCCGTCACCTCGGGCCTCCCTTTCTCCTTCTCCTTCTGACACCCCTTTCTTCCTCCTGTCCTATCATCTTCTCTACTTCCTCCATTACGTCTTTCGTCCATCCTCCACTTCTTCCTCGGACCACGGGCCACCCTTTCTTTCCTTCGCTTCACCTACCTCCCTCTGACTCCTTGCTATGCACATCCTTATCTCCTCCGTACCCGCAACCTCACTCGTAGCCACATCTCCTTCTATCGTTCCTCACCCGCAGTCATCTTCAGCCTCCCTCGGGGCCCACGCTGCACTTGACCGCTCTGCAGCCTCTGCCCAGCAACCAACGACCTGTGACCTAGTCTTTTGTACCTGCACTCCCATCCAGCACGCCTACTTCTCTCCACCTTCGTTGTCGGACGATCAACTCCACTGTCAGTGGTCCCACCATATGATTCTTGGCCTGCCTTTTTCTCCCACAACCTTCCTTACCATCAAATGCCTCACGGTGAAACTCAAACACCTAACCACCGTTTCAGCCTCCCACAACAGTCTTGTTCTTTAGTTCTTTTTCCTTGTTTGTTCTTTTCTTTAGGTCAATTTATATTTTTTAGTTTTTTTTATTAGTGTTTGGTGTTATATATGTGTGTGTGTGTGTGTGTGTGTGTGTGTATCTTATATACAAAATAAATAAATAAATAAATATATATATATATATATATATATATATATATATATATATATATATATATATATATAGTTCTTTATTTCTTGTTTGTTCTTTTCTTTAGGTTGATTTTTTTATTTTTAGTTGTTATAGATTAGTGGTATATATATATATATATGTATATTATTCTCGCTTTTTATTTTATTTTTATTTTTATTTTTATTTTATTTAACTCTTTTGTGTCTATTATTGGTTTTTATCCCCCCCTTTTTTCTCTTTTCTTATTTTCTAGTGTTTCTTGAGTTTTCCTTCCTTTTATTCTTTTTGCATTTCCTTGTTGGTTTGATTTATATTTTTTTGTTTTGTGTGTGTGTGTGTATATATATATATATATATTTTGTTTTGTGTGTGTATATATATATGTGTATATATATATATATATATATATATATATTTTGTAGTTTTTTCTTATGAAGTGGTTTCTTGAGTTTATTTTTGGCTCTTTTTGTTTTCCTTATTTTTAGGATTTTATGTCCTTTTCTAGTTTGATTTATAATGCTTGTATTTATTTACTTTCATTAAATTGGTTTTATCCTAAATTTGGCTCCTTCTTGTTACTCCCCTTGTTTTGTTTTCCAATTTCTTTGGTCAAGTTGACCCTCCCCTTCTCTTTGACTCTTGTGCCATCCCCTCCCCCCCTCCTCTCTCCTTTTTATTCCTTCAGCAGCTTTCATTTCATCCTTATGCTCTCTTCTATCCTGATGATGAATCACAAAGTGTGATTTGAAACGTTGATGCAAAAATTCTAACACAATCTAATCCAGAAACTTGCTGCAATAATTTTCATGGATTGTGGAAATCTGTTATCACTAAGCAAGAGACTTATTCAATTGTGCTCATGTTAAAATGATGACAGTCGAATTGCATCAAAGATGGACTTCTACAGCAAATAGAACTTCACATTCTGGCGCCAAGTATGCAACCATTCTCCTTATTGTTTGGGCGCTGCTTCACCCTTTGAAATAGTCTTCATTCTACAGGCAACACTCATTCTATGTCAACTTGATCACAACTTTATTGAGCAACACAACAGAAATGAGTCACTTTTTAAAGATGGTGTATTTATTTGGTGCTTTGACCAATTCACATCTTGCTGTACGCATTTTCTATTCTCATGCATTTAACTTTATTTTGCAATTGGTATCAATTTCATCGCTTTATATAAAAGCATTCATTGTTGAGTAATTTGTTGTTTAATAATTCTAAAATGCATTTCCATAGTATTGACTATGGTTCACTATCCATATTGACCATTAGTTGTTGCGCATTACTTGCTCATGGATCGACCATTATCCTATGTCAACATAAGTATTATTCAGCCTCAAAAGCTTTTTATATCTATGCGCAGCAGGCTCACTCAATACATGCTATTGAACTCAACACAACACGTTTCAATATCACTTTATAAGTGATTTGTATGTTTAAAAGACCTCATGCTAAGGTTGTACCCTATGTTTTCAATAAGTTGGTTTTTATTAAGCCATACTCTTCTATATGGCTGCGCCTTCATTTATAAAGCATCCTCTATATATATTTGTTAATATATATACATTTGCTATAATATTACAACAATATATATATATATATATATATATATATTATCATATATACATATATGGGTATAGATATCATGATACACATTTATATATATATATGTGTGTGTCACGAATAGCCTAAATGCTATCACATATATATATATATCAATTCATATGACAGTAAACATACATCATTCGATATCACAAATGCATACATCCCAATTATCATTTCCATTGAACAATATGTGTGTATATATTTACACATACACATATATATATAATATATATATACACTTCTCTAATAAGCATTAACGCTTTTGTACGTATATATATATATTCTATGGCAATATGATAGTCAAATGATCCATTCGATATTCGGATGATTATGACCACGTGATTATATTCACAATAACATCATATTAATATCTATGTACATATATGCATATTTATACATATGTTGACATACTAGTATGGACATCCCATTATATCTGTCATATGCATATATCGACATGTGCATATATATGCATATAGGCATATATCTCGCATACTCATTCAACCATACAATCAAGCATAGTAACATTGGGAAGAACTCATAAGCTCTAAACATATAAACATCATTTGTCATGTCCCCGAAATAGCAAAACCATAAAGACCAAGTGTTAAAATACAAATAAATTAATAAATAAAATAAATAGTAATATTAATATTAAATATAAAATAAATGTGTATCATATCAATATAAAAATATATAAATATGAAATAATAAATATAATAATAATATATAGGCAAATTATTGTTATTACATTCTAGTATTAAATAACTTAATATCAAAAATAATAATAAGATATTAGCAAATTGGTTTTATTATTATACTTTAATGTTAAAATATGTTGAATAAAACATCAACATAAAATAATAAAATAAGCATAGTTGGCTCACTCGCCAAAAACTCAACTCGCGAGTTTTTTTCGCAAACGAGTTTTTACGAGTTTTACTCGCAGAAAGTACATACTGTACTTTCTCGAAAAACTCGGCGAGTTTTTAAAAACAACCCGCTCGACCTATGTGTTAAGCCCGCGGCCGGCAAAATGATCATTTCATTTTGTTTTTTCATCTCTTCTTCACTCTTGGCAAAGCAAAAACTTAGTCCACAGCATTTTGCACCATTCTTCAGTGATTTTGCATCGAGGAGACGAGATTTGAAGGGAATTTTCATCGGATTTCGAAGGCAAATTGGATTTCCAGGTAGGTTTTCTAAATTTTCTTGTTCTTTCCTTTTTCTTTTTTTTTGTTGATTGTATGTTTAAAAAACATCATGAATGAACTATAAAACAGATTCAAATACATTTATATGTTTAAAAGAAGATTTAGATTCATCAAAACAAGAATTTGTGACATTTTTTTCTGATTTTTTTACATATTTTGCTGATTTTTTCATTTTTTTCAAATTTTCATCAAACCCTCGTTACTTTTTTTAATTTTGATTCTTCTTGTTTGTTGAAAACTTGAAAATATGTTTAAATTTATATATTAGCTTAATTTGTTACTAATTTAAAGTAGTTTTCTGATTTTTACATTTTTTTGTAAACCTAGTTTATTATTTTCTTTTTTTAATCCATTTTATTTGATGAAAATGTTTAGAGTTTAGAGTTTAGAATCTTAAATTAGTTTACTGTTTAGAATCTTAGATTAGTTTAGAATCTATTTTGAAATTTTCAATTTTGATTTAATCTAATTTAGCTTGTTTTTAAAATTTCTATCAAAAAACTAACAAGTTGTGCTTTCACTTTGTGTGTGTACTGTGTAGGTAACAGGTTAATTGATCATGGCTTTTTAATCCGCTTCTACCCCTACCTCAGCCCCATCCGTGCATGGGAGTGGGGAATATGTAGGCACTCGTCCAAAAGAAGCTAGAGATCTCGCTTGGAGATATGCATATGAAGGACCAGAACCTGGATCAGTGTATTGCATTAGATGTAAAGAAATTTACCGTGGAGGCATCAATCGCCTCAAATACCACCTTGCAGGCATCCCTAGACGTGATGCTAAGGCTTGCATAAACACCAATGAGGAAATCAAAAGACAAATGAATGCAATACTTTCCACTGCAGAAGAAAAAAAAATGCAAAAAGCGAAGGCAAAAATAGCAATGCAAGCTGCCATAGCTTCTTCTCAAGGTGTTGCAAGTGCAGTCAACCTTGACTCACTGTCAGATGATGATGATGATGTAGTAGCCGACATAGTGGGCTCTCTTCGTGGTCCACGTGTGCGAAGGCAACCCACCACCACCACCATGCCTTCATCTTCCTCTACTAGAGTACCAGGGGCAAGATCAACATAGACACCTACAGCCACGGGTTCACGCATTGGTGATTTTTTTGTGCCTAGAAACACACCTGATGCACAACCTTCTTTAGAGGCAACTGGGTGGAACAAGGAGGTGCGTGAGCATGCAGATGTTGCTTGTGCCGATTTTTGGTACTTCAACAACATCCCTTTCAATGTGGCAAGCTCACCTTACTCGGACAATTTGGTGACCGCATTGACAATTGCAGGGAAAGGCTACAAGGCGCCTTCGCGCAAAGAATTGAGTGGAAGGTTAGAAATTAGTTTATGTTCTTTAATTTAATTTTATGTTTCTTAAGTTTAATTTATGATTAATTTAAGTTATTTTTTTGTTTACAAATTAAAATTGTGTACTTAATTTCACTTTGTACTTGTAGGTTGCTTTCTAATGCTACTGAAAGGGCAAAGGCAGTGATACAAGAACAAAGAGAAGAATGGCAACAATATGGCTGCACTATTCTTTCTGATGGGTGGACGGATGGAAAAAACCGTACCATCATAAATTTTTTGGTTTCTTGCAAAAATGAGGTGGTGTTCTTGAAATCCGTAGATGCCTCTAGCATAGTAAAAAATGCAAAAAATTTGGCTAAAATGTTGGAGCAAGTGTGCATGAAAGTTGGGCTTGAAAATGTCGTGCAAATCATAACTGACAATGCAACGGCATATGTGGCAGCAAGAAGAATCCTCCAAGATAGACACCACACAATTTTTTGGACACCATGTGTTGCCCATGTCCTTGACCTTCTTTTGGAGGACATAGGCAAATTAGATTGGGTCACACCGATTGTAGAGGATGGAAGGAGGATCACTAAATACATCTACAATCACCCTTGGGTTCTTAGCTTGATGAGGGAGCACACCAACGGGAGAGACTTGGTGAGACCTGGTGTGACAAGGTTTGCAACGGTTTTCTTAACGTTGCAAAGCATTCTTGGCACATTGACGGCTTTGAAACAAATGTTTGTGAGTCAACCATGGATAGACTCACCTTATTCAAAGAAGCCGAAAGGAGAAAGAGTTGCAAGCATTGTCTTCGAGCCCCTCTTTGCACAAAGAGCAACAGAGATTGTGAAGGTAACTTCAAAACTTTGAGTTTGAATCTAAATTCAAATTGAACATTTTTCTTAAAGTTAATGTCTTTCATTGTAAATTTGTAAATTACTAAATTGTAACTCTAATATTTTTTTGCATTTTTAAATTTATATTGTAGGTGTCAGAGCCCTTGGTTAGAGTGCTCCGTTTGGTGGATGGGGATCAAACCCCAATGGGTTATCTTTATGAGGCCATGGATAGGGCCAAGGAGGGATAAGGGGGACCACCTCAAGTTTGATCCCATTTGGGAGATTATTGACAGGAGGTGGAACAACAACTCCACCAACCTATCCATGCAACAGGGTACTTCTTGAACCCCCGTTTCATCCATTCAGGCACCTATACAGATCCTACTGGAGAGGTTATGGAGGGCCTCACTACTTGCATTCAACAGATGGCACCCACACCTGACAAGGCAAACTGCATTGTTAATGAATTGCAAAGTTACAGGGAAAAAAGGGGTGCACTCTTCTCTTCAGACTTGGCAAAGAGAGCAGTATCTAGGCTGCCACCAGGTATAAAATTTGAAATTTACAAGTTACAAAAATGAAAAATTGATAATTACAAATTTACAAGTTACAACTTACAAGTTACAAGTTACAATTTTCTAACTCTTTCTTCTTTTTTTTGTAGATGTTTGGTGGACACATTGGGGTGGAAAAACCCCACATCTTCAAAATTTTGCCCTCCATGTTTTGAGCCAGCCTTGTAGTTCGTCCAATTGTGAGCGCAATTAGAGTTTGTTTGAGGCCATTCACACAAAGAAGAGGAACAAACTCGCTCAAAAACACCTCAATGACCTTGTCTATGTGCAATATAATCTTCGATTGCGCATAAAAAAGGTAGAGGAGATATCATATGATGATCCAATTGATTTGGAGGAGATAGATCCATACAGTGATTGGACAGGGTGAGGGGAGCAACCTCCATCGTTTACCAAGGATGAGATTTATGATTTAGAGCGATAGCCAATGGAGGAGGGTGGATTTACATTCTCATTGGATGACCTTGAGGATGATCCTGAGGAGGAGTCATTGCCAGTGCCACCACCACCAACTGCAGGAGGATCTACATCTAGGATGGAGGTTGAGGAGCCACAGGCACAGCAAGAGCGGAGTCCTTTGATTACACCCTCTTCCGGTCCCATACTGAGATCTAGACATGGGAAGAGGAAGATGTGATTCATGTGAATTTGTAAAAACTGAAATATATTAATGTTTATGTAGTATTTACTTTCAGTTTTACAAAAACAATTTGCTATTTTCATTTTGTTTCAGACTATTATCATATCAGCATATTGAGCATTCCACATGAGGATGCCATTTTGTATCCAATTTCTTTCAAATCAATCAAATATAGCTTGTTTCTTATATGTACTCATTTATTGACTCATCGGATGCATCTTATCTTTGAATTTTGCAAAAAAAATGCGTTTTTAGTGAAGTTTAAGCAATTTTTTAAGTTCCCGAGTTTTTTGCCGAGTTTTTCAGGCTTGCCGAGTACTTGCAAATGCCGAGTTTTCCAACTATGAAAATAAGTATAAATCTGAAATATCATAATTATTAGTAATAATATATTATTTTTAAAAATAGATATTATTGTGATAATAAGTCTTTAAAGGCAACAATTCAATCTAACAAAGGGATATATTTTATGAAAAGTCACCTCTTTCACCAAACAATACATTGCCCCATGAGTCGCCTACTTTGAATGGTATAAATCGAAGGAAGGAAAATAAGGAAGAGTGAAAAACATGGAGAAATAGAACAGCAACGACAATGATTGTTATACATTGGAATATAGAGTCATTTAATATATATATATATATATATATATATATTATTTAATAGGCATACAAGTATATATAGATAAATTTTATAATGAATAACAAATATATATGAGTAAGGAAAGAATAATTATATAAACATATATATATATATATATATATATGAAGTATATATATATACATACACGATTATGCAATAATGATACTTACAAGTAATGATGATTCTTTAATGTAAACATAAGTAGATTATGTATATTTATGAGTTGTCCTCATCCTATGATGAATTCAGTATAAAGTTGAAGGAGGCGAGTAAGGAAACATGGAGAGATATAGCAACTCAGGTGATGTACTCACTTAGCAATAATATTTAACATATTTTGAATATAAGAAATTGATATTGCTAATCTGATTATTGATATAATGTTTTCTTTAATCTTATCATAATGAGAATTATTCTAGGAAATGATGAACTTAAAGAACCATTGATAAATGAAGATATATTTGATTATAGGCATGAAATAAATCTTGGATGAATGCAAATATAGCTGATCATGTAAAGATTGTCTTCTTTGTGCTTGTAACCCTATCAGGAAGGGTGAACCATGGTTTAAGTAGATTGTCTAAAAACTCCACTTTCAACCCCTTAAGCCCTAGACAAGGGATTGGGCCCTGCAGCCCCTTAGGCCCTTGACTAGGGATTGGGTTATAGAAGGTTGGGGGTCCCACCTAGGCTTCTGCCCCTTAGGCCCTAGACAAGGGATTGGGCCTTGCATCCCCTTAGACCCTTGACTAGGGATTGGGCAAATAGGAGGTGGTAGACCTTAGGCTACTTAAGGATTCCATGATTTCCTCTCCCCCTGATAGGATGAGTGTCTTCGAGGTGTTGCCATAAGTCGAGTATGCAGGTACTAAGCCACTAAGCAAGAGGGATTGCGATGGACAACCTCTTGAGTTTTATTTGAAGGCTTCAAGGCGGATCCACCCATGGCACTCCTCTTGCTTGTTAAATTGCATTTATGATTATGCTTATATTTTGGATATCTAGATATTAATGCTAAAAAATATATGTGTGTGTGGAAATGTTGTTAACATGGTGAATGCAGATTTCAAATCAAGATTACTTAATTAAAAAGAACATTCATTTGGAAAGAAGAAACCCTAAACCTAATCAACAAGCAAATTCTAGGGCAAACAAATAGATTTTAGCGCAAGTTCGGGTAAGGGACATTACAGTGGTATCAGAGCATCTTTCCTGCCATCCTGTGCGTGCTTGAGCTACTTGTTTGCCTACTTGAGCTAGTTGCCTACTTGTTTGAGCTGGTTGCTTGTGTGCTTGAGTTGGTTGCCTACTCACTTGAGTTAGTTGCTTGCATGCTTGAGCTACTTTCTTGTGTGCTTGAGCTACCTGCTTGTCTACTTGAGTTGGTTGCTTGTGTGCTTGAGCTATTTGCTTGTCTACTTGAGTTGGTTGCTTGTATGCTTGAGTTACTTGCTTGTGTGCTTGAACTACCTGCTTGCTTGAGCTACCTGTTTGCCTAGTTGAGCTACTTGGGTGTTTGCTTTAATTTTTGATTCATGTGGTTTTAAGTTGTACTAAGTCACAAACTCTAACTCGTTGCTTTTGAGAGTTATGGAGAAATAGTAGAACTTAAGAATAATAGTCAATATATTGTCCTCATAACCAGAGTAATGCAAACACATCATACTAAGGATGACTTACCAATTCCCAACACTATGACTTGACTCAACCATTCTATTGTGAGTGGGTGTAAGCTTAGATAGGTATCATTAAGGGTTATCCAACCAAGTTCTTCTCCTGAGTGATACTTCCCCTCCACCTGGAGGAATGAACATGTACCTACATCCAACTAACACATTCCCACGGTAGTCAGTTGTTCATAATAAATCCATTTGCATCTTACCTTTAGCATATTCATATAGCAATCAATGTAAACATATTTACTCTTTCAAAGCCATATTAAGTATTTATCAATACTTTCACATAATACCTATTTCAGTATTCCATTTTTTTAGCAAGCATATCAATCTCATGATTGCATTTACCATACTATTTACCCATGAAGGTAAAAGTAAATCAGTAATAACAAGAAGGGGTGTGACATAGCTGCACGAAAAATCAACAATATGAACTATGTTTTTACATATAATTTTTCAATCCTAAAAACTTAGTCTTTTGTTCCTTCGAAATACAATCTATATATCAAACTTCTATTTTGCTCCTATGTTTATGCTAATTCAGCTAAAAATCTAATCTTCCAAAAATCAACTTCAATTACAAAAGTATCCTTATCACTTATTAAGATGAGTTGGAAGATAGGTCTATATCACTAATGAATAATTACATTTTAGACTTATTTAGCTAAATAAACGACTTTCACTTTAGTCCTTCAAAGAGAAATGCAAAATAGACTAACTTGAACCACTTGAACTTTTCCCTACACGTTTATTCTAAACCTGAAATGACCTCTGCCAATTGTACTACGTTTTCTGCTTTGAATTTCCCTAGTCTTGGATGTGTTTCTGATATTTTGTGGTTTATTTGTTTGTTTGCAATGCCATAATCATGAAAGAAATGCATAGAACAAGTAAACAATTCTCATAATAGGAAAGATACAAGTTTATCTCCCAACTAAAGCCATTATTCTCATTCAGTCTTTTCAGATTACATGCTTACATAAAGTGTTGATTAAGGCGGCCTCATATATATATATATATATATATATATATATTATTTCTTATTTAGATTGAAAAATACAAGCACGGATCCGCACCTATTATGTTTCTGTTGGAGTGATGCAGTCCAATCTTTTGTTGAATGAGAGGCTGCCTCAAACCCTCACCTCCTTCTAAAATCTGTAACCCTTCTAATAACTGGGCCCCATTCAATACCTGTCGTGCTATAACAATTGGAGAGCTAGCTGCAATTCTGAATAAACACCCTCTTATAATAATTCCCAGACCTGTATGCTAGGTGCCTCTTTTTGTTAGTTTTATAAGATCAGATGAAAAGTACAGAAATTTAATTCAAAATTAACTCACAACACAACAAATACCCTGGGAAAACCCTCCAACCTGAGGGAGAAAAACCCAGCCAATATATCTCTTATATATTGATTTGAATAAGAGTAGAAATCTGCTTACAACTCAGGCACAATACAATGCCTAATCAATACAAAGAATAATAGCACCTCTCCTAGATGCAAAGATACAAATGACTATGTTTCTCCTTAACTTGACCTGCTGCTACAAAATGAAGATCTGCTGCTATAGGAAACTGATCTATGTAATGGTGTGAACTCCTTCTCTAGATGCAAATAAACTTGATGATAAATGAAGTGTTTTCATCATCTATTTATAGCCACGCCAATGAAGGGATGTGTCTTTACAAATCAAGAGGTCGGCCTCTTTAGAGAAAGACGACTTTTGTTGGGGGCGCGAATTCCAAGAGAAGGTCGACCCTTCAATAAAATGCATATCTTTATTAATCGAGTCTCTTGAATGAGTCGGCTCCAATAATTAAATATTAATTATTAAATAGTAATCATATAAATGATGATTGATGAGGCGCCTCCTCATAAATAATCGCAATTGAATAAATTAAATAGCCAACAGGATACAATTTAATTTATTTCTTCTTCTAGGAAGTAATTCGATATAGCTATATACATCAACACTTTTAACTTTGTTGTGGCTGCTAATCTTCAGGGCTTCCCTTCTTCATGGCTGCGATTTCTGAGCTAACCAGACGCCTCCCTTCTAACTCTGAAATTTGCAATGTTTGGTGCAATATCTCAGTGATATGAGATTTCCGTCCCAATCACCTCAACCAGGGGTTTCATCTTGGGAATTCCTTCTTCAAGAACAGCTGAGAGATAAAAATACCAAACATATGATTTCCCGAATACATCACAAAAACCTCCTCCAGCCTTTATCCCCTTCGATGCTAAAACTTAACCTTCTAAAAAAACCATTGATGCCTATAAAGAAAAATCTGATTTTTCACTTGAATAGTTCATCCTTGCAAAAGATTGGTCTTGGCATTTAATTTTTAACTTAGGCTTTTAATGTATCGACCCCCCAAGAGGTGGCGCCTAGGAATGAATAAGTCTTCACTTAAAATGGCCCCCATCATTATTCAAAACGAATAATTAAATAAAATCAACTGACTTTAGCTTTTTGGCTCCAATTTAATTATTCTTATTATTCCCGTAATGTCCATTTAATTTCTAACCTCTGGGAATTAAAAAAGGTTAGAAAAATTCTTCATAAAATATTATTACACAAAGAGGGACATTACAGTATGCGGAAGTTCCTATCCGAGCTAAAAACTCGACAAAAATACCTTCAAAAAATGCCTTTAATAGTGCCTTGTAACAACAAAAAATGTCTTAAATAGTTCTTTCTTACAGAAAAAATGTCTTCAAGCACCTTTTGGACATGATTTTCAGAGAAATGGAGGAATAATAAAAATGAAAAAATAACTTGCTTTCTCCTTCAAGTAAAGTTCTTCAGCCTACTCTGATACCAATGTCAAGCCCAAGTATGTAATGCAAGAAAATATTGACAAATGAATGGGACATGGACAACCAAAAAAATACTCGATGAAAGCTTCACCATTCATCTATTCATTGCATACACAAAATAAGATACAATGTGCGTATTTAACGATATGAAAATGATTGTTCAATTTATCATCTAGACGACTACTCAGCTTCTAATGTAACTAGGAAATATTAAATATTAAATATTATCTTACTACTCCAAGGATTATGTTAATTGTTGTTACACTTTCTTCATTTCATGGGAGACATTTTTGAGCTTCAAGAACACCATTATGCTGCTACAATTCACTAAAAATTTTATCAATGTTTGATTCCTCACAATCTGTCCATCTATTTGACAAAAAACTACAGCCCTTTTTGCACTAATTTTTTTATCTTCTATTATCACCTATGTACTTTTGATGACTTCCTCTAGCAAGGGCCCACTGGAATCATGAGGAGTTTGTGCCTTAAACACTGAACCAGCAACAGTCAATGCACTCACCAATGCCTACCAATATGGGCTTTTGGCCACATTGAACGTTATGTTGTTATAACATCAAAATTTAGCAACAGCAATCATTGCTTCACGGTGCTTCTTTTGGTTCCAAGCAATACCTTCAACCAAAGATTGTGAATCTGGAAAATTGAAAGGAAAAAATAAGTCTGATGAATTAAATCAGACTGAACTCCTCTTCAATGGATCAATGATGAATTTTGTGGGCCAATAGAAGAGTCTCTATCTGAATTAAGGGGGAATTAATGATGGTCATTTGTTTTCCCTGTCTTCTTCTTTTCTATACTTTTCTCCTCACAGCTGCAATGTAAGTTATTCACCCCTAGTATCACTTCTTCCTCCACTCGATCACAAAAGTTCAAGTCTCAGCCAAAGATTCGTGCAAGGTGGTATTTGGCATGCCCACTCTCAAATTAAACCAGCAATAATTGCAGGTTGATGCACCCATGATTGCACCACATGCACCATGCTTCCAAGTGAGGTCCTTGCTACCTTGTATTGATCACACATTGTAAAGAATGAAAAAATACTGAAAAAAAAGCAATACAGAATTAGGAATAACAAGAAAAAATGGAATAGAAAAAGACTAAAAGTTGGGAAAATGCCACTAAAATCAAACTCCAACTATTAACAATTCCTTCCAATCCAATGATCATCACTTCACGACAGCTGAGAAACAATGACAAATTGTAAACTTGTGTTTGCTTGCTGAAAAAAGTAGTAGATGTGACAAAAAAGACAAAACACGGGCATTTAGGGTCCATGGCTACATGTTTTTTGCAGTCATAGTAAGTCTGCAGTACAGACTCAGCAAGTAAGACTGCTGGAAAACTCGCCAAGGTTTAGGAGGAAACTCAGCTCAAACCATAAGCGAGTTACTTCAGTCTTAAATGCTCATGAGTACTCATCAAGTTTTATTCTATGGTAACATCCAGTCAGCAGTAATGGCCCATATTCTCTGTGCAAATGGACATGGTATGAAGAGATGCACTTTTGTTTCAAAATTTCCAAAACATGCAATGTAGCATAAGGATCAGTGTCATCCTTTGTAGTGGATTAGTTGTAATCCATCTTGAAACTCTGATCTTTAGTCCATATCTTTGCATTCCATTCAGCATTTCAAGGGACGTCATCCCGGGGGGAGTAGGTGACATCTCAAAGACTAGAAAACTTGCAAGGGACGTCCCTTTTTTCCCTGACCAGACAACCTGCTTCAAAAATAATAGTAAGAACCCCTAAAAAGCTAAAAGGGGAAGGATTGTCATTGCAAATAAGCACATTGTAATTTTATTTAAATTCAGCTGCTTTTAGTTTATGTTTTTTTAATACCCACCCCACCACCATCCCTAAAATTAAGGAGCCATCCCTGAAACCACATCCCCCCATCCTGGAAACTCGAAGAAACACCTATTCTATTGTTTAGATCAGCTTGAATGATGAATTAAATTTTCATGATGGCTTCAAATTTCTAAATACCCTGCACTTGTGATGCACTTCCAATTACCCTTTTCCCTGATGCAAAATGTCAAAAGCAAATGAAAATGGCAGTGTGAGGATGCTAATTCTTGCTGCAGTGATATAGAGCAGGCTGAAAATCAGTATGATAGATGCAGGACCATTTAAATATCTCAAAACTCCACTCCTTTCCCTATATAAAAGTTTGGCCTTACCATACACAGCTGTCTGATATAATCCCGACATATAATGTATCCTTGTATTATAGGCTGAATACATTACAAATCATGAATTGATGAGAGGTGATAAATGCCAGCAAGATTCCTTAAAAAATGCATTCTTACCATGACAAAAGTTTTTCTAAAAATACCATTAAAGTTTTGTAGCCCGCATCTTATATTTGCCAAGATTATTTAGCAAGGTAATGATAAAAGGATACAGAAAAGTTTGCTAGGGCATTTCATTAATATATTTTTGCTGAATGATGAGAAGCCATGTCATGGTATCTTGTCAATATTTTCTTGGTGGACCAATAAATAAAGAGTCAAGGTCATAAAATAACAGTCCAAGAGTGTAATACCTCTAAATAGATGGCTAAAGAGGTTATCCATAATCTAAATCCAGAAATGGAAACAGCCAAAAAATGCTGTGCTATTGTGTTTTCCATAAGCATATAATTTGATAGCATTCTTTATTTCAGCTTCAATAAAATAATCTGGATACAAACATAAAAATGAGAGGTTTGAGTATTATTGTAATAATCATTATATATTTATATATGGTGATTATCATCATCACATTCTTTATAATAGTTCAAGTGATACTGAACAGGTGAGTCTTCTCCCATTGGGTTGGAAGAGGTAGAGCTGGTCGAATGGAGAAACAAAAATAATAAAATCTGGGTGGTCCTGTTGTGCTTAACTATTTCAGAAAGTAACTCTGTGCAAGCAGTATATTTGAAAAAACTAGCTGGGTACAACGAGGTGCACTATGTAGATAGAAAAGTGCATGATCTCAATGAATTGCTTCTAAATGGGAAATAATAAATATGTAGAGTGCAACTGCATGGACTCAAATGTAATGAAGTTAAAAAACCAGCATTATAAGGCAATCAACACATTTATTTGAACCTTGGATTTTTTGTTCGTCAATCTTGTCAAACTTGGAGCCTCTAGATTACCTGCTCTCTGTTCCTGTCAACACCTTTGGCATTTTCAGCATAGTCAACACGTAATTGGCGACCATTAACCTCGTAGCCTTGGAGATTCCTGCGAGCACTAGCTGCTGTCTCCTCATCTCTATACTCACAAAAGCCATAACCTTTTGGCTTTCCAGTTTCTCTGTCAACTACCAACCTGAAACAAAGAAGCTCTTAAACAGGATTAAAAAAACTTACTAGGGCAAATGGATATAAGCATAAAAAATAATGTAAGATAATAAGATATATATAAAAACAAATGGCATTTCTCCAGCTTCATCTTTAATTATTAAACTCTAATTTTGATTTATATATGATGGAAATCAATAATATGTTCTACAAATTTAGTAACATGTGTTTTTTAAGAATAATTTTAAAAAATTATGTATTTAAAAATGTTCGATAAAATTGCCAAATTATTACCAAATTTTTCCCCAATTTTTTTGCCAAGTCCCAAGTTTTTATAACTTTTGGACTTGCCAAGTAATTGCCGAGTCCAAGTTTAACAACTATGATTATTATTACCAACTGTTCAATAATTTTATTTAGCAATCATCGTGAAAGGTATAAAATCAAGCGGCCGTTTTTTACAGCAAATATTATAAGAGAATTTTATTGTTTAAACAGCAGCCTCCGAACTGTTGAGTTACCTTCAGAAGGGGCTGAATAAACCTAAGCACAGCCTTGGATGATACTCTCCAAGCTGCCGTACCAAATTATATTTGGATTGCAGCCTTTCTAATGTCTGGAATAAAGGCTTAAGGGTTTAAAAAGGTATTTATCCTTTACTGGTCTAATATTTACTATTGTATATTTTATAAATATGTTAAAGGGATCGGCAACATTAACTGATAATTAGATAGATAGTATTTTAGGGAATTTGAGGATACAGAATATTTGTTATTTGTTGATCACATATAATTTCTTAACATTTTAGGAAAATGTATGACCTGTCATAGTATAAATAAATATATATATATATATGAAAATACCGAATTCCTACAGTTTGGAAAGTACAAGTAATAGAGTTTGAAAAAAAAAAAAGGAACTTTGCTGTTTTAAACTTTCCAATTGTTGTTCACATTTACAAATCAGCCAACATCTTGATGTAAATAGATCCTTTGAGGGTTTTATGAGGGCTTAAATTATGGTTTGGAAGTGAGTGCTTGAAATTACAAGGGTTTCCAACATTGCATTAACATGTTGTTGGAACACAACAATCTACTAAGAGGGGGCCTGAATCAGTAGATCTCAAAACTTTTAATCCTTAAAATCCTCAAGCAGATAACATTCTAAAATACTTAAATGTGCAGATTAGAACATAAACCAATATAACAATCACATGCACATAAAAGAACAACACAACACCAAATGTACATGGAAAACCCAGAATGGGAAAAACCACGGTGAGAAATGCTGCTAGAATTTACTGTCATAATCCAGCCTCACAAGCAATAAAGTTCAATTACAATTTTAAAGGCTCCAACCCTAAGGAAGCACCAACTCCCTATTTTAGAAGCTACAACTTCAAGGATGCAACTACACCCTAATCTAAGCTAAAAATCAGCACTAATGAGGCAACAACCTCTACAGAATTACAAGCTCAAATTTGCATAAATGGTTCTACAAAACCTGATAATGCAACAATTCAATACATACTTTTTGCCTTTTTGTTCACACTACTTCAACTATTACAGCTTCAGATGTTCATACAATTTTCTGTCAGATTGCCTTTTTACTCGCCCTCTATAATTCACTCAAAAGCTCTACTCAATGTTAAATTTCTGATCAATATAATTATGTTTTCCTCTACCTTCCAAAAATCCTAAATCAAATTAAAAAAAATACATTTCAATTTTGGCGGACTATTTCAAGGGTTTTCAATGTCGTTTCATCATTTTCCTATGCAGTGGATTCCAATTCGAACTGTGTGTTCTCCTTTGCCTTAGAACCATCATCTTCATCCAATAGCCAACAGAATCCTTGCTGGATATCTACCTGATAATCTATGCAAGAATTTTTGTTCGTTCATTCTCTTTCTAGTATCGAGTTCAAACCCTATTCATGATATGTGAATTTGTGCCATTCTTATGCTTTAAATTCTTCTATTATTCCACCATTGAGTCGATCAGATTCACCTGCATAAGGAATCATGCACCAATCAAACAATCTGCATGAAATCATTATCGTCGAACATCTTTGTTTGATTCCCACCAATTACCAAACTGTATCGCCATATCGAGGGGACGAGAAATATGCTTCCACCAAACCTTAACTATCTCTTCGATGAAGAGACTTCAACCCGCATAACGCCATTTAATTGTTGACCAAAGAAAATCTTTGTCGATTTGCAACAGCAATACAAAATCAACGAGTAGTCGTTTGCCAAATGTCATAACCATATTCGCCTTTCTATTTACATATCATCTTCGTTTGTCGCCTTCTACTGAAACTAATCTCTCCTATCGACATATCATACCTACACATGGATGTTATTACACATCATCATCAACTATCAGGTTCACCTAATACAATGGTGGCCACTATTGAGCCAACGTGGATCAATATCCACCAATCCCTGCTTCCCCACTAGGAAAGGCAAGATCCCACCGCAAGTGTCACGGGCTAGCGGGCACCATTAGATCTTCATAATCTCAATCGTCAATTTTATCGCATAAGGTTCAAATACTACTCATAACATACAGGGTCCACAGGACATGCATCCATCGCCCGTTATCCCTCTAGTTCTGACAATGGACCCATTGTTTCTTAGTGGGTTGGCGAGCAAACGCCATGTGACATTACAATAGCATCCATTACCATCACCATTCTGCCAGGTCCCACCATCGAATTATCGAAGGGACAAATAAAATTGTCTAGCCGAAGCTCCATTGTCACTCTGATCTTCCATTGCAATTGCCATATCGAAGAGAATGGCATTCCTATACTTGCGAAATTCACAAATTTGCTCAATGAAGAATGCTATCACCACACCGAGGGGACAAAGGATATTGTCTCTCCGGAAACATACTATCACCCCAATCGCTTCACAAGGATGTGAAGTGTGAAATCGCCACATCAAAGAGACAGATAAAACTGTCATGTCGAAGACATAATGTCACCTCGATGTGATCCTCGGACCTCGTCAACCGGCAATCTAGATATGAGGGGCCGATCACCCACACAATACAAAGGGCTTAAGTTGTCACTTAAGCTACCGGTAACTTGCAGTAGGCAGTCAACACAGGAATATAACATTGTTATGCAAACCCGCCATGACTAAGCATAAACACTTCAAATTGAACTTGTTTGTCATCAAGCTGAATTGCAAATTACACACCCGAAGGCTCTCAACCAACTACAACTACTCTGAACACTATGAACACTGATATGTCACTTGTATTTCTTTGCATGATGACACTACTCTTCTACACCTTTGCCACTTTTCACATCAATGACAACATTTTCAACACATGTATCAGCTAAGGTTTGATATTCGCATTTGACATTTAACTATCATTACAATTTGCATAATCATTTATTTTCTAAAGATGTCCAATTAGGGACATTACACTGAAAACAACTTTCATGGCTAAAATCCTTGATTATCAAGCTTACACCACATTAGACAGATAAATTTTGTCCAACATTTCTGCATCTTCAAATTTTGATTATGCATTTGGTTTTATCAAGATATCAATGGTCGAATGATCCATAAGGGTCTGGAAGTGAAAAATCTTCATTGTTATGAAGTTTCCAAAAAATGATCAATAGCAAAAAGCAACTGGTTTTGGCAAAATGAAACAGTCCCAGCAAGAGTGTAATGTCCCCTTCCTAGGCAGTTGGCAGATGCAGTGGTTAGTCTACCATTTGGTCCCCGTAGGCTAACAGGATGGTTAGGGGACCCCTTCTGAGGGTATTTATTGGGTAATCAATCAATCATTTGGTTCTATTTGGTGCTTCCCAACTTGGAGCATTTCAAGGGTTTCTCTGTGCACCCTCCAGAGCATTCTTGGACACTTTTGGCTATACTTACTATTTATAGTAAGTCACAGGGGGTCATTGGTATGGTCAATTGGTAGTGTTACTATATTGAGCATGTTAGCGGATTTATATCTTGGAGTTATATTGGTTTATTTATAGTCCTATTCATTTAATTTTAATAACATCGATAATAAAGTTATGCATTATTAATAATATATTGAAAGGGGATATAAGTGTTTTTTTAAAAGAATACTTTATATTACAAAGAGACAATTCTGAAATTACCAGTTCTCCCGAAGAGGTGGTTTCAAAACCAAGAAATACAGGATTTGACACAAGCAGTCTGATGTTACTCATTCCAATTCCACTTCAGGGACCTTCTGGTGTATGACGAGGGCATCCCAGCATCTATATAAAGGCATGAGGGGGTTAGATTGTGTTGATAATAGGTAGCATCGGTCAGATAAAGGACTTTGATCGATGTTTGAAACAAGTAATAAATTAAATGGAGAGACACGCCCCTTGAGCCGACATGTCTCCACTTTGTGGAGACACATCCGTCCATGGGACGTGTCTCCCACATTGATATTAATATTCACTCCTTCCTCACTTAAACAACACGGAAATCTACAGATGTTTATTATATGTGAGGATCGACCTTCAATAATCTAGAATCTAATCATTGCGTTAACATGGTATCAGAGCCAAGTTAAGGAAGATCCGATTAAATTCTAGAGATCGGATTACTTTAAAACATCGGGTCTGAGCATGAGGATTATGTGATCAACTGTTTTTTGTTACATTTGCCGCACATAGTTGGGAATATCATACACTGCTGCTACTTGTGCAAGAGAAGGAGGATACACCACTGAGTTCGAAGTCTCTTATCTTGCGCAAATCGCGATGTCATTGCGTATGGTTCATGAATCTGGTCCTGTGCGCTCGCCCGCCGGAAGCAGAGCCCGATAATGGCAAAGGAAATTGTTGCTCGGGCTGATGCATTCCCCAATGGGTCAGGCTTGGATTTTGAGTTTAGCGTGCGGGTTTTGTGTGAAGATCCAATCAGATTCGTTGAAGAACTTAAGTGATCAATTTGTTATTCTGTCTAGTCAATATTTTCGCCATTTGTGATTGAAGGCTCATTTGGTGTTGGAGTGCAAGTATTCTATTTGTTGGCACTCAGCTGAGTTGAAGGAGGGCATCTAGCGAACTGGTTGTATCTCACTTTTAGCTCCTCATTGACATCTGCAGGAGTGCTCCTTTAGGTCGAAGACTCAGTGAGACGGCCAGTAATTGAATTCGTGAAGTTGGAAGTTATCAGGAGTATTTTTTTGTGTTCTGGGAGTTATGGCCAATCATCTATACAAATGTGTGGGCACAATAATCTCATAATTCGCAGCTAAAAGAGTCATCTATTGGTGGAGACCGAAATTCTTATATTTGCATATGTTGCCTGGGCATTGTCTAGTGCGAGGACAAAGAGGTATTGTGTGATTTCATGCATTATAAATGTCATAATATATCGAACAACTCAAAGCATATGCCGTGAAAGGAAGATTTGTCTTGGCACGATGCTTCTATGTTCGTGCATCTCTTTTGTTGGCTGGAGTTCACACATGTCCCTGTGTGCGCGATTGTGCGTCCGTCTGAAGGAATTAATACTTCATTGTTCGGGTATTTTGTCTCCATCTATTTCCGTCGAGTGTTCTACCAGCGGCTGGTGTTTGCCGTGTTTGGAGCAGCCATTAAAATCGCGTTTTGTCCTTGTCGGGATGTTGATTTGTCTTTCGTGCGTGCTTCGACTCTGTGCGTGGTTGCTTTGCGCATAAAACACTTCTGGTGGTTGCTTTGTGAAGTCGACTCATTTGGTTCCATGAACATGTTATCTGGCAAATTCCGGCTTATTGGCAAAATTCAGTGATGGCATGGTTTGGCTTAATTTGGAGGACTATCTACGTCCTTGCAGTCATGATGGACATCAATGCTCTTTTACGACATTGCAGTCAAGAGCTTATTTGTTGACAGATCGAGCTGCTAATGGATGATGTTTGAGTTCGATGGCTGCAACCAAATGATTTCATCGAGATAAGTATTTGTTTTTGTTGTTGTTTATATTTTTTATGTGAAACTCAATTTGCTGAGTTGTGCAGATTTGATAAAGTTTATGAGTGATGATCTTATCCATCTCTAACTCTCTGGGTGTTGCTAGTAAGCATGTTGCATTTGTCTTATAATTTGGTGGATTGTAGTTGGAAACGGAGTGCATCGTAAATTTGAACGATCAAAGACCATGTTCAAATTTAACTCTGCAAAGGGCCTGTGTTCAAGCCGTGAAGGTGGTGGACTGATCTGAGCGCAAGCGCAACATTAACATGTGTCTTGTATTTGCATCCATAGGAATATTTAAAAGAGACGGATCAAGAAGCATAAGAGATTGCTTTCAAGAAAAGCTTGATGCATCCTATAGGTTGAAGAATGGAGACACTGCTTGCAGCCTTGAGACTGTGTGAATGGTTGAAGACATCTCTTCGAAGAGGAAGCATTAACCTTTAGAGGAAGTTCTATGATTCAATAAAGGGTTGCAGTGTTGATGTTAAATCCTTAAAATACCTCTTCAGCAGTTGAGATCAGAATTCCTCATATCTGTCAACCTAGTTTTAACATTGGTAGCTCCGCAAACCTATTCATAATAGAGTAATCTGGGATGAGGTTGAATAGAACCCTGAATCTCTATAAAGGTGTGAATTGGAAACCATTTTTCTAAAAGCAAGTATTACAATCAATTTTGGATGAGGAGGTCAGGAGGCTGATGCAAGTACTTAGAGCTTCAGAGAGAGTCTCATCATCACTTGTTGTAATTCATAATTCTCTAAGATAGAGAGATATGAGGTGAAAGCCCTTGTTCATCTCTGAGACTGAGATGAGGCGTCATGTTGAGAGACTCCATGACGACATCACGTTGAGAGACTCCGTGACAAATATGCAAATTGAAGAAAGCCCTATATGGACTTAAACAGGCCCCCAAAGCCTGGCATGAAAGAATTGACAACTACCTCTTGGGACTAGGATTCTCCAAGAATGATGCAAACCAAAATCTTTACTTTAAGGTAATGAAAAGTGAGATGTTAATAATTATTTTATATGTTGATGATCTATTGATAACAAGAAAAGATCACCTCATTGCTCAAGGAAAGAAGGATCTAACTTCATAAGAGCCCCTAGCACCCGCAGTGTGGCTTAAAGGGGGGTGTTGGAAATAAGCCACACCCGAACTGACAATGGGCTGGCCACAAGGGGCTAGTAGCTCAGTTAATAGAGCACTTCTGCTACAAATGGAAGGTCCTAGTGAATGCTCTAAGCCAGTTCAAGTGTGAGCCAAAGGAAATTCACCTTATGGCTTAAAAACATATATTGAGATATCTTCAAGGCACTATTGGATATGGTCTTCTTTACAAAAATGACCAGCTAGATCAACCTGGATACTCTGATTCAAATTGGGTTGGGGATGTAACCGATTGGAAAAGCACATCAAGATGTTGCTTCAGTTTAGGATCGGCTATGATCTCTTGGATATGCAGAAAACAGTTTTTTGTAGCACAAAGCTCGACAGAAACTGAATACATTGCAGCCTCTATGGGGGCAAGAGAAGCAGTTTGGCTTTGTAAATTGCTTGTGGGACTCCTTGATCTAAGCACATTGAGATCCCCTATCATTATGTAAGAGATATGGTGGAAAGGAAAGTGATCCAGTTGGAGTATGTTAGTACAAATAATCAAACAACAAACATTCTCACCAAACGTCTCTCCCGAATCAAGGTAGAGCACTTTAGGAAGAAACTTGGTATGGTTGAAATGTAATTTGATATTATGTTGAAATTCAAATTGTTTATAAAAGTTGTACTAATAAATGTAAAAATGTTTAATTTGTAAACTCTTTTGTCATGTGTGTGACTCCATGACCTTATGGGCCTACTCCCCCTGTGTACATTATTGAAAGGTGGCGATCTTTCTAATAATGAACACTTGTATGTAACATTGTAAAGTGATGACTCTACAATGATGAGTTGAACTATCATGATAGATATCATGTGACTTGATATCTGTGGACATGTCATGATAGTATCTCTTGGACACTTTGATGGATATCATGGGACTTGATATCATTTGAAGATCATTGTGATCCTTAAGAGATAATCATGGTGGATAATTACATATCCGTGGATATGCCATGAATTATTATGGTAGACATCATGTGACTTGATGTTAGTGCACATACCATAATGAAGATGTGTTATGAAGAATGTCATGTGACATGACACTTTCAGAAGCATACCATATCTTTTGATATCACGAGTTAGGTGATATCACGTTTACTTGATGGAAGTTATCTTCCCTAGCTAAGAGGGAGTATTGCATAATGAAGATGTGTTATGAAGAATGTCATGTGACTTGACACTTTCAAAAGCATACCATATCTTCTGATATCACGAGTTAGGTGATATCACGTTTACTTGATGGAAGTTATCTTCCCTAGCTAAGAGGGAGTATTGCATAATGAAGATGTGTTATGAAGAATGTCATGTGACTTGACACATTCAGAAGCATACCATATCTTCTGATATCACGAGTTAGGTGACATCACTTTATACTTGTTTGAAGTTTATCCTCCTCGCTAAGAGGGAGTGTTGATAATAGGTAGCATCGGTCAGATAAAGGACTTTGATCGACGTTTGAAACAAGTAATAAATTAAATGGAGAGACACGCCCCTTGAGCCGACATGTCTCCACTTTGTGGAGACACATCCGTTCATGGGACGTGTCTCCCACATTGATATTAATATTTACTCCTTCCTCACTTAAACAACATGGAAATCTACAGATGTTTGTTATATGTGAGGATCAACCTTCAATAATCTAGAATCTAATCATTGCGTTAACAGATTGTATCATTAGAGTCTAGAGACATTAAGCAATTGGAGCAGCTATCGGTGGTATTTACTATCTGTATTTGCTACTTTCTGATTACAAACATTTGGTAGATGAGTAACTGCCACTACTAGCTGGATTTGTCCCTTCTTGGGGTTTTCCAAGATATAATTTATAATTTATAATTTTGAATGGTAAATTTTCTCTAATTTATGCACTCAGTTTTCAGAATTGCACAAAGCTCTATCCTCTAAGACTGCCTATTGGCTTGATAAGGTAGGACAGTAGTTTGAATTCATATTTTAGTAATTTCTACAAGCGTTCATCTTCAAAATTATGAATCTGGAAACTTGATTCTCTCTTGTAATTTTGAAGGTAGGAAAGCAATTTCAGACCTTTCCAAATCTGAACAAAATGTTGAACAGCATTTTCATCATTTCCCCGAGTTGCTTTTCCAAATATTCATATGGATACAATAACCATAGTTGGTGATTTAGCACTCTTTTACTCATAAATGTAAATGTACACCAAATGACCAAACCAGGGTCTTCAGCAAGGCACTTAACAATTTTTTGATGTATTGTACAGTGTACCTTCTCTTGAGTGGATTTTTGAGACTTGCTTCGGGTAGAAAATTCTACCATGTGATTTGGACTTGAACCATTTTACTAGTAAATCTAAATCCATACTGAACAACCAAACCAGTGAGGCACTTACAAACATTTCTTCTTTATCTGTAATCAAGTAATTGATTATTATTTGATTATGTAGTTCCTCGTGAGATTGTATTTGTTTTAACTTTCAAGTCTTTGAAGTTGGTTTTGTAAATTAAAAAATATATATTTCCATAATAACTTCAATATTTTAAGAATTTTCAGTTCCCAGCGACAACTGCTGAGTTTGATTTTGAATGCTTAGTGTCTATTCACATAACCAAGTCAAAGTCTGGCTATTATACATAGTATATTGGATATATTTATGTAATGTCCCATTTTTTATGGTATGGAGAAAGTAATATTATTTAATCTCCAAAAGATAAAAATATTGAAGGGAGAATTAAATAATAATTATTTATTTTTACCTAAAGTTAAGGTAATAATTAAATAAAGTAAATTACAATTCAAATTATGAATGGGGGAGTTATGGCGGTTATAAAGTAGCGGCTATTTATGTTTGAATTGTGGATTCATTTTGGTGTGGTTGATTAATATTTTTCTCGTCAACGTTAATTTGAGAGTTTCTCAAATTGTTTCTCAGGATGGATGCCTAGGAAAGCCATTTTCGACAGTGAATCATCTGCCCTAGATGGTCTTGGAAAAATTAATCAGATTCTTCAGATGGATTATATTGAAGGTTACATTTGAATTTGCAAGAGATCGATATATTCGGATATTTTAGTGGAATTGCATACATATCTTCGTTTGGACGATTATCATTATCTTTCCAATTTCAAAAATACATATTGGACAGTTGTAATGTCACCGTTTTTCGGCCCTCTTAAGGAATAATCATTATTTTAATTATTTAATGTTACTAAGCAAAAAGTGCAAAGTCAAAAGGGGTAATATTAAATAATTATATTAAAAGGTTATAACGTGACATACTATAATGATAAATTAATATAGTCATTTTATTAATATATCTTCAAAAAGTGACTTAAGTATTAGAGAGTCACATCAAGGAGTCACTTCAAGGGGTCACATCAAGGGGTATTAAAATATTCTTCTAAAGCTTGTTGAACACTCTTCTTGGGTCTTTCTAGAAGATCAAGGAGTTCTTTATAAAGGAGGAGTTGAGAGTTCATTTGGAGGCTAGATGAAGATATTGAAATTGGTTTTGGTTTTGGAGGAGAAAATTCTTCTCAGGGTTTGTGAGGATGGAAACCCTTGCAAACAGCATTCTCTACGCTGTTGAAAGATACAGTCTAGAGAATTCTTGGTGATTTCACTTCAAGAATCACAAGTGAGCTTCATTACAGATTGAGACTTACACTTTGGGTATCAATGTTATATTTTAGATTGGAGAGTTCGTATTGTAGAGCAGATTTGAATACACTAGCAGCAGATTTAAGAAAGTTTCAATGCCTTTATTGCTGGCCATACATCTTGGAGAGAGGGCTGATCGTTTGCAAGGGCAGCTAGGGTTTTTGGAGGTTGTAATGCTTCATTTGGGGTCGTCCAAGGTTGGAGAGCTTCATGCATGCAACTTTTCTGCCATTGGAGGTGATTCTTGCAGCTGCTGTCCATTTTAGAGGGTTCTTCAAGCACATTTCTCCTGTGAGTTCCAAAATTGTAACTCCCAGATTTTTTGGGTATTGTTGATTTAGATATTAAGGGATATTTTATGAACTGGGTTATCATTATTTTGGTAAAAAACTAAGTATTTAAGCTTGTATTAAAATCTGGAATTTTCAGTTGTAAAATCCTCCTGTAACATTCAATTTTTTTGAGTTTAAATATATTATTGCAATATCTCTTTTGCTGCACTTTATGGTTATATGAAACATTGTAAAGCCCTCAGAAAACATCAACAAAATCAATCAAAACAAACAGAAAAAGCAAAAAAAAACAAAGGGAGAAAACAAGGTGCATATTACAATAGTATCAGAGCTTCTAAGGAACGCAGCAGTGGTATCAAAGCTTTTAAGGGACAACCCAACAGTACTATATTTTCCAGGTTGGTCGATTATTTTTCTCTATGATTAGCGATTCATAATCTGAAGTGTGTGATAACTGAATGATATTCAATATCATTACCTGTTTGTCTAATTTCATTGATATCAACTGAGAATTATTATAGCTATTATTGGGCTATCTTCTAACATATACATTCAAGGCAATACATAATATATATTGACCTCTATCATACAAGGTATCGAAATATTATATTCATCGCTGCTATTAATACTCAACGAGTCAAAGGGGGATTGAAGCCGTTCAAGTCATTATATGCCAATATTGAATCACATAAAGATATTGTTATTTTCTATTCAACACTGCAGGTAGTATTTGGATATTATTCTCTATCGAAGGGTACATTATATCGTTGCTTGGAGATTATCGGGCCGGTTGGTTTTGTGTGCTTCACTGGTTATCGTGCTACATTTTGCGGTTCATTGCAATGATCTGGCGCTGACGTGGGAGGTCAAACATTACCTGGGCATCATTATGCATTCCATCCTGCCGTGAGGTTGATAGTTGTGGCATTTTCGTAAGAGTAAAAGATTATTGATACTCCTTTCTTTATCTGCCAATGATATTCTTGTCTGAGCCACGCTATGATTAGTGAATGCTATATGCTGCAATTATATATGGAAAGAGGATCGAAACCACTCTAAGGTTAGCATACTGTTAATATTTCCTGTAGCTGTTGTGCATAAAATGGATAATATTTTGTAATCAAATTCATTCTATGATCTGAAGATGAATATCAGTTTTGGTGTAACTTTGTAGACAGCAAATTCATTTTTGTTTAATCTGGCATATTTCTTGTTATTTTATATTATGGAGTGGATTAATGGTGAATGATAAGTATAACATTATAGAGAGCTAGCACTTGCATCATCTGATTGAATATAATCAAGAAACACTTACATCAGCCAACTGTTTGACAAAATGCTTACATCTGTCAAACTGAGAAACAAATTGTAAAAATTCTATCAAGTCGAGCAGGGGTCTTTACAATTTATTATTGTTAATCTAGGCTATGGTGGATTCTCAAGTGAAGTAAACTAATGATGTTATCTGATACAAAATCACTTGATAAAGAACACCCCAAAAGTAGACCAAACCATAGTTGAAAAACTCGCATAACTCGCAAGTAACCGCACGGCAAGGTGAGAGGCAAGTTAATCACCTGGTTACTCGCAGCCGAGTAACCCTAAAAACACGTGACGCATCATCTGCAAAAAATCGCGAGCGAAACAAGGAAAAGGCGTGGAAAAATCAAGGACGCATTTTTTTTTTAATTTTGCCCTAAGTTTTTAGCGACTACAAACTCCAATAAAGGCGTTCCATTTTCATTTCACTCACCACGCAAAAAGAACGCGACGGCGCAAGAAAAAATTGCAACGGTAGAAGAACACAACAGCGCAAGAAAAAATTGCGATGACAGAAGAACACGACGATGCAAGAAAAGAACACGAGGGTAGAAGAAAACGACAGTCGTAGGAAATAAATTCAAGGTATTTTTCTGTGTTTTTCTCTGCATTTAAATTTCACAATTTTTACAAACAAAAAACGTCTAGGATTTACAAACAAAAGACCTGAAAAATCCATAACATTTCTACCCAAATTGATCATATGGTAAACTTTTTAATTAATTATTTTTTTATTTATTGATTTGTAAACAAATATTTGTAAAAAGTAATTAACATATTATATAAGACAATAACTATTTTTAAAATTGAAAAAATTTAATTTAAATTTTTTTTTAAACATAATTTAATATATTAACTTATAATTGATTTAAGTTATGATATATTTTTTCTAATATTTTTAAATTAATATATTAACTTATAATTTTTAATTTGATTTATTTTTAAAATTTATAATATAATATATTAACTTATATTTGTAAAAAAAATTGAAAAGTTCTAATTTAATTTAATTTTTTTTTTAAACTTGAAATTAAAATGATTGAAATAAATTAATATATTAATTTATATTATGGTAAACTGATAATAATGAATAATAGAAAAGAAAATAATAACAAAAATAATGATATTGAAATAAATTTTTTTATTTCAATATCATTATTTTTGTTATTATTTTCTTTTCTATTATTCATTATTATCAGTTTATCATAATATATATTAAAATATTTCAATCATTTTTAATTTTAATGTGTTTAAAAATTCAAATCTTTCAAATTTCAGTAAAATGTTTGTATTTCGCCCCCAAGCTCCAACTAACTCCATGCTTCTATTGCGAACATGTCACTTGAAATTTAATTAATACAAAAACCTTCATACCTTTTAATTAATTTCAATCATTTTTAAATTTTAATATGTTTCTTTTATTTTATTTAACTTCACTTTTTATCTCTTAACCTTTATCTTGTCTTTCTTTTGCTAGGTATTTTAGTAATGGATTCTACAAGTAAAAAGAGTGGTGGCAAACCAAGAGATCCTTGCTGGAAACATGGAACACCGGGTGCACTTTGAGGAGAGGTTATTTGCATCCATTGCACCAGGTCTCTATTTGGTGGCATAAATCGACTGAAATACCACCTTGCACGAATCCCTTGCCAAGATGTTACACCACGTAAAGAGACAACCGAAGAGGTTGAGAGGGAGGCCAAAGCACTCCTTGCAACATTTGACCAAAGAAAGGAAAACAAAAAGAGAACGGCAAAGGCAATGGCAACCCCGTATGCAGATTTCAGTTGTACAAGGTCACAAAGAGATATGGGGGTCTCTCTCTTGGGCCACGGATACGAGGATCGAGAACTGGAAGTGTGGGCAGCCTCAGTTCTAGTATTTTTGTTCCATGTAATACACCTTGTCCACAACCCTCATTGGAAGGTACTTCTTGGAATAAAGAGTTGCAAAATGAGGCGAAGTTGGCATGTGCTAGATTTTGGTACTACAACAATATTCCATTCAATGTTGTTTTTGGTCCTTATTGGGAAGGGTTGGTCAATGCATTGAGCATGGCAGGTAAGGGGTTCAAGGCCCCAAGTCGTTATGAGTTGAATGGGCCATTATTGCAGAATGATGTCCAAAACACACACCAACTAGTGGAGGAACAGAAGGAGAAATTGGGAAAAGAATGGCTGCACAATTATATTTTGCCAAGTCGCGAGATTTTAAAAAAATTGGGTATGTCAAGTTATTGCCGAGTCCGAGTTTTTCAACTATGGACCAAACAATAATATTTTTCTTTTTATGGTATATCTCACCAAAAAAAATCTATCAAAAAATATTACATTTTCTTATCTTTCTAACTTCTACCCAGCTAGTGAGGCCTTTACAATCATTCTTTGTAGTACGCTAGCCAAACATCCGCAAACTAGTTATCTACCTCTTATGGACTATAATCACCAAACAAAAGGATTTGTAAAAACCTATACCATTCTTTAACTTCATCTCTCAATGGAAATAGGGTTTTCTAGTGTAAATGTAATCAAATCTTATCAAACTAGGAGCCTAAAATCCCTAAGGAAATTCTAAGTGTGAAATTTTGTTCTAGAATTCTAAGTCAGATTTATTTCTATTATATTAAATGTGTTGATTGCAGAACATTTATCAATTACGATGTCTTGCAAATAAGGGAATGAAGTCCCATTTATATGAGGGAGACACGCCTCAAGGAGAGACGCGTCTCATGAGAGGACGTATCTCCACAAGGTGGAGACACGTCCGCTCATGGGACGTGTCCCTTGGGCACGCGGGTTCCCTAACAACCAAACCATTTGGTGTTAACCATAGATACGTGTATTTAACAAACAGCAATCTCTTAACATGAATTCCGATTTATCCATTCGATTATCATCATCTGAAATTCGAACCTTATTTGATGGTTTTATATTTTAAGAATAGTTTGGTTAAATATAAATAATGATGATGCATGAATGCAATCATCATTTATATCTGACCGAAGCTATCTTAAATCAACACTCCCTCTTAGCTAGGGAAGATATTCCAAATCAAATAAGTGGAGATATCACCTTCACACGTGATATAGAAGATATGATATTTTTCTCAATATTGTCAAGTCACATGACATTCTTCATAATCACATCTTCATTCTGGTATGTGCACTAACATCAAGTCACATGATGTCTACCATAATAATTCATGGCATATCCACGGATATATAATTATCCACCATGATTATCTCTTAAGGATCACAATGATCTTCAAATGACATCAAGTCCCATGATATCCATCAAAGTGTCCAAGAGATAATATAATGACATGTCCACAGATATCAAGTCACATGATATCTATCATCATAGTTCAACTCATCATTGTAGAGTCGTCACTTTACAATGTCACATACAAGTGTTCATTATTAGAAAGATCGCCACCTTTCAATAATGTACACAAGGGGAGCGGGCCCATAAGATCATGGAGTCACACAAATGACAAAAGAGTTTACACATTAAACATCTTTAAATATATTAGTACAACTTCTAAACAATTTTGAATTTCAAACATAATATCAAATTACATTTCAACCATACCAAGCTTCTTCCTGAAGTGTTCTACCTTGATCTTGGAGAGAGGTTTGGTGAAAATGTCTGTTGTTTGATCATTTGTACTAATATACTCCAACCGGATCACATTCCTTTCTACCATGTCTCTTACATAATGGTAGGGGATCTCAATGTGCTTAGATCTATCATGGAATACTGGATTTACAGAGAGTTTGATGCAACTCTAATTATCACAATGAATGATAGTAGGATTTAAGGACTCACTAAAGAGTCCCACAAGCAATTTCCTAAGCCATACTGCTTCTCTTGCCCCCATAGAGGCTGCAATGTATTCAACTTCTGTCGAGCTTTGTGCTACTGAAGACTGTTTTCTGCAAATCCAAGAGATCATAGTCGATCCCAAACTGAACCAACATCCTAATGTGCTTTTCCAATCGGTTACACTTCCAGCCCAATCTAAATCAAAGTATCCATGTAGATCTAGTTGATTATTTTTGTAAAAGAGACCATATCCAATAGTGCCTTGAAGATATCTCAATATATGTTTCACAGCCATAAGGTGAATTTCCTTTGGCTCACACATGAACTGGCTTAGGGCATTCACTGCATAGCAAATATCAAGTCTAGTGTTAACTAGGTACATCAAAGATCTAATCATTTGTCTATATAGAATGGAATCAACACACTTAGATTTTGTTGCTGCTTCTTTTAGTTTGTGAAGGTTGGTTTCCATAAGTGTAGACATGGGTCTTCAATCCAACATTCCAAATCTCTTTAGAATATCAATAGTATAATTCCCTTGATTTAGTATAATGCCATCTGTTTTCTGCCATACTTCCAAACCTAGGAAGTAGTGTAAGATGCCCAAGTCTTTCATGTCAAACTCTAAAGTTAGGTCCTTCTTTCCTTGAGTAATGAGGTGATCTTCTCCTGTTATCAGCAGGTCATCAACATATAAAATAATTATTAACATATCACCTTTGATTACCTTAAAGTAAAGATTTGGGTCTGCATCATTTTTGGAAAATCCTAGTCCCAAGAGGTAGCTGTCAACTCTTTCATACCAAGCTCTGGGAGCCTGTTTAAGTCCATAGAGAGCTTTCTTTAGTCTGCATACATGTGAGTCAGGTTTATGTACCGCAAAACCTTCAGGCTGTTCTAGATAGACTTCCTCTTCAATGGTTCCATTTAGGAAAGCAGTTTTCACATCCATTTGGTGGATCTTCCAGCCTTTAGTTGCTACAATGGCTAACACTGCTCTCACAGATGTGTAACGGGCAACAGGTGCAAATGTTTCTTCATAATCAATGCCTTCCTTCTGTGAAAAACCTCTTGCCACAAAACGTGCCTTATGTTTTTCTATACTGCCATCAGCAACATGTTTGTTTTTGAAGAGCCATTTAGATGAGACAACAGATTTCTCTTTTGGTCTAGGGACTATATCCAATACATCGTTCTTTAGAATGGACTAATATTCTTCAGTCATTGCGTCCTTCCATACTTGATGTTTAAAGGCTTTTGGAACACTGTCAGGTTTTGACTTTATGATGTTATTCATTAGAGAAACATAGCTTGAGAACCGTTTGGATCTTTTACTTTCCCTAAACGTTCCTTTGGTTGCTGCATAATTCTCGGCTTCTTTGACAATCTTTCTAGCCCAAAGTGGCCTCTTTCTACCATTGTCATTTGGATTCTCATTTGAAGTAGATTGAAGTTCATTTGGCATTTCCTCAGGATACTCCCTCTGAACCTCAGGAGCAGGTTCCACTTCTAATACTCTAGGTGAATAAGTTTCTATCTCACTAGAACTTCTTGCCCTTTTGAAAGTAATGTCTTCTTCAAATATGACATCTCTGCTCAATTCAATTTGTTTCTGCCCAGATATGAATATCTTGTACGCCTTGGAGGTTTCACTATATCCCACAAATACCCCTTTCTTTCCGGAAGGTTCTAGTTTGAATCTCTTCTCTTTGGGCACATTGTAAATGTAATCAAATCTTCTATCAAACTAGGAGCCTAAGGATTCTAGGATAATTCTAAGTGTACGAATTCTATTCAAAATTCTAAGTCAGATTTATTTCTCTTATGCTCAATGTGTTGATTGCAGAACATTTATATATTTCAATGTTTGCATATCAATGAGGGAACCACCTTAAATATGTTGGAGACCCGCCTCTACAAGAGACGCGTCTCATGAGAGGATGTTTCTCCACTTGTGGAGACACGTCCACTCATGGGACGTGTCCCTTTGGGCGAGCGAGCTCCAAGCACAACCAATTAACATTCGGTTATCAAACTATAACACATATAACCTTACATACGTGGCAGATATATATTATATGAGTTCCGATTTTATTCAATGCAGAATTTGAACATCATTTATTATTTCGAATCTTATACATGCTTATAAATTCGAATTACTTATTTTCCAGAAATATTTATATGAAGCGTAATTTTGATCACATATAAATAATAATGATGCTATTAGCAATCATCATTTATATCTGACCGAAGCTACCTTTCATCAACACTCCCTCTTAGCTTAGGGAAGCTATTTCAAATCAAATAAGTAGGGATATCACCTTCACACGTGATATCGAAGATATGATATGATATCTCAATATTGTCAAGTCACATGACATTCTTCTTAACACATCTTCATTATGGTATGTGCACTGACATCAAGTCACATGATGTCTACCATAATTCATGGCATATCCGCGGATATATAATTATCCACCATGATTATCTCTTAAGGATCACAATGATCTTCAGATGACATCAAGTCCCAAGGATATCCATCAAAGTGTCCAAGAGATACTATCATGACATGTCCACAGATATCAAGTCACATGATATCTATCATGATAGTTCAACTCATCATTGTAGAGTTGTCACTTTACAATGTCAAATACAAGTGTTCATTATTAGAAAGATCGTCACCTTTCAATAATGTATACAGGGGCAGTAGACCCATAAGGTCATGGAGTCACACACATGACAAAAGAGTTTACAAATTAAACATTTTACATTTATTAGTACAACTTTTATAAACAATTTGAATTTCAACATAATATCAAATTACATTTCAACCATACCAAGTTTCTTCCTAAAGTGCTCTACCTTGATTCGAGAGAGACGTTTGGTGAGAATGTTTGTTGTTTGATTATTTGTACTAACATACTCCAACTGGATCACTTTCCTTTCCACCATATCTCTTACATAATGATAGGGGATCTCAATGTGCTTAGATCTAGCATGGAAGACAGGATTTACAGAGATTTTGATGCAACTCTGATTATCACAATGAAGGATGGTAGGATTCAAGGGCTCACCAAAGAGTCCCACAAGTAATTTATGAAGCCAAACTGCTTCTCTTGCTCCCATAGAGGCTGCAATGTATTCAGCTTTTGTTGAGCTCTGTGCAACTGAAGACTGTTTTATGCAAATCCAAGAGATCATAGCTGATCCTAAACTGAAGCAACATCTTGATGTGCTTTTCCAATCTGTTACACTTCCAACCCAATCTAAATCAGAGTATCCATGTAGATCTAGTTGGTCATTTTTGTAAAAAAGACCATATCCAATAGTGCCTTGAAGATATCTCAAAATATGTTTCGCAGCCATAAGGTGAATTTCCTTTGGCTCACACATGAACTGGCTGAGAACATTCACTGCATAGCAAATATCAACTCTGGTGTTAACCAGATACATCAGTGATCCAATCATCTGTCTATATAGGGTTGGATCTGCACACTTGGATTCTGCTGCTGCTTTTTTCAGTTTTTGAAGGTTGGTTTCCATAGGTGTAGACATGGGTCTACAGTCCAACATTCCAAATCTCTTCAAAATATCAATAGTATATTTTCCTTGGTTTAGTATAATGCCCTCTTATTTCCGCCATACTTCCAAACCTAGGAAGTAGTGTAGAATGCCCAAGTCTTTCATGTCAAATTCGGAAGTTAGATCTTGTTTTCCTTGAGCAATGAGGTGATCTTCTCCTGTCATCAGCAAGTCATCAACATATAAAATAATTATTAACATATCACCTTTGATTACCTTGTAGTAGAGATTAGGGTTTGCATCATTCTTGGAAAATCCTAGTCCCGAGAGGTAGCTATCAATTCTTTCATACCAAACCCTGAGAGCCTGTATAAGTCCATAGAGAGCTTTATTTAGTCTGCACACATGTGAGTCAGGTTTATGTATCACAAAACCTTCAGGCTGATCCAGATAGACTTCCTCTTCAATGGTTCCATTTAGGAAGGCAGTTTTCACATCCATTTGATGGATCTTCCGGCTTTTAGCTGCAGCAATGGCTAACACTGCTCTCACAGATGTGTAACGGGCAACAGGTGCAAATGTTTCTTCATAATCAATGCCTTCTTTTTGAGAAAAAACTCTTGCCACAAAACATGCTTTATGTTTTTCTATACTGAAATCAGCAGCATGCTTTATTTTGAAGAGCCATTTGGAGGAGACAACAGATTTCTCTTTCGATCTAGGCACTATATCTCATACATCATTCTTTACAATGGACTGATATTCCTCCGTCATTGCATCCTTCCATGCTTGATGTATGAAAGCTTCTGTAACACTGACAGGTTCTGAATTTATGATGTTGTTCATTAGAGCAACATAGCTAGAGAACCGTTTGGGTCTTTTACTTTCCCTAAACGTTTCCTTGGGTGTTGAATGATTCTCGGCTTCTTTGATCATCTTTCTAGCCCAAAGTGGCCTCTTTCTGCCATTGTCATTTGTATTCTCATCTAAAGTAGATTGAGGTTCATTTGGCATTTCCTCCGGATACTCCCTCTGAATCTCAAGAACAGGTTCCATTTCAGGGACTCTAGGGAAATAAGTTTCTATCTCACTAGTACTTCTTGCCCTTTTGAATGCAATGTCTACTTCAAAGATGACATCTCTGCTCAATTCAATTTGTTTTTGCCCGGGTATAAAAATCCTGTAGGCTTTGGAGGTTTCACTATATCCCACAAATACCCCTTTCTTTCCGGAAGGTTCTAGTTTGAATCTCTTCTCGTTGGACACATGAATATAGACAGGGCAACCAAAAATCCTAAAATGACTAATATCAGGTTGTATGCCGGTAAAAGCTTCTTCAAGAGTTTTGTTATCTAGATGAGAATGAGGACATCTATTTTGAATGTAGACAGCAGTTCTAGAGGCTTCTGCCCAAAAACAAGTTTCAATGTTTTGGTCAATCAACATTGCTTTGGCAGCTTCTACAATGGTTCTATTTTTCCTTTCAGCAACCCCATTTTGTTGAGGGTTGTAGGCAACTGTGAATTCCCTCTTAATTCTTGCACTCATGCAGAATTCCTTAAAAATTTCAGATGTGTATTCTTTCCCATTGTCTGTCCTCAAGATTTTTATTTTCTTCCCGGAGAAGTTTTCTGTAAGGGCTTTGAACTCTTTGAACCTTTTGAGGATTTCTATTCACTCTTTACACTTAAGGAAATAGATCCAAGTTTTCCTAGAGAAGTCATCTATAAATATGACATAGTAGAGAAATCCTGCCTTGGAAGGTACAGACATAGGTCCACATAAATCAGAGTGAACCACTTCTAAAACATTTTGGGTTTTGCTCAAGCTATTGTGAAAGGATCCCATTGTATTCTTTCCTAGGGCACAACCTTTACAAGTTCCTTCATGAGATGGTTTTAACTTAGGTAAGCCTGTTACAAGTTTTTCTACAGAAGGTAGGGCACGGAAATGTAGGTGTCCTAATCTTCTATGCCAAATCTCATTTGAATCAAAAGTGTCAAGAGTAAGGGCTTGCTTAACCTCAGTGCAAAGTTTGTAAAGATACCCTTGTCTTAAACCTATGGTTTGGGCTTTCTTGATAGTTGAGTTCTTAGGCCATGCTAGAACTTTCCCATCCATAAAGGTAACTCTATATCCATTGTCTTCAAGGGCAAAGATGGACATTAGATTCCCCTTTATTCCAGGTACAAATAAGACTTCAATGAGTTGAAGAGAAAGATCAGATTTCACTTTGATGGAGCAAGTTCCAACCCCTTTTACAGGGTGTGTAGAATCATCCCCAATAGTTACTTCTTCATCAATCTTTTCAGTCATAGTGTCAAGGTGTTCTCTGAACCCTGTGATATGTCTAGAGGAACCACTATCAATTACCCAATTGTGGGTGTTGTTAGATACTTGACTACATAAGGCTGTATAGAACACAAAGTTTTCAGATTCATGATCTGAATTTGACTTTCCTACTTTGGCAAAGGATGCTTGTTGCTTTGATCTGTCAGGGCACTTCATTGCATAGTGGCCATATTGATCACATCTAAAGCATTGTACTTGAGAGATGTCTTTCTTCTTAGAAGATCCCTTTCCATTGGAATTTCTCTTTCTTTTAAAAGATCCTCTCTTGTAGGAGTTTTTCTTACTCCTTTTATTAGATGTTTTGTTGAGTACATGAATGTCTTCATCTATATTCTTCTGTTTATTTTCTTTTGTTGAGAGTCTTGTTTCCTCTTGAAGGCAGTATGTTCTTAGCCTATCAAACTTGGGGAGTTTAGATCCCAGACTTATTCCTTGAACAAATGACTCCCATGAGTTTGGTAGGCCTCCTAGTGCAATTCGAGTTAACTCTTTGCTATCAATCTGATATCCAATTGTGGATAGTTGATCCCTTAGTTCAATGATCCTCATGAAGTATGCATTAATTGTTTCTCCTTTGATTATTTGGATATTGTTGATTTGCCTCTTTAATGCAAGAGTCTTACTAGTGTTGTTGATCTCATAGGTGCTCTCAAGAGATTTGAACATTTGATATGCAGTTTCATGTTTTGGTAGGATGGGTACTATATGATCCCTAACTGCATCTACTAAGATTTTCATGGCCTTTTCATTGTTTTCAATCCATTGAGTTTTCTCAGGATCAGCCTCTGGTTCCCTTTTGTTTTCTCTCACAAGTGAGTCTATTTTATTCTCTTTAAGAATCATCATGATTCTAAATTTCCATGATGTGAAGTTGTTTGCTCCTGCAAGACGATCTTCAAATCTGATTACACTTGACATTATGAAGAATGTGATGTGAATTCGATTTTAAAAATACGAATTTTCTTAAGCAATCTGATATCTAGATTTGATTTGGATTCACTTAACTTGGCTCTGATACCATGTAAATGTAATCAAATCTTCTATCAAACTAGGAGCCTAAGGATTCTAGGATAATTCTAAGTGTAAGAATTCTATTCAAAATTCTAAGTCAGATTTATTTCTCTTATGCTGAATATGTTGATTGCAGAACATTTATATATTTCGATGTTTGCATATCAACGAGGGAACCACCTTAAATATGTTGGAGACCCGCTTCTACAAGAGACGCGTCTCATGAGAGGACGTGTCTCCACATGGGACGTGTCCCTTTGGGCGCGCGGGCTCCAAGCACAACCGATTAACATTCGGTTATCAAACTAACAAACATATAACCTTACATACGTGGCAAATATATATTATATGAGTTCCGATTTTATTCAATGCAGAATTTGAACATCATTTATTATTTCGAATCTTATACATGCTTATAAATTTGAATTACTTATTTTCCAGAAATATTTATATGAAGAGTAATTTTGATCACATATAAATGATGATGATGCTATCAGCAATCATCATTTATATCTGACCGAAGCTACCTTTCATCAACACACATGAATATACACAGGGCAACCAAAAATCCTAAAATGACTAATATCAGGTTTTATGCTGGTAAAAACTTCTTCAGGAGTTTTGTTATCTAGATGAGAATGAGGACATCTATTCTGAATGTAGACAGCAGTTCTAGAGGATTCTGCCCAGAAGGAGGTTTCTATGTTCTGGTCAAGCAACATTGCTTTTGCAGCTTCTACAATGGTTCTATTTTTCCTTTCAGCAACCCCATTTTGTTGAGGGTTGTATGCTACTGTAAACTCCTTCTTAATGTCGGCATTCATGCAGAATTCCTTAAAAATTTCAAAGGTGTATTCTTTCCCATTGTCTGTCCTTAAGATTTTTATTTTCTTCCCAGAGAAGTTTTCATTAAGAGCTTTGAATTCCTTGAACCTTGTAAGGATTTCTATTGATTTTTTACACTTAAGAAAATAAATCCAAGACTTCCTAGAGAAATCATCTATAAATATGACATAGTATAGGAAGCCTGCCTTGGAAGGTACAGACATGGGTCCACATAAATCAGAGTGAACCAGTTCTAATACATTTTGGGTTTTACTCAAGCTATTGTGAAAGGATCTTTTTGTATTCTTTCCTAGGGCACAACCTTTACAAGTTCCTTCATGAGTTGGTTTTAACTTAGATAATCCTATTACAAGTTTTTCTACAGAAGGTAGGGCACGGAAATGAAGGTGTCCTTATCTTCTATGCCAAATTTCATTTGAATCAAAAGTATCAAGGGTGAGGGCTTGCTTGACTTCAGTGCATAGTTTATAAAGATAACCTTGTCTTATACCTATGGTTTGGGCTTTCTTTATAGTATGGTTCTTAGGCCATGCTAGAACTTTTCCATCCATAAAGGTAACTCTATATCCATTGTCTTCAAGAGCAGAGAAGGATATTAGATTCCTTTTTATTCCAGGTACAAATAAAACTCCAGTGAGTTGAAGAGAGAGACCAGATTTCAATATGATAGAGCAAGTTCCAACTCCCTTTACAGGGTGTGCAGAATCATCCCCAATGGTTACTTCTTCATCAGTCTCTTCAAACATAGTGTTTAAGTGTTCTATGAACCCTGTGATATGCCTTGAAGAACCACTATCAATTACCTAGTTGTGGGTGTTGTCAGATACTTGACTAGATAAGGCTGAATAGAATACAAATTTCTCAGATTCATGATCTGAATTTGACTTTCCTACTTTAGCAAAGGATGCTTGTTGTTTTGATCTGTCAGGGCACTTCATTGCATAGTGGCCATATTGATCACATCTAAAACATTGTACTTGAGAGATGTCTTTCTTCTTGGAAGATCCTTTTCCATAGGAATTTCTCTTTCTTTTAAATGATCCTTTCCTATAGGAGTTTTTCTTACTCCTTTTATTAGATGTTGCGTTGAGCACATGAATGTCTTCATCTATGTTCTTTTGTTTGTTTTCTTTTGTTGAGAGTCTTGTTTTCTCTTGTAGGCAGTCTGTTCTTAGCCTATCAAACTTGGGGAGTTTAAATCTCGCACTTATTCCTTGAACAAATGACTCCCATGAGTTTGGTAGGCCTCGTAGTGCAATTAGAGTTAACTCTTTGCTACAATTTGATATCCAATTGTGGATAATTGATCCCTTAGTTCAATGATCCTCATGAAGTATGCATTAATGGTTTCTCCTTTGTTTATTTGGACATTGTTGATTTGCCTTTTTAATGCAAGAGTCCTATTGGTGTTGTTTATCTCATAGGTGCTCTCAAGAGACTTGAACATTAGATATGCAGTTTCATGTTTTGCTAGGATGGGCACTATATGATCCCTAACTGCATCTACTAAGAATTTCATGGCCTTTTCATTGTTCTCAATGTTAGAGTTTCTTAGATCAGATTAGATAATCAATTTGTACAAAAGAAATGCAACACATAAGACAATGAACACAACAAGATACCCTGGGAAAACCCTCCTCTTGAGGGAGAAAAAAACCCAGCAAATGCTTCTCTTATATATATAAGAATATAGTGACAGAAATCTACTTACAACACAGCCCAACAATGGCTAATGATTTCGCACTTTCCTTAATGCTTAGATACAAATGAATCTGTTCTTCCTTGAATCGGTCTGCTACTACAGAATTGATGATCTACTGCTCAAGTATGAACTTCTTTTAGGAATGCGAATTTCTGCTCTGCCAATAATAGGTGCGAACTTGCTTGTAATTCGAATTGTCTTTAATAACCAAAAATGACCTTGTATATATATCACTTTGGCGCCTCTTCATTTGGGTCGGCCTTTATACTAATAATGATAAATAATAAAATATAATTTAGGTCGGCCAATCAACAAGTAAATGATATGACACAATATAGGGTCGGCCCATGCTTTAGTTGATATTCATTTAATATATTTCTCTTGGGAAGTGCAGACCGACGCTGTAATAACATCAACACTCAATCCATTGAGTTTTCTCAGGATCATCCTCAGGTTCCCTTTTGTTTTATCTCACTGCATCTACTAAGAATTTCATGGCCTTTTCATTGTTCTCAATCCATTGAGTTTTCTCAGGATCATCCTCAGGTTCCCTTTTGTTTTATCTCACAAATGAGTCTAACTTATTTTCTTTAAGAATCATCATGATTCTGAATTTCCATGATGTGAAGTTGCTTGCTCCTTCAAGGCGATCTTCAAATCTGATCACACTTGACATTATGAAGAATGTGATGTAAATTCGATTTCTCAAAAATGCGAATTTTTTCTAAGTAATCTGACATCTAGATTTGATTTTTATTCACTCAACTTGGCTCTGATACCATGTAAATGTAATCAAATCTTATCAAACTAGGAGCCTAAAAATCCCAAGGAAATTCTAAGTGTGAAATTTTGTTCTAGAATTCTAAGTCAGATTTATTTCTATTATATTAAATGTGCTGATTGCAGAACATTTATCAATTTCGATGTCTTGCAAATAAGGGAATGAAGTCCCATTTATATGAGGGAGACACGCCTCAAGGAGAGACGCGTCTCATGAGAGGACGTGTCTCCACTGGAGACACGTCCGCTCATGGGAAGTGTCCCTTGGGCGCGCGGGTTCCCTTAACAACCAAACCATTCGGTGTTAACCATAGATCCGTGTATTTAACAAACAGCAATCTCTTAACATGAATTCCAATTTATCCATTTGATTATCATCATTTGAAATTCGAATCTTATTTGATGGTTTTATATTTTAAGAATAGTTTGGTTAAATATAAATGATGATGATGCATGAATGCAATCATCATTTATATCTAACCAAAGCTATCTTAAATCAACATCTAGTTATGACACATCATAATTTGATATTTTGTTCCTTTTAGTGAAAAGATTTACCATTTTAGCTGTCCCTGTGTGGTAAAGATATGGTTGTTAGGGTTTTATAGCTTTACACAGCTAAAAATAACTATTTTTAAGTATGTTTTTGTTAGTTTATAATTATCCCCTTTGAGTTATAACTGTTAGTTTATAAATATCCTCTTTGAATTACAATCCTTTGAATAATTAAGGTCATACTATGCATTTGCATACAAAATCATCATTTTACCAATACATATAGTGATCCCCAAATTGACCCAAAACTTTGCATTCAGTACATTTGCTTCCCAATGACCATAAAAAAGCAGACATTCTAAACGTGGCCTCGTTATCACAGACAGCAAAATGCATAAACAATCCAACCGTTAAGTTTCATATAGGTAAGTTAGAGAGCAATTTCAGTTTAGTTAGTAAACTGAAGCATGTGGTTGCAATAAACATTTTGACTACAAATAATAATTTGGAACTAATATTGCACGTCAAGTATGTAATGTTCCATCTTTTTGGGATCTTTGATGTAACCAATTCTCAACTCTATTTACTCGCTAGAATGGCTTTTAATGCGTAATTCCTCATTTGGTTCATGTCACCATTGTCTCTCTATTCCTAGAATGGCAAGCACAAACTTGTCTACTTGCAAGATCAACATCATTGCTGCTACAAAAGTTAGACATTGCAGCTTTTTGACAAAGTAGAATACTAATCCATCCACTATTTTGTGTGACAAATCTAGAATTTCTTATCTATTTCATTCATAGTATGATTCCGCATAAGAAAAGGTAAGGCATTTGCACACCTTTTTCTTCAAATCAATGCCTCACATTCAGGAATTTTTAATGTACCAAGTTCATTATCCTATCTGTAATTTTCCAAGAACTCTTTTAATAAGTTTATGCCATTCCCACCTAACATACTCACACCATATGAAAAAAGAAAATTGAGATTATAATAAAAGCTTAAACCTCAACCAAATTTTGTTTGTATACTTCTTCATAGTTTAGATATAACTAAACATTTAAGAAAATGTAAGGTAGAACCCAAGGTTCATTTAACACTACCCTATGGATTATTTTTTGCATTTTTTAGTATATATTTTAACAGTGCCCTAATATTTTTTCCATGTTTGTGGGTATATATGTGGATATCAATGCAACTATTAAATTTTAAATTCAAGATTTTTGAAGATCATCCATACTCCTTCAAATGTGAACTTAAGAAATGACACCATAAAACTCTTTCCTATCTCACACAAAGCTCTATGTTAATAGATAAACTGCACAATTCATCACTAGAACAACTTATCAATTGAAAAATAACAATTCATTTCCTTACATGAAATGAAATGGAATTGATTTTAGTATCAGCAGAGAATCAGAAGCGGTCAATAAGGCTAAAAAATAAACTAAGGCAAAAAATTCAAACAGATATAGCAAAGGAGGTCAAAAACTAAAACATAACAATCTCTCAACTGTCTTCTCCACAATCAAGGAAGACAAAATAGAGAACGTCCAAATATAAATAAGGGTAAGCAAACTTGTAGAAGTGCCACCATTAACACTTAACTCTCCTACCATTGGAGATAATACAAAAATTGGTAATGAAAGTAATATACCCAACCAGCTGGCAATGGGTGAATATTGGACTGATTTGGCAAGGAGAAATTAATCTATACAAAAAAGTACGAGTAATAAATTATGTGGCCAAATAAAAGAATGATCCTCTCTATAGCACTATTCTTATAGAAATTAAAGTAGGCATCTTCACCCCACATATTATCCAGAATGAAAGCTGTGGATGCAAAAGTACAAAGCAGCACAAGTAACACATTGCATAAAGTTTGTCATAGATGTTTTCAATAAACTAATGACCACTTTATTAACCAGAATAAATAACATCGTTTAGGTAGAAGTTGACACTAAAGCAAACAAGAAAATTGTTCCTTCAATTGTAATTCAACATACCGGAATGATACAACAGGTCCAACTTCTTTGCATATTTCAATTAGTTGCTCCTCTGTTGCGTCATATGGGATATTTCCCACTGCAGAAAATTGAAAAACAATAAAAAGAACTTCAATGTTTGAAATTAATAAGCAAACAATTCTAAAAACAAGTAATTGAATCAAAGGGCAGAACTGATTATGCCTTATTTTATTTTTAGATCATCTCAAAGACTTAAAAAATGAACTCAGTAAGTCTCTCTGTATCTCTATCTCTCTGTGTTTGTGTGTGTTCATGTTCAGAATCACAAAAGATAGATCTAATTCAAGGCATAGCTACAAGACCCAAACTTGGAAAGGCTTACAAACCAAATCAACCGGACTCAGAAAAAACTTGCCAAAAGATAAATACTCCAACCGAAGCCTTTAACCTGCAAATGAGGGATTTATTTGCTGTTTTTACATGGCCAAGGGTCATGCTCCAAGTCTGAAAATATTGACACAACTCAGAGTTAATCCATTTCAGCTCATTTTTTTATCACTCACCATTTCAATTGTGGAGTTTTACAACCAACTTGGAGAGTCTCACAATTATGACTCAACTCCAGAATACATGGTTGTTGATGTTATAGCAGCTTCGGGCTGCACTTCCTTTGCACAAATACCAAGAAGAAGAACATGAATTAAATAAGTAGCCTTCAGCTATTTAATTCATGGCTACACAATTATTAATGACAAAGGGCCGACGCTAACATGATTCGCATTTATTAATTGTTGCTTGGGGCCGACCCTAGTTGTATTTATCTTTATTTATGTTTTACTTGAGAAGGCCGACCTACCTTGAAGAGGCGCCTCTCTTGTATATATACAAGGTCACTTTGTCATTGTAAACTTATCCCATCTCAAGCAAGTTCGCACTATTCTTTATGAGCAGAATTCGCACCTTATAGCAGCAGCTCAGATTCAAGGAGGATTTCATAGTCATTGCATTGTTTGTATTTAGAAGAAGGGCGAATACATTGTATCAAGCATTGGCCATTGTTGGGCCTAAGTTGTAAGCAGATTTCTGCTCTTGTGTTACTTTATATAAGAGAATCATTTGCTGGGTTTTTCTCCCTCAAGAGGAGGGTTTTCCCAGGGTATCTTTGTGTGTTCATTGTCTTATGTGTTGCAATTCTTTTAAGTACTTTATTGATTAATCTGATCTAAGAAACACTAACAATGGTTAATATATGACGAACAACTGATCAACAATTTGAGATATCCAGAGGGCGACAGTATATTGCTGTAATTCAAATGTACTATAAGAAAAAGCGAATAACAACAGAGAAACTAAAAAACAGAAATAGGATTATTTATCATTCAACAGAAAGATATAGAACTGGGTCTTCTTAATCTGAATAATCTGCAAATAATGACTCTCGAAGCAGATGAACAACTATCTATCTATCTATCTTCTTAATCTGAACAATCTGTGACAACAATTGTTGGAAGTTGCTGAGTACAAGAAATGGCAGTACAATTATAAATTTTAAAATGCTCTCTCATCAGTGCATGAAGAAAGTTCATTTTCATTTTTCTTAATTTAGGAGTGTCATATTTTTATAATTAAAATCACATTATTTTTATGGAAACTATCATATGGGCATCTCACATTAGTTTGCACCTAAGTTCATTAAATATTAAAAACCAGACAAACAATAAGAAATTGCATTGATGGAAGCCAAAAGTTCTTTGAACAGAACAAAAATCAGGATTTGGACATGAATCAATCCTCTGATATTTATGATTCCCAGCTATACTGATCACTTCTATATATGCAATGGGGACTTCAAGAATTCCTGATAGAATCAAGACTTCAGTTCTTCTAGTTTTAAAAAAGATTTCAGCATTGACGCAATCCACTCATATTTGTGATCCCAAGCTGTACAGATAAATTCCATGAGTATGTGATGATGGTTTCAAACTTTCAAAATCTGAGAGGATTGGGATTTCAGGTCTTTTGGACTGAAGACCACCATGCACGATATATATACAAGTCTTATTTGATTTTTTGGATCCAAATTGCTTTTTTTTAAATGTTGTTTTTTGGTATCTAAATGTGTTGTAGGTTAAATACGATGGCATATGGCTCTGCATTAGGCTCAACATCAGTTATTAGAAGCCATCCCACTAGAAGCAAAGATCCCACTTGGAAATATGCTATAACGGGACCAGTTGCAATGAGTGTGACTTGCATCTTGTCATGTCCCTGAAATTATAACACATCGCAATAGAAATAAATGAGAAAAAATAACAAAATACATATTAGCAATTTAATGCTATTATACTTTAATATTAAAATGTGAAATATTGAAATACAAATAACTAAATAAAATAAATATCAAAATATAAATATAAATAATGGTAATTTAAATATTATTATATATTATTATATAATTATCATAGATAATATTATAATTATAAATACTAAAAATACAAAATGAGTATTAACAATTTAAATACCATTATAGATCTAAAAATATAAAAAGAAAAAGAAAGAAGAAAAACTAATATAAAAACAATAATAATAAATATATTACAAATTTGTATTAAACTAATAATAATTAATATATTAGCCTACACTACCACCAACACCATCACATAAGACAAAGGAAAGAAACGGGCCTATTAAGGCAATACAAATAAACATAATTATACCAAAGTGAAGCGGCGATTGGGGAATTAAAATCGGTTGAGTAAAAAGCAGCAATAAAGTCATTAAGAAAAGACACATCCATTCAAAGAAGCCCACGGTTTGGGAAAGGGCATGAACCTCCACCAAATCGTGGAGTATCTAAATGAATAGACTTGAATATTTCGAGGCATTGGAATGAGGGAAAAATCAGGAGTTTTAAGCAGATATAAAAAGTGGGAAATTATCAAAAATAAGATTTGCATTCATATCCTAAGCAGGGCTCGCTATGTGCAAAGGCGAGGATTCGTGTGCAGGTGCAATGATGAATGAGAGGCCGCAACGCGATGTTGTTGCTGGTTCGTTGGCTGCCCAGAAGGGTAAAATGAAGGTTGAGAAGAATTTCAAAGGTTCTTCAGCCCCGCCCTCAACTTCGTTGGGTTCTCCCATCCCTCAGCCGACTGGTGCCTCTCTGCCTGCAACTCCTTTCATCATTGTTGGGTGCAGAAATCGAATAAACCCTTTTCACGAATGCTCGGAGTTCTACAAAACTCAAATTGTTCCGGATTGCCCTCCGCCGCCTTCTATCAAGACTGATGCGGCCAATTTTGACTCTGATCCAAAGCATGTTTGTTTTTGGGAGACTCTAAGGTATGCTTGGCGAACACTCCTATCGACTTCCACATCTCTGATAATTGCATTTGTGATTTAGCGGAGGAAATAGGAAACCAATCCCTCCTTGTTCCCTACCTGAGTAAGAGGCCTTCAGTTGATCATTTTATCGATTGGATGAAAGCTTCCTGGAACAGCATCCCACTCCGAACATCAACATCTTGGATTTTGGCTTTTTTCTGCTTCGTTTCGCCACTGTAGAGGATTGCTCCTTTGTTAAGCAGAAGGGCCCTTGGTTTTATGACCAAGCTGGCCTCTTCTTCCTAGAGTGGTCGCCTTTCTTTGATCCCACCTCTACGAAGGTCTCAAAGGTTCCCATTTGGATCAGGCTGTACAATCTCCCACCGATTATGCGAGAGTCGGAGCTAATCAAAGACATGATTGAGCAATTTGGAACCTTTGTTAAGCTGGATCTTGGAGCCCCCCACAACAGATTCTTCAAGGTGTGTACCATCATTGATATCTCCAAACCATTGCATAATTCAATCTTGATCCACTCGACTTTTGGCACTTGGACACAATTTCTAAATTAAGGTCTCTTCTAAATTATGATGCTTTAACTGCAACATGCTGGGTCATAAAATTGTTGGTTGCACTTCTTCTTTGTTTGTCCCTTCCCCCAGGTTCCGCCTCAACAAATGGGTTAAGAAGTCTAGCTCTCCTGATGCAGAGTTCATTTGGCATAACCATGGGAAGTTCTTTGCAGCACAAGAGAATTTACCAACTTTTGCAACCCCGGTTGTGGCCTCATTTGTTGCAGTGTTGCCCTCCTCACCCTACAATGCTCCTCGGGAGGACCCTTCCCCTCAGCCTATTGCTGCTCCCCCCTGCCCATCTGAGGTGGCTAGTGATAACTCGAATGTTGCGGACTCTTATCCCTTCATGGATGATCTAGATGAGGATTTCTTAAATTTTTTGGACATCGATGATGTGGTTGTTCCTGTTAAAAAGTGCTCATTAGCCCAAACTGCTAGTGCTATCTCCAAACCAAACTTCCCTGCCAAAAAGAAGGGACACAAATCTGAAGTAGAAAAGCTTTGTATCGAAGGTAGAGATGCAGTTGATGAAGGAACACAATGGACTATGGATGCCCTCCTCACCAGGAGTATGAGGAGGGGGGAGGCCAAAAAGAACACTTGAGTTGTTTCTTGGGGGTGGTGGATATAGGTCTTCAATGTTTAATAATGTAATGTGACCTCTGTTGGTCTTCTCAGTATGTCAGGTTTCTTTAATTCTTAGTCATTTTTTTGCTCCCCATTCTTGGGTCTGAAGCGGTCTTTATTTTTATTTAATCATTTATTGGGTGTGGGCCCTATTCCCACATATTTACCGATCAAAAAAAAAAGATCTGCATTCAGATCAGCAACAACCGGAGTGTAATATGATTTGAACAGCAGATTAAAAAATTAAGAAGCAGATATAAAAAGATATATACAGATATACATGTAACATGTGTAACAATATCATGGATGGAGGAGGCATCTAAAATATAAGGAAGTAAATATCAGGTTTGGAAATAAATGAATATAAATATAGAAATTATGTATGTGTAAAGGTAATTAGATTAACTATATAACTATTATTAATTAATCTAATTACCTTTACACATACATAATTTCTATATATATATTTACTTATATATATATATATATATGAATTATATTTGATTATGCAATAATGATGCTTTCAGCAATTATTGAACCTTATAATTAATTGTGGCGTTTGGTCTACGCTAACAATGTGCAGCTGTGATTGCTTTTTCATTAGTCCAGGGCTGAATGTACAAATCGGTTATTGCTTGATTAATTATCAGATCATTAGTAAGAAGATTTCTATAGTATTGCCATAATTACATTGTTTTAGGAATGATGTTGATTTTGACTTAAAGAATCAATGATAAATGCAAATGTATTTGATTGCTAAAAGGTTGTCTTTTGAGTGTTTGCAAGCCTACTAGGGAGGAAGGACCTGAGAAAAGTGGTGCCTAAAAACCCCACTTAAGATCCGCCCCTGGAACCCAAGGCAAGGATGGGCCATAGAGGGGTGGAAATTCCACATAAGGTTCTGCCCAATCCCAAGGCATGGGTGGGCCATGGAGGGGTGGGGGTCCCACTCAAGATCTGCTGAGGCCATGGAGGGGTGGTAGGCCCAAAACCTAAGTTACTGGTTCGGGTTCGGGTACGAGAACCCGGTACGTGGGTACGTGAAAAAAAAAATTAGGGGTTTGGGTACGTATGGGTACGTGTATATATATATGTATTATATATACAAAAAATAAAAGAGAAATATACAGAATTGTAAAACTAAATCATTTCATAGTATGATACTTGATCATTGATCAATGCCAAATGCCAAAGATAAATATTAAATGTCAATTGATAGTTGTATTTGACTGATTTAAAAGCAAATTGGGTACAAAATGGCATCCTCATGTGGAATGCGTTGATGTTGATATTCTTAAACAAAATGAAAATAGAAAATTGTTTTTGTAAAACTAAAGGTAAATACTATATCAATATATTTTACAAATTTACATCTTCCTCTTTCCCATAAAAATGAGGTGCAGCATGGAGTTTTGTATGGTTTCAAAAGCCTTAAATGAGATATTATAGATGAAGACTTGTAGGAAAACTATGGAAACTTGGACTTGGAGAGTACCAATTAAATTCAATGGGAGTTTGAGGGCAATGTCTCCAATGGGGTCGAGGGGCAGTGCCCCTTGTGGGGGTCTAGGGGCAATGCCCCAAGTGGGATCGAGGGGCAGCGCCCCTCGTGGGGGTCTGGGGGCATTGCCCCCAGCGGGGTCGAGGGGCAGCGCCCCTCGCGAGGGTCTGGGGGCAGCGCCCCCAGCGGGGTTGAGGGGCAGCGCCCCTCGCGGGGTCCGAGGGCAACGCCCCGGGCGCGCTCCTTGTCGCGGTACAGGGCGAGGACGAGGGGCAGCGCCACCGCCGCTAGCACCAATTTAAGGCTTTTGAAACCATACAAAACTCCATGGCGCACCTCATATTAATAATAATAATTTAAAAAAAAATGCTTTTATAAGTTATGGGCCATGGGTTCTTCGAGGTACGCCCGGGTACATGCCTGGTACCTTCGGGTCTGCGCACCAAACAGCTGGATGCGCCCTAGGTACACACAGGGTGCGTGCCCAGGCCTGTGGGTTCTCCCGGGTTCGCGCTAGGCCTAGGCACGCACCCTGTGCGTACCCAGGGCGTACCGGGTTCGAGGCCTCCGAGTACGCATCCGATAACTTAGCCCAAAACCACTTATAAGCTTTGTTGGCTTCCCCCAGTAGGTTAAGTGTCTTCCAAGGTGATGACATGGGTAGAGAAAGCAGGTACAAGTGTATCCACTAAGCACGCCACTCTGAGGGTGGAAGTCTTGGTTTGGACATTCCTGTCGCTCAGGGCCAAGGGGTGGGTTGTCCTAGTCAGACGCTTCTGCTCTTGGGCTTAGATGGATAGCTTTGGGCGAATCTACCCATGCCACTCCTATGTCTTCATTACTGCTTGTGATTATATTTATATTTGGATATCCAAATGCTAATGCTAACAGATATATGCATGTGTGTGGAAACATTGTTTATGTGGTGAATGCAGGTTTTAGTCTAGAAGTACTTCATTAAAGAGGACATTCATTTGAGAAAGTGAAACCCTAACCCTAATTGGCAAACAATTAGTGAAGTTTAGGGCAAATTGGACAGGGTACATTACACATCTTATGCACAAAGAAACTTAATGGAAGCATCAATTGACTCAAATTACATATTGCAAACATTTTTAATCACAACGCCAAGCCATGTGAAAAAGCTAAAAAAGAGGATAAATGAGAGATGCAAGCACTCCTTGCACTGATGAATGAAAATAAACAAGAGAGGACGAGGACACAAGCAACCATAGCAACAATCATTAATATTGACATGCAAGCAAAAACAGATGAAGATATGCTAAGCATTGTGGCTCTAATCATTGTTCACAACTCCACACAAACAAAGCACACCCACCTCATCTAGTTCGATCAAAGCATAGACACAAGGGTTTTTTGTACCTAGAAACATACTTGGAGCACAACCTTCATTGCAAGGTACAAGGTGGAACAAGGAGGTGCCCAAAAAGAAAATAAGGCATGTGCAAGTTTTTGGTTTTACAACCACCTTCCCTTCAATGTAGCGAAAAGCCCATACTAGGAGAATTAAGTGGCACTGTGGCAGCATTCACAATTGCAGGGAAAGAGTACAAGGCACCCTTTCCAAAAGACTTATGTAGGAAGTTACCTCAAAATGTTGTTGAAGATAAAAAGTTAACTCTAGAAGAACAAAAGAACCAGTGCAAAATTTTGGATGCAATAATCTTTAAAATTAGGGGATGGATGCAAAGAATCACAACCTTATCAAGTTTTTGGCAGCTTCAAATGATGAGATGGTTTCTTTGAAGTCAATTGATACCTCTAACAAAGTAAAGTATGCAGAAACTTTTGAGTTTAATGGTTGGAGCAAGTTATATTAAAGGTAGAGATGGGCATAGTGAATGTGGTGCAAATTATCACTGATAATGCAGCAATGTATGTGGCGACTAGAAGATTACTCTATAGAGGCATCTTCAGTGAGGTGGATGGATGGAGAGAACCACATCCTTAACAATTTTTCAGCAGCTTCAAATTGTGAAATGGTTTTTTAGTCAATTAATGCTTCTAACAAAGTAAAAAATGCAACAAAAACTTTGAGTCTAATGTTGGAGCAAGTTGTCTTAGAGGTAGAGGTGAGCATAGAGAATGTGGTGCAAATTATTGCTAACAATGCAAATTATTTGTCACTCTTTTGGACCCCTTGTTGTAATGTCCCTAGTTTGGATATGCTTAGATTTTTGCCCTAGAATCACAAATTCAAAATAAGACTAAGTTACCGGGTTCGGCCCTGGGAGGCTTGGGTTCGATCCGGGTTCAGAATTCAGGTCTAGTTCGCCCAAATTCGCCCAGGGTTCGAAAAACCGATTGTGGGTTCGAACCAGGTTCAGAACCCGGACTGTGGGTCCGACCAAGGTTTGAACCCGGGTAGAATTTCGTGCCCAAGCGGACGTAAAAGCGTTTTTTTGCAATTTTTTTATATTTTTTTGAGTCTTTGTTGACTTTTTAATATTTTTCTATTCCTTCTAACCCTAATATGTGCCTCTAAAACATGAAATAGGTAAAGTGATAGTCATTTACCAATTTGTGAATGAAAAAAAAAGGATTTTTTGCCTCCATTGCTGAACTTTCTCTTTTTCTTGCACAAGCTTGAATAGACTTGAAGGTTGATTGTAGATTGTTCGAAGTTGGTTGTTGTGCTATTCCTAAGCACTTGCAAGTGCCTATTCGTTGCCAAGAAGATCATAGAGCAAGATTTCTTCAAAAGAGGTAGGTTTTTTGAAGTTTTTTTATTATTTTTTTTACATTTTTTTTTAACAAATGGACTTCAACTCTTTTGTTTTGATTTTTAGTTTTTGTTTTGTTTTACTTTTCATTCCTCTAAATGTCTATAACACATGTTCAATTTTTTCATTTTTTTGAAATTAATTAAGTCTGTTAGTTTCAAATTCAATCAATCAATACCAAAATTAAAATATGTTGTGCCTTAGGTATTCCATATTACAATGGTAACCGGTACCTCCTCAGGCTCAATCCAATCTCATTTCAAAACAAACCCAAACTCTCCCCTTTGGAAATATGTAGAAATTGTTCAGCAACTTCCAAGTGGTGGAGGATATGTTTGGATTTGTAGTCATTGCCATGTTCAATATTCGAGCTCATATAGTCGAGTGAAAGGGCACTTGTGCGGGATCCCTGAAACAATCATAAAAAATTGTCCAGGTGCAAACGAGGAAAGCATTCCAAAACATATACTGTTGAAATATATTGTTGAGCAAGAAAAGGCAGACCAAAAAGCAACTAGTGGTAAAACAAGCCATCCTTTGAAGAAAGGATCTCGATCCATGAAACCCCCTACACCGCCTTCTTATTTTCCACCTACAGAAAGCCATCCATTTATGGACATCCCTCAAGAGCAAACCACGCCCTCTTCAAATAAAAGATCTAAGGGACCGTTGGAAGCTTCACTTCAAAATGAGGCAAGAGAGATTGTTGATCAAGACATAGCAAGATGTATCTATGCCAATGGATTGGCATTCAATGTTGTTCTTTCACCATATTGGCAAAAAATGGTGAAATCTATTAATGAGGCTCCAAAGGGGTTTAAGGGCCCAGGTTTTGAGAAGGTGTGTTGCACCTTATTGAAGAAAGAGGTGAAACATGTAGGCAGACTCTTTGAAGCCCATAAGGGATTCGTGGATCGAAACAGGGGTGACCATAGTTTCTGATGGATGGAAAGATGAAAAAAATCCCCCATTGATCAATGTTATTGATGTGTCACCTAAAGGGGCAATGTTTTTGAGAGCAGTGGATTGTGAAGGACAGGTGAAGGATGGTCCATTTATTGCTAGCATCATTTGCCAAGCTATTGAAGAAGTGGGCCATCAAAATGTTGTGCAAGTTGTAACTGACAATGCCAAAAATTGTAGGGCTGTTGGGTTATTGGTTGAGGAGAAGTATCCACACATTTTTTTGACACTTTGTGCTGTCCACTCCCTTAATCTAATGCTACAAAAAATTGGATCCAAAATTGAATGGATCAAACAGGTGTATGCTGAGGGCGAAGACATCCAAATGTTTGTCACCAACCACCATATGACACAAGGAATATTTAGACAATTCTCAAAATTGGAGTTGTTGAAGGTAAGTTAATTCTCAATATTTTTTAATTTTTTAATTTTTTGTTAATTTAAATTTTGATTTTGTAAATTTAAATTATATTTTAGTTTTAATTTTGATTTTCAAACAGGTTGCCGAGACTCATTTTGACTCCAACACAATTGTGTTGAGATGACTTATAAAGGTTCGTGAGGCACTCTCTGCCATGGTAATCAGCCCTAATTGGGCCATATGGAGGCAATCTAGCAGTGAAAGGGCAAATAGGGTCAAGCAAAGGATCCTAGATGATAGTTGATGGGACCTTGTTGAGTATCTCGTCAGTTTCACTAAGCCCATATTGAGCATGATATGTTACACTGACACGGATAGACCTTGTTTGGGTGAAGCATATGATGGTATCGACTCAATGATTGACAAGATGAAAACCACCATCAATGCAAAAAAGGAAGATCCTAAAGAAAAGTTCTTCAAAGAGCTACAGGAAATCACAGTTGATAGATGGAACAAAATGACCACTCCGTTGCATCTTCTCGCTTTTGCATTGAGTCCCAAATATTATAGTCCAGAGATACTTTCTACTTCATCAAGAGTTGCTCCATATAGGGATGTTGAAGTGTCTCAAGGGTACAAGGCAGCAATTCTTAGACTCTTCACTGATCGTGACCAAAGTGATCGAGTGAGGGTTGAGTTCATGGCTTTTGCATGCTCTGGTAGTGTTGATCAGAATCTTGATGCTCTTCGAGACAAGGTTAGGGTGGATGCTCATAGTTGGTGGTACTTCCATGGGCAAGAATACAGGCACCTCCAACCTATTGCAATAAAAAATTTATCCCAAGTAAGTTTTATATTTTGTAAATTTAATTTTAATTTTAAATTTATATTAATTAATATTTTTGTTTAGTTAAATTTTGTAACTCCTAACTATTTAATTTGGTCTTAATAGGTTGCTAGTTCATCTTCTTCTGAGAGGAATTGGAGCACATACTCCTTCATCCACTCAATAAAATGCAATAGGCTACATTCGAAAAAGGCAGAGGACTTGGTGTATGTGCATTCAAACTTGCGCCTCCTTACACACAAGCAAAGTTCCTACAAAGAAGGAGACACAAGGAGGTGGGATATTGAGCCAGAGCAGCTTGACTTGGATGCTTCCACAAGTCACTTAGTTGCACTTGATATTGATGATGACTATGAGCCTGAAGCAACTGCTGAGCATGAGAGTGGTAGTGTTAGTGCTAGTGGCAGTGCTTGTCGAGTGCCACTAATGCTATTTGTGGTTCTACACAGAATGTAGCATCTAATGATGCTGATGATGCTGCTTTTATTGATGACCCGTATGATTCAAATTGATCAATGATCAATAATTATTAATGGCTGATTGTAAACACTTTGACATTTTTACATTTTATGTTTGAACTTTGATGATTTGAGTATAAAGTGGTGGTGTATTTTTCATTTTTGCTATGTTATTTGACTATTAATATGGTGATGTATTCTGAACTTACTTACTGTTGATGAAAGGTAGTTTCGGTCAGATATAAATGACGATTGTCGATTGCATCATCATCATTTATATGTGATTGAAATTATTCTTTAAGTAAATATTTCTGGAAAATAAGTAATTTGAATTTATAAGCATGTATAAAATTTGAAATAATAAATGATGTTCAAACTCTGCATTGAATAAAATCGGAACTCATAATATATATATTGTTGCCACGCATATTAGTTTGTGTGTGTTAACCGAATGATTTCGGTTCTGTTTAGGAGCCCACATGCCCAAGGGACACGTCCTCTCATGAGACGTGTCTCTTAAAGAGGCGTGTCTCCATCATATATAAGGTGCTTCCTTCATTGATATGCGAACATCGAAATTTATAAATGTTTTGCAATCAGCACATTCAATATAAGAGAAATAAAATCTGACCTAGAATCTTGAATAGAATTCTTACACTTAGAATTTTCTTAGAATCCCTAGGCTCCTAGTTTGATAAAAGATTTGATTACATTTAGATGGTATCAAAGCCAAGTTGAGTGAATCCAAATCAAATCTAGATATCAGATTGCTTAGAAAAAAAAAAATCGTATTTTTAAATTGAATTCACATCACATTCTTCATAATGTCAAGTGTGATAAGATTTGAAGATCGTGTTGCAAGAACAAACAACTTCACATCATGGAAATTTAGAATCATGATGATTATTAAAGAGAATGAGTTAGACTCACTTGTGAGGGAAAACAAAAGGGAACCAGAAGCTGATCTTGAGAAAACTCAATCGATTGAGAACAATGAGAAGGCCATGAAAATCTTAGTAGATGCAGTTAGGGATCATATAGTGCCCATTCTAGCAAAACATGAAACTGCATATCTAATATTCAAATCCCTCGAGAGAACCTATGAGATAAACAAAACCAGTAGGACTCTTGCATTAAAGAGGCAAATCAACAATGTCCAAATAAACAAAGGAGAAACTATTAATGCATACTTCATGAGGATCAATTATCCACAATTGGATATCAGATTGATAGCAAATAATTGACTCTAATTGCACTAGGAAGCCTCCCAAACTCATGGGAGTCATTTGTTCAAGGAATAAGTGCGAGATCTAAACTCCCCAAGTTTGATTGGCTAAAAACATACTGCCTTCAAGAGGAAACAAGACTCTCAACAAAAGAAAACAAACAAAAGAACATAGATGAAGACATTCATGTGCTCAATACAACATCTAATAAAAGGAGTAAGAAAAATTCCTACAGGAAAGGATCATTTAAAAGAAAGAGAAATTCCAATGGAAAGGGATCTTCCAAGAAGAAAGACATCTCTCAAATACAATGTTTTAGATGTGATCAATATGGCCACTATGCAATGAACTGTCCTGACAGATCAAAACAACAAGCATCTTTTGCTAAAGTAGGAAAGTCAAATTTAGATCATGAATCTGAGAACTTTGTGTTTTATTCAGCCTTATCTAGTCAAGTATCTAACAACACCCACAACTAGGTAATTGATAGTGGTTCCTCTAGACATATCACAGGGTTCAGAGAACACTTAGACACTATGACTGAAAACGCTGATGAAGAAGTAACCATTTGGGATGATTCTGCACACCCTGTAAAAGGGGTTGGAACTTGCTCCATCAAATTAAAATCTGGTCTTTCCCTTCAACTCACTGGAGTCTTATTTGTACCTGGAATAAAGAGGAATCTAATATACATCTCTGCACTTGAAGACAATGGATATAGAGTTACCTTTATGGATGGGAAAGATCTAGCATGGCCTAAGAACTCAACTATCAAGAAAGCCCAAACCATACAGTCAATGCACTCACCAATGTAAATTCTGTCTTCCATGATAGATCTAAGCACATTGAGATCCCCTACCATAATGTAAGAGACATGGTAGAAAGGAATGTGATCCAGTTGGAGTATGTTAGTAAAAATGATCAAACCGCAAACATTCTCACCAAACCTCTCTCCTGGATCAAGGTAGAACACTTCAGGAAGAAACTTGGTATGGTTGAAATGTAATTTGATATTATGTTTGAAATTCAAATTGTTTATAAGTTGTACTAATATATAAAGATGTTTAATGTGTAAACTCTTTTGTCATGTGTGTGACTCCATGACTTTATGGGCCTACTCCCCTTGTGTACATTATCGAAAGGTGACGATCTTTCAATAATGAACACTTGTATTTGACATTGTAAAGTGACGACTCTACAATGATGAACTATCATGATAGATATCATGTGACTTGATATCTGTGGACATGTCATGATAGTATCTCTTGGACACTTTGATTGATATCATGAGACTTGATATCAGCTGTAGATCATTGTAATCCTTAAGAGATAATCATGGTGGATATTTATATCCGTGGATATGCCATGAATTATGGTAGACATCATGTGACTTGATGTCAGTGCACATACCATAATGAAGATGTGTTATGAAGAATGTCATGTGACTTGACAATATTGAGAAAACATATCATATCTTCGATATCACGTGTGAAGGTGATATCTCCTCTTATTTGATTTGAAATATCTTCGCTAGCTAAGAGGGAGTGTTGAT